>OY720366.1:4858154-6058154 GCA_963082945.1 Cerastis leucographa
CCACGAGTGGGGAGCAATCGCAGACGGATGAAAGCAAGGCACAGCACAGCACCGCTCCCGAGGCTACCAATGTAGAGGACGAGAAGAAACAGCAAGCTGCACGTACACCATGCTTCGCTGATACTGGTAAGATAACCTTATTTTATTCAGGGTTACAACAGTTAACGGGTTCACTTAGCTATTTGTTTCGGTTTTGCTTCTTTTTCTTCTCGAATCGATGACTTAGATTTTGACCAGTACGTAGCAACTTGCGACAGCTCTGTCGTTTCCCCTCATTCAACTAGTTCTGCACGACGTGCAGTAGAAAAGGTGCGGCATATCCTGTGTTGGGGATCCACCCAAACTCGCATCGTGTCCCAAGATGGGTATTATACCCAATCTAGGGTCGGTTCTGCTAAGATTTATCGACTCATCTAAATAAATCATTAATTGAAATTAGCTTGAGATTCAGCATTTTTGGACGTCAAAATTACTCAAGAGAGTACAGTACTCCATAACGCAAAGTTAGCGGCCTCGTTAAAACTCCTAAAATATCGCTTTTCTTGAACAGTGCCATTCTATCTTTGGATAGGAAAGGCAAAGTCTTTCTGAAATCTGACTGATGGTCATCCCATTGGTCTGAGTAGGAATGCATCCGCTATACGGTTACCTCTCACTCCCTCAAACTAATTAAATAATATGTGTTTGTCAACAGTGCTCCAACATCAACAAATAATGCAGAAGTTCTACAGGACTCTTTCGATCTGCGACGGAATGAACACCGTTGCATTAAACTCAGGTAAACCACTGCTTCAATAGTTTTCATAGTTCAAGCTTTTATAAGGCTCCTTTACTATATTTATGCGTCTTTTACAGGCATGAATTCAGAGCCATCTTCTCTGAAGGAGGAGGTGTTCTGGCTTGTGGCTCACATGGCGACCGTAGCCTCTAACCCTGCGCTCATGGTCACTAGCCTCATGGAGTTCCTCAGTGAGTAACGAATACCAATATTTAAATTAGTTCATTTGCTTATACGATTGCGGTAACGTTGGCTACAATTTGTGTGTGGAATGGAAATAGCGTTGCTTAGTGACAATAATGGGGGAACAGGGTTACCTATGTTTCATCGAAAAGTAATTGACAAATTATCACTTCCCAAACAATTTTCCGCATAATTTCATTTGCCAAATTATTACTTAGCAAAAAATCATTTCACAAAAAATTGTTTTATATATGTTCCATAAATAATCTAGTAACCATTGTTTCAGACAAATTCAATCTTATTTTTGCCTTTATATTTTTTGTCATAAAAAATCTTTTGACCTAACGTTTATTGTCTAAAGATTGTTTGCTGTAATAAATCATTTGATTAAAGACTAAATGCCATAATGAAACTATCTTTGGTAATATTCTGCCAAGTTAAAATTTGACCAAATGAAAAAGTGCGTACTAAAAACCGCAAAACACAAGCTTAGTAACGTTTATAGAGTCTGAAAGCCTATGTGTATAATGATTGATGACTGTCTAATCCCCCTTAAAGGGAGTAAGCATGAGTTTGGAAAGAGCTTTGGAATATATGTTAAAGGTTCATTATGTATGTATTGTTTGTACATTATATTAAGTATCTGACGGTAGGTCAACATAGATTATTCGTATGCGAGGGTAGCCGTAAATACATCAGTGTTTGACCAACGGTGTGTTTCGCTACCTCATCATCTGCCTAGCCTTTTCCCAAACTATCTTGGATCGGCTTCCAGTCTAACTGGATGCAGCTGAGTACCAGTATTTTACATGAAGGGACTGCCTATCTGACCTCCATAACCCAGTAACTGGGTAATACGATACCCCTTGGTAAGACTGGATGTCAGACTTTTGGCTTCTGACTACTCGTAACGACTGTCGAAGATCTACAAATGACAGCCGGGACCAACGGATTAACGTTTTTTCCGAGGCACGGTGGAAACTCTGTATGTAATTATGGTCACCCAACCTCGGCAAGCACGGCTTAACCTTAAAGATCGACCCGTGCGGCTGTTATTATTTAGCCACATGCTTTCGCTACTATGTCCTGATTAAACAAACCAATGTATTAATCCTGATACAGGGAAGGAAGAGGTGGTAAATCTATCTCAAGCGATGCAGCAGCTGATCATCCGCGTGCTGGACTACCCTGAAGCGCTCGCGGCGTTCATCGACGCGGGCGGCTTGGAACTGGCGCTCGAGAAACTTACTGCTTGTCATCAGGTATGTGAGAAAAATATACTTGATTGCTATTCTCAGACATGGCATTCAATAGGGGATCGGACTGGGTAAATAAAACGACATTCTATTTTGTCCGTCAGACAGGTAATACAAAAATATTAGACACGAATTTTTTGTTTTATCAAAATATCAAAAAAATTACTTAGTTAAAACTCATTAAAGTTGGAGAGTGGGGGCTTACTACGTCACAAGTAAGTATAAAACTTACCTACATGTGACGTCATGCGCCATTTCAACTCAATATATCTCCGTAATTTTATGACCACGTGTTAAAAAAAAAATACGTGTCCAATACTTTTCAATAATCTACCCGACGGACAAAGAAAAAAAAATAGTGATCATCCCCTATTGCTTGCCCGTAGTAGATGGTCAATTTTATTTGCAATACCGGTACATTCATACGGTCTTTTTCCCAAATTTCCCAGCCGGTATCTAGATGTTCCATTAACACACATATTGTCCTCAGGCGGGTCCCAGCAGCGGTCAAGGCCTGGTGTCCTCGCTCATGAACTACCTGAAGCTGCCTCCTCAGATGATGAACATGTCCACGCCGGCTTCTGGCAACAAGAAGAGCCAGACGCCTGTTATTGAGACTGCCAACGGACTTGTCAACATTGCACCGCTTTGTGAGTAGTGTTTGAGAGATTATTATAAAACTCTTTTCATGAAATTGGGTTGAAAAAATCAGCATTTCTTTTGGTCCATGTTACAAAACATATTGCTCCTTTTCACACTAGTAGTAGGGGTGCGGACTGGGTAAAGAAAACGACATTCTAATTTGTCCGTCAGACAGGTAATACAAAAATACTAGACATGATTTTTTGTTATATCAAAAAATTACTTAGTTAAAACTCATTAAAGTTGGAGAGTGGGGGCTGTAGTAAGCCCCCACTCTCCAACTTTGGTACACAAGTAGGTATAAAACTTACCTACATGTGACGTCATGCGCCATTTCAACTCATATATCTTCGTAATTTTATGACCACGTGAAAAAAAAAATACGTGTCCAATACTTTTCAATAAACTACCAGACGGACAAAGAAAAAAAAAATGTGATCACCCCTATTGGCTTTTAACCTGGGAAGAACTGAAAAACTCTCTAATTTGAAAAGTTAAAAGTTGTCAGTTGCCAATCTTCTAGTATTTGAATGGTTTCTATTCGCGGGTTGGTTGAAAAACATGGCTTCACACTTAGAATGGTATATTATCTTATCAACCCATAAGATGTTCAAATAAATATTGGTGCATGGGACTCTTAGACATTGTAACAAGCCTCATTTTTCACCCAAGCAAACGGTTGCCCATCCAAGTATCCAAATTGGAAAGCGTTCGTTCCTCAGGCACGGTGTCGTGCGGCAACCCGACGGCGCAGGCGGCGGACGTGCTGCTGGACGGCGGCGGCGGCATGAGCGTGCGCGGCGCGTGCGCAGCCCGGCGCGTGCGCGCGGCCGCCTGGTCCTACCACTTCTTCAGCGCCGACGACGCCAGCCTGGCGCTCACGCTCACGCTGCCCTACGCTGTGCAGCTGCATGAGGTGCAGCTGCAGCCGCATCTCACTAGTCTTGCTAGTGAGTATTCATTCATTTTAGCTTTGCTACCAGTCTCTACGGGACATGATGGCCCTATTGATGTATTCTAAAGCAACATCTACTTACGTATCATGCAGCATGCTGTATTGCCTACTTTACGAAACGATCAAGTAATACGATTGGCGGTTGATTAACCTATTCAACCAATCACAACAATTAACATGAGTTTAATTGTTACGCCTCGATATTTTGGTTTCCGACACTACGGATCAGTCTATTGAAATCATTGTCACATATAGCTTTTGAATAAAAATAAATATCAAATTAGTCATAAGCCTACTTGCAGTACAAGTCACATAATTATGAACCCCCCCACAAAAAGAAACTTCTGTTTCCTACAAAATTGCAATACCTACACGGTCAAACTGGAACAGCATTTATTTTTAAACGTCGGTGTCCCTTCCTCTCCGCAATATTTTAAACATCGCTTGGCCTCTGTCATCGTCAACTGCGTGACACAAACGAATAGAGTTTTAAAATTTCTTTGTGGTAATATAGGACTGGTACTCATGAAAAGCTAAAACAATCATAAGTTACTATGTGAATTAGCTTGTAACTTATGATTTTTTTAGCTTTACTTCTAAGCATTATTATAACTTTTCCGAAATCACATAAAATAGTAAGTTGTGTGTCGAGAGTGATCACTAACAGTGTGTATATGTTCCTAGCATGTCCCGGCGCGGTGGCGGTGGAGGCTGGGTGCGGCGGCACGCTGGCACCGCTGGGCCCGCCGCAGAACACGGCCGGCATGACGTTCATCCGCCTGGTCGTGGCCAGGCCCATCGTCTGTACCACCGTGCAAATACGACTCTACAAACCTAGGGATTCCTCGAATATGGGGCTGTTGCAGCTGAGGTTGTTGGCTGCCCCGGCTTTCAATAGCCATGCGAGTACCACACCTATTACGTGAGTATTACCGTTGTTATTTAAACTAAGATGTTCTGATATATGTATAGGTAATAAAGTTATCACGACCACCGGTATTGCGCTTCTTCTTTTTAGCGTTTCGATGACAAGTCGAATTGATGCAATCCAAAATTTGGTGATGAGTTTGGCACTCTCAGTAACGTCTATTAGGTCCTTTGATTTGCAAATAACAGGATAGATAGGACTTTTTAAATACTGTCGGATAGGCCTTAGGGGCTTCCAAAGGTGATTTTATTGTTATTCAGATTGCTAGCAATACTACTACAGTATCAGTTAATTATGTTACGGTCGAAGTATTGTATGGTATTGTATGGGTGTTAGTTTAAAAGTAGGTTTTGGATTTCATGAAAGATGGGATAATCCAATTTTTTTTTCTTTGTCCTTCGGGTTATTTATTGAAAAGTATTGGACACGTATTTTTTCTTTTTTCACGTGGTCATAAAATTACGGAGATATATTGAGTTAAAATGGCGCATGACGTCACATGTAGGTAAGTTTTATACCTACTTGTGACGTAGTAAGCCCCCACTCTCCAACTTTACATTTAAACCTTTCGATAACGGTTTTGCAAATAATATCCAGAATTAGTTTTTTTTTTCAAAATTTCAGACTAAGTAATTTTTTGATATTTTGATAAAACAAAAAATACGTGTCAAATATTTTTGTATTACCTGTCTGATGGACAAAATAGAATGTCGTTTTTTTACCCAGTCCGATCCCCTATTATTGTATGCAAAAAAGACCCATACAAATTAATAAGTTTGATCAGTTCAATAAGTTAAAAGTAAGTAGTAGAATTTTTGTATATAATGTCATCATTTGTCTATTTTTTTTACAATTATGTTGAGGTTGGCTTCCAGTCTAATCGGATGTAGTTGATTGCCAGTATTTAACATGAAGCGACTGTCTATCTGACCTCCACAACCTAGCTATGTGTCGGTACTTATTATGGTTGTTAACACAGAACTTATTCACTTCCATGTATGTATTGTAAGTATTTATTACTTTCATTATGATAGTAAGTTATAAAAATCGAATTGAAGACAAATTCTCGTCGTGTTTGGCTTCACCGTTATCATGAGAGTATCGTTGGTCCCCCAGCAGCAACAACTGGGCGTGCGTGGTGGCGGCGTGCACGCGCGGCGGGGCGGCGGCGGGCACGCGGCTGGCGCGCGCGCGCGGCGGCGGCGCCGTGGGCGCGCTGTGCGCCGTGCTGGCGGCGGGCGGCGCGCCGGCCGCGCACGCGCACGCCGCGCTGCTGGCCGCCGCACGCCACGCGCACGCGCTGCGGGCGCCGCTCATCACCGCGCTGCTCAACATGGACGCGCATGCTCATGCGCATGGTGAGGATAGACCTACTTATTCATTACGATACAAGGACAAACATGTTGTTTTAGTAACCAACCTTTTCGCAAAGACCTTAAGTTTTTCAAAACCTGATTTGTAGTTAAGTCTACTGCCTATCCTTCTGGAATAACAGGCGTAATGTTATGTTAATACCTTTTGTTTTTCAATGCCAATGTGCCTGTAGAATATCAAAAACTGGTTTATTAACTTTTGGTATGGAACTGAGTAATTTTCAACACTCAACTCCACGTCAACTAATTCATTGTTAAAAAAATTAAAGATAATAAAACGCTCATGAGACTTTTATATTATACATTGTAAACATGACTTCTTTGAAATATGAAATCACCTCGATCAATCGGACAAACTGTCAGTCCATGTAAACACGACTCGTACCACGCCCATAACGATTCCACATAAAAGTCATCTACGTAAAGAAAATGTCGTCTCTGCGCGTTACACGTTTTTGCCATAAACACCTAGCTCTCGTTATAACACACACAAACATAGTATTAAGATAACGCATGCATCGCTGCGTATTCTGTCGCGGTTGTCGCTACGTTTCATACACCGCTTCTCAGCGAACGCAGTATTGCAGGAAACTACGCCGCTGCGATGAACGGTATCTTCAGGCTCCGCTGTAAAAACACTGCATTTCAAACAAAATACAAATACGTGTAAAATCTGTGGGCCGCACCGCACAACGCGCCGTGTCTCTGTAAATGAGCCTATACGTGCGCGTACGAGCGTTTACATCGCACGACGTCCTCGACAGACATCACGTCCTGTCTAGACTCAACTAATGACACATCAATATCGTTATTCTTTTCCAGCATTCCAAGTATCAACAAATGGCCGTGTGAACGGCAGCATGTGGGCGGTTTGCGAGCTGGTGCGGCAGCTGTGCCGCTGGTGCGCGGACGGAGCTGTGGCGGCCTACGTGCAATGGCTAGCGGGCGCCGCCGAGCTGTGGCTGCGACAGCGCGAGCCACCCTCCGCCGCGCTCACACACACCCTGGCATCAGTAAGTTATGATGATATTTATACCTTACAATCTTTTTTTTATATTCCATAACTCTAGGATATGATTGAGGCCATATCAAAGAATTAACTGGCCATATGAATGAATTATGTTTCTATTATACTTTTTTCGCCTTTTCTTAGTTTTAAATATGAATGATTGGTTTGCATAAAAAAGAATTACTCATATTTATCAATGAAACAACTACTATTTTACTACACTACTGCGAAGTTTGGCAACTTCGCAAAAGAAAAGGTTCGTCATACTGGTGACAATTTTTGACCTAATTTAATTATGATTGATGATATCTCCGAAACTATGCATTTTTGGACCACCTATTCTAGGAGTTTTAGTATTATTTTTACCTACAGAATATAACCCCAGATTTATGGTATATAAAAAAAAAATCAGGTTGTATCATATCATAAACCTGAAGAGTTGGTTTGGTTGAACGCGCTAATCTCAGGAACTGCTGATACGATTTAAAAAATCTTTTTGTGTAGGATAGCCCATTTAACGAGGAAGGCTAATATATATATAACATCACGCTACTACCAATAGGAGCGGAGCAAACGCAGTTGTCGGCTCAGCTAGTTTCTCATAACAATGGTTACCCGACACACACACCACAGACAAAAAACAAAAAACAAACTTTGCAGGGCCAACTCGAACATACACAACAAATATCATTAAAATCGTCCCTGCTGTTTAAGAAAACGTCTGTAACATACCGACAGCAGAACCGCCTACCGGGTCCATTTGTAAATTCAAACCTTGCAAGGCCCCACTCGAACATACACTAAAAATATCATTAAAACTGTCCCTGCCGTTTAGGAGAAGATCAGTGACATACCGACAGCAGCGCCGTCTACCGGGTCCATTTGTAAATTCAAACCTTGCAAGGCGGACTCGAACATACACTATAATATCACTAAAATCCTAAACTAAAACCTATGCATCCTACAACGACCTTTTGCAGAAGTATAACCTGTAAAGTTTAAAATCCAGACGAATTATGTTGGAAACACGCGGGCTTGCGAGCACCCATACGTCGCCTTACCACCCAATACAATAAGATCTTTGAAGACATTGACTTCCTCTTTGTCTCTGCTCAAGAATTTAGAAAACTTACCAACAAATAATATTAGAATATAATAGTTTAGTTATTTAGTTTAATATTTGCTCATTCTCTTTCTCTGTTCTTTGCATGCCTGTCTATGTTTAAGTAAACTTTTAATTACTTTTCTATTTAAATCTTAGAATAGCGCACTGTTTGATATAACTTTTAATATGTTGTGGAAAATGTCGTAGGTTATACATTCATAAACCTTGTATATTTATAACTTAGTGTAAGATTTTAATGTATAACTGTTTATTTTCCCAAATAAATAAAATAAAATAAATAAAATCGTCCCTGCCGTTTAAGAGAAGATCAGTGACATACCGACAGTAGCGCCAACTACTATTTTAAAATTTCCGATGAAAAAATTCCATGTGGGGGAATCAAAATAATGTACTGTGTACGTGGTAAGCGTTGTCGCGTCGGTGTCCCTAACACCTTGTATACGATTTTAAGATTGAAATTCAACAATCTATGTTGAAGACATTTGTTCTGAAATTGTATCTAAACCTAATTTCCTTTACAGGTATTATGGACCCTGAAAGAGAAGCGTATCCTAGAGAACCTGGAGGAGTTGATAACCGACGACCTGTTCGAGCTGGTGTACACCTGGGTGAAGGATGTGCCCGAGTCTAGTCTACTCAAGAAGTCACTCGATGCTAGTGAGTATTGAACTTTATTCCACACTTACATAATACGTTCGTTACCTGGTGGCCTATCATGACGTGTTAAAGCAGTATAGTTTTAATTTTATTCCAGAGTGGGAAAGAGATAGCGCTAGACGTCCTCTATAGTTCCATCTCTTTTCTATCCAGGAATAAGGTTAAAACAATACTGCTTTAAGACGTTTTGGTAATCCTTCTGTTCTTGTAAAATGTGGGTATCGCTGTAAAGTTTCGAATTTTCTGAAATATAGCACTTCATCCGCGACTTCGACCGCGAAAATTGTCATATAATAATATAGCCTATGTTACTCGGTAAAGATGTAGCTTTCTAATGGTGAAAGAATTTTTAAAATCAGTCGAGTAGTTTTTGAGTTAAATCTTAAGAACAATCAAATCTTTCCTCTTTATAATATTAGTTTCGATGACATCATCATCACCTGCCTAGCCTTTTCCCAAAACTGGGGTCGGCTTCCAGTCTAACCGGATGCAGCTGTGTACCAGTATTTTACATGGAGCGATTGTCTATCTGACCTCCATAACCCAGACAGACCTTGTGTCTTGTCAGACTTTCGAGCCACTGACTAACAACTGTCAAAGATCTACAAATGACAGCCGGGACCAAGGGCTTAAAGTGCTTTGCGAGGTACAGAGGAAACTATATGGAATATGAAAACTGTAGGTGGTCACCCTTCCCCGGACCTACCTAGGCAAGCGTGGCTTAGCCTGAAGATCGAACCGAGTACCTATTATTATTTAGCTACGAGCTCCTTTCCTGAAATATTGCGTGACTGATATATTTTGGAGGAAAACATAAGGATCATAGCGCGTAGCGTTATGTTTAATTGATACGCGTGTATCACACCTAACATGGATTTTACTGATAGAAGACTATGGATATGTTTAGTAATGAGTGTATTTATTATATATTATTCTAATTGTCATTTATTTTTGCAGTTCTATGTTCGATGTGCTACATCAGGCCGGAACTGTTCAGGATGCTTCTAGAACACATGGACATACCCATGGATCAAGACGAGAGGTAAACCCATCAAAACATTTTATTAATCCTGTATCTCGTGTTGATTCATCGATTAGGGGCATACTTGTCTAAATAATATTTCACTACAGAAATAATGTGTAGACACACAAAAATTTGGTAGGTATTTTTTTTTGCCTCTTTCTCTTTTTTTCATCTCAATAAAATTCTTTATGGCAAATGTCACGCCTTTTATCTCCACAGGGTTAGGTAGAGATACACCAAACTTTCGTCAGTTGTGTTAATGATTTTTCATAATCTCTTTTTTTCACAGCATGGAAGGCCTAACAGACGACACGAAAGTCCAGTCACCAAGCCCTAGTAGTCCCTTACCGTCATCATCAAATGCTACTGGAGCCGTATCTTGGGAAGCGCGAGGTTGGCAGTTGCAGACCATTGCCGCCGCCGCCATGTCGCCTGAAGCCACCCTGGCGCTGCTACACTCCCGGCTACCCGCTGCCGTGGTCAAGGCTATTGCTGGTGAGTTGCTCCCCATCGTTGCCCCTACTGCCTATAGTATCTGCCTACTACAGACACTCTATACTCACACTTATCATCCATATTCATACTTTTATTGGTTTTACATTAGCATATTACCAATCATTTCGTTTTTATAAATATTTTCTTTATATCCTTTGTTGTGACATGTTTACTTCAAATTTGTCAGATGTCATTTACTTTTATTTTTGATTCTTACCAGCCAAACTCTCTATGAAGGTTTCATTTAGATTATATATTACTAAAAATTATTATCATCAATTCGTTAGTTCAATTGTTGTATTTTATAATTAATTGCGAATATTTGCTGTGTAAAGATATTCTGAGTTATATTTATAAAAATATTATGCGCAAGGTTTTTGACCAATTGCTACTGGCTGCTTTGAATACTGGCAGGTTGCGTCTTACTAGAGCGCAGCAGTTTTGGAATCTGAAAAAGAAATTGGAAGAAAAGAAACGGATGATCAGGGTATAAAAGGGATTTCTGTCAGATGCCCTGGTTCTAGTCTGGAGTCAAGAGTTCGGTTCTAGTCTGGAGTCAAGAGTTCGGTTCTAGTCTGGAGTTAAGAGTCGGTTCAGTCTGGACACGAGAAATCAGTATAGTCTAAAATCAAGAAAACAGCTAAGTCTAGTTTGGAGTCAAGATCTGTCATATCTTGAGTTTTGAGCACAGCCTGGTGGAGTCAAAGAGCGGCCTTCGTTTAGTGCTGCCGTGGCTGTTGCTAACTGTCTGCTGGAAGCTGCTTTGCGAACTGACGAGCCTGGCACTGGGGCTCATTACCTGTCTGCTGGAAGCTGCTCTTCGAGTTGACGAGCCTGGCATTGGGCGGTACGTGTCTGCTGGTGGGTCCTACCAAATCGCCCTGCATCAAGTTCGTCGTGGTCAAGCTCATCTTAATCAAGCCAGCTTTCTACGACTGCAAGTTTGTCTTCAGTTACTATCACGCTCAGAGATTTGCGGAGATATTTAAAACGTTCTCGGTTAACCTGCCCTTCACTTTTGTACTAATTTATTGTATTTTTCATTTCATCATTTATTAAATTCATTTTCCCCTAATTACTTTTTTAATGTATAAATCTGTTTACTCCTTTCATCAAGGAATAAGCAAGTTTGTTACATGCCCCCGTATTCAAAAACGCTTCGATTCGATTTCTATTCGGAAACTCGTGTTTCTATCTCGTCCGTTTCGTAAAACTAAAAAAAAATTTGCTTCAGAAGTTCGAGACTGTTGTTTCATTGATTCAGTTTTTTTGCCACCGACTTCTGAAACTTAAGTTATTTATCACTTTGTATTTTTGAAGTCGGTTTCATTTTTTGCAAGGAAATCAAGTGTGAGTGCGACGAAGAGTGTTTCACGTGGGATGGTTTTGTAGGTGATTCGATAGCTCAATTGGGGTTTACCTTAAAAGAGCCAATTTATACAGCGAAGAGAGACTGGTATACGCTTCATGGTGCCTCATACAGTACAAACTTCTCAAATTTTTGGACAAGTAGTAAACAGATTGAAATCCTAAGATTCAAAAATTCCTCCTTTGACAGACTTCAGCGAAGCAAAACTAGAAGTAATCAAATCACAGCGCGGCTCTCTCGAAGACGTACAAATGATCGACCCTGACAAGGAGTCCACGCAGCCCAAGTCCGACCTGCCTTCAATGAAGAGTGTGTGGCAGCTGGTGGAGTGGGCGCGGGCCGTGTGCTGGTCCAAGCGGCTGAAGGACTGGCTCGGAGGACCTGGCAACACGTTCTGGAGACCGCTGCTGACGTTGCTATGTCATCCTAGACCGCATTACAGGTATTATTGATAGCTTTGCAATTCATACGTTCCCACTGCTGGGAAAATGGCCTCTCTGTGACAGGAACACTTCTTATTATGAAAATAAATAATGAATTCAATAGCTTCCTTTTGCCTCACTCACAAACATTATGGAACATTTAATTTGAATTTCATGAATGTTAGAAGTTTGTAGTAGAGACATTGTCGATCAAACTTGTTGACATCAAAATAAATTAACAAAAACACAAATTGACGACTTTGATCTTTATCAAAGACTTTGATAAAGACGAAAGTCTTTGTTTTAGGCCAGTTTACAATTTCTGGCATCAGTTTACTATGAACAAAATCACCACTTAACTCTCCCAATACTACCAATATTTATAACGATACAATTTTGTTCTCAATCTTGTAATAAATCTAAACATAACCTCATATTAATTTGAGATGTAAATTTGTGTGGTTTGGGCAGCATTTTTTGTAGTATAATCTGATTATTCCAAACAAAATCTTCGCTATGTCCTGCATCCAAGACACTTTTCTAACGACACAATTCTCGTAGCAGTACATGGCAAGAAGACGCACAATACGCCCAGCTAGAAGAGAGCACCATCCGTCTGTTCGCCGAGCTGACGGTGTGCCACCCGGCCAATCAGGAACTGTTCGCGTCAACGCTACACAGCATACTAGAAGGGCTCCAATGTAACGGTGAGTTTTTTTGTTTATATTGTAAACTAGCTTCTGAATTTTATACGGTAGTTGCACCATCAATCAATTGACATACTTTTTTTAGCTGCAAAAGGCGGATCCTTATAAATTTTATGTTGCGGTGACGTCTCTAATTTAGTAGCTCAACTATTTATTGAAGTCAAAGCAATAACATAAGCTTTTAACATATCACCGTGTCGTACTATATCGAATTTAGGCAAAAAAAATATTCTTTGTACGGAAAAGTATGAGACCATGCTAACTAGACCGTTCCATCATCGACTAAGGTCGGCGCGTACTATGCACGGAGCATTAACAAAATATTTCGACGACTCCCGATGTCCACCACCGGCTTGTCCACCAGTTGTGGACAACGGAACAATTTTTAAAAATAATTCATCCGATTCTATTATGTACTCATTTTTTGCTTTTTCCATTCGTGTAACACCACACACCCCCATCTCGCTAAAAATAATTCTCGCTTTCCACCATCTGGTGCACAGCGAGTGGAAGACATCGGGAATCATCTGTATATTTTAGCTGTGTGGATACGCTACATGCATAACACGCTACAAAACATGTATCATACTATCCACTCTCGTGAGTTGCAGACGGCATCTCGGGCTTCACTCGCGCGCTGATCCTGCGGCTGGTGCTGTCGCCGGAGCGCGTGTGGGTGTCGCTGCGCTGGGCGGAGGGCGGCGGCGCGGGCGCGGGCAGCGCGCACCCCGCCTACCTCGGCCACGCCGTGCTGCCGCTGCCGCTCTGCTCCACCGTGCGCGAGCTGCTGGCCGACCATCTACCGCCAGGTCTCTATATTTTACTCTTAGTGACCGGCAACGCCTTACTATTAGTGAAGCTCTTCAGAATGGTCAGGCGCGTAGTACTCGCAACCGGCGAGCGTGTTTAACGCCATGTATGAACGTGGGTGAGACAAAAAGAGTGTGTAAGGAATGCAGATGGCCATGTCCGACATATGCGACGTGGCAATGCCCCGAGTTCGGCCAGGACGCGCCCGGCGTCAGGTGTACTGGTGGTCGCGAGAGCTGAAGTCTCTGCGCGAGGCGTGCGTCGCCGCGCGGCACCTGTACGCCAGGCATCGCAGGCTCCGCATCCGCCCTACGGATGCGGCAGCCATTGAGGCGGAGCTGTACGAGGGATACAGAGCAGCGAAGACCGCCCTCCAAGAGGCTGTCCAGCGGGCCAGGGACCTGGGCCGCGAGGAGATGCTGGGGACTCTCGACAGAGATCCGTGGGGGCGCCCTTACAAGATGGTGCGGGACAAACTCCGCACCTGGGCCCCCCCGCTGACGCAGAGTCTCCGCCCTCAGCTCGTGGAGGACGTGGTGAGCGCTCTGTTCCCTCTGCGAGGGGAACATCCTCCCCCGCCTATGGCTCCGCCGCTTGCGGTGACAGATGTGGACCACATCGAGGACGATGACGACATTCCGGAAGTGACCGGGGTGGACCTGAGAGTGGCGGTAGGCAGGCTTAAAGCCAAAAATACCGCCCCGGGACCCGATGGCTTGCCTGGCAAAGCCTGGGTCCTGGCCTCGGAGGCTCTCGGGCCCCGACTGGAAGGGCTCTTAAGCGCATGCTTGGAGAGAGGCCAGTTCCCGCTTCGTTGGAAGACGGGGAAGCTGGTCCTCATCCGGAAGCCGGGGCGCCCTGCGGACTCTCCGTCCGCATACCGGCCCATTGTGTTGCTCGACGAGGTGGGCAAGCTCTTTGAAAGAGTCATTGCGAACCGCCTCGCCGGGCACCTTGTGGGGATGGGGCCGGACCTTGCGGAACACCAATTTGGTTTCCGCAGGGGGCGCTCGACGGTGGACGCCATCATGCGCGTGAGGGCTCTCACGACGGGGGATGCAGTGTCTCGGGGTGGGGTCGTCTTGGCGGTGTCTCTTGACATCGCCAACGCCTTCAACACCATGCCCTGGAGCTGCATAAGGGAGGCACTTCGGTATCATCGGGTGCCGACCTACCTTCGTCGTGTGGTCGGGGACTACCTGACGGATAGGGCCGTCATCTACCCCGGTCGCACCGGAGAATGGAATCGGCGAGAGGTGTCGTGCGGTGTTCCACAGGGATCGGTTCTGGGGCCGCCCTTGTGGAACATCGGTTACGACTGGGTGCTGCGCGCTGACCTCCCTAGTGGTGTCAGCGTAGTTTGCTACGCTGACGACACGCTGGTGCTGGCACAGGGGAGGTCGCACGAGGCGGCGGCCGAATTAATGACACGCGGGGTTGCGATAGTCGTGGAGAGAATCCGGCAACTGGGTCTCGAGGTGGCATTGCACAAGTCCGAGGCCATGTGCTTTCATGGGCCTCGGAATGCGCCACCGTCGGGATCCATACTGACGGTAGGAGGAGTTCCCATCGGCGTCGAGTCGACGCTGAAGTACCTAGGGCTTGTCCTCGACAGCCGGTGGAACTTCGTGGAGCACTTCCGACGTTTGGCCCCAAAACTGGAACGGGCAGGAGCTGCATTCAAGCGGCTCTTGCCCAACCTGGGGGGTCCAAACGCCTCCTGCCGGAGGCTCTACGCGGGGGTCGTGCGGTCCATGGCCCTTTATGGGGCCCCGGTATGGGCGCGTTCTTTGAGGCGGCGAGCCGCCCATTACCTGAACGCGCCCCAGAGGGTGGTAGCCGTAAGGCTGATCCGGGGGTACCGCACGATCTCCGGCGAGGCGGCGAGCCTCTTGGCCGGATTGCCACCATGGGATCTGGAGGCGATGGTCCTCGCGCGCCTGCATGAATGGCGCGCGGAGGCACTACGCCGGGGGGAAACTCCGCTGCCGCACAGTGGAACGAATGTATGGGAGCGGTTGGACGTAGACATGTCCGAAAAAAAAGAGTAAAATTATGCCAAACTAATGATGCCATCTTATTCGATTACTTAATGCCTTCATAACTTGTGGTGATGAATTTCTTCATAACTCCCATATTTCGGGAGTAATTTGAGAAAATGTGAAATTTTACTATGAAAATGAGTGTATCGAGCTCTCTCCCTCCTGATTCCGGGCTTGTTTCAAGTAGCGGTCTCTAATATCATAATGCTAATACTAAGAGCTATATTTAATACTAAGACACATAGTGCGCCAAATGTGCACTTTCTGGGATAAAGAGTGATGTTTATTTTATAACACAATTTTTTTATTTTTTGTTTATTTTGTTGATTAAAACCGTTTTTCTAAAGGTTTACCTTATTACAATAACATTTCTGAGCAGCCAATTAGAGAAGATATAAGCTAATTAGGATATATAATTAGGGACTTAAGGTTTACATATAAAACTGATGCACTAATGATTACTGATAAGAACATTGCTATTATTTAATTACTAAATGGCTCTTAATACACTAATTTAGCATGCATCATTTACTAATTATCACAATAACTAATTACCTTGCAATATTTAACAAAGGATACCTGGGATACCTGGATTTTATATAAATAGGTCACTATTAGTAACTTTAAAATCAGTGTTGATTTACACCTCGTTGTATCCAAGCTAATCTCGCAATGTATTTTCCAAATTTTAATACAAATCTTGATATTCACGTTGCTTTATGCGCACGCGCACATAAAGATTTACGCGACTTTAACTATTTGTTCAGTGTTTTAAAAGATAACAGTTGTGTTCAGTTATGTGAAAGTGCTGAAACAAGTTTAAAAGACTGGTGTCGTCGATTTTGCTACCGCATTTATGCAAAATGGACACAGTCTGGAAGAAGCACAGATAAGTTTCGGAAGAAACATGAGATTTGGCTACAGGCTGCAATTCAATGGCCGGAATTACAGAATGAAAATATGGAACCTTCTACAGAAAATATAAGTGACGTCATCGAGCCCATAATTTCTCCTGCTAAATCTAATGCTTCAACTTGTACACATCCTAGTCCTCGTAAATCTTTTGAGGACCTTAGTAACCGGCAAAAAAGAAGACGCACTGAAGATAGTCTTTCATGCAGCAGTAGCAGCGCTGAAATTATGTTTTCGGCCGAAAGGGCGCTTCAAAAGGCAGGACAAAGCGATACAGCTTATGTTATGAAATACTTGACGGAGAATCCAGAAGAGGCCTCAAAAATCAAAGCCTTCATTGAAGGTAAATCAATTCAGGTACGGGAAATATCCCCTTTGAAGGCATTGGCTCTTTATGTATCGATGAACTTATCGAAATGGCGCTATAACACTCTTCGGGATTTCAACACTCAAGAAGGAGCTCTTCAATACCCGAGTTACTACATGTTGGTTAAAGAAAAAATTAAGTGCTATCCGGCCAAAGAAGATCTCACAGTTACAGAGAGCTCTGCAAAAATCAAATTACAAGCCTTGATGGATTTAACCTCAAGAAGACTTATTAGGTCGTTAGAAACCCCTGTTGATCCCAATCAACAGCTCGTATTGACCAGCAAATGGGGTTTTGACGGATCATCTAGCCAAAGCATTTATCATCAAAGGACGAGTGAAGATGAGCAAATCGATCTTGCTAGTAATTTTATGATTAGTCTTGTACCACTGCGGCTCGTCTCAAAAGGTGTAACAATTTGGGAAAACGAGCGACCATCTTCCACTTCATTTTGCCGGCCAATATTGTTTAAGTTTATAAAGGAAACCAAAGAAAATGTGCAGAGAGAGATGGCTGAAATCGAAGCAGAGATTGAAGCCTTAACTCCATCCACCATCACTGATGGAATTAGTGTCAAACACCAACTGCTGTTGACAATGATTGATGGTAAAATTCATTCCATTATATCCAATACAGCAGCTTCAGTGTGTGACATATGCAAGGCTTGTCCTAAAGAAATGAATAATTTAGAGTTAATCAAAGATAAACACGCAAACGAGGACATGTATAAATATAGCTTAAGCACCCTTCACGCTTGGATTCGCTCAATGGAATGCTTATTACACATTTCCTACAAATTAGACATAAAATCATGGCAAGTAAGGGGTGATATAGCAAAAAGGCAAGTTGATGACAGGAAGAAAAGAGTTCAAGAGGCTGTAAGAAGAGAAACGGGCTTACTTCTCGATGTTGTGAAACAAGGCAGTGGATCCACCAACAATGGCAACTCGGCAAGGAGATTTTTTGAAAACTACACTAAATCTGCTGAACTGACCGGAATAGATGCTATGCTTTTAAGAAAAATCTGTGTGATCTTGCAGTGTATTTCATCAGGAGAGAAGATCAACGTAACTAAATTCCGAGAGTTCTGCTTTGATACTGCTAAGCTTTACGTGGAGTTATACCCATGGTATTATATGCCTTCTTCACTTCATAAAATTTTAATGCATGGGCCAGACATAGTTCAGAACATGTCAATTGTGCCCATTGGTTTTCTATCCGAAGAGGCATCTGAGGCTAGAAATAAAGATTTTAGAAAATATAGAGAGGGGCATTCTCGAAAGCATAGCAGTATCTCATGCAATGAAGATATTATGCACAATCTTTTACTGTCTTCTGATCCACTTGTTACAAGTATCCGTCCAAAAGGAAATAAGTTTGTAAAAAAATCTTCTTTTAAGGAATTTTATGAGCTTACGGATTCTGAGAAAAGTGATATCGAATTTGTTAACATAAATGATTTAGCGGACATCGATTCTGAATTTGAATTAATTGATGATGATGATGATGACGAAGATAATTAAATGATGTTATTGTTTTAAAATGTGTAACTTAGTAAATTAGAGCTTACATCTTAATTATTTATTGTACTTTTAATGAAACTAGGTAATTTATTATCAACTTACTTAAAAGTCATACTCTCATCAGTTCTTGTGAATATTTTTGTTAATATATATTTCTGTATATATATAATATATTTATAGACCTCTTAATAAGTCTGTCTGCGGTTTAAAGTAAATACAAATGGGGAAAAAACGTTTTTTTTTTTTAAATTTTCATTTCCTTTTATCCCAGAAAGTGCACATTTGGCGCACTATGTGTCTTAGTATTAAATATAGCTCTTAGTAATAGCATTATGATATTAGAGACCGCTACTTGAAACAAGCCCGGAATCAGGAGGGAGAGAGCTCGATACACTCATTTTCATAGTAAAATTTCACATTTTCTCAAATTACTCCCGAAATATGGGAGTTATGAAGAAATTCATCACCACAATTTATGAAGGCATTAAGTAATCGAATAAGATGGCATCATTAGTTTGTCATAATTTTACTCTTATTTTTCGGACATGTCTACGTCCAACCGCTCCCATACATTCGTTCCACTGTGTGCCGCGGCAAATTGTCGCTCAGCGGACAGACCTCCGGCGCGATCTCATGGTGGCATGGAGACAGCGACTATCGCAACCACGTGCAGGGCACGCCACAATAGTGGCGATAAGTCCCCTCTTTGAGGAGTGGCTAGAGAGGCGGCACGGCGCCCTCACCTTCCGCCTGACGCAGGTCCTCACCGGACACGGTTGTTTCGGGAGGTTCCTGCACCGAATCGGGCGGGAGGAAACGCCCGGGTGTTACCACTGCGAGGATCGGCCGGAGGACACGGTGGAGCACACCGTGGAGCTCTGCCCCGCTTGGGCTGAGCACCGCCGTGTCCTCGCAGCGGCGATTGGCGGCGGCGACCTCTCGCGTCCGGCCCTGGTTCAATCCATGGTCCGGAGCGAGAGGGAATGGGATGCCGTCGCCTCCTTCTGCGAAGCAGTCATGCTAGCGAAGGAGGTGGCGGAACGTGAGAGGGAGAGAACCTCACGTCCCAGCCGCCGCGGGAGACGCCCCGGGCGTCGGGGGGCAACCAGTGGCCCCCGGCCACCGTAGGCGCGAGCCTGTGGACGGTGAGTAATGGGCTAGCTCACCGTCCGTCCGTCTCATGACGACAGGCCGTGTCGACGGCGCGTACGTGTTCCACGCGCGCCTCAAGGAGATGTCAGCAAACCGGATGGGGCCCGAGAGGGCCGATGCCTGCCAGGGCTGCGGGTTGTTCGAAAGAGATACCGCGGCCCTGGAACAAAAAGGGCGAAGAAGGAACATGGGTGGGTTTTAGTCAGTACAAGTCTGACACTCCCTCCCGCTCCGCCCAGAGCGGGAGAAGTCATTTGATGATTTCCCATCCCGAAAAAAAAAAAAAAAAAAAAAAAAAAAAAAAAAAAAAAAAAAAAAAAAGGATGGCAGATGGCGTTCTGTGGTTTTTACCTTCAATCGGGAAAAAGGCGTTAGTACATACTAAATACAGAAACGAAAAAGGGAACAGAAAATTGATACCAAAGGGATGCTCATTTCACAAGCTACTAGCAGGTCTGTCACCGGGTATTCCAAAACTATTAAACAGCTAAGTGGACACCAGATATAAATCGACCAAAACAATTACACAGCTGAGTGGAATTCAAAATATTTGCGAAAACAGATAAGCATACAGACCAAAATGTTAATTATGCAGTATGGTGTTCGACGTCACATTTTCAGGAATGGCTTTGTGGCATTCTGCCTACCCAACTTAAACAAGATTCCAAAGTCTTAATAGATTATTTTTGTTTTCAAGAACATATCATCACCAACCCTTTCTCCCCCACACAGTACCAATAATGGAAGAAACAACCAAAGTATGTGTGAGCACGTCCCCCACGTGTGGCGGGACCTCGGTACTCCGCAGCGCCTCCGACACGGCCATCACCACGGTGGCGGAGGCCTGGGAGCTCAGCCTGGCCGCCGCTAGCGCTTCCAAGGACAAGCGAGTCAAGGACGTCAAGAACACCTCTCTGAAGCAGGCTAATAATAAGAAGAGGCAGACTAAGACTAGTAATGATGCGACTGTTCGCTCGATTACTGATGGTGAGTTTATTTATCTAAACTAATATATAAAGAGGACAGATTTGACTTTTTGTTTGTTTGTTACGGTTTAGCTCAAAAAATACTCGACCGATTTCAAAATTCTGTCACCATTAGAAAGATACATCTTTACCGAGTAACATAATATTATAGCCAATTATATCACAATTTTCGCTAAAGCTAAAAAGTTTGTTTGTATGTTTGGTTGAACGCGCTAATATCGGGAACTACTGGTTCAAATTAAAAAAATCTTGGTGTTGGATAGCCCATTTTTATAACCTTAAAAAACATTTTTATACTGCCTAAAATAGTGAATGATCACCAGAAATAGTAAATGATCACCAGAATTAAAAACCTGAAAATCACAGCTCCGAACTAAGGCGTAGTCGACGGAGCCCCGCAAACACCCTTGGTATTCTTGCTGTTTTGGTTCTTTGATTGTTGCTTGTCTCAGCTGTGGGATCATTATAACGTCGCAATAAGGCGGGGATAACTCGCTTATTATATTATAATTGTGTTTTTAAATTGATAAAACTCGCAACAAACTCGTAGACAGCGCGAGGTTTCCAGACACATGAAGCGAAGCGAAGCGAAGTGAAGTTTTAGCGCGCTCCCCATAATAGTTCACTAAGGATGAAAGTGAATCTTAATCCACGTGTGACTAATATGAATTTGTTTCAGGTGTAATAGAGACGACGATCCGGGTGCAAGTCCCCGGGCTGGAGGGCTTCATCCCGCCCAGCACGACGCTGGCGCAGCTCACGGCCGCCGTGCCGCACGTGTTTGGGCCGCATCTAGCGCTCACCTTGCATCTCAACACCAACGGAGGTTTGTTCATACTACATCCATACTATCCATCCTATCCATCCATACTAATATTATAAATGCTAATGTCACTCTGTTTGTTTGTTTGTTTGTATGTTTGTTTGTATGTTTGTTTGTTACCTTTTCACGACTAAACGGCTGATCGGATCTTAATGAAATTTGGCAAGAAGATAGATTTCAACCTGGGGACAAAGGACATAGGCTATATATCATCACGCTACGACCAATAGAAGCGGAGCAGCAATGAAAAATGTTGCGAAAACGGGGAATATGTGACGCAGACGAAGTTGCGCGGGACAACTAGTTGTATATAAAGATGGACGTTACTAACGGCCTGGTCACGACTTTGGTCTTAGCGGTGAGCGGCGCGGCGAGCGGGGCGGCGTCGGTGAGCGGTGCGTTTTGCACGCCACGTACCCTCAGTAGCGGTTAGTTGCAGCGGCAGCGGTGGACGTATTTAGGTAGTCAAAACGTGCTCAAAATCATGGCGTTATCAAAATTATCCCTTCTCTGTTTAGAAAGCAGTACATTTTTAAAACATTAGAGTAGTAGCAGAGAGAGAAGGAGTGCACGAACTGAATAAAAATCAGTATTTAAATAGCGAATTTCGTGACCAATACGAAGATTACAGAAAATATCCAGATAAGTCGATGCGGTCGATTTAAAATTTCAGTAATAAACGCCTCGGTATCCATTACCGCCATAAAATCGTCTAAACTTTTTTGTTTTAATCTACGCCGCTGAGTACGTCACTCCTACACCGCTGTCCGCGCCGCTCTGTTTCGTGGCGTCGCACTCATTCGCTTGTACTTTTGTTCCTGCCGCTCTCCACACCGCGCGCCGCTGCCGCGATTCGCCCGGAGAAAACCGCGCGCGATTTCGCTATGAGCGGCGTCTCGTGGCGTGCTTCAAACATTATTATACTTTTGATCTTACCGCTTGCCGCCCCGCGCTTAGCTGCCGCTCACAGCGGCAAGGTCGTGAACGGGCCGTATGGCGCCAAGCAACATCAGCCTGTAATGTTCCCACTGTTGGAACATAGGTCTCTCTTTGAGGGGGTTTAGGCTGAAATCCAACACGCGTGCCCAGTGCGGGTTCGTAGATTTCCCATGTCTTCGAATTTAACTCTTCTAAGGCGCTAAACTGATCTCCAAATTCTGGTTCTGATTAGATTAGATAGTCATTGATATGTTATAAAGGCGAAGCAATAAACTTCCTATTTTATAGTTAAACCTAGTGCCTTTTTTTGTACTTTCAAAGCAGTAAGTAATGTCTTATGGTTCTTTGAGTCGTGAGTCTTTCATAGGGTATTTATCTATTCATGTTCTTAATTCTTAACGCGTTTGAAGTTGCAGGATTTAATCCTAAATGTAAAAGAAAAACACATTTGCAATTAATCACATTATTACTTCCATACTAAATTCTGCTGTCTTTCCAGAAGCCTGGTCCGGTCCGACGTGGGGAGGCGCGGCGGGGGCCAGCCCAGGCGCGGGCCCGGCCAGCCCAGGCGCGGGCCCGGCCAGCCCGGGCGCGGCGGGGGCCAGCCCGGGCGCGGCCCCCGCAGCCGGCGGCTCCGCAGTGCTGCGCTGGTTCGGCGCGGTGGGCGGGCTGGCACTCGTGGCCGCGCGCCTGCCTCGCCCGCACGCGCCGCCGCCGGACCCGCCCGCGCTGGTGCATCATCACCACGACCTCGACTGGGTCAAGCTCGACGATCCTTATGAGGTAATATACACGGGGAACACGGTCTGGTGGAGGGTAAGAAAGCACGACTGTACTGATATATTTAAGAGTTGACGGTTTAATTGGCTAAATTGTGTGCTTTTTGTAATTAGACCCAATAATATACGGGGTGGAAAGGACACCGAAGAGTAAACGGTTATCTAATTTTAAAAAAGACTGCACTTTTGTTGGGAACAGCAGATTTTTTTTTCTGAATTACCTATGTTTTTTATGAGGTGGGGTTCACAATGATGTACTGAGTTTGTGGTAACTATATTCGCGTCAGTGCCAACCTGTTTAAGTGATCATCTCGCCTGTAATCCCCACAGGGCAGGCGGAGGTGTACTTAATAGTACACCCACATTTACTACAAACAACTCAATATGTACTTAAATTGTTAAAAAACTTAAAAAGTTCATTCAGTGCAATGTTTTGCTGACTGACTAAATAAGGATTCGTTTCACTATACGAAAACTTACTACACGAAGCTCTACGTCGACCAAGCCTCTCGTTTTGTCCCCCCCTCCCTCCCGTAGCTAACTCCCGCCCCGCTAACAATCACCGAACTGGAAGGACAGTTGTATGTATATTAATAGGTTCCTTACTACATGCAGGAGGTCGTAGAACTCGGCGTCACAGCTGGCAACACTGGTATCGAAGAGAGCGGGTGTACGGGCGTGCCGGCGCATGCGCTCATTGCGCTGGGACTGCTGCTGAAGCTGCCGGGCTATGCTGATGCGTTGCTGGACGAGGGCGCTAGGGCCTGTCATCTGTTGAGGCTACTGCTCGGAGTTACACATGATGAGGATGGGCGTAAGTCGATATTTTTTTAAAGAGACTTTAAAATAAAATGTCCTTTAAAACTTGACATTGTCCTGCCATTTCTTCTTTTGACTGAAATGAACATTCTTGACACTGAAGTGAGAAAGGGTATTTTTTTACAACATTTTATTCCGCTTTCACATTTAGGCGACTTTAGAAGCGCGACACATGCGTGACTGTTGCGCTGTCAAAATTTCATTTTTAAAAAAACGCGCGTGTACCTACTTACGGTAGTTAGGTACCTAATTATATCATGTTATTTTGCTACGGTACTTTTTCTTCGGGATATACAACGTAGACATACGAGAAAGTCCATAATATGTGAAAGCGGCCTTATTGCGTAATCTATCCAATGCAGTTCAAGAAAGTTATCTGTGCAGGTGGGAAAACAGAATTTTGTTGACAAGCAACGCAACCTCAATCCTCACACTTGAAAGTGGTCATACTATAACGTCGATGTTAGGAATTTGACTTTTATAGCACCTACTAGCGCGTGCTTCAAGGTGTTAATCCTAAAGCTGGGGATACACATGCCCGTAGCTTGCACACTAGCGTACCAGCTCCTTGCACGTGCCAGCAGCTAGTGTCATGTCACGCTAACTGGCATACAAGTAGCTAACACAACATTTGATTTACTTGCATGCCCGTTGAGGGAGGGGATGCTGGGGGATTACATTGACCGTACTTTTTACCTTCACGGATCCAATTGATTGATTGATTTTCATTTGACCTTATTTCTTAACAGCTAAAATGAGTAAAGCAACGCCTTTTTTGAGTAACAGGTAGCATCTCCGTGGGCGAGGGTCGCGCGGGCGGCGGCGGGTCGCTGGGCACGCTGCCGTTCAGCGTGGTGGCGCGGCTGCTGGAGCGCGGCGCGGACGGGCGCGCGCTGCGCCGGGCGCTGCTGCAGCGCGGCGCCGTGCGCCTGCTGCTCGCCTGCCTCGCTGTCTTCACGCATCATCGACCTAATTCTAATGATGTAACTATATCATTTTATACTAGCTGTGCCCGCGGCTTCCTCCGCGTGGAATTAGATTTTTTCTAAAATAGAAGTAGCCTAAGTTATTACATCAGCTATCCAGTCACTATGCCAGTGAAAGTTTCGTCAAAATCGGTCCAGCCGTTCCAGAGATTAGCCGAAACAAACTTACAGACCGACACACAGACAAAAATTGTAAAAAAAAAAAAAACTATATGTACCGTACAAACATTCATATGCATGTAGTAAAAACGGTTATTTTAATATTACAAACACACTTCAATTTTATTTATTTGCATAGATATCCTTTGTAGTAGGTATGTTAAATTAAATTATTTACAGAAATACACCTACCACTGTTTGTCTCTGCATCACCCAAAGGTAGACTGGTAGAACATGCCTGTGGCATTAAGTCCGCCTCTGTACTGTTTTAGTGTTGTGCTTGAAGTGTTAAATAAATAAATATTCTCACTTCTACATTGAGACCCGCCTAATCCCTCGAAATCTTTTACTTACTGCAGCAGCTTCAAAATGAATCGTCTACGACAGCTGATCGTTAAATCTAACATTGTTATTTCATGAATGTAATTATGTGCTAATGTATGTAAGTCCAATGAATGTCATATAAAGCAGATTACTAATATAGTTCTTTCCATGTGTGGTTAACCTAATGGCTTACATCGATATGCATAAAATAAGTAATATACGACGTAAATCTGCCGTTGTATAGAAATAAATTCACCCAACTAACAGATGTAACTACGGAATATTGCTGAACAATTTGTAGAACCCTCCCAACTTAAACACTGGGAAATGACGACGGGCGGACCTCGACCATTCTACTAATATTTACATTTGATTACAGAACAGCCAAGGCTCGAACGGCTCGACAGGCAAGTCCGAAGAGAAGAGCCAGCTGTACTGGGCGAAGGGCACGGGCTTCGGCACCGGATCCACGCAGCAGTCCTGGAACGTGGAGCAGGCGCTCGTGCGACAGCGGACCGAGGAGGAACACGTCACTGTGCTGCTGCAGGTCAGTCGGTTGTCTCCACGACTTCAAACAAAACAGAGTGTTTTATCTATGACAGCTCTGCAGTAACCGATACCTAATAGGAACCATATAGTAACATGATTAACAAAAAGTAACGGAAAAATCTAACAGTATTCTTTGTTCAGGCATTCATTGAAGTGACCTAGTCTTAGTGAAAACGGAGTAGGGTTGCCGTGTTGAAAGAACGAGCAAAGTTAGCTCGTAACATTTTAGCGTCACGCTTTGGATAGGTAAGTGTTGGCCACTCTTACAAATGATATTTAATTTAGTTTGTGGACTCATAAAAGTTTCGGAATAATCGAGCGATCATAAGCTGTAAAAGCGACCGAAGCGACAAAAAATTTTAGCACCTCGGATAGGTCTGTTTTTTTAATTATTAAAACTGATAATATAAGCTACAAGTAGGCAGCCGGTCAGAAGATTAAAGTGCCTGTGTTTAGAAAAAACTTAGGTGGAAAATCATTTCGAGTTCGTTATTTTCTGATAAATCTAGTAGGTGTTCGGAATTCTCGACTGCAAATTCGGAACATTCTCGGGATTTCCCGGCCATCTGGCAAGCCTAGACATAACACAGTTAAACCTTTCAGTGCTATACTAAGTTCAAATAATCAATTTTTACTAGAATGCGTGTCATCTATAGCTACGTAGACAACTCGGGACGCGGGTTGTGCTCACACGAACGAATTATTGTTCGACCCGGGTCTCAGGTGCTTAGCACCGAGTGTGTTAAACTTGATTAGTAAAGTGTGCAAACCTTGTGACACAGGTACTAGCATCATACATGAATCCCGGCGAGAAGTGGCCGCCGGAGGAGGGCGCGGCCGAGACGACAGAGCGCGACGGCGACTCCGACGATACACACGACCTGCCCGCCGAGTTCATTGACCTCGTCGCCAACAGCTCGCTCGTGCCCGCCATCTGCTCATATCTTAGAAACGATTCGGGTAAGTGATAGTTAGGTTATATTAGTATAAGCGTCACATAATATGAATCCTCGAGATAAATTGCCGAAAGGGAATCATCACAATCTGAAATATTTTGAAAGTTTCGCTTGATATGTTTGGAAAGTTCGTTTTCACGACAGCCGAAATAAAGCAATAAATGTTGGCGAATCGATAGATTGAATAAAATTAGCTCGTAACCGAGTTTAACTCATCTTTTTTGCCGCACCTCTCGTGGCTGCTTGACTGGCAGTGAGGTAACCATTTCCTGTGTACATTGCACGCCGTACACATCCGTTTGTTCCTCCAATCACCGTCTGTTACTTTAAGGCTCATAGTAAAAGGCATCCCGAATTGCAGGCCAATGTCTATTCGTAAATGCTGGTTTATCTGTTCTTCTTCTCTTCGTGTATCTGTTAGGAAAATGCCAGATCATGAATATCTGATAGGTGTCAGTGCACATATCCAAGTCAATGGTCCAAGGTGGCCTACCATAAAGTCTTAAAGCAGTGTTGTTTTAATTTTATTCCAAAGTGAGAAAGAGATGGCGCTAGACGTCCTCTATAGCTCCGTCTCTTTCGTACAGTGGAGTGAGCAGGACTAACAGTACGTACGTTGCAGTGCTGGACATGTCGCGTCACATCCCGCTGTACGTGCACGTGCTGCGCTGCGCGCGCGCGCTGCACGCGCTGAGCTCGCGGCGCCTGACGCAGGCGCTGCGCCCGCTGCCGCGCCTGCTCGCCATGATGAGCCGCACCACCAACTCCTACGCCACCAAGCTTAGGTAACCCACCCAGGGGGACTATTAATAATATACCTTGACCTTTTGCCGGGTGGCCATAATCGGAATTTACGGCGCCATCTTGTTTTTTATACAACTTCACAAATATAAACCCTGCAGCGCCCTGAATGTCATTCAAGCGCAAAAAACAATACGCAACACTGTATCACCCAAGATATATGTGTGATGACAATTAAAAGTCCATTGAAGCAAATAAAATTGTACTAATACAATGATAACATGTAATTCATCATATATTTGTCGCCCTGAAAAATCTCAAGAAGATGTAGGAAAGAAAAAAGGATGAGGGGTCAAATCTCACGTCAAAGTTTACCAAACCAACGAGATAACGATTTTTAACTGTTATGATTTATACAAGTTGTTATTTTGCATCCTCGTCAAATTCAAGGAGGTTACTATGCTAATGATTCTCATCCTGAATCAATAATAAAATGCGTAGGTATTTTTTCTTTTTTTTTCTTTTTACGAAAATTGGTAAGTATGAACCACCCGCATTTTAAACGCGGCCTGTCTGATCATCGCCCTATCACCGTGCTTTTTATGGTGTCACCTTGTTTCGCAGACAGAAGTTTCACAGAATTTCGTTTCCCAGAAAATGTTTCACATAATATTTGGTCCTCGTATTTTTATTTCGAATATTTTTGTTTCAACTACTATTTACTTGAATGAAACATATTTTACAGAAACACACTTCAATGAATTTTATACTCACATTTTTTTATTTAACAAATTTATCAAACAATAGAATTACTTTTTAACGAATATTGTTTGTTCGATGTATGTTTCCATGGTATTTTATTTCAACGAAATTATTAACCTTAAATTAAAATATTGTCCTTAAAAGTCAATATGTTGTACTACAAAATTTAGTGACAAAAACGAATGGCTGCAAATCAGACTCCACGTAGTCTTGTCTGCCCTACCCCTAGAGTGTAATATAAGCCCGCGTAGGCGCGGAGGGATGAGGCGGCCCGCGAGCTGAGGAGCAGGTGGTATCTATCACTTGCCGCCGCGGCTGAGGCTGGCCGGCAAGCCGGCCAGCAAGTCGAAGCTGCGGTGGTGAGCGTTAATACCATCTGCGACGATGAACTCGCGTGGGGCCGCCGGAGCCCCGCAGCGCCGGAGCCGTGACAGAAACCATGCTTGTTGCATGCTGCATGCTTGCTTGCACGCTGCATGTTGCATGCTTGCTTGCATGCTGCGTGCAACAGGCATGAACACCATTAGTGAGAATAAAAAGATTGTTTTCCTACTTGACAAGAATTTAACTGCATTATTTTTGTGAATGCGGTGATGTAATTTTATAGGAGGGTATGTATTTTTCAAAGGTATGAGTTTTAGAAACTGTCACTCGATAAAATGCAATTCTTCGTAATAAGTTTTATGTGAAACAAACAATATGTGGATAAAGAATATTTGATTTGTTATTCTATGATATGAATATTCTAACATTAAACTTTATTTGAAACAAAAATTGATGATTTAAATTTTTTCAAAGTAAGTATTCTGCGTATTGATTATTCTATGAAATGATAATATGAGAAACAATTTATGTGAAACGAAATTCGATGAAACAATTAGCGACGAAACAACGCACAACCGCTTTTTATACATACAATCAATCTCAAACGCTTATTCGATAATTTTTTATTCCCTAAACCACGTTAAGGGGGTTTATTCTGATTTACTGATAAACTTAAACAACCAAAAAATCAGCGTTGGTTAATAATGAACTACGTACCGTAATTTTTATTGATTATTTATGTCTTTTGTGACATCCTCTTGAATTTTGACGAGGATGCAAAACAACACCTTGTATATTCATGAAACTTCTTACCTCTATATATATGAAATTGTTTGCTGTCTACAATAATTTTTTCATCATTTTGAACCATTATGTCTTCTATTTCAGGATGAGTAAGAAGAATATATTCGGTAAAATGACATATAGCCAAAGATTTAGTACTTCAAGTAATTCAGAATTGTCCGAAGAGGACGAGGGACTCGCCGCGCTTATCGCTGACATACAAGTAAGTTATTATCATGATTTATCTTTATAAAGGGTGCTAAACACCTCTTAACGAAGCTCAAAGGCACTGGTTCTCCCTGTCATTGCGATTATTATTTTGTACCTGGGAACCTTCTAGTTACGGAGATATTAGGGGTCAAAGTTCCAACTTTTTGACAAGTATTTTTTTAAATACAAGTTTTTAATGTAAGATTTTTACTTTAAACACCTCCACGACCCCCGTACTATTCAATCCGTCCATCAACACAATGTTTTGAGTGCGTTACATTGAGTTCTACCACAAAACATGAGTTTACACTCCCCAAAAAAAAGTCGTTTCCCAGCAATAATTTTTGCGTAATGTTAGTTTCATGTACATAATGCTTGGTTGACGGCTTCGTGATGAGGTGATTTACACCGTGTATAGTACTTGATATGTAAAGATTCAAAAACAAACATGATCATCATTCTCTTGCGTTTATCCAAATTCATCTGCATGTCTTCTTCTATGCTTCTTTATAGCTCGTCATCTCGTCAGATACTTTCTTACTTGTCAATAATATAATATCACGTCAAATATGAAGTAAATTAAAAAAAAATACATGCAAAGAGCACAATGCACGTTATTTTCGTGACTGTGCTAAGCGGGCGCCACTCGTACGATAATATATTCATAGTGTACTGGTGTATAGTGGGCATATTGATTCGTATTTTTTGAAGTGAAAACTTCTTTAGCGGCGTTATGCACTTTTGTCATGGGTAAAAATTGTTAAACTCGCGTCAGGTGTCACGTGATGCTGATCCCCATCCTGATCGAACGGATTTACGAAGGAATTTGAACTTTATAACATCTGTTATTGAGTTTGGGTTTCCAAAACGGGAAAATTCGTAAGACTGATTGAGATTAGGTTACGAAGGAATTTGAACTTTATGATGTAGAACTTTATGACATCTGTCATTGACTTTGTGCATACGCACAAACAAAACCTTCGGATTCTCCAAAGAGGTAAAATTCGTAAGACGGATTGTAATCGTTCTGAAGTGTTAAATTTTTAATGTGTATTGCCATGTTTGTGTACGATAGCGCAATAAATGAATATTGTATTTAACCACATAAATAGGGGATCGGACTGGGTAAAGAAAACGACATTCTATTTTGTCCGTCAGACAGGTAATACAAAAATATTAGACACGTATTTTTTGTTTTATCAAAATATCAAAAAATTACTTAGTTAAAACTCATTAAAGTTGGAGAGTGGGGGCTTACTACGTCACAAGTGGGTATAAAACTTACCTACAAGTGACGTCATGCGCCATTTCAACTCAATATATCTCCGTAATTTTACGACTAAGTGAAAAAAGAAAAAATACGTGTCCAATACTTTTCAATAAACTAGCCGAAGGACAAAGAAAAAAAAAATTGGATTATCCCCTATTATAGTTCTTTTATTATACTGATAATTAAAGCAATTCGTGCTAAATTATTCCCTTACCATTCCAAAATATCAAAAATGCACAACGTCAATATTCATGTTTTCACTTCTGCTGGCACTCCCGGAGTGCAACCCGTTTTTTTTTTTTGGTGTTTTCGTTTTTTTTTTTACCAGGCTTAATATTGTAAACGTGTCCCTTCAGGCGACGTCAGCGCTGATGTGTCGCGCGGAGAACGAGGCGGAGTCCGGGCGCGTGCCGCAGCCGCTGAGCGGCGCCACACGGGAGGCGCGCTACATCGAGCTCATGCGCACCATGCAGTTCGGTGAGTCCACGCCACAACCTCGTGCGCATCCTCTGTGCTTCATTGTGTTCGCTTCAGCTCAATTCTCCGTCTATTATCGCTTACTCAATTTATGTTGTCCTTTTACAGAAACGTTCGAGATGATAGCGGAGTGCGCGGAGTCCGGGTTCCGGTTCCTGGTGCCTTACCACTTCGAGGGCGCCGTGCGCGCGGCCGGCGAGCGCGCTCACCCAGCGCGCATGAAGCGCCTGGCGCAGGAGGCCGCCACGCTGGCGACCTCGCTGCCGCTGTCCTACTCCTCCTCCGTGTTCGTGCGCACCGACGCCGACCGGCTCGACGTCATGAAGGTACACAAAACACTTACATGAAGCGCCTGGCGCAGGAGGCCGCCACGCTGGCGACCTCGCTGCCGCTGTCCTACTCCTCCTCCGTGTTCGTGCGCACCGACGCCGACCGGCTCGACGTCATGAAGGTACACAAAACACTTACATGAAGCGCCTGGCGCAGGAGGCCGCCACGCTGGCGACCTCGCTGCCGCTGTCCTACTCCTCCTCCGTGTTCGTGCGCACCGACGCCGACCGGCTCGACGTCATGAAGGTACACAAAACACTTACATGAAGCGCCTGGCGCAGGAGGCCGCCACGCTGGCGACCTCGCTGCCGCTGTCCTACTCCTCCTCCGTGTTCGTGCGCACCGACGCCGACCGGCTCGACGTCATGAAGGTACACAAAACACTTACATGAAGCGCCTGGCGCAGGAGGCCGCCACGCTGGCGACCTCGCTGCCGCTGTCCTACTCCTCCTCCGTGTTCGTGCGCACCGACGCCGACCGGCTCGACGTCATGAAGGTACACAAAACACTTACATGAAGCGCCTGGCGCAGGAGGCCGCCACGCTGGCGACCTCGCTGCCGCTGTCCTACTCCTCCTCCGTGTTCGTGCGCACCGACGCCGACCGGCTCGACGTCATGAAGGTACACAAAACACTTACATGAAGCGCCTGGCGCAGGAGGCCGCCACGCTGGCGACCTCGCTGCCGCTGTCCTACTCCTCCTCCGTGTTCGTGCGCACCGACGCCGACCGGCTCGACGTCATGAAGGTACACAAAACACTTACATGAAGCGCCTGGCGCAGGAGGCCGCCACGCTGGCGACCTCGCTGCCGCTGTCCTACTCCTCCTCCGTGTTCGTGCGCACCGACGCCGACCGGCTCGACGTCATGAAGGTACACAAAACACTTACATGAAGCGCCTGGCGCAGGAGGCCGCCACGCTGGCGACCTCGCTGCCGCTGTCCTACTCCTCCTCCGTGTTCGTGCGCACCGACGCCGACCGGCTCGACGTCATGAAGGTACACAAAACACTTACATGAAGCGCCTGGCGCAGGAGGCCGCCACGCTGGCGACCTCGCTGCCGCTGTCCTACTCCTCCTCCGTGTTCGTGCGCACCGACGCCGACCGGCTCGACGTCATGAAGGTACACAAAACACTTACATGAAGCGCCTGGCGCAGGAGGCCGCCACGCTGGCGACCTCGCTGCCGCTGTCCTACTCCTCCTCCGTGTTCGTGCGCACCGACGCCGACCGGCTCGACGTCATGAAGGTACACAAAACACTTACATGAAGCGCCTGGCGCAGGAGGCCGCCACGCTGGCGACCTCGCTGCCGCTGTCCTACTCCTCCTCCGTGTTCGTGCGCACCGACGCCGACCGGCTCGACGTCATGAAGGTACACAAAACACTTACATGAAGCGCCTGGCGCAGGAGGCCGCCACGCTGGCGACCTCGCTGCCGCTGTCCTACTCCTCCTCCGTGTTCGTGCGCACCGACGCCGACCGGCTCGACGTCATGAAGGTACACAAAACACTTACATGAAGCGCCTGGCGCAGGAGGCCGCCACGCTGGCGACCTCGCTGCCGCTGTCCTACTCCTCCTCCGTGTTCGTGCGCACCGACGCCGACCGGCTCGACGTCATGAAGGTACACAAAACACTTACATGAAGCGCCTGGCGCAGGAGGCCGCCACGCTGGCGACCTCGCTGCCGCTGTCCTACTCCTCCTCCGTGTTCGTGCGCACCGACGCCGACCGGCTCGACGTCATGAAGGTACACAAAACACTTACATGAAGCGCCTGGCGCAGGAGTCCACCAGGCGCCATTACATCACACCACTACAGGCCCCTAAACTGACTTAATCTCCAAACACGAGCAACCTCCACGATCCCTAACACCTATACGCTGTCACTCACGTTCAATGCACATTCCATATTACGCCGCCACTTCAAAAAAAAAGGTATCTTTAATGAATGAAGTTTTTTTTTTTAAATAAAACTTTGGCCATAACTAGATGCACATTTTTCTACGCAGATCTAATAAAGCATTGCGCAGTGCGGCCTCTGTTGCAATTTGTGGTTGGAAATCAATAACCTAAACCGCGTAGCTTACGCATACTATTCTATATTTTTGATGTGATGTGATTTATTTCAACATCAGCTCGGTAGATGTTTCATTGGCGGAGATAGGACAGAGGGAAGAGAGGGGAGGAACCATGCTTTTGCGCTGCGCCGGTTCTGTACTTGCCCCTAGCAGAATAACGATAAAATAACTCTAAAAACAACCACCATTCCACAGGTCCTAATAACGGGTCCATCAGACACGCCGTACGCAAACGGCTGCTTCGTCCTGGACGTGTACTTCCCTGCGGAGTACCCGGCCGTGCCCATGCTCATCAACCTGGAGACCACGGGCCGCCACTCCGTGCGCTTCAACCCCAACCTGTACAACGACGGCAAGGTGTGCCTGTCCGTGCTCAACACCTGGCACGGACGCCCCGAGGAGAAGTGGAACGCGCACACTTCTAGCTTCCTACAGGTAATTCAGATAGTAATAAGATGGATGTTCAGCAAGTCTTTTTGATGTGAAACATCTATATACGCGACTAGGCAGTAGAATGGACTCGTATGCCGTGACAGGAAATGGTCTTGTCCCTCACCACTATGCCACGTAAAATCAATCTTATCCCATTAAAATAAAGTTTGTTTGAAAAAGTTCCATGTTCAAATTTCTTTTTCTTTCTCCATTTCGTTATAAGTTTTTATTAATTCCATTTAATACAACTTGTTTTATGCAATTTAAGCCCTTCATAGGCTCAGACAAAGAGGCCAGTAAATAGGGTGTGCGTGTGGATTGAGAGATCTTTTCGAAAAACTCTTCCAATCCCACCCAAATTATAAGAGGATTTAGGAAATAATTGTTAAAACTTCATGGTAAGGTATAAAATTTGTCAAACCTAAACAAAGAAAGTTAGAACTCGTTAACTGGATCTCTCAATCTGGACAACTGAAGAAAAAGCCATAACGCGTATCCAAGAATATACTGCCTATGTGTTTATAATTTGCATTTTAATTAATTGTGAAGGATTTGTGAAAGCTGCTAAACAAAATTTCGATTCGTTTCAAAGCCACGTTTAAGATTTATAACAGTTTATATGTATCACTCAGAGTGGACAATTTTCAATTGAGTGATCTTGTAAAACACGACCTAGTACTGAAAAAGTATGAATAATTATCATGTTTAGTACAAATTATGCTTCTGGGAGAATTCGTAAAACAAAAATCGTGATTGAAATCTTACTGGTTCAAGGGAAAATGAAAATTTTGTTTTTTGTCGATCGTCCCAACTGAGAGATCCTTATTTCGAACTATATTTAATAAACCAAAACTTATAGGTCGAAGGTAGATCCATCAGAAATTGTTAAAAAGATTTTACTAAAATTTGACGAATCAGTCGTCCCTGTAAGTGTTATACTTAAAAAGATAAATCATTTTTTACAATCCTTAAGGAAAACGTTGAGTAGGGTAGACACACTTTTTTATTTTGTCCGTTTTTTTTTTTTTTTGGGTGACGGTAGGCCTACGACAAGACTTCTTTATCCCAATGATGTTCGTATGATTTGTTCACTGATTTATCTAACGGTTGTAACTCATGGGTAGTGTTAGAGGGTAAGCAATATAATACGATTTGGTTTTCGTCTGCGGCATCCACAATCCTAGCATCCTAATGCGAAGCAGGTCCATCAAAAACTAGCAAACATTTTCCAGGCGACTTGTAGTTGCCAAGATGATGGATGAAATCTATAAATAATTCAGTAGTCATGCTAACCTTTTGGTGCCATTTTGACTATAGTGCCATCAGGCAAATTATCGTTAAATTCAGGCCTTAGCCTTTTACCCTTGAATATTATCATTGGTGGTACTGAATTACCTAAAGCATTGACATATAGCGATGGTGACGTTTTCAGCATGCTCTTGTGCAATAAAATGTACTCTTTTACTGCCTTTTTGTGCAAGAACATGTTGCTGGTAGTGCAATGTTAATCGACAGCCTTTTTCATCTATATTATATAAACGTTCTGGATGCCGAAGAATTTCTAACTCATCATATTTTTTTTTATTGCCGTTAAATGCTGTTGCATAATGTACTTGTTCAATTTTTAGCCCTTGCAGAGTTCATAAACTGTGCTTTGCGAACTAAAATTTCAGGGTTTCGTTTCGAAAAATTCGAAAGCCATTTTCTACCTGCTATGCATTTGACGTCATTGAAAGTATTTAGTATTTCATTGACTTGACAAAATAAGTAGGCTTGCTTTCTTACAATCTTGCGAGTCAACGGAACGCTTACTTGAGCAAGTATGTAATTATGAGTGAAATTAAAAAAAGTTTAAATAATAAAAATAGTGTATTTTTTTGGTTAACTTAAAATTTCTGAACTTTTTGTGTGTAAGATTTACTTAGAATTAGAATTACGAACTTAGAATTCCTTAGTAAGAGCACTACACATACAGTACCTAACTTAGCAGAAACTTGTCATTTAAAACGTAATTTTATATTATTTAAATTATGTAGTGAAACCAGACATAAACTTGTATAAAAACGTTTAAACAGCATCATAATTTCAATTGTACCGGTAATGATTCCGACCGGCGATATGGTCACCCTACTCAACGTTTTCCTCAAGGATTGCAAAAAAATATTTATCTTTTTAAGTATAACACTTACAGGGACGACTGATTCGTCAAATTTTAGTACAACCTTTTTAACAATTTCTGATGTACCTACCTTCTACCTATAAGTTTTGGTTTATTAAATATAGTTCAAATTAAGGATCTCTCAGTTGGGACGATCGACATAAAACAAAATTTTCATTTTCCCTTGAACCAGTAAGATTTCAATCACGATTTTTGTTTTACAAATTCTCCCAGAAGCATAATTTGTAATAAATATGATAATTATTCATACTTTTTCAGTACTAGGTCGTGTTTTACAAGATCACTCAATTGAAAATTGTCCACTCTGAGTGATCCATATAAACTGTTATAAATCTTAAACGTGGCTTTGAAACGAATCGAAATTTTGTTTAGCAGCTTTCACAAATCCTTCACAATTAATTAAAATGCAAATTATAAACACATAGGCAGTATATTCTTGGATACGCGTTATGGCTTTTTCTTCAGTTGTCCAGATTGAGAGATCCAGTTAACGAGTTCTAACTATCTTTGTTTAGGTTTGACAAATTTTATACCTTACCATGAAGTTTTAACAATTATTTCCTAAATCCTCTTATAATTTGGGTGGGATTGGAAGAGTTTTTCGAAAAGATCTCTCAATCCACACGCACACGTAAATAGGCCACTCGCCCCTAATACTTCTATTCGTAAGTTAGTGTGTTAAAAGGTTAGATTGAATGATGTTTTTGTCAGGTCTCATGCTCGGTCGAAAGCAATAGGCTCGGTCCCTATTATATTACACTTAAATATAACCGGCGACACGTAGGTTTAATATAGATAACACCTCTGCCTAAATAAATAAACTTTTTGGGATTACAGCCTTGATGTTATGGCAATTTATGAGTCGTTCGCGTAATCAACAAAGTTCTACGTAGATTGATTTACGGTTATCACCCGTACTGGGTACCGAACCGTTCATTCCATCGAAGACTATACTCCGATAAAATATGATGTGCAGGTTGCTCATATTCCCAGTCTGGGAGTTACCATGATCAGTGAGAAATTGGGCAACACAGTCATATCCAGCTGGCCTAGCATGACGTCTTAAAGCAGTATTGGTATACTCTTATTCCAGTGTGGGAAAAAGGCGGAGCTATACAGGACGTCTAGCGCCATTTCTTTCTCACACTGGAAAAGAAGTAAAACAATTAATGTTTTAAGATGTCATGGTAGGCCAGCTGGACAGCCGCTCACGGACGGATAGAAAGAACGGCAGATTGTGAAATATAGCTTATTGTATGTATCTAATCCAAATATTGTTGATCTACAGGTACTGGTATCAATCCAGTCCCTGATCCTGGTCCCCGAGCCGTACTTCAACGAGCCGGGCTACGAGCGCAGCCGCGGCACGCGCGTCGGCTCCAGCGCCTCGCTCGAGTACAACTCCAACATCTACCAGGCTTGCGTGCGCTGGGCCATGCTGGACCATCTTAGGAACCCTGAGCCTTGCTTCAAAGAGGTACGTTTATCATACTTCTCCACAGAGTATAAAACAAAGTCGGTTCCTACCGTCTATACGCTTAGATCTTTTCAACTAAGTCACGGATTTTGATGCTGTTTTTAGACAGAAAGATTCAAGATGAAGATTTATATGTATAATTTATCCCTGAAAAACATATAAAAATTCCACGTGAATGAAATCGCAGGCAGCAAGCTAGTCTATTATATAAATACGAGCTAGTCTATTTTATATCCTTCGGTTTTTAAATAACTGATGAAAAATTTGTATTGGATATGTCTTAACCGTTTATGTGTAGGTGTCCCTTCCACCTTGTATACTTATATCCGGTGTTCATGAATCAGTATTTGTTTACAGGTGATCCAGACGCACTTCTGGATAAAACGCAACGAGATAATGCAAACGGTGGCGAACTGGATCACGGAGCTGGAGAGCCAGAGCGGCGACGAGCGCACGCAGAGGAGCATACAGCTCAACCTCATGGCGCTCAAGGTAACTAGCTACTTACCTATCACTAGAGACCAGATTCAATGCAAATTATTGCACATTTTCATTATGAAATTCCTAAATTTAGCTGTTTTATGTTATGGATATCGAGCATTTTTTGTTTAATTAATCTAAGCTGGAAAAGGGCAAAAATGAGCCGAATTGAAACCCGCAAAAACAAAATTCAAATTTTTCGTTTTCACGTATCTTCGCCGTAATCGGGTGTCTTATCAACACTAGTTCGGGTAGTATACGATACCGCTCTTTTTGTTGAACAACAGAGCCACATCAATTACTACAGGTACTAATTCGGCTTGTTGACACAAGCCGAATTAGTACCTGTATATAGGGAGACTCAATTCAGCAATTACTATCGCAAATACATGTTTGAGGCGGTTCGGAGCTGTACAATCAGAGCGGCTTTTTCGACTATGTCACCCGACTGTTCCGTTTGATGCCGAACGGAACATGTAGATGAGAGATGCTATGTGTTAATGAAATATGTGTGTGGTTCCAGCGGCACTACGTAAAGCTGCAGGAGGAGCTGGGCAAGCTGCCCGTGCCGAGCGGGCTGGAGGACCTGGACGAGCCCTTCACGCTGCCGGCCGCGCCGCCCGCGCCCGACGCGCCCGGGCCCGCGCCCGCGCCGCCCACCAACGACGAGATCGACCACGACATGGAGAAGATCGTCTCGCAGGTCCTGGACTGAGCCCGACCGGCCGCTACCCGCCCCGCCCGCACAAGTACAACCGTCGCCTCCCACCGCGACGCACACGCCCATAGCTCGTCGCACGTTTCTACCGACTTTATTATTGTTCGTAAAGAATTTTCTTTTTATTTTGTAGTAGAAGATTTCGGTTTTATATAGTTTTTTAGTAGGCGTTTAGGATTTAGTGGGACCTCTGTTTAGTTTAACACACATTGTGATACTAAAATGGGCCCGCTCGGCGCCCGGTAAGATATTTAAGAGGAGTAGACGCACGGCGACCTTCGACCGACGCGCAGTCGTGCGAGTGAGCTGGCGGGGCGCGCCTATGCGCCGACACACATGTACATGAATTTTTAATTTGATGTATATAACTTATTGTTTTAATTTTTGTATTCTAAGAATATATTATTATATGTATCGCTGTATTGCTCTATAAGAGTAGTCGGAAGCGGCTGAACTATACGAAGAAATAAAATGTATAACTCATTTGGTAGTAAATTGTGTACAGGCCTAGCCACCTCAGTCGAGTCGTGGCGTCGCGTACCGCGCACGAGCTGACATAGCGAGCAGCTCGTGCTCGTGTTCGTGCTCGCGCTCGCGCTCGCCGGCCGGTCGCGGCGCGCGCCTAGCAACGCGTGAATGTATGTGTGTATATAGATAAATCACCCGTAGACTTCTGTGTTTCTCACTGTACTTTCATTGACAGGTAAGTTGGACGTAGGACGTTAATTGTTATATTTGATTGTGAATTTCGGAATGTAAATAAAAATTTATGTTATCGCAATGTTTCTTTTTATTTTTGTTGGCGTCAAGATTTCCCGTATATTATTATTATAAAAGTATTTCATTTAGTAATGTTCTACTAAGCTTTGATTGTTCTATTGCTGGGATCCAACGAGCCTCGCCATCACACTGTCTATAATATTCAGCTTTGTATTTTAATTCTGACAAGCGGTAATTAAACACGACATTTTACTAATACGTTTTTTATTGTCCATGTTTTTACATCGTCACATTCTTAAAATTATAATCTAATTGTGTCCCGTCCCATGTTCGCACAGGTGCAATTTTCTAAGTACAATTGCAACTAGACAAAAAAAAATAGCCAAATCGGTCGAGCCGTCCTCAAGTGATGCTCCGTCATACATGTGGCAATTCATTTTTGACGTGACAACGTCTTATAATTCGATAGAGCCGGCTGCACGCACGAAAAACATGACTCATGCGGCGTTACCTCGCTTTGAGGCGTTCCATGTAAGGCTTGAAGTGCAAGCGAGAGCGCGGAACGAGCGACAAAGAAGCACAATCGACCTTTGCGTTCGGCAGCGTTCGACATCCGTCTCTCTCCTACTTGAGTGAGCGATGCGTCTACGTGGACAGCTGCTATACTATAGTACATTTACATGTTTTGATCGAGTATCAAGTGCAGTGAATGTGGTGTCAATTGTTTATAGCAACGATAATTACAGCGATAAAGGTAATGATTCTTTCGATATTATTTATATATTCAGTGATATATTGTCGAATATTCGTGCTTTCATCATTAAAATGAATAGCGTTGTCACGTTCAACTATCGTCAGTAAACCGACTTTACAGACAACCAATTTTTTTTTTTTATATAGTAGACTACCTACTGTCCGTGATTTCGTTCGCGTGATAATTTTAATGTGTTTTTCAGGGATAAATTATACATATAAACCTTCCTCTTGAATTATTCTGATGATGAAAATCACCCGCCGCTAGAAACATCAATACACAGTCTGAACGGGCGTTAGAACATGTACCGTTAAACGTGGTTATTACGGGATGCAAAGGTTCAAGAATAGGCAGTACTGCGCTATGTGACCGGTCGGTGCTACCGATAACCTCTCGATCCCGGTCGAAGTTTAGGCCATAGTCGGAAGCGAGAACACCTAGAAAGCTTTTCGAGAAGCGACTCGAGTCCAAAACACTTATGTTCGTAACTTGTGTATTTAAAAATTTGATTAAAATCTGTGCACTCTCTTTGTGAGCCTGACTACTTTTAAGGGCCCTATCATTAGAACACCACAGCGGCGCCACAGTTCGCGCCACCAACAAAATGTGTACAGTTGTATGGAGGGTAGGTACCTCACCTGGTAGCTTGGTTGCGCAACTAACTTGTTGCCGGCCACCGAATCACCCGCTGGTGGCGCAACCATTAATATGTATAGAGCTATTTGGCCTCTCAAACTCACTCCACCACCCAGTTGCGCTACCAAGTATAAGAATTTTCTTTTACTAGGACTATCGGCCCATACGATACGATCCCAGACTTCGTATTAAATGAAAATATGATGTTATTTTTGCAAATAGGTTTTAACAAACACTTTTAGACATCGCCTTTTTTAAACTAGATGTTTCGTACCTGACTAATCTGAGAAGAAACAGCCGAAACGAATTCTTAGGTCATAGTCTCTTTTAAGAGGTCCACACATATAATATTGACCAACTCACATGAGGAATATGCAGATACTAAACTACTACTAAAAAAAACCTGGGATGGTACCTCCAACAACATTGCTTTATTCCACTATATTCACCTCATGAATACTAAAAGTCGCGTTTGTTCACCTGGGTGCATGAATCAATGAATAGGGATGGTGACTCATTTGTTTTCATTTGTCTATCGGGTAGATTACTAAAAAGTATTGGATTTTTTCTTTTTTCACGTAATCGTAAAATTACGGAGATATTTTGAGTTGAAATGGCGCATGACGTCACGGCTCAGTACATTTTATACCTAGTTGTGACGTAGTGAGCCCCCACTCTCCAACTTTAATGCGTTTTGTTTTAACTAAGTATTTTTTGTTAACTTGATAAAACAAAAAATACGTACTTATCTAATATTTTTGTATTTTCTGATTGACGGACCAAATAGAATTTCGTTTTCTTTACCCAGTCATCATGCCTATTCCCAGGTGAACAAAGGGCGCCGAATTAATTCACCAGGGAGAGATATCACCTAGGTGAAATTCTTCCGAGGTGAAATGAGGACATTAAAAGATCTAAGTACTTTATTCACCTGTGTGATATCACAGGTGAATAAAATAGATCTTTTGGGAATCGGAATGGTGGAAACATAGTGCAATAAAACACAACATTTCCCGACCTGGAACGCGGGACCTCTTTCTCAGCAGAATCAGCTCCGAGACTAGACTAACGAGGCAATCCTACGGTAACGTATCGTCCAAGAAACCTACTTAGAATCATGACTGGCCTGTTGACCTTTAGCTATAGGTCAACAGGAATGAAAATTGTAAATAGTGGCAAAATAATCTCTAACTTCTTTGCCGCCATCTTTAATGTTTTTTCGGCATTATACAGTTTGAAAATAGTTATTTGTGCAACAAGAGAGAAAAGTTGTTTTTTGCTGCGAGTGCTGATTTTGAATCCTGAGCAAGCGAAGGATTCAACGATTGAATCACGAGCGTAGCGAGATGTACATCAGAACGTTCGGCCAGTTGAGATAGGGAGCTGGCTGCTACTCCAGTTTTTAATGACGATTATGTGACGCATAAAGACGCCAGCCAAAGAATTTGTGACAGAACAGTTCGAAAGTTAGAAGCATTTATTTATGGCCGAACGACCTGATATCAGAACGTTCGGCCAACCTGAATCTCCATAACTGAGGACCTTAGAGTAACTGTTACTGAATAAAGATTTACTGGCGATTTAATGACAAACAACCAATACTTTACTTTTACTCGTAATGCCACCGGCTAAAAGTAAAATGAATTTTGGTTTCTGTAACATCAGGACGTTCGGCCAACGTAATCTCCATAACTGAGGACCTGAGAGAAACCGTTAATGAATAAAGACTTAGTGACGAGACTGAAACGAACTTTTATTGTTTTATTTTTCTTTGTGATGGCCCCCTTATATAGTAAATTAAAAATTTAACATAAAACCTCAAAACATTGGCATTATCGATTCCTCCACAAGGAAGAAGCCCAGAGAAACCGTTAATCAATAAAGATTTTGTGACGACACCGAAATGAACATTTATTGTTTTATTTTTCTTTGTGATGGCCCCCTTATATAGTAAATTAAAAATTTACAATATAACCTCAAAACATTGGGATTATCGATTGCTCCACAACGAAGAAGCCTAGAATACTCGCAAACCCCTTGATGTGTTAAAGGTTTCAGTGCAATGGTGTCAGTATTTTTGTTGATTCCAGATAAATCTTTAAAAATGCACTATGGCGGATGGCGACTGAAATAGGGTGACCATGTATTCCAACGAAACAAGTATTTATCGACTACTAAATTACCTAAACAATGAAGCAAAACACGTTGTAATATTAAATTATATAGGTACAAGCAATGTTGAGCTGATGCCTGCATACCAGTGTCCACTTGTGAAGTTTTTGTTATATTAGTCGAGTCTATTTTGGCTAAAAGCAAACGAAAGTGGAAAGGTGACTGACATTGGAGATTGGGAAATTTGACTAAGTACAAGAATACTTAAATAACTAGATACCCTAATTGAAAAAGGCTTTATTAGGTACATAATAATTGATATTTTTTAGAATGACAATGAATAAAAATTAAATTAAAAATTTAAAAGAACCCCCGACACAAAAAACCTCTAAAAAACCAAAAATAAAATAATCCAAGCATCTTAGCGTCGGGGGTCCGCTTTGATTTGTGCTTGTAATAAGTTTAATTTTTATTTTATGCTTTTTAGACTTATATTATTTTATCTAAGCCTTGACTGTCCCAATCTTGGACATAGGTCTCCCCATTGCTTCCACTTTTCTCGGTGTTGCGCGACTTCTCGCCAATAAACGAAATAAAAAAATAAAACGTTTTTGGGGTGAAGGGGGTGCAACCACCCCCCCCTGGCGATGCCCATGTTGACAAGTGACAAGATTTCAAATTTCGAATCGATCAGACCTGTGGAAGTTGTTAATTTCCCTTCAACTAGAAAAGACGTGATTACCATCAAAAGGCTGAGTAGATATTTTCAAAACATAGCTAAGAACACTCTCGATTAAATCACCTTTCAAACGAAACCAATTTTATCAAAATCGGTACATCCGTTTAGGAGCTACGATACCACAGACACACAGATACACCCCTCTTTTTTGGTCGGGGGTAAAAAATGGGATTGAGATTTTTATAGAAAGCCGCCGTAACTGAATGAAGCAAAACTTAGTGGTGGCCTATTGGTCTAAATTCGATCGATAGTTTCAATTATGTTTTTTCATGTGACAGTGACAGGAGGTCTACTCTCTTTCTCCGAAACGTAACTTCGACAACGAACAAAAATACGTAGATACGTTTGTGACCCTACTCTATATAATTTGCATTTTTGAATTCGAACTTCTTGTGTGCGTCCGCACACAAGAAATTCGAATTCACAGACAATTAACGTATTGGCTGTTATTGTGTGCTTCCGCAAATGATATAGAGTAGGGTCACAAACGTATCTACGTTTAATTTTCGTTCGTTACCGAAGTTACGTTTCGGAGAAAGAGAGTAAATTTTTCCGTGTCTGGAGACACGGAAAAATAATAAAAGTAGAAGCAAAGAGGCCACATCATAACGCTAATTGTTATAAAAAAAAAACGTTACACACACCAATGGTGGTGTGTCACCAATCGTAAAATATGAGTGAAACTAGCGACGAGAACAGTATTGTAACACCGGAAGAGTTAAAACAACAAGACAGTTATTAATGCAGAATTAAGTTTCCTACCTGAGAAGTCTCGCAAGAAATATCTGAAAGCATACCATGTCTTCAACGAGACTTACAAAGGGCGTAAACAGTTTTTCGGAGACGGTGTTGCTATCTTATTTTTTAGATTTATCACAGACGAGGTGATCATCTACAATGTTAATTATTTTGATTCACAATAAATAGTTATTTCAATCAATTCCTGTTTATTATTTTATCTCGTAAAGTGTTCTCGCTGCTGAAGTGAAAAGTTATGTGTGTTACACGAGAGCAAAGTTTTTTGCATCTCGTGCCTTTGAATCCCTCGCCACGCTCAGGATTCAGCTTTAGAATCACTCGCTACGCTCGTGATTCAATCATTGAATCCTTCGCTTGCTCAGGCTTCAAAATCAGCACTCGCAGCAAAAAACGACTTTGCTCTCTTGTTGCACAAATAACTATTTCACTTCAGCAGCGAGAACACTTTACAAGATAAAATAATAAACAGGAATTGATTGAAATAACTATTTATTGTGAATCAAAATAATTAACATTATAGATGATCACCTCGTCTGTGATAAATCAAAAAAATAAGATAGCAACACCGTCTCCGAAAAACTGCTTGCGCCCTTTGTAAGTCTCGTTGAAGAAGACATGGTATGCTTTCAGATATTTCTTGCGAGACTTCTCAGGTAGGAAACTTAATTCTGCATTAATAACTGTCTTGTTGTTTTAACTCTTCCGGTATTACAATACTGTTCTCGTCACTAGTTTCACTCATATTTTACGATTATTTTAATATTTTTAACTTATTCAACTCTTTACGCCAGCCACGAATTTTTTTTCCCGCTCTTTCATTTAAATTAAGGCGTGTTCGGAAATAGCACCCATGATATTTTATTATTCAAAATATATTACGTAACATTATTGAAACTAGAAATAAATATTTATAGGTTCAATATCAGTTTTATTTGCAGTAAATACTTATTTTCGTTTAAATACAACAATAAGTTAAAAATTCAATAAATTACATTAAAAGACATTTTTTCAAAATCTCTTTAGTTAGTACGAAATTCCGAACGTGTTCGAATTCAAAAACGGAACTTCGAAAGGGCTGGTCTTTGTCTCTCTCTCTTTCTAATGGGCGGGAAAGAGATAGAGTGTGAATGTTTCGAATTGTATGATTAACCCAAGGCTGAATAAGAAATTCGGGGCTTTCTGAAAAAAAAAATTTAAAAGTTACATTGTCTCACTCAGTGAGCAAAATGCGATTTTGCTCACTGATTTCAGGCAGCAAAACCTACATGTTTGAGCTACTGAAGTGAAAATGAAATAAAAGACATCCACGCATGACGTCAAATAAATATAGGCTTAAATAATTCAATCAGACTCGCACACAATCACATTGAATCGTTGTCGTCATTATTGTGTAATTTCCCAATAAAAACGAGTAGCTAATCTCTAAACTCCCACATTTGTGTATGATAAGCACTTCCAAGTTCGAACTTACAACACAGGACGACAAAATTGGGGTAGTTAGTAGTAGGAGTCTCTTCACCGCGCGCGACGGTCGTATACTCGCGCAGCTGGCACTGTTCCGTGCTACTCTGTATCAGTGGCCCATTCCCCACAGTCGACATGTCCCGCGTCTGTCTCTTCTCGCTCGCCGCGCTGCTAGCGTGCGCACGCGCTTACGAAGGTGAACGGTTTATTACATCTGCGGTGATAATATCACATGTTGTATTGAGTGTTTCTGAAGTTACTGGAAAATCCTTTGCAAGTTTTACCAGCTGAGCTACATAAGCCAGTAAAACTTGCAAAGGATTTATCTGAATAAGTACCTACTCATTGCCGAGACATTGGTCTGTTTACTATTGGGTGCTGGCAGATGCTGCAGGAAAGCCTGCCGGAATCGCTGATGATGAGAACACCGCCACCGTGGTGACTGGAGAGCTGGGCAACCCGCTCCTTGTACACTGCTTAGAGGCAGAGGAGCCAACACTCTTCGTGTTCTGGTACCGTGGCCACGGGAAAGGCAAGCTGCTGAAAAACAACGCGGTGTACGGAACGAGACGAAACGCCCTCCTCATCAGAAGCCTGGCTATCGACACTCTAGGAGCGTATACCTGTCAAGCATATACTTCAAAAGACATGAAACCGCCGCGGATATTCATCGTGCGAGACAAAATACCTGACGGGACAAGCCCGCCTGACAGTGATTGGTCGTTGCCGCGCAGCCCGTGGGCGCCCAGCCTCGCGACACAGCCGCCCACTTCTGCGGAGACGTCCACCACTACCATGACCACAACTGAAGGTCCTGGACTGTGGTTCACCGGTAAGATTTATTTTTGATTGTTCTTATCTGATAGTAACTAACTTTGGAACGAACTTGGTTAGTTATCTAAGGGCCCTCGCTCACGGCGACTTTTTGTAGCGATGCAGTAGCGATGCTGTCGCGCGTTTGCATCGATACAGTTGCGATACTGCTCGCTTCTGTAGCGCGTTGCAAATGCGACTATACCCGCGTTAGTAGCGATGCAGTCACGCATTTCGTAAACGCGCGTCAGCATCGCTACTAAAAGTCGCCGTGAGCGAGGGCCCTTATTCTTCTTCTTAGCGTGTCGATGGCAATCTAAATTATGTTGCCCCAGAACTGAGCTACTAGTTTGGCGCCTTCAGTAGCGAATTTGTTAATTTATACTTAGTTTACTTTGTGTAAAAGCTTTGAGGAGCTCGTCGCTAAATAATAACAGCCGCACGGGTCGATCTTTAAGGTTAAAGGTCAGTTCACACCGAGACGCGACGCGACGCGACGATACTTGAAGAGGCCAGTAATTTCGCGCTGCGTCGCTCTACGCCGCGCTGCGTCGCGCGGCGCAGCGCTGCATGGCGCAACGTATTCTGAATTCTCACAACGAAATGTGTATCTTTTCGTGTAGAAAATAAAGTTATATTTTGAATCGCTCTTTATAAGTGTGCGCGCAGCGTCACGTCGCGTCGCGTCTCGGTGTGAACTGACCCTTAGGCGTGCTTGCCGAGGTTGGTCCGTGGATGGGTGACCATAATTATATACGACGTTTCCTCCGTGCCTCGGAAAGCACGTAAAGCCGTTGGTCCTGGCTGTCATTTGTAGATCTTTAACAGTCGTTACGAGTAGTTAGAAGCCAACTCTGACATCCAGTCTTAGGCTGCGTTTCCACCAGAGATGTGCGATGGAAATGTGTCGTGCGAGGATGTCTAGCTGTGTGCTGTGAAAATGTGTCGAGGTTTCTACCAAAGCTGTGCGATGAAAATGTGCCTACGAGGATGTGTAGCGGAGCTGTGAAAATGCGCATTAATATGTGGTGCGAGGATGCGTTGCGAAGTTGTGAAATGTGTCGACGGGGGTGCGGTGTAGTGGGAGCGAAAGCGAACCTGCCGCTCACGTCTCACTTTGCTGTCGTTAGCGCTTGTAGTCGTACGCATGTCGTACATCCCTCGCACTCATCCCTCGCAACACATCCCTCGCACACATCCCTCGTACACATCCCTCGCACACATCCCTCGCTTGTTTTGTATGCGCAAAAATCTAGCTCCGCTGAGCCGTTTCCACCAGAGCTGTGCTGACCGAGGCGAGGTGAATGAAGCGATTCTAATGGTTCTTTACAAACACATCCCTCGCTACGCATCCTCGCACATCTCTAGTCGAAACGCAGCCTTACCAAGGGCTATCGTATTACCCAGTTACTCGGTTGCGGAGGTCGGATAGGCAGTCGCTTCATGTAAAATGCTGGTACTCATGTAAAAAGCTGCATCTTGTTAAACTGGAAGCCGACCCCAAGATAGTTTGGGAAAAGGCAGATGAATTTACTTTGTAAAAAATTGTCAACAATGATTGACTGGACTGCCTTGTTCGTCGAGTGGCCGCAAGCGCGACTGCCTTGTATGAGGTTCTGGGTTCGATTATTTTTCCGTCAGGATTTTTCTCAGTAGGCAGCCACGGAGTTTGGACTGGTGCCCAGTTGATGGCAATAGTGTCGCCTCCTAGGACTTAAACATTACTGGTGAAATGTAGGTGTACTGTTATATTGGGTACACCTCTGCTTAAACCTCCGGGATGACGTTATTTTATGTAAAAAGTAGTCTATTGACGGAATATCCCGACTCATGGTACTCCGACATATACTCTTATTCTATTATTTTCTTCTGTTTCCCTTGAAAAAGAATTATTAAGCGATTTTTGTTTGTTTTAATCCTTTATTATTTTTTTATCTCATTTTTATTTTTTTTAAATATTTGTAAAAAAAACAAACCAAAAAAAAAAACGGGCCAAGTGCGAGTCTTACTCGCATACAGGGTTCCATAGCCCCAAACAATATAATAACAATGTTTTGAACGGTCATTCATTAGTAAACCTTCACTCAACCGCAAAACTAAATTTGTTTGTCATAGTAAGTTAATGAAAAACAAAGTTACTGCTGCAGTTTGGTGAAAAAGTCCCATATCTCAAAAACTGCTAAAAGAGTGATGAATATAAATGTGGATGGATGGAGAGCGAGAGGAAGACCAAAGAAAAGATGGACGGATTGTGTGAAAAATGATATGAAGGAAAAAGGAGTAAATGTTAACATGACGAATGACAGAGGAGTATGGAGAAAAGAGACGTGTTGCGCCGACCCCAAATAAAAGGGGACAAGGGCAGGAAGATGATGATGATCTCAAAAACTGCATATCAAATCTTATTCAAACCAATTTTCGTTGAAAGTTTTTTTTACGTTCTACATCCCCATATTTTTTTCTGAATTTTTCTCCTCTTTAGAAATTAGAGGGTGGGGGGGGGACACACGTTTTACTACTTTGGAAGTGTCTATCTTTCAAAAGATTGACTTTGAATAATAATCGTTTTAGGAACCTCAATGTCATTTTTAATGACCTATCTATAGACACCCCACACGTATAGGTTTTTTTTAGTTTCAGTTCCATGTATGGGGGATATCCTTATCTATATTTTTTTTTTTGTACTAAATTCGTAAAGCGGTTCACAGAATACATCTACCTACAAAGTTTCAGCTGTGTAGTCTTAATAGTTTCGGAATAAAGTGGCTGTGACATACGGACGGACAGACAGACAGACAGACATGACGAATCTATAAGGGTTCCGTTTTTTGCCATTCCGCTACGGAACCCTAAAAACAGGTTACCACCGGTGTCGTAAGCAGGGTCCAAGCTACCGGTGGTTAGGGCTGCAGAGACAGGAATCTCCTCACAAGGCGGGCCGTATCGAGGAGTACCTACAGCCTTCTGAAACTGGCTCTTGATCCAACTGCCAAGGATAATTTATCTGTTAAAAACATGCTTTTACACACAGAATTGAGCATGCAAGATCTTATTAAGTAGGGTGGTCTGTACATGCTTTTACCTGGTGAGGTGTCCCAAGTTATATGGTACTATAAAAGTCCTGAGAACGTTTTAGGACGTGCTAAATAGTGTACATAATTAATACTATAGTATTAATTATGGTGTTTTAAGGTTGTGCGTTGTTTCATCGCTAATTGTTTAATCGAATTTGGTTTCACATGAATTGTTTCTCATATTATCATTTCATAGAATAATCAATACGCAGAATACTTACTTTGAAGAAATTTAAATCATCGATTTTTGTTTCAAATAAAATTTAATGTTAGAATATTCATATCATAGAATAACAAATCAAATATTATTTATCCACATATTATTTGTTTCACATAAAACTTATCACAAAGAAAAAATTTAAATCGACTGACAGTTTCTAAAATTCAAACCTTACAACACCGGGATCACAAAAATAATGCGGGTAAATTATTGTCAAGCAGGAAAACAATCTTGTTATTCTCACTAATGGTGTCCATGCCTGTTGCATGCAGCATGCAGCAAGCATGCAACTTGCAGCATGCATGCAAGCAACCATGCACTTGCAGCATGCATGCAAGCATGTAACATGCAACAGGCAAGGTTTCTGTCACGGCTCCGGCGCTGCGGGGCTCCGGCGGCCCCACGCAAGTTTATCGTCGCAGATGGTATTAACGCTCACCACCGCAGCTTCGGCTTGCTGGCCGGCAAGCCGGCCAGCCTCAGCCGCGGCGGCGATCTTTAGAAACCATCTGCTCCTCAACTCGCGGGCCGCCTCATCCCTCCGCGCCTACGCGGGCTTTAATTACACTCTAGGGGTAGGGCAAGCAAGTCTACGTGGAGTCTGTTTTGCAGCCATTCGTTTGTGTCACTAACTTTTGTAGTACAACATATTGACTTTTAAAGACAATATTTTAATTTACGGTTATTAATTTCGTTGAAATAAAATACCATGGAAACATACATCGAACAAACAATATTCGTTGAAAAATAATTCTGCTGTTTGATAAGTTGGTCAAATAATAAAATGTGATTGTAAAATTCTTTGAATTGTGTTTCTGTAAAATATTTTTCATTCAAGTAAATAGTAGTCGAAACAAAAATATTGGAAATAAAAATACGGGGACTAAATATTATGTGATACATTTTCTGGGAAACGAAATTCTGTCAAATTTCTGTCTGCGAAACAAGGTGACACCGGTGTTTTAAACGTTTACAGAACCCCAAAAAAGCCCTAGTTTTATAACTGATTTATTCTATAATCATTACATAAAGGTTCTTACGGTAATAAATCAGCTCTATAGTTGAAATGTTGCAACGTTTATGTCACAAAAACATGTGTATAGTGCTATTTTGCAACGTAAATGATTCCAGTGATCTTTTTATCACACTTGTTTGCCAGTTCCCCAAAAAAACAAAATATATCAATATAAGTTATACTTTATGACATTTGCCATTGTTACTTAACGTAACATGTTAAAATAATGACATACTACAAAACATTCAAGGACCGTAACTCTGCCATAACTTACGCTTGCGATAATAATTGTATCGGTAGAATCAGTATGCTGATTTCAAATTTGACAATGCGCCCTTATAATTTTCGAATTTTAATTAAATTTAAATAAATAAAATAAGGATTTGTCTCGATTATGGCTGCTATAGTACACATTGGCTCCAGTCGCTGCTTATGTGATATCAGCAGCAGAAAACGGCATCAATTTTCACCGAAAACGCTTTAGTCTGGTAACAGTAACAGAAACTCACTTATAGGGCTATTTAGAATTTTAGCTATTTAGCAACTGCGCCAGAAGTCGCTATGGTACTATTTACTACTATAGATGAGTTTTCATGACTTTTTCAGAACTAGCCCCATTGCGATGTTGAGGGAGCTTTCAAGAAGCTAAAAAAGTTACTTAACGGTGGTGCAAGGTACTTTTATAGTGCAGATTAATTCTGTAATAGTGTTTTCGATCCTGCTATTAATACTAGTACTGTAAAAGGTATTTTGACGCATTATTAGAGCAAAATAGATACATAAAAGTGTCAGTAAGGTCGCCTATAGTACTAAATAGTACCATAATCGCTTTTTTCATATCTATTACAGTGGAACACTTTAAATATTCTTTTGTATGGTTCTATAAACGTTCTAAGAACTAAATTATAGAACTTAAATGCTCTTTATTCTTATAGAACCAAAACACTCTGTTAAAAACCTTTATAGTACAAGCACTCACAGTGGTTACCATTATAGACCTACTATTTCACTGTTTGGTGATAAAACGCCTTGGTTAAAGAACCTTTTGCTACTTGGGGTATAAATTAGTTTTTTTTTTACAAATACAGATTAGAAAGTTTCTATTTTAGCCATTATTTTTCTGAGTACATTCACAATAATATTAATAACTGATGTCGATTATTTTCTTCGAGTTACATTATACAAATACAAATAGTAAAAAAAAAATACAAGTTGTCCAATTTTCATGAAAATAGAATTGAAATATATCAAAAGGTAAGATCTATCAAAGGTATAATATGTTAATAGGTATAATATGTCAAAAGGTATAATATGCCAAAATGTTTCCGTTAAGAAGTTAATTATTTTTTACCTTCGACAGATGTTCGTCAAGGCTTTTAGCTATAAGGCCATTGGCTGATACGACTATTATTGATCGACTCTTATTATACTTCATTTGTTTGTAGATAAGGCAGAGGTGGCAGCATCTGAAGGTGGTACAGTCACTCTGCGCTGTGACTCAGATGTGTCGTGGTTGCAGGATAAACCATCGCCCAAGATCACGTGGAACTTCGGCGAACTTATCGTACGTCTTAAGTAATATATTTCTGCTTGCAGATGACACAATATCAATGGCTTATATTTTTCTTAGCTATTGGATAACTTAGTTCGTCAGGTTTTTTTGGTCAAAAGGTTTTTCGAGAATTTTATTGAATTACCTACTAGCTGCTGCCCGCGACTGCGTTCGCGGGGCTTTTTTTTGGATATGAAAAAAAAAAAAATAAGATTGAGAATAGTTAGACACATCCACACATTTGTGCCGTTATGAGCTACCAGGGAAGCCGCATGTGCGTAGGGGCTCAGGCCAAACTTCTCTATCTTCAACGTAGTCCTTAATTTTGTAATATGCTTTTTTAATTAGGACACGTTTGATATAATTTTTAAACTTTCCATCGGTCAGTTCTGTAACTGACTTCGGCAACTTATTATAAAAGCGTATACTGTTTATAAGAAATGACTTGCTAGTTTTAGTTAATCTAAATTTGGGTATTACAATTTCGAGTTTACTGCGTGTATTTATGTTATGGAAGTCACTTCTAATTTTGAAAAGTCCTCGGTTTTTGTGGACATATAAAATACATGCTAAAACACAGAGTGAAGGCAGAGTCAGTATATCGATTTCTTTAAATTTTTCTCTGAGGGACTCGCGAGGACCCATTTTGTAGATAGCGCGGACTGCCCTCTTTTGCAGAATGAAAAATGCATCAACGTCTGCTGCCGATCCCCACAGCAGAATGCCATAGGACATAATACTATGGAAACAAGCGTAGTATACTAACCTAGCTGTGGCTACATCAGTTAACTGCCTTATTTTTCTAACTGCATAGGCAGCTGAGCTTAACCTTCCCGAAAGAGTTCTAATGTGCGCGCCCACTGCAGTTTTGAATCGATAGTAATCCCCAAGAATACATTTTCTATAGCGAAAACTGTCAAGTTTTTTGCCGTCAAGATTTAAATTTAGGTCACGTTGTGTTACATTTACGTTGTACATTTCACGTTGTGGTTGGGTTAAATTAAACAAGCCCATTTTCATTTTCGCATAGTAATTCTTCTAAAAGCCTTATCTGCCAATAGATCGACGGTAACGCAGGCCGCTACAGGCTGATGTCTGACGGCGCGCTGGAGATCGTCTCTCTGTACCGCAACGACACCGGCGTCTATATCTGCGTGGCTGACAATAGCCTCGGAGTGGTCACGCAGGAGATACACCTGGCCGTCAATGGTGAGTGAGGGTGAACACGATAGTAACTTGGAGACTGTTGCGAGGTGATAGTTGCTGAGGACTTCATATCTTAACACAATCTTAGAATTCGTTAGATATTACACAAGGTGTTGTTTTGCATCCTCGTCAAAATTCAGGAGGTTGTTTAAAAAAACATATATTATCTTTAAAAATATTTCAATCTATTTATTATTACAGTACCCAGTTAATTATTAAAAAACGCTGCTTTTTTGTTGTTTTTTGTCAGTATTTCAGAATAACCCCCTTAACGTGGTTAAGGGCATAACGAAATTATCGAATAAACGTTTGACATTTTTTGCATGTGTGCAAGCGCGGTTATAGGGCGATGTTCAGACGGTTATAAAACACGGGTGGTTCACACTTACCGATTTCCGCAACATAAACAAAAAAAATAGTAATTACCTACCCATTTTATTATTGATTCTGGTCGAGAACCATCAACATAGTTACCTCTTTGAATTTGACGAGGATGCAAAACAACAGATTGTATAAATATGACGACGATGTTCCCGGGATAAAAACATGGTATAGATACTGAAATGTTTAACTGCAACGTATTTAAATGCATTAAGCAAAGAGTATAGTTAAATGTTTTAAAAGATACATGGTGTTAAGATACAAGGTGTTAACGGCCTTCACGTAGCCATCGACAAAGCATTCTAAACATCAAACTAAGGGTCGATTTATACTAGCGCAGAGTCGAAGCGCATCGAAGCGTAAAAACTTTACAACTAAAGCGAAGCCGCACGAATGCGCGCGTATTCGCCAGTATACGCGCGGACTCTTTTACGTGTAGTAATGAGCATCAACAGCAGAGCTATTCAATCACTTGCCAAAAAAAAAAAACGAAGAAAGGAGAAAAAGAAAGCGGAATTATAGTGTTGCGACTGACGCGTAGGTTCGCGAGTGGGCGCATGGATACGCGAGAATGCGCGCGCACCAATCAGCGTTGTTCGCGCGCAGACGCGCGAATTCCGACGAATGCGCGCGTCTTTTTAAAATCTCCGAAGTAATGTGTGCGTTACGCTGTGGAGTTAAGGTTGAATTTTTTATGTTCAGTTTTGGATAGACGCTTCGATGCGTTTCGACTCTGCGCTAGTATAAATCGACCCTTAGTAACTTTATGAAATAACACTGTTCCCCAATTTCGGTAATCTAGTGGAAATAGAGTTTGTTAATTCCATGCAAACATAGTCTCTTTCCAGCTCTTTTATCAGCAATACATATAATAACACTTATATAATAAATTAGTTTAAATACCTTGGTCATGTGTTGACCCCTGACCTCAAAGACGATGATGACATTGAACGTGAGCGGAGGGCATTGTCGGTTAGAGCGAACATGTTGGTTCGCAGGTTTGCACGATGCTCACTTCCAGTCAAAGTCACGCTCTTTCGAGCGTACTGTACTTCTTTTTACACGTGCAGCCTGTGGGCTAGATGTACGCGAAGATCATATAGTGCTCTCCGCGTTCAGTATAATAACGCGTTTAGGATGCTGGTGGGGCTGCCCCGCTACTGTAGTGCGTCGGGGATGTTCGCAGATGCGCATGTGGATTGTTTTTACACGATAATGCGTAAAAGGTGCGCTTCCCTGGTGCGCAGGGTGTGGGGCAGCACCAACAGTATCCTAAGCATGATAGCAAGTCGCCTAGACTGTGTTTATGTTGGTCGCTGTTGTGCGATTTCTCACGGGTTGGCGCAGCGGTGATCCATTGTTTTGTTTATTTTATTAGTGCTTACTAACATAGTCTTAAGTTTTACTAACAGTTTTTGAGTCATGGATACTCGAATAAAGAAATTATTATTATTTCCTTTATTCACTTTCATACATATCAATTACATTTTTAAATATTTTTACAAAAGTAATATAAAAAAACATTTAAAAATATAAAAAATAGTAGCCCACTGGCATCGGGAACAGTGTCCGGGCTACCGGTGGTCAGGGCTCTTGAGAGAGGAACCTCCTAACAATACGTGCCGTGTCCAGAAGTACTGCTTTCTGAATCAAGCCCTTGATCCAACTGCCAAGCGAAAGACTCCGTAGATGTTGGTCGAAGCTTTTGGCTAGTAAGCCATTGGCCGACACGACTATCGGCACAATGACTGCTGTACTCACGTCCCACATGTCAACAACCTCGCGAGCCAGATCTAGATACTTGAATTGTTTATCTTTCTCTGCTTTCACGAGGTTCTCGTCATGCGGGACCGTTATATCAACAATCATTGCGCGACGCTCCAATCGATCTATCAACACAATGTCAGGCTTATTGGCAACAATAGTCCTGTCAGTGATGATAGGTCGATCCCAATACAACGTGATATTACCATCATCGAGAACTGGGTCGGGCGCATACTTATAGTATGGCACTTCTGATTCCACAAGGTTGTATTTCAAAGCAAGTTGCTGGTGGATAATCCTGGCAACAAGGTTGTGTCTATGCAAGTACTCTCCGTTAGCCAGACGAGAACACCCAGAAACAATGTGTCGGATCGATTCTCCCGGACGGTGGCATGCCCGACATATGTCAACCGTGCCATCCTTTACAATGTGTTTCCGGTAGTTATTCGTCATCATAACTTCGTCCATTATTGCACAGACAAAACCTTCGGTTTCCCCGAAGAGGTCACCAAAACGGAGCCAAGATACGGACGCTAAGAAGTCTACATCAGGCCCATGTAAAGCCTGGTAAAAGCGTCCGTGAAGCTCCTTGCTCTGCCATACCTCCTTGCGATCATTAGTGTCTAATACTACAGGCTTGCGCCAGTTCTCGTTACCCAAGAAGAGCGGGGTAAGGCCCTTGTCCACTGATGCCACATCTCGGTGCATCCCCACGTCGGCTTCTAGGAAGTATTCCCTGAGACTGCATACCTCACGGTTGTGCAGGGTCTTAGCATTTAAGAAGCCACGACCCCCGCACTTCCGCGGGATATACAGTCTCATCACCGACGACCGTGGGTGATGCATCCGATTTGCGGTCAGCAGTACGCGGACCCTCCTATCCAGGGCATCAAGTTCTGTCTGAGTCCATTTGAGTATGCCGAAAGAATACATCAAAACCGGCATGACCCAACCGTTGAAGGCGCGCACCTTGTTTCCGCCTGACAGAAGACTGCTTAGCACCTTATTCAGGCGGCCAAAGAAACGTTCCTTCAACGATTGTTTCATGTCAGTAGTATTGATGCCTAATGCTTCCGACATACCCAAATACTTGTAGGTTTCTGTTGAGGAAAGGGATCTAAGGTGTATGGAATCCGAGAGGTGAGTTCCCACGGATTCCATAATCTTCCCTCGCTTCACATGCATGACTGCACATTTGTCCACACCAAATTCCATCCTGATGGCGCTACTGAAAGTTTCTGTTACCTTCAGTAGCTTCATCAGTTGCAAATTGTTGGGGGCAAAGAGTTTCAGATCATCCATGTAAAGAAGGTGAGAAATGACCTGACCACCTCTCCTCAACCGATAACCTAGACCTGAACCCTCTAGCAGTGTGCTGAGAGGATTCAAGGCCAGGCAAAACCACAATGGACTCAAACTATCACCCTGGAATATACCACGCTCGATCTTTATTGGTTCGCTGTTTCCCTGTATCTGTCGACATCCTGGATAGCGAAGGACAGTTCTCCAGCACCCCATACATGACATCAAGAAGGTACGCAAAGTTGTATCTACTTTGTACAACTCCAGCACCCTCATGAGCCATGTATGAGGCACCGAATCATAGGCCTTCTTATAGTCTATCCAATTATTATTATTATAATGACTAGCTGTTTCGCGCAACATCGTCTGCGTCACATTTTCCGTGTTTTCGCAACATATTTCATTGTATTGTAGCTTGATGATATATAGCCTACAGCCTTTCTCGATAAATGGGCTATCTAACACTGAAATATTTTTTCAAATGGGACCAGTAGTTCCTGAGATTAGCGCGTTAAAGCAAACCAACAAACTCTTCAGCTTTATAATATTAGTATATAATAGATTTACTTTACCTAACTGCGTATAAACATATTCGCGGGAGTATTTCCGTTAGCTGAAATTGTTGCGAACCGACTTTGATATGACAGCTGATAAGGATATTATTTTGTTAGCCATCAATTCATGGTACTGTATCTATGTTCATTGGCCGTTCAGATTTAATTTGAATAAAAATTACTCCAAGCGGATACCCGTTTTCGGGCATTCACGATTATCATATTATTATGCTGTCATTTCAATTATATTCTATATCAATGAGTACATAATGTTTCCTAAATGACAGGTGTGTGTAAATTGGTTTTTAGACACTCTCTCACGTCTTAAATCAAGAAAGGAATTTAAAAGTTAGCATCCATACCATACCATCGACGCATGTCTGCAAGCACAGATTGCAGTCATGCGTCGATAGTAAATAAAAAATAAAAATAAAAAATAAAAAAGCCTTTTATTTCCTACTAATTACTTTAACATTACTTCAAGTTTCTAAGCTAATTTTAATAAGTTACTACATTTAACTAGTTTTTCATGGAAAACTTAACTTTAATAATTTTCTTTCTTACATTTAAACTAGTTTATTCTTTTAATTACTTTAGGTACTCATTAACTAATTTAACATATGTTATTTCTATACATTATCTGCAGGAACCCCATATTGGGTGAAGGCCTCCTCCAAAGATGCCCAATTGTCTCTGTCCTGTGCTATCTGTTTCCAGTTTGGGCCGGCTGTCCTCGTTACATCTTCTTCCCAACGTGTCAATGGTCTTCCTCTGCTCCTTTTACCTGGAGGACCTTTCCAAAATGTCACTTTTATGGTCCATCTCTCATCTTTAAGTCTCGCGACATGGCCTGCCCATTTCCACTTGAGTTTTTGCGCATAATTTAGTGCATTTGTGGCCTTTGTTATTGACCTTATTTTTGAGTGTCGTATTTTGTCAATTCTCCTTATTTTAAGCATGCTGCGCTCCAGTCCTCGTTGACAAGTAGTGAGTCGATGTTTTAATTTTGAGGTGAATTTCCACGTCTGGCATCCGTACGTCAAGCATGGTAGAAGGCTAGTGTTCATAACTTTCGTTTTAATGGTTACAGGAAAATTACTTTTAAAAATTTCCTTCAAACTCCAATATTTATTCCACGTTTGTTGTACTCTTCTTTCGACTTCTAGTTCGTTATTTTTCCTGTCAAAACTAATTCGCTTCCCAAGATAGATGTAATGATCGGTATATTCAAGTGGCACTCCATTAATCGCTATTAATCTTCTCCTCCTATTAGTCATTGCCATGGTCTTGGTGAGATTCATTTCCAATCCCACCTTAGCACTAGCTAGATGTAGACTTTCTATCATGTGTTGTAGCTGGGAGCTAGACACTGATAACAGCACTAGGTCATCTGCGAATCTTAAGTGACTTAAGTAGTCTCCTTTTATATATAGTCCTAACTTGCTCCAATTTAATTTATTGATGATAGCCTCCAGGATGGCTATAAATATTTTCGGGGATAACGGATCGCCCTGCCTCACGCCTCTGTCTATAGTAAAACTAGGTCCGAGAGTTTCTAGCTTGATTCTACCCTTGTTATTATTATAAATGCTTTTAATGACGTTTATATATGCGGCTTCTACTCCTTGCTGTTTTAAGCTTTCCCATATGCTTATGTGTGTTACCATATCAAAGGCTTTTTGATAGTCGATAAACGCTATGTATAGCGGTCTTTGTTGTTCCTGGTATTTTTCTATAATTAATTCAAGTGTGTGGATATGGTCAACTGTAGAGAATCCTTTTCTAAAGCCTGCTTGCTCTACCGGTTGTTTCAATTCTAGTGTACTACTGATTCTTTTGTTTATAATGGTGGAGAAGAGTTTGTAGAGGCTCGGTAGCAAGCTTATCGGTCTGTAGTTTCCAATATCCTTCGGGTCGCCCTTTTTGTAGATAAGTATTATATTTGATTCAGACCACTGTGAGGGTGTTACAGAATTTTGTAGAATTAAATTAAATAGTTCCATTAAAGGCCCGGCTAATGTTGTGTGTGCTATTTTCAATAATTCATTTGTAATGTTGTCTGAGCCAGGGCTTTTCTCTAATTTCAAACTCTTTATCCCATCTATGACTTCAGTTTCATTAACTGGATCGATAGTATAGGTGAATATTGTAGCGTAGTCTTTATACCATATTTTTTCTAATAGTCTCGAGTATCGTTCACACCTAAAACAATTATAAAAACTTATGGTGAACAAAAATGTCTGAAACAACGTCAATACCTACATGTTTAATAACACGATATATTATTTAAAAAAAAACCATATAATTACGACTAGTCAAAAACAAGTGCCATAATTTGTTGAAAATAAGTGTGTAAATAAAGTGTCAGATTTCTCAATACTGTCTACGTTTTTCTCTTTATTGATAAACAAACTTTAACATTGGTCTACTAACAATTGGAGGCTGTTAGATCCTGTGAGGATGCCTGCCGGAATTGCTGGAGACGAGAACGCCGTGGTGACCGGCGAGCTGGGCAGTCCGCTCGAAGTGCGCTGCCTCGCGTACGGGTACCCACCACCCTCCGTGTTCTGGTACCATGGCCACGAGGGTCCCTCCATGATGGTGCCATACAATGATACGGTGTACGAAGCGAAAGGAAAAGTCCTCCTCATTAAAAGCTTGGCTATTAATACTCTTGGACAGTACACATGTCAAGCATATAACGGAGAAGGCAAGGCGGCGTCGTGGGTGGTCTTCGTGCGAGCGTATCAGCCTGAAGGGCTTTTCATTGATAGCGTGTTGTTAGTACCACGAAACACGTTGCCGCCCGGACCCAGGACACAACCGCCCACCACCGCGGAGACGACCACCACCAACACCCTGACAAAAACTGAAGCGCCCTCACTACTAGCCACCGGTAAGATTTGAAACTTGAAAACTATAATAGGTAAACAAACATCCGTTGCCGATTGTTCGTCATGCGTTAACGTTCGAGGAATCTCAACTTTTTTTAAGAATTACTAATATTTTCCTATTAGAATCCCAAAAATGAATCGCCCTTTTTAATAAATTCGTTCGTCTGGGCGTCCGTCTGGATTACCCTCAGACATCAAAAAATGCCTATAACCGTTGCAGGCCTTGATAAAAAAAGATGGCTATGTTTCTGATGTCCTTGTTAAAAGCCTTCTCGTATTACATTCATGATAACCAACTCATATTCTACGCAGTACTATAGAAAATTTTCGTTATCAAGACACGTGGCAGCGTGGCAAAGCTAAGGTCAAGCCATGAAGGAACTGGTGTCGCAGCAGCCGTGTGTCACAAACCATTTCGAGCCACTTTTGACAACTTAATAACTCAAAATCCATGCAACATAAACACATACCATTTGGTTTGTTTATTAAAACTCCTTATATGAGTTAGAAGCCAAAATTTATTTATTTTATTTATTTATTTTTTATAAGGGATAAAAAACGGTTGTACAATCATATGTTTTACATGATATATAAACTTAAAATAATAGCACTTATTGCACAGCCAACACCATTATCCACTGATCACTAGCTTATGATTAATGCTAATGCTATTTAGAAATCATATTACAAATAAGAATAAGAATAAGAATCCATTTACAATTATGTATTTTCTAATATTGATCCTCTGACAATCGGTAGATGCTGTGAGGACTCCTGCTGCAGAAGAGAATGCCCTGGTGATCGGTGAGCTTCACAAACCGTTCCAAGTGTGCTGCCCAGCGAACGGGCACGCGGCATCGTCCGTAGAGTGGTACCGCAGCGACGAGAGAAACACGCGGATGTATAACGATACTGTGTACGAACCGAGAGGAAACGTCCTCCTCATCAGAAGTCTAAAAATCGACAATCTCGGGCTGTACACGTGTGAAACGAACAATGGAGGAGGCCAGACGTGTTCGTGGAAGGTTCTCGTGCAAGCGTATGAGCCTGACGGACTCTTAACTAAACACGAGTGGTTGGTACCACGAGAAACGGTAGCGCCCAGTCTCGGGACCCCATCCCTCACAACCCCGGATACGACCACCACCACCACCACCTTGAGAACAACTGAAACGCCCACACTACTAGTCTACGGTAAGTTTTGAAACTATAAATACATACAATAACTATAATACACTATACTACAATAACTGCAATAGTTAAACAAGGCTCTTTGGCCGATTGTTCGTCGTGCGATAACGTTAGAGGAATCTCAACATTTTTATAAGAATTTCTATTTGTTTTTAATTAGGACTCCAAAATTGAGTTCGCATATTCAAAATACATTTATTTGCATATGTGTTCCACCCTTCGTGGAGGGCTGTACGGCTGAAACAGAAAGAGGATCGGTACTGGTCCCGCTGCGTCACGCACACTTTGAACATTGACATTTCACCTGTACGTATTCGTTCAAATATGTAGCCATTCGTGACAACCAGCCGATTTTCTACGCATTACGGTAGACATTTTTTGCCTGTGTTTTTTTTTTTACTTAGAACATAATATGAACCGAGGACTGCTCCTTGAAGACTATCTCCCCTAGTGTACTTGCCTCATTACAAATTATAATAAATGCGGAGCACAGTGCAATACAATTCTGCATTTACTAATAATGATCCTCTAAAAATCGGTAGATGCTATGAGGACGCCTGCTGGAGAAGAGAATGCCGGGGTGATCGGTGAACTTCACAAACCGTTCCAAGTGTGCTGCCCAGCGAACGGGCACGCGGCATCGTCCGTAGAGTGGTACCGCAGCGACGAGAGAAACACGCGGCTGTATAACGATACTGTGTACGAACCGAGAGAGAACGTCCTCCTCATCAGAAGTCTAAAAATCGTCAATCTCGGGCTGTACACGTGTGAAGCAAACAATGGAGGAGGCCAGACGGGTTCGTGGAAGGTTGTCGTGCAAGCGTATGAGCCTGACGGGCTCTTAACTAAACACGAGTGGTTGGTACCACGAGAAACGGTGGCGCCCAGTCTCGGGACCCCGTCCCTCACAACTTCGGAGACGACCACCATCACCACCGCTACCATCTTGAGAACAACTGAAACGCCCACACTTCTAGTCGACGGTAAGTTTTAAAACTATAAACACACACTATAACTATAATACACTATACTACAATAACTGTAACAGGTAACCAAAGCTCTTTGGCCGATTATTCGTCGTGCGATAACGTTGAAGGTATCTCACCTTTTTTATTTATAAGAATTTTAATGGTTTCTAATTAGGACTCCAAAAGTGAGTTCGCATATTCAAAATATAATATTTGCATATGTGTTGCACCCTTATAAATGTGTCACGCACACTTTGAACATTGACATTTTACCCGTACGTATTTAAACTTTTGTAGTTCATATATGTAGCCATTCATGACAAACAGCTGATTTCCACGTTGCACTATAGACATTTTTTGCTTCCGTCATTTCTTTTATTAAGACCATATTAGGGACCGGTAACTGCGCCTTCAACGCGAATCACCTAGTGTACTTGACTCATTGTGGAGCTCATTTTAATGCAATTATGGATTATTTAATATTTATCCTCTGACAATCGGTAGATCCTGTGAGGACGCCTGCTGGAGAAGAGAATGCCCTGGTGATCGGTGAGCTTCACAAACCGTTCCAAGTGTGTTGCCCAGCGAACGGGCACGCGGCATCGTCCGTAGAGTGGTACCGCAGTGACGAGAGAAACACGCGGCTGTATAACGATACTGTGTACGAACCGAGAGAGAACGTCCTCCTCATCAGAAGTCTAAAAATCGTCAATCTCGGGCTGTACACGTGTGAAGCAAACAATGGAGGAAGCCAGACGGCTTCGTGGAATGTTGTCGTGCAAGCGTATGAGCCTGACGGGCTCTTAACTAAACACGAGTGGTTGGTACCACGAAATGCGGTGGCGCCCAGTCTTGGAAACCCATCCTTCACAACCCCGGAGACCACCACCACCAGTACCACCACCTTGAAAACAACTGAAACGCCCACACTACTAGTCGACGGTTAGTTTTGAAACTATAAACACACACTATAACTATAATACACTATACTACAATAACTGCAATAGTTAAACAAAGCTCTTCGGCCGATTGTTCGTCGTACGATAACGTTAGAGGAATCTCAACATTTTTATAAGAATTTCTATTTGTTTTTAATTAGGACTCCAAAATTGAGTTCGCATATTCAAAATACATTTATTTGCATATGTGTTCCACCCTTCGTGGAGGGCTGTACGGCTGAAACAGAAAGAGGATCGGTACTGGTCCCGCTGCGTCACGCACACTTTGAACATTGACATTTCACCTGTACGTATTCGTTCAAATATGTAGCCATTCGTGACAACCAGCCGATTTTCTACGCATTACGGTAGACATTTTTTGCCTGTGTGTTTTTTTTACCTAGAACATAATATGAACCGAGGACTGCTCCTTGAAGACTATCTCCCCTAGTGTACTTGCCTCATTACAAATTATAATAAATGCGGAGCACAGTGCAATACAATTCTGCATTTACTAATAATGATCCTCTAAAAATCGGTAGATGCTATGAGGACGCCTGCTGGAGAAGAGAATGCCGGGGTGATCGGTGAACTTCACAAACCGTTCCATGTGTGCTGCCCAGCGAACGGGCACGCGGCATCGTCCGTAGAGTGGTACCGCAGCGACGAGAGAAACACGCGGCTGTATAACGATACTGTGTACGAACCGAGAGAGAACGTCCTCCTCATCAGAAGTCTAAAAATCGTCAATCTCGGGCTGTACACGTGTGAAGCAAACAATGGAGGAGGCCAGACGGGTTCGTGGAAGGTTGTCGTGCAAGCGTATGAGCCTGACGGGCTCTTAACTAAACACGAGTGGTTGGTACCACGAGAAACGGTGGCGCCCAGTCTCGGGACCCCGTCCCTCACAACTTCGGAGACGACCACCATCACCACCACTACCATCTTGAGAACAACTGAAACGCCCACACTTCTAGTCGACGGTAAGTTTTAAAACTATAAACACACACTATAACTATAATACACTATACTACAATAACTGTAACAGGTAACCAAAGCTCTTTGGCCGATTATTCGTCGTGCGATAACGTTGAAGGTATCTCACCTTTTTTATTTATAAGAATTTTAATGGTTTCTAATTAGGACTCCAAAAGTGAGTTCGCATATTCAAAATATAATATTTGCATATGTGTTGCACCCTTACAAATGTGTCACGCACACTTTGAACATTGACATTTTACCCGTACGTATTTAAACTTTTGTAGTTCATATATGTAGCCATTCATGACAAACAGCTGATTTCCACGTTGCACTATAGACATTTTTTGCTTCCGTCATTTCTTTTATTAAGACCATATTAGGGACCGGTAACTGCGCCTTCAACGCGAATCACCTAGTGTACTTGACTCATTGTGGAGCTCAGTTTAATGCAATTATGGATTATTTAATATTTATCCTCTGACAATCGGTAGATCCTGTGAGGACGCCTGCTGGAGAAGAGAATGCCCTGGTGATCGGTGAGCTTCACAAACCGTTCCAAGTGTGTTGCCCAGCGAACGGGCACGCGGCATCGTCCGTAGAGTGGTACCGCAGCGACGAGAGAAACACGCGGCTGTATAACGATACTGTGTACGAACCGAGAGGGAACGTCCTCCTCATCAGAAGTCTAAAACTCGTCAATCTCGGGCTGTACACGTGTGGAGCAAACAATGGAGGAAGCCAGACGGCTTCGTGGAAGGTTGTCGTGCAAGCGTATGAGCCTGACGGGCTCTTAACTAAACACGAGTGGTTGGTACCACGAAATGCGGTGGCGCCCAGTCTTGGAAACCCATCCTTCACAACCCCGGAGACCACCACCACCAGTACCACCACCTTGAAAACAACTAAAACGCCCACACTACTAGTCGACGGTTAGTTTTGAAACTATAAACACACACTATAACTATAATACACTATACTACAATAACTGCAATAGTTAAACAAAGCTCTTCGGCCGATTGTTCGTCGTGCGATAACGTTAGAGGAATCTCAACTTGTAATAAGATATTTATGCGTATCGGGAACAGGTTTTAAAGATCTTCACCCCCTATAGTAAAGGGAGAATCCTCCGACCAGACGGGTGTCATGTCTGGTGGGCTACTGCCCGTCAGTGGTTGTTGGGTTTTTATGTGCGATGCTGAACATGTTAGTTCTTCAGTTGTTTCATAGGTGGCGCTGTAGGAGTTTTTGTAGTGCCGCTACGGAATTTCTATTATTTATTTTTTAGGACCCCCAAAGTGACTCACATACTCAAAAACATTTTACTTGCATGTGTTCCACCCTTATAAAAGCACCACGCTCACTTTGAAAATTTACATTTTACCTATAGATATATTAATTCTCAACGTTCAAATATGTAGCCATTTACGACAACAAGCTGATTTTCTAAGCAGTACTGTAGACATGTGCACTTGACTTATTACAAATTAAAATAAATGCAGCGCAATTAAATTATGCATTTACTTATATTGGTCCTCTGACAATCGGTAGATGCTGTGAGGACTCCTGCTGCAGAAGAGAATGCCGAGGTGATCGGTGAGCTTCACAAACCGTTCCAAGTGTGCTGCCCAGCGAACGGGCACGCGGCATCGTCCGTAGAGTGGTACCGCAGCGACGAGAGAAACACGCGGCTGTATAACGATACTGTGTATGAGCCGCGAGGGAACGTCCTCCTCATCAGAAGTCTAAAAATCGTCAATCTCGGGCTGTACACGTGTGTAGCAAACAATGGAGGAGGCCAGACGGGTTCGTGGAAGGTTGTCGTGCAAGCGTATGAGCCTGACGGGCTCTTAACTAAACACGAGTGGTTGGTACCACGAGAAACGGTGGCGCCCAGTCTCGGGAACCCATCCCTGACAACCCCGGAGACCACCACCACCACCTTGAGAACAACTGAAATGCTCACACTACTAGGCGATGGTAAGTTTTGAAACTATAAACACACCCTATAACAATACTACTATAACTGTTATAGGTAAACAAAACTCTTTGGCTGAATTGTCGTCGTGAGATAACGTTAGGGGTATCTCAACTTTTTTATAGGAATTTTAAGGGTATGGGGAACAGGGTGTTAAGTTTTTCATCCCCTAAAGAAAAGGGAGTATCCGCCGACCAGACGGGTGTTATGTCTGGTGAGCTACTGCCCGTCAGTGGTTGTTGGGTTGTTTTTGCGCGATGCAGAACATGTTAGTTCTTCAGTTGTGTCATAGGTGGCGTTGCAGTAGCGTTTTTAGTACCGCTACAGAATATCTATTATTTTTTCATTAGAATCCCAAAAGTGACTCACATATTCAAAATACATTTTACTTATAAATGCATCACGCACATTTTGAAAATTGAAATCATACTTGTAGCTATCTTAAATTTCGATGTTCAAATATGTAGCCATTTATGACAACCAGCTGATTTTCTACGCAGTACTGTAGACATTTTTTGCCTCTGTTATTTATTTTACCAAGACCACAATATGAACAGGGGACTGCGCCTTAAAGACGATCTCCCCTAGTGCACTTGACTCATTACAAATTATAATAAATGCGGAGCATAGCGCAATACAATTATGCATTTACTAATATTGATCCTCTGGCAATCGGTAGATTCCGTGACGACGCCTGCTGGAGAAGAGAATGCCGGGGTGATCGGTGAGCTTCTTAAACCGTTCCAAGTGTGCTGCCCAGCGAACGGGCACGCGGCATCGTCCGTAGAGTGGTACCGCAGCGACGAGAAAAACACGCGGCTGTATAACGATACTGTGTACGAACCGAGAGGGAACGTCCTCCTCATCAGAAGTCTAAAAATCGACAATCTCGGGGTGTACACGTGTGGAGCGAACAATGGAGGAAGCCAGACGGGTTCGTGGAAGGTTCTCGTACAAGCGTATGAGCCTGATGGGCTCTTAACTAAACACGAGTGGTTGGTACCACGAGATACGGTGATCACCACCATCACCACCACTACCATTTTGAGAACAACTGAAACGCCCACACTGCTAGTCGACGGTAAGTTTTGAAACTATAAACACAGAATATGACTTACGTCAGTCCATCTAGTTATACTATTAGTTTTACAATATAACCGAATGGACAAAAAGAGTCCTATTTTTGATAGTGCTCCATCTAGTTATACTATTAGTTATACAATATGACAGAATGGGCAAAACACGTCCTATTTGTTATGCTGTTCAATATGAATTATTAGATTCGAAAAAAATAATAGAGGTTTGTCCATGTAGTTACCACACCTGCATGTAAACAGCTATAAATTAAACAACAAATATTTAAGGAAAGGAACTCTTTGCCTGCGTCTGTTTCCGAAAACTTACAATCCTAATCTCTCAAAAATAGAGTGAACAGGCTTCTTCTGGACAAGCTCGTACCATCGTCACCTTTGTCTCTGTCTTCTCTGACCTAGACTAGAGTTAAGAGCAAACACATCGCAATTAAAAAAATATAACAAAAAATGAATAGTTACTTACGGGGAAGGGCCCAACAAGTGATTAAATAAGATAAAATAAGATAGATATAAATACAATAATAAAATTGCTTTTCTTTGATATTAGAATTGCTTCGAATATTATTTTGTGGTTTTAGGACTCACATATTCAAAGTACATTTTACTTGCATGTGTTCCACCCTTATAAATGCATCACGCCCACTTTGAAAATTTACCTGTAGCTAATTTAATTTACAACGTTCAAATGTATAGCCATTTATGACAACAAGCTGATTTTCTACGCAGTGCTGTAGACATGTGCACTTGACTCATTACAAATTATAATAAATGCGGAGCACAGTGCAATACAATTCTGCATTTATTAATATATTGATCCTCTGACAATCGGTAGATTCCGTGACGACGCCTGCTGGAGAAGAGAATAACGGGGTGATCGGTGAGCTTCACAAACCGGTCCAAGTGTGCTGCCCAGCGAACGGGCACGCGGCATCGTCCGTAGAGTGGTACCGCAGCGACGAGAAAAACACGTGGCTGTATAACGATACTGTGTACGAACCGAGAGGGAACGTCCTCCTCATCAAAAGTCTAAAACTCGTAAATCTTGGGTATTACACGTGTGAAGCAAACATTGGAGTAGGCCAGATGGGTTCGTGGAAGGTTGCCGTGCGAGCGTATGAGCCTTACGGGCTCTTAACTAATCACGAGTGGTTGGTACCACGAGATACGGTGGTGCCTAGTCTCGGGACCCAATGCCTCACAACTCCGGAGACGATGACCACCATCACCTTGAGAACAACTGAAACGCCCACACTACTAGGCGATGGTAAGTTTTGAAACTATAAACACACACTATAACAATACTACTATTACTGTAATAGGTAAACAAAGCTCTTTGGCCGAATTTCGTCTCGTATTTTGTCGTGCAATACGTTAATTACGTTAAAGGTAATTCAACTTTTTTATAAGAATTGATTGGGTGTGGGGAACAGGGTGTTAAATGCTTCATCCCCTAAAGAGGGGAAGGGTGTTATGTCTGCGATGCGGAACATGTTAGTTCTTCAGTTGTGTCATAGTTGGCGCTGTAGAACCTTTGGTAGTCCCGCTACAGAATTAGATTTATTACAAGCTTTTTATTAGCTTCACCTGTATGTTTGTTTGTAACCGACTCCTTTGGGCGCGATTTTGACCCACTTTTAACTGCCAGATTTCGTTCAAACTTTGTAGATTTATCGAGGACCGATGACAATACATTAATTTGATAAAATTATTCCTTTTTTCAATTTGCAAAATATTTTTTTTGTTCATTTATATAATTTTCATCTATAGTCGATAAAGCAGCTAGAGAAATCAGCGAAAGCGGGTTTGCCCGACGACTTAAACGTACGTTTATTCGACGTTGCAGAGCGTGTATAGCTGCGAATGGGGGCCATTTTGAACATTTCGTTTAATTTTAATGATTGTAATCATAGCAAAGATTAATAATAAATGGTAAATTAAGTGATTTGTTTTTTTTTTTAAATTCTTTGTTAAAATACCTAAAGTAACAAGTTAGGTCTAGATAACTCTGCAATAGTAGTTTTTTTAAACAAATTGGCACTGACACTGTAGTGCATTTTTTTTTGCAAATATCGTAAGTATTTACGTAATAAAGTTTAAAAAAGCAGTTTAATGAAAATCTTCTTTGCTTCAATTAAAATTGAATATCTTTTTGTTAAATAATAGTATCTGTTATAGTGATACCATTTTGGAATCGGTATATTTAGTAAGCATATTATTAAATAAATGGGCACTGACAGTATAGAACGTTTTTTTTTTACAAAAATCGCCTTTGAACTTGGATGGTATGTTAAAAATTCGGGTTAAAATTGGAGAAGAACCAACTTTTTATTCAAAAGAGGTGAATTTACATAAAAAATCATAACTAATCATGATAGCTCTAGTATTCAGCAGTAATTAACAGAAATCAAAATGAAAACTTAATTGTTTTTGTTGAAACTACAAACAAATTTGTAATAAAAGGTAGAATTTTCGTAAATAAAAGACAAAACGGAAATATTTTCGGAACCCTTGGGTAAAAATGGTTAAAAATTTTAATTGTTATAGTTAATTATCTGGTTCATCGAATCCTGAACGGTGGACCACTACTTACACCACACCCTGTATACATAAGCACTTGACACTTAATTTCCATATACATTCTGAGATTTCACCAAACTATTAATTTTCGCTAAGTATTTAATAGATTATTTTGAACCATACTTTAATGCTACTTTTCTCGATTACTAGATTGTACTTAAAAAAAATAACCAATTTTGGGCACACATTACAACTAGCTACTTATCAGTTGGCCCCAGAAGGCTCGCTCAGCTCGACGATCAGACAGACAGACACAAGTCAAGTGATCCTATAAGGGACCCTTTTTTTCATTTGGACGAACGGAAACATAAAACTAGAAAAAAAATACTGGTTTCGCACGATTATACAAAAATCTAAACTAATTATTAATTTATAATAAACTGCTAATAATTAGTTTCTGCTATCAAAATCATGGTTTTCTGATTCATGTCACAACCACAAGTAGACATCAGATTTACAATCGTAAAGCACGGACGCTGCGTTAGGTTTCGAGTACGAAATCATCAAGCGCGCAGATGCTTTCTTGTAGACGGGGCAAATGTTCAAATTTTGACTTTCTTCTAGAAAACTCGACCGCGGAAGAACTTAGTGAAACAACAGAAAACACAAAAGAGGCATCAGAAGTTACAGAACACGTAGTAAGAACACGCGTAGAGAGTACCAGTACACGTAATACAACCAACGAAGAAACCACTGACGTCACCGGTACCACCACGCTGGATCCTTGCAGTAGTTTCGAGTTCGGCTGCTGCGCTGACAACGAGACCGAAGCATCCGGGCCCGACGGACAGGGATGTCCGTGCAACGCTACTGAGTCTGGTTGCTGTCCTGATGGTGTGTCACCAGGTGAACAATAACACTTTTTTGTACAGCACTATAATCATGATCATCATCATCATCACCATCAGCCTTCATTGTTCCTACTGCTTGGACACAGGCCTCCTCTCTATGACAGGGAGTGGGCTGTAATCCACCACGCGAGCCCAGTGCGGGTTGGTAGATGTCACATGTCTTCGAATTTTTAGTTCTAGGACATGCCGGTTTACTCACGATGTTTTCCTTCACCGTTTTTGAGGGCAGCGGTGATGAAATAAATTACACAAAGTAATGCGCCTGCCTGGGTTCAAACCCACGGCTTACTGCTCGTAAGTCGGGGCTGCCACCACTGGGCCACCGCTGTTCACTATAATAATCTGAATATTATTTTTATTTCAAATTCGTATGAAAAAAATTGCCATGCAAAAAAAACAACTTAAAAATATAACATTGGTAACTTCATAGGTACCTATGAAGTTACCAATGTTATATTTTTAAGTTGTTTTTTTTAGATAAACCCTTGTTGGTGATTGACCTCCCACGAGATGTGGTAGTAGTAGTGCTTGGCTTGAGTAGGTAGATAGTAGGTAGACACATGGCTGATAATAGGTAGATGAGTAGGTAGTCACATGGTACATATTATCTACCATGAGTCAGTACTCTTTATATATAACTTCAAGTTTAGAGGTTTAATGCAGAGGAATACCAGAGTATGATAATTATGATATGAAAAATGAAGTTATAGATTAACATGTTGCGAAAAGTTGGGTAATAGTGATAGTGTCCCTTCGGTCCTGATTGTTTCCGAAAGAAGTCTAGTTTAACGTTCCCGGCTTGTGTTCAAGTGCGCATTCTGAAGTACAAAATACAACTCTTCATCGTCTATCGTCTGTCATCGCAAGCCGGCAAGTCTTGACAGAACGAAGGAAAGTATTCCATTAAGATTCCTAATATGCCTTATTTTAGCTACGGATCCTGAAAGTCGATGTCCAGGTCCCTGCAGTACATCACTGTACGGTTGCTGTCCGGACGACAAGACTCCTGCTCACGGACCTGACTTTGAAGGCTGCTGCTCGCTGCAAACCTTCGGATGCCGCCCAGACAACCGCGAATCAATTAAAGGGCTAAACGGTGAAGGTAATATGACCATTCTATTATAGTCCTACTCTTTCTTCGTGGCATGAATAGGTTGTTTAACTTGCAGGCAACTGTAGTGCGACTACGTCCATCCTACCTGGTCTGCAGGTACCCGTTAACTCAACCTGCTGACTAGCTCGCTAATCTTTTTGCTATGAGTTATGATATGACAGTTCCTGGTGACATACCCCACTTTGATTACGCTCCCTACTTCGTTAGTTAAGGCGTTTGTTAACCTTTCCTCCTATTACAGCTGCTTGCAATATGCCTCCGGATAAAGGTCCTTGCCATAACTTCACAGTGATGTGGTACTACGACCGTACAAACGGCGGCTGTTCTCGCTTCTGGTATGTAGGCTGTGAAGGCAATGGCAACAGATTCTCTACCGAGGAAGAGTGTAAGGAAGTGTGTGCACATCACTCGCCTAAAGGTAATACGAATACTATGATGATTTTTTTCACTAATCATAACAACAGGGTATAAGGGACGGCGAACCGTTTTTTTTTTTTTTTTTAATCTTCTTTACTTGAGGTGATGAAGGTTTCGCCTCCTTCTGCGAAGCAGTCATGCTAGCGAAGGAGGTGGCGGAACGTGAGAGGAAGAGAACCTCACGTCCCAGCCGCCGCGGGAGACGCCCCGGGCGTCGGGGTGCAACCAGTGGCCCCCGGCCACCGTAGGCGCGAGCCTGTGGACGGTGAGTAATGGGCTAGCTCACCGTCCGTCCATCTCATGACGACAGGACGTGTCGACGGCGCGTACGTGTTCCACGCGCGCCTCAAGGAGATGTCAGCAAACCGGAAGGCGTCCGAGAGGGCCGATGCCTGCCAGGGCTGCGGGTTGTTCGAAAGAGATACCGCGGCCCTGGAACACAAAGGGCTAAGAAGGAACATGGGTGGGTTTTAGTCAGTCAAGTCTGACACTCCCCCCCGCTCCGCCCAGAGCGGGAGAAGTCATTTGATGATTTCCCATCCGTAAAAAAAAAAAAAGGTGATGAAGGTTTACAACAATAATGATCCCTCTCTCTACTCGTGAAAGCAGAGAAAGATAAGCAATTTAAATATTTAGATCTGACTCGCGAGGTTGTCGTCATGTGAGAAGTGAGTACAGCAGTCATTGTGCCGATAGTCGTGTCAGCTAATGGCTTAATAGTCAAAAGCCTCGACCAACATCTGAAGAGTCGTTCGCTTGGCAGCTGGATCAAGGACTTGTAGGCTAGTCAAAAAGTTCAAAACGCGTTAATTCTTGATAAAGTCCCTAAAAATATGAACAATGGTTCATTCAGTTCGGAATGACGGCTAAAAAAATGTACCGAAAGTATGTATTAATACCTAACAAAATGCAATTGATTTTAACAAAAAAAAAAATAGCATTTAGTTTTTCGTTAATAACTCTGCAAAATGCTGCAGTACAGCTGCTATTAAGTTAAAGAGTTTAATTCCAAAGTTTGACATTCTCAAGGGAGTCAAACATAGCGACCCACTGTCTCCAAAACTGTTCACCAGTACCCTAGAAGAAGTCTTTCCGAAGCTGGCAGTGAAATGGGAAGAAAAAGGGTTTGTCGTCGGTTTCTACCCATGTCTCGGAAGCGAATGCTAATGGACATATGTATTCTCCCTATCTTGACCTACAAGATAGGGAGAATACACAAAAGTCCAAACTCAAGGTTTCCCAACGTGCTATGGAGCGCAGCATCTTAGGTGTAAAATTTTGCAGATCGTGTTCGAAACACTACACTACGCTCCAAAACAAATCGTTACGTGGCTCAATGGGCTGCCCAAATTAAATGGAACTGGCAAGACATGACTTGTCCTATGCCGAAAGAGCTGTCTGCCAGCAAAAATCAGGATTGGCGCCCTGAAACAGTGACACGGGTCGCGGCAGAACACGAAAGAGATGGCGGGACATTTGGAAAGAAGTAGCACAGAATCGTGACCATTGGAAGAAATGGATGAGCTAGCTAGCGACTTTTGTCACGACACAATAAAGTGCAATTCACAGCGCTAATTTCCAACAGTTATATTCACCTACAAGTGCTCTCTTTCTATTGTGTAACTCTTTACATCTTCTGATTACGTAAGGGGTTGTCTTCTTTTAAATAATAATGAATCTGAATATTGAATTACCAGACGTTTCGTGTGTACTGTAATTTTGTGAACAAATGACGTTTCATTTAGGTGTTTATTAACCTTTCCTCCTATTTCAGCTGCTTGCTTTATGCGGCCGGATCCAGGTCCTTGCCATAACTTCACAGCTATGTGGTTCTACGACCTGGCATACGGAGGCTGTTCTCGCTTCTGGTACGGAGGCTGTGACGGCAATGGCAACAGATTCTCTACCAAGGAAGAGTGTGAGGAAGTGTGTGCACGTCATTCCCCTAAAGGTGACACGAATACTATGATGATTCTATTCACTAACTATAACAGCTATATACGGTGAGAGGCAATACTCAGGTAAGTTGTCTCCTTGCTTTTTCTTGTATTACCCCAGCCAGAGGCATGCAAGCTACCAAAAGGGCGCTTGCGATGCGGTGATGCGGCGTACCAGCCGGCACACGTTAATGTACACGTTTTGTTCGAAGATATGCCAGCTTCACCTCTGCCGCTGTCGCCGCAAGAACCGAAGGTGGCGACACCTGAAAGTGGCTCACCAACACTGCTCTGTCAGTTCCACGGCTACCCACCGCCCAAGATCACGTGGGAGTTCGGAGAGCTTACCGTAAGTAATAAATGCTTAAATTAAATGGAACTATGAATCTGACACAGATGGTTGGTATTTGTTAGCATGCAAACCCTAGCTTGTTGAAATGTTCGTTAACAGCTGTATCTACTCAATATCTTACATGAAGTCTACAAAATGTAGATGTAGAGTCTACATAATGAATTTGACGAAACAGGACACATTCAGAATGCCTATCTTCCAACAGATCAACGGTACCGCGGGACACTACAGGCTGATGTCTGACGGCGCGCTGGAGATACACCTGGTCATCAATGGTGAGTTGTATGAAACATATTTCCATATTGTTTGATTCCTTTCCGAGCAGCCACTTTTTCCCAAAGTTTTTTGGGGTGGCTTCCAGTCTATCCGGATGCAGCTGAATAAATTCATAAATATAAACACAAAAAAAATCTGCATCCATTCTTGTTTCATCTATAACTCCGATTTACAAAATGCTTTAATATGAGCCGATGAAACAATACAGAGCTAAAGAATCGCGAGGCTTATAGTAATGAATATAATAAATAGTAATCTGAGCCACAAGACACAAGCAATGCTTAGTTTGTGGCTCACCGATTTATGTGCCACAACTGTTTCTTTTATGAACAATAAACTTATTTCTTAATGCGACTTGGCTTGCATCACTCCGTAGTTAGCGGTACTGTTACCTTCAGTTGTGAAGCCACCGATGCAGGACGAGGTTAGCCAGAGACAGAAAAAGACGTGCATCATCGAGAGCGAGACAAATTAGCACAGATCCATTGTTCTACTTCGTTTCCACAGAACTGATCCGAAGTGCTGTATCATCTTCATTCTTCTGCCGTATCCCAATTTATCTGGGGTAAATAAAATGTCGAATTATTTACGCAATTTGAAATTTTTCAAATTCAATTAAGTACCATCATTTAAAAAAATGCCATTTCTTGATCTCATTTTTTTAAGGTTTCGTAATGCTGTTATCAAGAGGAACAAGAAACCCTTGTACTGACACGACACTGAATGCACAGGCGGCACTGAATCCACATGTCCGTTTGACGTCAAGACTGATGGTTCAAATAAACGGGTTACAATTTATGTTATTTTAATATATGTCTTACAGCACCATGCTGGGATAGCCTTTTAGCCTCGTCCAGGACCAGTTTTCTTAATATATGTTTACTTTTAATCAATTTGTTTTTTGTTCATTTTAACCATATTGTTTTGTGTTCTGTGTGTGTCTAATAAATATATTTTTCTTTCTTTACCTAGTCAAAATTAACTAAGAGTTCCTGAATGCAACAATGAATATAAACAGGATAGTAATAAAAAGATGTATTTATAAACTCCAACATTGGTAACATTGAACTGGTAGTCCGGATGACCACCTAAGATCATAAACCACTTCATCTTCTAATTATCATTTTCTCTTTACAGCTTCAGGCCTTGTAAAAGTAGGCTTCCCAGGATCCTGCAGTGCATCGCTGTATGGTTGCTGCCAAGATGGCAAGATGCCTGCCCATGGACCAGACTTCGAAGGCTGCTGCTTGCTGCAAGCCTTCGGATGCTGTCCGGATAACCGCAAACCGGCTGAAGGGCCACATCTTGAAGGTTCCGGTCTAATATTGCCCAACTCGTACTATTTCACGTTGTAGGTTTTTTTAAAGTATGCTGTTACTTGTTAATCTTTGACAGTTGTTACAGTCTATAAGTCTGACAAACAGTCTTACCAAGGGGTACCGTATTACCCTGTACTAACTGGGTTGTGGAGGTCAGATAGGCAGTCGTTCCATGTAAAATACTGGTATTCAGCTGCATCCGGTAAAACTTGAAGCCGACCCCGATGATGATGATGAGGTTCGGGTATTCCCTGAGGGATTGATATAGATTTTATATGACCCCCGGTTCGGGTATTCCCTGAGGGATTGATATAGATTTTAAGAAATAATAATAATGAGAGGAGGTTTTATCAACGGCATGATTCAGAAAGCAGTACTTCTGGTCACGGCACGTATTCTTAGGAGGTTCGTCTCTCAGGAGCCCTGACCACCGGTAGCTCGGACCCTGTTCCCATTGCCGGTGGGCTACAATTTATTAATAGATTTAAATGTTTTTATAGTTTCGAATTTAAAAATATGTAAGAAAATGAATAAATAAGAGTAACGTCTCGCATATCATAGCGCACACTAGCATTATCGTAATCATAGCACCCAAATCCAACATTCTACCAAAGCGGTGTCACAGTATTCGATCAACTGTTGTGAAATCAAACCGGCATTGCCACCGCAGACTACAAACCAGTAAGACCGTCACGGGCTCAACTAACACAACGATCTTGATCTGATAACCGTAGGTTGTGAATGCAAGGACGCACTTCACGGTTGCTGTCCCGACAACGTCACCATTGCACGGGGACCTGAAAACCAGGGCTGCGGCTGTCAGTACACCGAACATGGATGCTGTCCAGACAGGTAACTAAGAAACAAAACAAAATATTGTTATTTTTTGGTATATTACTCTACATATTGTGTATTAAATGTCACGTCTATATTAGTCATCGAATCAAACGAGGCTCGCCAAGTTAGAAAAAAATGTCGGATCCTTAAAATAGTCCGACCACTTATTATTTCGTCATCTGGGCACACCAAGATATTTACATGTGTCCAGATAGTGAAACTTAATTCAATCATTATTATGTTTTCGCCAACTGGACACACCAAGTTTTTTTTTGCGAAAAAGGTACAGTCAGAATAATAATCGCCTCAATCGCCTCGTTCATTGAATTAATGATGATTGCATGAAAAAGCTTCCTCAGTTTTTTGCTTGAAAAACCTTAGTAGCTTCTATTTTAGACAAATATTGAAATAAAACAAATATATATAACAAATATATTTGGCAATTCTTGCACTCGCAGCGTACAGACGTGCTCATTGGCAATATTTAATTAATACTTAAATAATAGTGACCTCCTTTAGCGTATTACTATCGTAATGCATAAAGTAATCTTGCTTAGTGTGTAGTTTTAGTGAATAATGGACACAAAATAGTGAAGTTTTTGTTAAACTAACAATATGGAAAGCAGGCCCTGTAATCTAAGGGAGCCAGTGCAACCCTCCGCCTCGCCGTCGAAATCATCCACGGCCGATGTTATTGTTTCTACTCCTGAGCTTCAACGATGGATGGCCACCATCCAGCAGTACTTGAACGAAGTTTGCTCTATTGCCGCCGATGGAAAACTCAACAACGAACAGAAAATGAAAATTACAAACCTTTGCCGTAAAGTCGAATCTGGTACATCACAAATGGCAGTCTTGTACCAGTCGCTGAAGCAAAAAGCTATCCAGGCGGATAACATGATCGAGAGCCTTAAACAACAGCGTGACCTGACAGAACATATTTCTGAGCTCAAGCGAACGATACGAGACTCTAGTTCTACCGGAAATACTTCTTTTGCTGATATGGTGAAAAGGGGATCTAGCCATTTCATTCGGCCTATTAATTTAAGCTCTGTCGCCATTTATCCCAATGACATATTGAAAACCAGCGACGAAACTAAAGAACTGGTGCAAAAAATCATACGGCCCGAACAAATAAAGCTGCAAGTACGTGGTGTCCGAAAAACGAAGAATGGTGGCGTGATAATAAGTACCGAGACGAAGCATGACGCTGATAAGCTTAAGAACGCAGTCCAGCTCTCTTCATCTGGACTTACTGCCGACGAACCCAACAAGCGCAAACCCCGGATCGTGATTGTAGGAGTGCCGACTTCCATGGCTGAAAATGAGGTCTTTAAATGCATTTTCGAACAAAATGTAGCTGACAAGTTACCGGCGATGTCCTTTGAATCCTTTTTGAGCTTGGTAAAATTAAGCCATAAATCTGGGAAGAGAGAGGCAGTGACTTGTAACTACGTTATTGAAGTTGCGGCCAATATACGAAAAGTACTAATACCTCAAACAAGGATTTTTATAAACTGGTCATCTTGTCCTGTCAGGGACTTTACATTAGTAACGAGGTGTTATAAATGTCAACAATATGGTCATGCAGCCAAATCTTGCCGAGAAGTAAATTCTACATGTGGCCACTGTGGTGAAGCAGGTCATATGATGTCCGAATGCGCGAAGAAAGCGGACACTCCGAGGTGCGCGACTTGTTCCCGCTTTAAAAAACCCAGTGACCACAAAACGGGAGACGCAGAGTGTCCTGCTAGAAAAATAGCTGAACACAGATATATTAACTCGGTCGACTATGAGGGAACTTAGTGCGTCATACTCTAGGCCAGACTCCCGTTGATTTACGCTGTCTAAACAAATTGTCGCCCGCAATAAAAATGTGTTGATGGTGTTTTTTTGCAATAATTAAATATTGCATAAATATTGTTTATACTGCTGACACTCCTTTTAGTATTAGTAATTACCTAAGTGTTACAAATTGTTTTTATTAGATTGAATGTACATGTTTGACCTAGATTATTTTTGTTCGTATAGCGTTAATGTCCATTAGGTATATCATAATATATTAACTCATACTAACTTATTTCACAATTATGTTTTTCCATTATTATGTTAAATATTGCTAAGAAATCTAGCCCAAAAAGTAGTTATTAGATTTAGCCGCCTGTGATACAGGATTAACCTAGTACAGGCATCGAACTTTGTTATACCTTCATTATTTTTAAGATTTAACTGTATTTATTGTGCCCATATTATTTTTGAATAAATATATTATATATTATTATATAGCAATTAAATAATATGATGATTTATTAATATCGTGACTTGCCCGTGCTTCTACCATTCTTACTACTAGTAGTAATACGCAAAAAAAAAAACTCGGGTCGCGATTGCAAACAAAAAATAAAGAAAAACATTACAAAAAGTGATGATTAGTATCATCACTTTTTGTAATGTTAAGACATCTAAAATACAATTAGTAAAAATAATGAGAAATTAAAATATCCTAGCAAAAGTACTAGACTAGCATAAGTTTAAGGTCGGTAGTGTGTATATTAGGAGTTCTGGGTAGGTAAGTAGAAAGGTAATGTTACGACTGGATTACAAAAAAAAAAAATACAAAAATAATAAATCATCGATCAAAGACGTTAAGTGGCCAATAACGATTGTGACTACTGTGCTTTGTTATGAATTAGGGTAAAATGCGAACGTGTGTGTAGTTAGCGAAAACATAAAAGCTATTTAATTTAAGTTTCACTATCTGGACACGTAAAAATCTTGATGACTCCAGATGACGAAATGATGAGTGATACTAATTTTGAGATTCTAACTTTACACTCATGTTTCCAGTCTTTCGTTTCGAGTTGCAAACCCAATGGGGGTAATAGGGGGAGGGGGTCGGCGCAGCATGTCACCTATGTCCATTTTCGCTTGCTTTCTCTGTTCAATAAAATAAGCCAAAGTTTTTAATCAGACACACTGCAGCCTCTGGACCTGACTATAAAGGCTGTGCCTGCAACACGTACCAATTCGGCTGCTGTGCTGATGGCATCACCACCGCGAAGGGACCTGAACAGCAGGGCTGCCACTGCGAGTCTGATGCCACCAGATGCACCTTCTCTTCTAGTCTGCACGGATGCTGCCCTGATGGACGTACTGCAGCCACTGGACCTGAGCTGCTAGGATGTCCTGATACACCTGAAAATAAACAAGGTGAAGCCGTTTTTTTACATAATAATCCATCTAGGCAACTGTACCGTCTCCGTTGTTCGTACCTGTTATGGCTATTACATTTTTTGCCACATTAGTCTTTTCTATCTAGGACTGGATCTTTGATCGTATTTTAGAACGCACTAGGATTAAATCAGGCATTACAACTTCCCTGTCTACGCCAAATGAACCATCTGGAAGTACTCCACATAGTATAAAACAAAGTCGCTTCCCGCGATCTGTATGCTTAGATCTTTTCAACTACAGATGCAGTTTTCATCAATGGATAGAATGATTCAAGAGACACATACAGGTTTCACGGTGTCCATTCTATGTGTAAAATGTATCCCTGAAAAACACATCAAAATTTCAACGCCAACCAACTCGCCGGTAAAAGCTAGTTATTTTATAATTATAAGTAGCTTTTGCCCGTGGCTTCGCTCGCTTTAACTTAGAATTTGACAATAACCGGTTCGGACACGTGACGCCATTGTATTATCATAAGAACGTTATTGTTGTTTTCCTCGCGAACAGTACTTTTTTCGCGATGAAAGGTCCCTATGTCCGTATCTGTACACCTGACAATGTACATGCAAAGTTTCAGGATGATCGGTTCAGAGGTTTAGGCGTGAAAAGGTAACAAATAAACAAACTTTTTTTGACGGCACGGTTGGCGCATTGGCTAAGCGATTGACTGCTGCGCTGCTTGTAGCTGGTTCGATCCCCGCATGGAGCAAATATTTGTAAGGCCTACAGATAGTTGTTCCGGGTATGGCTGTTAGTGTATTTGAGTTTAAATGTTTATTAATGCGCCCACGATACAGGAGAAATTCCTAGTATGGGGCAATGTTTTATAAAAAAAAAATAGGATACAAAAATCGTCGTGAACAAGTTGTATTCAATATCTACATTTTCACTGCTATTATTATAATAATTGAGAACGTCTATTTACAAACGGTTTTCGGAAACAGCTTGGTGCACGCAGCCACAAGAAGCAGGCAACTGTATTAAGAAGGAAGCTCTCTGGTCATTCAGTCAGTCAGAGAACCGATGCTTGCCCTTCTACTACAGTGGCTGCGGGGGCAACGACAACCGATTCAGTTCCAGGGAGGCCTGCGAACAGACCTGTCCTGGTGCATATGGTAAGTCAAAGCAGAACATCGTGCGAGGATCTTGCCTCAGATATTTATATTCAATATAGGAACAAAATTCACGTGATTATCGTATTCCAAGTTTCACATAGCATTTGGTAAGTATCTCAGTTTTCGTTCAATAAAAGAATGATTCATTTATTTTAATACTGCATTGAATGTTTGTTGTTTAAGTTAACGCATTGTGGGTGAATGGTTTTGCATTACTTCTTCTTGCATGTAAACTTTTCATTGTGTATTCGTCTGTAGTAATCTAGTAAAATTTCCAGAAGGAAATCCAGTAAATTGAATTACACAAATTCAGTAACTCTATTACTAAAATTGATTGTTTCACAACTTCATAATTCATGAGCGGGTTTTGGGCCGATTACTTTTAGCTGGTTAAAAAAACCAGAGTTGGAGATCAACAACTATTTATGTTGCAGTGGCTGACAAATGTACGTTACCTGCCGAGACCGGTCAGTGCTCAAACTACATGGAGAGATGGTTCTATGATACAACCTTCAAGAGGTATGATCTACCAATTTATTAGTTTTTACACCAAGTCTTTGAAATAATTCCTCTTCCTTTCCGGAAACTGTGGAGCCTAGTTATAACCAAGTCCCTCATTTTGTCAGATGTCGTCAATTCTACTACAGTGGTTGTGGCGGTAACGAGAACAACTTCGGTACGGAAGCAGAATGTGACAACAGCTGCTCGGAAACGAAGACAACCACCACCACTACCACCAGCACTACCACTACCACCATCTAGCTAGCTAGTCGTGTGGAACCACAACCGCAGCTTTCTTCAGTGGAGCCAGATCAAAGACCGCAAAGTTCAGGTACAGTCAGCATCAAAAGTCGGTTAACACTTATAATATTACTCCAAGTTTTGTGCTGGTCAGTGTGATCTGATGTTATATTGTTTTGCGATTTTTTGCAACCATTGATGAAAATATTATTTTGTCTTTTACTCCAGTCCGTTAATATGGATCGTTCTAAAACTAAGACGCCTTATAATTTTGGTTATGTAAAGCGACTTTTGCTGCTGACCGTACCACGAGGGAACATAGCAAACCACCACCGTTTGAAGAAGAAGTAGAAATTACTGGCTCAACATCACCCAAAGGTTGACTAGTAGAAAATTGTTAGGTCGTATAGTATTTTTAAACATTTTTTATGTAAATATTAGTCAGTAGATAAGTCAAGAAGTCATGCATTTGTAAATTGATTAGTTTTAAGTGATCTTAATGATTTATTAATTAATCTGTTTAAATAATCGAGTAATATTAATTTATTTGTGATATAAGTTTGTCAAAGTATTTAAACTGATTGATTTATTCTTTGTCGGTCACTTATTTGACTAATGGTCCTCCACTGAGTGGTGGGACAAATTGTTATAAATAATCGTTTCGTACGCCATTACGAACAGTCGTTGTTGAACATCGAAGGAAATAACAAGTGTTAGTTATACTGTGTTTAAAATAATAAATGTTATTGTGTGATTACGTTACGTATTTTATTCCTGGCCTAAACTATGGGACAGAGTACTATCTAAGTCCGTCAACGAAAGTACAGGTCCGCCCATAGCTAGCTTTAAACTTCGAAATAAATCGTACTCCCTCATATTTTCAGATTCATGAATTTTGAAAACACATCGGGAGTAAGGACAACTGTCCAATCGTATTGTCATTCATTTTTAGTTCGAGCCCCTAACGAATCTTATGTCCGTATGTGATAAGGAGTAGGAAACAACCGTAATCGGCCGAAACTACGGATTTCGTGCTTAGAGAGTAGACCCCCACGAGAAGGACTTCATTATTAGTGCGTCTCTGGGGGTCTACTCTCTAAGCACGGACTTAATGAAGTCCGTCTCTGTACTCTGTGCTAAAGTGTTAAACAAATAAACATAACTAAGCTAGTTTAGTAGCCAGACGCGACTGATAATAATCAATGTTAAATCTTCACAATTTTCACCTAGCATACAACCTACTTTCATTTTTTTTAGTTTCACTCAAGGGGAATGCAGCTGCAAACAGTTACATAATGAGAACCAACAGACTAGTTTATCAAAATCAAAGGAGATATTTTTTTTGTTTGGAGAATATTCCTATTACATAAATTCTAGCGTAAAAAAATGAACCATATTATATTGTTTTTTTCTTTATAATCGCCAGATTACAGTGGTATATTTTTACATAAAGTTCGATAAAGGTAGTAACATAGAGTTGATAACACCTCGACTTTAATCCAGAATCAGAAAAAGTTTTTTTTTTTTTAAATTCTGTAAATAAGAAAGAGTCAATAAAAAAAAAGAAGATATTGCAAAAGGACTAGATTAAACAAGTGACACAAATGTTGTCATCCGTGCTGTAATTATTCTAAACAAAACGGTGTAATAGTATATTGTGTATTAAGGGCGGTAAGTAAGGAATTACGATCGAGGCTCTAGTAGAAGCCCGAAGTCGAAGACTGAGGGCTTTCTGAGTCGAGGTTCTTAATTCCCGTACCGCCCGTGAAACATACAATGTTTTTCATCACATTTGCGAGTTAATAATTATGAATATACACAAGTCAGCACATATTATTACGAAATACGTGAACTGATTTGCGGATGGCGGGCTGTTTGCCCACACCACAGATTATACAAATGTTAGTTCAGAAACGTTAAAGGCAAATACTTACCTAGGTATACTGCCATGACGGAGTATAAAAAAAAACGACGTTTTAATACAAAAAACTATCGATTATTTAGATTTTAGAACATTAGTTGAGTAATCAAATAACATGTAGCGAGATTGAATGAAATTCCTGTTTAAATAACATTTTAAGACAATTTTTCAATTGCGTGTAAACTCCTTGCTTGAACTTGCATGACCTGTGCGTGTGACGTGCAAGTGTGATGAAAATATTTTTTCACCACTCCCGCACGAAAGAAGTGTCTTTCCTCTACGAAAACAGTGAGGAAAGTTGGTTTTTCCTCACTGTTTGAACAGTGAGGAAAGTAATGATCCCGTTCAGAAACTAACCTTGCCTGATTTTTTTATGTTAGGTTTTAAAGATATTTAAAAAAAAAAAAAAAATATGCTTAGAATAGAAATATTTATAAGTTAAGATTAATGTTTTTTATAAAATTTATCAAATTATTGTAAGTGTATAAGTTCAGAAACATTAAAAAAGTTTAATTAAATATTGAAAAAATTACATCGTCAAAGATCATTGGGCATTTTTGACCCGGTCCCTCGAAGTACGCGTCCATTATTAAAATGTGGTTTGTTTTAAAGGTTTAGGGTTAACATTTCACGGAATATATTTATTTTAATCCAAATGTATGGGGGAAAAAAGTTATGTGGTTCAACGCAAAACGTATATTTTTTCCACTTATGTAACGCGACGCATAAAGACTCCTGGGTGATTCGTGGCCTGTATGCCATAAAACCATAGCGGAGGAACAAAATATTATTTTTGACAACAACAAGAATGTCATCGGGTCAGTTGCAGTCGTTCGTCATTCGTCGTTTCGAAGTTCGTTCTGTGCTGTTATTTTTCTCTGTTCGCTTATTTTCATTGACCCTTTATGAGCGTTATAAGGACTTGGATTTTGCCTTACGATTGTTGTAAAATGGAAAACGAAAATAGTTGTGTTTTATGTGGCCTATCTGTGCTACGTCACCGAAAACATATACTTATGCTCGAACGTTACAGAGATCATTTTGAAATGTTGTTTCAAGAAATCATTCCACGTGAAGTAGTATAAGTTACATCATGTTTGCTTCAAATAGAAAAGTAATTTTCGTAGGTCGGTATTGCAGGTTTGATAAAATGTTTGAACTACGGATATCCATTCCTTGTTCACAAACCTGCGTACCTTCCTTTCTACCTTCTATAATTAAAAAACGTCTCATCTGGAAGGTTGTAAAACTGACCGATAATTAAAAATAGTACCCATGGAACAATCAGTCACAATAAACTGGTTTATTCAGTCTACCTGTATTGCTTAGAGATCCCACCTGGAAAGCTCTACTGTTCAGTGTGTAGTTATCTATCATATTATTGTGAGTGAGCTACTTAACTGTGTTTGATAGCGTCTGTAAAACAACATTAGGTATTTAGTACTGTAATACAGAGCAATAATGAGCAAATGTTTTTTTGAATTTATACTATTAGGATCCTATCATTTGAGAATTGCAAGGTCATATTGCGCCGAACACATGCAACAAAATGGCGTATACGATATAGCAATGTACCGGCACCGAGAAATGGTCGCAAACAAAATATTGATAAGAAGCCGAATGCAGTCACGTCATGTGCGAATGAGACAATATTATACATATATTTCGATTGATCCTACTCTAAAAGGAAGACAAAGCATTCAAAACTATTATTGTTCCTGTATACACGGTCGCCGTACTGTTGGAAGCTGCGCGCATGTCGCGAGTGTGGTGTACTTCTTATCGTGGGCAAGACATCAGGATGGAATAGATGCACCAGCAAGGTTTTTAGACGATGTCACAATTGATATTGATGATGTTGAATAAAATGCGGAAAAAAGTGTTTTACTTCTAATTATCCTACTTAACTCTCTAAAAATAATGAAGATAGATAACCGTTTTCAGGTTTGTTAGGGGACTCATGTTATTTTTGCATTTTGTAAGCATTTTATATATTTAGATGGATATGAATATACGAAAGTTTGTTTTTCAACGTTTTTTTTTTTCAACTTTCCCATACTTTTGAGGAATGCGACTCATCTCATTGGGTAGTTTTCACGGTCTTTAACATACTCCGACTAATTTCGTTAGTGGTCGCTGGTGGGTCACAGGTCCGAACAAAATGCCCGTTTACGTTTAGGATTATAATTTTTGAACGCACTCAAAGAAAGAAGCCTGTGAAAGAAGGACATTAGAAGCAAAAATTCGAAAAAAGAATTATTTTGATTTGCTTTGTGACTATTTAATTTATTTACCTATGATGACTGAATACTTTCTTGCTGGGAGTGGTGAAAAGTTTTGTATGCAACATGTGAGCAAGTTCATTTGCTATTCGTTTTGTTGAGTCTTTCGCTTACTCAGGATTGAAATTTATAATCACTCGCTGCGCTCGTGATTCTATTTTTCAATCCTTCGTTCGCTCAAGACTCAAAATCAAAACTCATAGGAAAAACGAACTTTCCTCACATGTTGGATAAATAACTATTTCATCACACTTGCACGTAAACAGTGTCATAACATACAGGTTAACTTGGTTGTAATGCCCCATATAAAACCCTAGGGCGGTAAGTAATTTTTTTTTAATTTACAGCACAGCATGACAGCACACAGGTCATGCAAGTTCAAGCAAGGAGTTTACACGCAATTTAAAAATTGTCTTAAAATGTTATTTAAACAGGAATTTCATTCAATCTCGCTACATGTTATTTAATTACTCAACTAATGTTCTAAAATCTAAAAAATCGATAGTTTTTTGTATTAAAACGTCGTTTTTTTTATACTCCGTCATGGCAGTATACCTAGGTAAGTATTTGCCTTTAACGTTTCTGAACTAACATTTGTATAATCTGTGGTGTGGGCAAACTACAGCCCGCCATCCGCAAATCAGTTCACGTATTTCGTAATAATATGTGCTGACTTGTGTATATTCATAATTATTAACTCGCAAATGTGATGAAAAACATTGTATGTTTCACGGGCGGTACGGGATTTACGAACCTCGACTCAGAAAGCCCTCAGTCTTCGACTTCGGGCTTCTACTAGAGCCTCGATCGTAATTCCTTACTTACCGCCTTTAATACACAATATACTATTTCATCACACTTGCACGTAAACAGTGTCATAACATACAGGTATAATCTGTGGTGTGGGCAAACAGCCCGCCATCCGCAAATCGGTTCACGTATTTCGTAATAATATGTGCTGACTTGTGTATATTCATAATTATTAACTCGCAAATGTGATGAAAAACATTGTATGTTTCACGGGCGGTACGGGAATTACGAACCTCGACTCAGAAAGCCCTCAGTCTTCGACTTCGGGCTTCTACTAGAGCCTCGATCGTAATTCCTTACTTACCGCCCTTAATACACAATATACTATTATAACACATTTGCTCGTAAAGGGTCTCTTATTGCACCGAGTTCAGTATCGTAATGTATCTCATTACGCACTAGTGCGGTAATGTAAAGTAAAACGCACGGCTTATCATAATGCTCCGTCTGAAACGAACGGTACTTTTTTAAATCTTAGCAAAGAGTTTTTATGTCAGAAAAGTGGTCAACATTTTATGAATAAAATTAACTTGGGAGATAAAATATAATAAGTAAACATTTATTTCTTTAATTTAATCAATTTTGACCATAAATTACAACCATTTATCTGTAACAAAACACAAAAATATTAATTTACTTTATTAATAATACTGGCTGTTTCTGTGCCCTCGCCTTAAAAAAAAAGCGCTAATGCGTGCGCATCGCTAATTTCAATTTGTGAACAAGTAAATTTATTCCGCGCGCTTTTTCTTTTCACTGTTTTGTTTTTATTTGAAAATGTCGTCCGACTTTTATTTATTTCCTCACAAATATGTTATAAAACGTCGTATGACATACGTGCGCTTTGATAATTACAGCCTCTGCTTTCTTGTTAGCCCTCGCCTACGGCTCGGGCTAGCAATATCGCCTCGGCTGTAATTTTCAACTTACCGCACTTATATCATAATGTACTATTAAACAATACTGCTTTAAGACATCATCGTAGGTCACCTGGGCTAGTTGCATGGTGACAAAAACAGGCCGGTTGTAAGAAAATGTCATGGAGGCAGAAGGGTGCGAGTAAAAACGGATTTGAAAGGGTTAGATTTAGGTACTATTAACAGATGCAGCTGAAGTTCATTTAAGAATCTAAAATGCAATTGCCACTTCAAAAATGTGTGCACCTCGAGGTTTTAAAGAATTAGAAGTGATTCATTTTGTAGAGTCATTTGAACAGTCTACGAACTAAAAGTAAATGTATGCTCTCCACCCCAGACAAGTAAACTTTTCTTTAGTCCTTCGTCCTTCGAAATAGAAGCTGAACCGCGATAGTGTGGGCCGTCAAGTCTGTCTCCAATATCGGTGTCCCGTAAAGGGCCATCGATCGCACGATCCCCACTTACAATCGCCTTCGCGGTGCTCTCACAAGATTCGGAAACAGCGTTGACAGCGTGCCCACCGCACCTATAACTTTGGCATCAGCTGCTGAAAGTGGAGGCCAAAATCTCAACGGCTGGCGAGCACCAATCCTAAGTACTTCATGGTTGACTTGACAGCGATCCGGGCCGCTCCCCGGCCGCAATACATAATCTGCCTAGTCATATGTCTTTTCTCAACTAGGTTGGCTTCGATTCTAACCCGTTGCAGCTGAATACCAGAAAGAAGGTTGTGTCTATGTAAGTATTCTCCGTTAGTTAGACGCGAACACCCGGAGAAAATGTGACGGATTGATTCGCCCGGACGGTGGCATGCCCGACAAATGTCAACCGTGCCACCTTTCACAATAGTATTTTCGGTAGTTTTTCCTCAACATAACTTTGTCCATAGACAAAACCTTTGGTATCTCCGAAGAGGTCTATGGTACGTAGACAGGTTACGGACGCTGACAGATCTACATCAGGTCCATGCAGGGCCCGGAAGAAGCGTCCGTGAAGCTCTTTACTCTGCCATACTTCCCTGCGTAATAAGTGTCAAGCACTGCAGGTTTGAGCCAATTCTCTTTAGCCAAGGAGAGCGGGGTGAGGCCCTTGTCCATCGCGACCACATCTCGATGCATATTTTTTTCATTATTTCATATCATATTTGTGTTGCGGTTCAAAAGAAAGAAAAAATATATTAAATGGCTTTATTGCAGAAACTCTTACAACTTTTACAGTTAAATCTTACATAGGGTACTGTACCTGTGCTAGGAGTGCTCTTCAATAACAAATTATCGATAGGTAAAAGAAAAACTAAGAGATATGTAAAAAATGAAATAGAATAATAAACGAAACATTCACTAATGCCGACTGTCGTAGTATAATTATGTTGCCATAAGTTTTTTGTTAAATCTGCAAAAAAAAGAACAAGTTTCAAAATTTTTTTTTTTTACTCTTTATAGTCGACGTATTGTCAGCTCTATCAACTGGTGGGGTACCGTACCATCAGGTTAATGGTTGCAAAGCTGCGCGGAGTCCAGCACGGTTTTGCCGTTGCAGTCCCTTCCTTTCTTGTTTCCTTGTAAGCAAATGACACGTCTGTACTGCTCACCATATTCAGTGCACTGAAAACAACAAAAAGACTCCTCAGGCGAGTTTCACACAAATTTGGAACGGTCAGAGGTACTGCCTAATCGGAACATTGTGGAGTACTCCTATCCTATCTTCACGTGTCCGTTTAATTAGAGACGATGATGATTTATTGAGAAAGGAGGACGCTTTCGGTGAGAACTAATATGATCGCTCGCAGGTGTGCAGTTGTAAACCCCTTATTTCGGGCATTTTGCACCACATTTTGCACGTGCAACCTGTGGGTAGATTACACTCCAAAAAAGCACAGCGCCCTTCGCGTTCAATTTAATAACGCGTTCCGGGCATTGATGGGGCTGTTCCGCTTCTGTGGCGAATCAGGGAAGTTTGCTGATGCTCGTGTCAATTGTTTATACACTACGATGCGAAAAAAATGCACCTCCCTGGTGCGCTCGGTGCGGGCCAGCTCCAACATTATACTGCAGTACGTTGCGAGCAGACTGTACTGTTTGTGTGTGAATTTTTGCTGCAAGCTTTCTACATCGGGGTTGAACTTGAAGCAAGGATTCTCATATTTATAATGCAATGTTAGGTTAAGTGTGTAGGATAAGTTTACTAACATAGTTGTTAAGAAATAATGGTTCTAGCATATTGAGTACTGTTACTTGTTTTAAAAATATAAATAAATATATATACAGATTCTTGTCTCAATTTGCCACTGCCCTTAAAGGCAATGAACAAAAACATCATGTTAAAAACAGCATGTCTTAGAACAAAACATTTGAAGAATTGATGTGGCTTTTAATTTACCAATAACGTCTAATATATGATTGATGCATATGCTACTTATGGAATAATTAAGAGTAAATATTTACAAAAAAAGACTAATTTATATAAAATAAGCTAACACTAAACAACAGGATGCGCGTCTAAGTACTCCTTCACACTATTATCCTTAAACACGTTTATAATGCTGCCAGTCTTCTAGGCACGCCCAGAAGACTGGCAGCATTGCCACGTTGAATGGCCGTGCTAATTCTTTGGCCAAGAAAGAGTCACTTCTCGTCACACGAAGGTCACTCGAAGTGTCGACCATATGCTGAGAAATTTTCTTTAAAAAGAGACGCCCGCTTGGGCCCCTTGACCCGAGCGTTCCAAACGGGTCAAAACTGTAACTAACAATGAGGTTACAGTATTTACGCCGTTTGAGGCTCTCAGCAGCCGCAACAGCAGCTTCAGCACAGCCCGCCATGCTTGCAGGGATGTCGAGGCGGATTGCGTCCCACACCAAAGGCCTACCGACCTTCCAAGGCATCAGCGTCACGCCCGCGCCGTCTGGTCTCTTCGCGTCGCGACGTATCAAGCCGTTAATGGGCAAGAGCTCGATGAATAATGTCGTTGATGCCGGCGCGCCGTGTTATACGACCAACGGTGCTGTAGCAGGACAGGCCATAGTGCTACAGGTTATAGACAGTGTCACCGATATGAAGCATCGACATCGATGTGGAGCAGCAGTGACTTCGATGTAGATGATTCTGTGCGGCACGTGCTAGCATCTCTGGGAGGATAGGTTGTCGGACAAATCCGCATCGGGACAAGCCTTTTTCTAAGCGTCGGTCAAAAAAGGTACCTCAAAATCATCCCAGTGAGGAAAGCTTTATGCAAATATATTTTAATAAACTATGATGATATATTTATATTATGTAATATGCGCGCATGCCTTAATTGAATGAGCCCATCACATGTGCTGCACACAACCACCGGCAGCGGGGACCTGGGTCGGGGCCGGTTGGCCCCCAAGTCCCAAGCTCTTCGGTGCCTGCTAACGTACAGGTGTTGGCGACGTCGGCGGAGAGAAAATTAAATATTCGTTGCTCGAGCTCGAGCCGGTGACACAGGTGATTCGAGGTCCGTCGGCGGCGACGAGGCAGAGCTAAGCGACTATTCGTAATCGTTATGTTATTTCATCATGATCTCATTCTCATTCATGACTATGAATTCGGTTCAATGATTTGTAAGTTTCGATGTAGGGGCACAGAATAAAAAATAAAAGTACAGAAGAGGCACCTCGCGAAACAATTAATATAAATAGGGACTCTTCCCACTAATCAACAAAGTGCAATAGGGGATGATCACATTTTTTTTTTCTTTGTCCGTCGGGTAGATTATTGAAAAGTATTTGACACGTATTTTTTCTTTTTTCACGTGGTCATAAAATTACGGAGATATATTGAGTTGAAATGGCCCTGACGTCACATGTAGGTAATTTTTATACCTACTTGTGACGTAGTGAGCCCCCACTCGCCAACTTTAATGAGTTTTAACCAAGTATTTTTTTGATATTGTGATAAAACAAAAAATATGTGTCTAATATTTTTTATTACTGACGGACAAAATAGAATGTCGTTTTCTTTACCCAGTCTTCACCCCCATTCAGCTCGCATAAGCGCTCAGTGCGTAACGTGATATTCACCTATACGCGCGTCCGTAATATTTAAAAAATTACGCACGCGCAAGCTCTGCGCGCGAGCGTTGACAACCGACTGGCGGAGACAGTGGCGACAGCGCCACGCGAAAGTGTAGGCATTTATCGCTGTGGGTATGGTCGAGTGAATAAGGCCTGGTGGGGGTAATGTTTGCATTTACTGATCCGATTCTGAAAATTCTTTCACTTTTGGGAAGCTATAACTTCATGCCCAAGTGTCATAGGCTATATTGTAAATGTACCCTGGGATAATTTCCAACTAAAAAAATGCTAGTATTTAATCAAAATGCGTACCTCAGACCAAGGTCCAGCAAACCACTGTGAAGGGCACTCCTTGGGCACTGTGCAGGGTCTGGTGTCAATGTACTTGGTAAGGTTGGCGCACTGCGCGTCTTCCACCATTTTCACACCGACGCCACTCTGGTCTTCGTAGTACATGCCACAGTACACCTTCCTAGTCTGCACTCCCTCGCCGCATTTCACTGAGCACTGTTGAAGAACCATGGAGATTTATTTTAGTTAAAGGATTAGTAAACTAATCTCAATGTAGGAATTCTAGTTCGAATTTAAACGTAAAGGCTTATTAAACTAATCTTAGAAACAGTGAGAATAGTTATTTGTGCAACAAGAGAGCAAAGTCATTTTTTGCTGCGAGTGCTGATTTTGAATCCTGAGCAAGCGAAGGATTCAACGATTGAATCACGAGCGTAGCGAGTGATTCTAAAGCTGAATCCTGAGCGTGGCGAGGGATTCAAAGGCACGAGATGCAAAAAACTTTGCTCTCGTGTAACACACATAACTTTTCACTTCAGCAGCGAGAACACTTTAGGAGATAAAATAATAAACAGGAATTGATTGAAATAACTATTTATTGTGAATCAAAATAATTAAAATTATAGATGATCACCTCGTCAGTGATAAATCTAAAAAATAAGATACCAACACCGTCTCCGAAAAACTCCTTGCGCCCTTTGTAAGTCTCGTTGAAGACATGGTATGCTTTCAGATATTTCTTGCGAGACTTCTCAGGTAGGAAACTTAATTCTGCATTAATAACTGTCTTGTTGTTTTAACTCTTCCGGTGTTACAATACTGTTCTCGTCGCTAGTTTCACTCATATTTTACGAGTATTTTAATATTTTTAACTTATTCAACTCTTTACGCCAGCAATTTTTTTTCTCGCTCTTTTTTTTTTAAATTAAGGCGTGTTCGGAAATAGCACCCATGATATTTTATCATTCAAAATATATTACGTAACATTATTGAAACTAGAAATAAATATTTACAGGTTAAATATCAGTTTTATATGCAGTGAACACTTATTTTCATTGAAATACAACAATAAGTTAAAAATTCAATAAATTACATTATAAGACATAATTTTTGCAAAATCTCTTTAGTACGAAATTCCGAACGTGTTCGAATTCAAAAACGGAACTTCGAATGGGCTGGTCTTTGTCTCTCTCTCTTTCTAATGGGCGGGAAAGAGATAGAGTGTGAATGTTTCGAATTGTATGATCAAACCCAAGGCTGAATAAGATAATCGGGGCTTTCTGAAAAAAATAATTAAAAAGTTACTTTGTCTCACTCAGTGAGCAAAATCACATTTTGCTCACTGATTTCAGGCAGCAAAACCTACATGTTTGAGCTACTGAAGTGAAAAAGTTATTGTTATGTCTATATTGTGTGATTGAAAGGTATATTAACTTATGTATGTCCTCACCACAATTAGTCGCAATTAAACCATCTCAAAGCAAACACGCATTTTAAATTACCAAATTCCCGCTAAGCAAATATCAACCTTAATTACATCTACATATTGGTCCTTCGAGCCGGATTCATTACGGAAAAAAACAAGTTATCGAAGATATCGGGCGGTCGCCGGGCGGCCGGCGCGAACAATAGCGAACCGCATTCCAGAGGTGATTAGTAAATAGAAGCAAGTAAAAAGGTGCGATGAGTACTACTAAGGAGTTAATTAATGTTTTAGAAGACACAGCTGCATTATTACAAAAAACACAAGTCAATTTGAAGAAATGTCCTAAAACCAGGTTGACAAAAGGTTATGTTGAAGCAAGAATAAGATGTATAGAACAATATTGGACATCATTCAGGGAAACTCATCAACAATTAGTGAAGATAACACCGAAAGAACAGAAACAAACGTTACAGTACTTTGTTAACGAAGATTTCTTTATTTACGAAGACTTGTATCTTGTGTTATTAGCCGATTTACAAGACCTTTTGTTGACTATCAATGCAGCGTCCGCGCACACATCCACGGCATCGAAAAGCGATTCGTTTGCAAGTGTGAATAATGATCAACTCGTTAGGCTGCCGAGGATACAACTACCAAGTTTTAGTGGGAATTACGAACACTGGCCTACTTTCCAGGATTTATTTGTATCATTAGTGCATGAAAACACGGCGATCAGTGATGTTCAGAAGTTGCATTATTTAAAGAGCAGTGTTACCGGTGAGGCCGAGACATTATTAAAGCCTATTCAAATTACACAAAGTAATTATAAACAAGCATGGAGTGTTCTCAAATCAAGGTATGGGAATAAAATATTGATTATCAATTCAGTGTTAAAGAAATTATTTTATCAAAGAAAAACAACTACTCAATCTGCAAATCAAATAAAGAATTTATTAGACGTCACAACGGATTGTTTGAACAACTTGCAAAACTTAAATATAAATACAAGCTCATGGGATCCTATAATTATTTTTCTTGTGATACAGAAAATGGACCCTGAGTCTCATAAAGAGTGGGAACAATCTGTTGGCACAAATGAAGAAGATACATTACCTACCTGGAATGATTTGAAGGAGTTTCTGCAATCAAGATACCGTACGTTAGAACTTATAATGACAACATCGGGCACCCGTGAAAAACCTGTAAAAGAACGTTCACACCTTGTAACTGCTACAACCACCACTTCACCATCGTCGACAGATAGAACATGCGTGTTGTGTAAAGAAAAACACACCTTATGTCATTGTAAGGATTTCACCAAACTGCAACCTGCTGAGAGATCTGAATATGTTAAGTCAAACAAACTTTGCTTTAATTGTTTGGTACCAGGCCATTCTGCATATAAGTGTAAATTGCAAATGACCTGTCGCATATGCAGTCGACGTCATCATACTCTACTACACCGAAATAAGGATTCTGCATCGGTACAAACTGAGGACTCTGAACAACCGTATGCATCACAACACAGTGTAGAAGAGAAGGAGGAAATAGTCAACACTACGATCGCGTCGCATCACAGTTCCAAACAAAGCACAAGTATAGCGCTACTAGCCACGGCAACAGTTTTAGCAAGGAACGAGCATAATCACACTGTTGTTCTACGTGCGCTAGTGGACCAAGGTTCGCAGGCGTCATTTATAAGCGAGAAGGCGACTCAATTGCTCAAACTAACCAGGCAAACAGCAAGAGGAAATATCATTGGGGTGGGATCTACAAGAACCAACGTCGATCACGTGGTGCAACTCAGGATTGGTTCTCGATGGAATCCAAGCTTCGAGATCAAAATATAGGCATACTCCAAAACTGTCACTGTCACACATTGGCCACACCTAGAAGGACTTAACTTGGCTGACCCGGACTATCACAAGCCAGGTCAAATTGACTTGCTTCTAGGTGTTAAAGAGTATGCACAAATAGTGCAACAACAACTAATCAAGGGTCCTCCCGGGTCTCCGTGTGCCCAAGAAACAAACCTGGGATGCATCTTGTTTGGAGAGGTTAACACCAATTTACAAGAGGAATCTTTTCTGGTCCTTCATCAGCAAATAGAAGTAGAGAACCTTTTGAAATCTCTTTGGGAAATTGACACTGAAAGTAAAAGAAAGTTAACAAAGGAAGAAAAGCTATGTGAAACAATATATGAAAATACTCATGCAAGAACAAACGAAGGAAGATACATAGTAAAGTTACCTTTTCAGACCGATAATCCGTTATCTCCTAACGGAAACACAAAAGAAATAGCAAGACACAGATTGCTACAGCTAGAAAAAAAGATTTAAAAAGGCACCTACACTAAGGGAATCAAATTACATGGAAGAAATACCTGAAAAGGAAATTAAGAAAAACAAAACGGTATACTTACCTCATCACGCCGTTGTCCGTGTCAAAAGGGAAACCTCGAAGACACGCGTTGTGTTTGATGCTTCAGCTAGAGGATCGAATGACGTATCTCTCAACGATGAACTGCTTGTAGGTCCTCAGCTGCAAGACGACCTCAGAGATATTGTTATGAGATCGAGATTATATCGCGTCTGTTATGCAAGTGACATACAAAAAATGTATCTGCAAGTCTTAGTACAAGAACAAGACGCCGACACATATCAACGCCTTTTGTGGAGAGAGGAAGAGTCAGATCCGATCAAAGAATACCGTGTGCTTCGTGTCACGTTTGGTACAGCGTCAGCACCCTATCTAGCCGTAAAAACTCTTCATCAAGTGGCTGAAGATGAAGGTCCAAATTACCCAAAGGCTGTACGCATTATTAAATCTGACTTCTACATGGATGATTTAATATCAGGTGATGACACTGCAGAGAAAGCCATACAAATAGCACAAGAAGTTTCTCACATACTACAAAAGGGTGGCTTCATATTATCAAAATGGTCTTCCAATTCTACTGAGTTTATGCGATCTGTAGACGCAAATAAAAGAACAACACGGGTACACTTAGATTTGAAATTAGATGGAACTGTGCAAGCCTTAGGATTGATCTGGAATCTAGGAACAGATCAATTTCAATATAAAATAAACTTGCCACTGATTTCGGATAATGTTACAAAAAGAACAATCTTATCGGATATGCAAAAACTGTTCGATCCTCTGGGATGGATTGCTCCGAGTTTAATCTTGGCGAAAATGCTTATACAAAAGCTGTGGCTAGAAAAGGTTGGCTGGGACGACAAAATAAGCCAACAGCTGGAGGACGAGTGGTTGACTCTTCGTGAGGACTTGGAAGGAGTAAAAGAAGTTTATATTGATCGATGGCTTGGCACATTAAGTATTGATGTAGAAAATATTGAAGTCCATGGCTTCAGCGATGCCTCCACTCGAGCATATGCAGCAGTGGCTTATATCCGAATAAAGATGCGAGATGGCTCGGTGTCAACAAAACTGCAAGCGGCAAAGACTAGAGTGGCACCGCTACGAACCGTTTCCTTACCACGGTTGGAGCTGTGTGGAGCGCTGTTGTTATCGAGATTGCTTAAGCAAATAGAACACGCCATGCGAATCCCTACATCAAACATCTACGCATGGACAGATTCAACCATTGTCCTTGCATGGTTATCTGGCGATCCCCACAAATGGAAAACATTTGTAGCGAACCGGGTTGTAGAGATCGTTGAAAATGTAAACAACAACCGGTGGTTTCATGTCTCATCTGAAGATAATCCTGCAGACATTGGATCCCGGGGCATGTTACTAGTTGATCTGAAAAGGTCCAATTTGTGGTGGAAGGGTCCAGCTTGGCTCTCTGAAACAGAAATAAAGTTAAAACAAGAAAACACATCTACAGAATTAGAAAAGAAAAAGGAAATACAAGCAAATTTAAAAATAGATCTGGAAGAAAGTCTAAAGATACAATTTAAAGAATTCGATAATCTAAGAGAATTGATCAAAGTCATAACCTATTGTAGAAGATTTTTAAATTTTAAAAGAACCTTAGAAAACACGCAAAAGGATTTTACTACAAGGGAACTAGAAAAGTCTTTACTAAAATGCATAGAGCACATATTAGCACAACAAGATGAATTTAAAGAAGATATAGAAAGACTAAAATTAAATAAAGCTGTAAAAGGAGAAAGTAAAATTAAAACCTTGAATCCTTACCTTGACGGCGACGGTATCCTCAGGGTGGGCGGTCGACTTCGTAACGCAAACTTGGATGAGCCGGTTAAACATCCTATTATATTGGGAAACAAGAACGAGTTGGTGCCTTTGATTATCGCTGATGCACATCGCCACACATTGCATGGGGGCGTTCAACTTATGTTAAGTTACCTAAGCTCAAAGTATTGGGTTGTACGAGGAAAGGCACTTATAAAAGCATGCATACACAAGTGTCTAGTATGTCTAGTGTGTCCTATCGATGACAAGGATCCAGACTGCATGGAAGCACTAAAACCCGGACACTTTCTAATCGGCGAAGCTCCTATCATTGTACCGTCACCTGATTTTAAAGATACAAGGATTCATAACTTGTCCCGATGGCAATACACCCAAAAATTACTTGGCGATTTTTGGCGACGTTGGCAACAAGAATACCTGACACGGTTGCAACAACGTCCCATTTGGTTAAAGAAAGTAGAAGAATTCAAGATTAGAAATTAAGAATTAAAGTTATTAAATTAATAAAAGAACTATGTCCTTTTGGTGGGCGGCATGTTATGTCTATATTGTGTGATTGAAAGGTATATTAACTTATGTATGTCCCCACCACAATTAGTCGCAATTAAACCATCTCAAAGCAAACACGCATTTTAAATTACCAAATTCCAAAAGTTATTATCCCAATAAGCCAGTCAGTAGGTAGTAAGATGGCCTACTCGGTTTCAGAACAATTGCTCGGTGTGGTATTTTTGGGTATCAGGACATTTTCGCGAAGGACACTTGCGTGAACCCATTTGCGCGAAAAGACATTTGCGCGTATGGGCTTTTGCGCGAAAGGATTTTGTTGGTTCTTTTTTTTTGTTTTCATAGTTTGAACTGGTTCCAGAACAACGTACCTTGGTCCAGGGTGTGGTGTACCACTGCACCTCGCAGGTCGGCAATTCGTCTTTATTGCACTTCTCGTGGTCTACAGGACGGCTGAAGTTACTGCAGAAGCTGTCATTCACCACCAGCATATTTTTCGTTGCACACACCACCATTCGTGTACGGAACTTCGAAGTGCAGGTGTCGCACTGAAAATAAGGATGGAACTAGCTGTTACCCGCGGCCTCATCTGCGTCCCACAGAGCTGCTTCACTTGTTGGGAATTCAAACATCCAACGCTATGATAAGTTTATTTTACTAGAACTTAAACTATTGCCCATAAAATCGCACATCTATCCCATATAATATGTATGTAGTTAATAGTTGAGGTGTCAAGTAGCAGACATAAAACCGGCCAAGTGCGTGTCGTACTCACACGCACACAGGGTTCCGTACCACCAAACAATACAATATTTTTAATATTATTAAATTATTTTTATATGTAACAGCAAAACTAAATTTGTTTTTCATAGTATCTAATGAAAAACAAAGTTACTGCTGCAGTTTGATGAAAAAGTCCTATATCTCAAAAACTAAACAACATATCTTATTTAAACCAATTTTCGTTGAAAGTTTTTTTTACGTTCTATAATCCTAAATATTTTCAGAATTTTCATCCTCTTACTTTAGAAATTAGACACACATTTTACCACTTTGGAAGTGTCTCTCGCGCAAACTATTCACTTTAGAAAAAAATTATATTAGAAACCTCAATATCATTTTTGAAGACCTATCCATAGATACCCCACACGTATGAGTTTGATAAAAAAAAAATGAGTTTCAGTTCTAAGTATGGGGAACCCCCAAAAATTGTTTTTTTTTTTTTCTATTTTTGTGTGAAAATCTTAATGCGGTTCACAGAATACATCTAATTACCAAGTTTCAACAGTATAGTTCTTATCGTTCCGGAATAAAGTGGCTGTGACATACGGACGAACAGACAGACAGACATGACGAATCTATAAGGGTTCCGTTTTTTGCCATTCGGCTACGGAACCCTAAAAACGAGCAGAGTCACATGCAGATTTATAATTTTACATACAATATACATACTTATAGTCACGCCCTTATCCCTTGGGGTGTACAGAAACCACGAAGCGTCACCTGCTGTGATCCTTACATAGGTACAATCGTTCCTTTCGCTTTAAAATTTTAAAGTGTGAATTTATCATATTTTGGTCCTTTAATGGTTATGTTTCGGTAAAGAGTAAAGTGACCAAATTTAAATTATTTCTATCCGACGTATAGTAGTTTCCAGGCGCACGTGGCACACCTGGGTACTGGTTGCTGCACACATTGTTAAATGCCCAAAATTGAGGACTTCGCCGGTTAATAATAATCATCTCTAAAGGTGTTTTAGCATTCTACTTACTCCAGACCAACTGGTCGTGAACCAGAGGGTTCCATCACAAGGCTGTAGCAGGCAAGGCTGTTCTTCCTCCGGTTTCTCCTCCGTGCAGCTCTCGTCACCCAGCAATCCGATGACATTATCTTTGTTCTTCTGGTAGCAGACCACCACCCTGGTCTGCTTACCCTCGTCACAGAGCTTGTCACACTGAAGGAGGAGGAGTTTTGTCATTAAATTTGGAACTGGTTTGATTACGAAAATCTTTCTTAATGTTTTTTTAAATAAATGGGCCAGCTCTTGACCTTAACTATACTCTTGTCCTGTGGACAGAAATGAGGTCGACGATGGGACGAGCTAACCCAAGAAGAAGACTATTAACTTAATAAAGTCGCGAGTGTCTGTTTGTGTGTAATGCACAATATGGCACTTTAGGAGAGTTTGGATGATATTGTGTCGCATTATTATAATGAAACTGAAAGATGTTAGATATTCAAGTTAGTCTTTTAAATCCTACTAATATTATAAAAGCGAAAGTTTGTGTGTGGATGGGTGGATGGATGTTTGTTACTCTTTCACGCAAAAACTACTGAATGGATTTGGATGAAATTTGGCACACGGGTAGATTATAACCTGGATTAACACATAGGATACTTTTTATCCCGATAGTATGTTCCCGTGGGACAATTATCGAACACCACGCGGGCGACGCCGCGGGCATAAGCTTGTAATAAATATTTTCTTCTACCGACATTTTTATTTCATAGTCTCCGCACTATGCGAGTGATATTCGTAGGTGTGCTTCGTGGAATAGGAAATTAATTATTTTAAATTTTTATTTGAAGCCTACCTACGGGTGTGCTAAGTGGGTTACTTTAGGTGTGCTTCGTTTGGGTGTTCACGGAATACCTCGTAGCGTGAGGAGCGTCGGGGGTCCGCTTTGTTTTGTGTTTGTACGAAACGATTTATTTAGCGGTCCCCCGACGCTACGACGCTTGGATTAATTTATTTTTGGTTTATTAAAGGACCTTGACCAGGACCTTTGGAAGTTGTTTATTTCTTTTCAACTAGAAAAGAGGCGATAACCCTCAAACGGCTGAGCAGATTTTCTCAAAACATAGCTAAGAACACTTTCGATTAAAACACCTTTCAACCGAAACCAATTTTATCAAAATCGGTTCATCCGTTTAGGAGCTAAGATGCCACAGACAGACACACAGATACGCACGTAATACTTATAACACCCCTCTTTTTTGGTCGGGGGTTAAGAATTAGCCATATTTGTTAAAACTAATCAATATTTATACACAAACCATACGAGTACACAAACACAAACCTCGAGAGTGTTCTTAGCTATGTTTCGATAAAATCTGCACAGCCGTTTAAAGATCATCACCTCTTTTCTAGTTGATAAAGGGATATAAAAAACTTCCACCGTTCTAGTCGCTTTGAAATTTGAAATCTGGTCATTTGTCACCACGGGCATTGCCGGAGTGGCAACTCCCCCTCCCTCTAGTTTTTTTTTTTTAATTTATAACGTTCTTTGTTTTCGTTAATTAGCGAGAACATGTTGCGCAAACGGGGAAAATGTGACGCAGACGAAGTAGCGTGGGACAGCTAGTATAATGTAAATTATTATAATGTAGCTAGTTAATTATTAGCTAATTATTATTACTGTGCTATGCGTATTATTGATGTCACTTTAATATGTTTCTTAGTTCAGACATTCTATTAATGATGTGCTGTCGTCGGAAAATAAAGAAGATGAAGTACCATGGCGTGTGGAGTTTGACGTGGACGGTCATTAATATACAATAAAAATAATAATAGCCCCAGAACGCTACCCTGCGGGACACAAGATTTTAATATTCTGCAAGAGGATATCGAGATAAGATTTTATCAAGTTGAGGGCATTTCCTTGAATGCCATATGCATGAAGTTTGTAAAAGAGGGGCTTGTGATTCATGTAATCAAAGGCTTTCAACATGTCTGTTCAAATTACACCTAGTAGCGCAATGACTGCTAGCCTGCTTGCATGTTGAGTGAGTTGACAGTTGAATGAGTTTCATTGAGTGAATCGAATCAGAAATGAACTGGTACGGTCCAGCAGGAACTTGCGGGCATAACGATCTGGCAATCGGAAAATTTTGCAAAATAGGCATAGGTGTAGCGACCACAAAAAGCAACATACTACAAAAATTCTTACAGCGCCATCTATGACACGACGGAATAACTAACATCAATTTCCTACATGGCGCAAGCAGAGTTTACATCGAGTTAAGACTATATAGAAAAACCCGACAACAACTGTCGGGCAGTTGCCCACCAGACATAACACCTGTCTGGTCGAAAGATCCTCCCTTTTCTATAGGGTATGACAAACTTTACACCCTGTTCCTCATACCCCTAAATAGGTATTATAGTTTTTGCATTTTTTTTTTTTATGAAACTACCTTCTATGTATTACTCTTTAAACAACCTTTGTATAACGACATAATACCAGAAACACTTTATTTAATTATTGAGCAAAAAATTTGGTCAGACAAATATTCCCTTTGCCGTTTGCCATCATTGCCTTTTGCGTATATTGTGCTTACCCGATTCCATTGTCCGACGAACCACGTTGGGCAGGAAACATCAGCGTTACACTTCTGGAACACTTCGGGCTTTGCGCCCAGCAGGTCGAAACACTGCTTATCTGGGACTATAGACTTGACCCTGTACACATAATTGTTTTTGATTACATTCTGTAAACTAATAGATCACGTCGTCATTACGATCTTACGTCAAATGAATTATTTAAAAAAAATAACCAACACAAAAGATATAGAAATTCATGTATATAATATATTTTAAAACGGCTCGAGGAGCAGAGGAGCTCGTGGCTAAATAATAACAGCCGCATGGGTCGATCTTAAAGGTTAAGCTGTGCTTGCCGAGGTTGGTCCGTCGATGGGTGACTATTATTACATAGGTACTGAGTTTCCTCCGTTGGTCCCGGCTGTCATTTGTAGATCTTTGACAGTTGTTACGAGTAGTCAGAAGCCAAAAGTCTGACATCCAGTCTTACCAAGGGGTATCGTATTACCCAGTTACTGGATTGTGGAGGTCAGTTAGACAGTCGCTTCATGTAAAATACTGATACTTAGCTGCATCCGGTTAGACCGGAAGCCGACCCCAAGATAGTTCGGGAAAAGGCTAGGCAGATGATGGTGATGAAAACATTTAAAAACATTATAAAAGAGTAACGATTGTGTTTCTTGCCCTTTCTTCTCCATGCATATAACCTTTGCAAACGAACAACAGCTTGAATCGATTGTATTTTCTTTGACCTTTAAAAAGTGTCTTTGACCCTGACAGTTAGAAGAATTTCATGCTAATTTCTACTGGCCACTGCACTCTTTTACTTTCTTTCTTGGTATTCTCTTTACCCATTAACAGAAATCTTCTGGCACTTGACCTCCCTGGACCGGACTCCTCCACTGCCGCATGTTTGTGAGCACTCTCCCCAGCGACCTTCCACCCACTGCGCTGGGCAGGGGTCAGTATTGCAGGACTGGTTGGTGGAGGGCTTCAGACCCTCGTCACAGTCGTCACGAAATGTATCCACGATTATCCCCACTTCTTCTCTTGTCACGTTACGGGTTTGAAATCCTGGAAAGGTATTAATTTCGATTCAATAGACTGGCCAACTGACTGGTCAACGCCGTGCGAGCGAGACTGGGTAGTCTGGGTAAAAGGGTTGTTACCCTGAAAATCTTAACTTTGGTGCTCAAATTGTCACCTATTAAGGCCAATAACTTCGAACGGACTACAAATGGTAAAAGTCGTGTAACTAGCAAACATTTGCATTGAATGCTCTATCCAATGGTTCATATCTTATTACTGTTAGTTACCCAGAAAACCTTGATTGGTGGCTAGAAGATCTTAACTTGAGATCCAACCAGTCACCTATTTAGCTCAATAACTCCTAACGGACTATGAATTGCCGAAGAAACTCATTAAAAAGTTCTTTTCAATGATGTATATTCTAACTATATGTCTTATGGCTTGGACCTTGGGGCTGATGCCTATATTTCAAGGCCCATTCTCCTTTATTTTGCAACTGTAGGTACATATTTTAGTAATTGAATAATTATTCTTGTCTACTAGATTCAAATTCTGCTGGATGATTAATGTGACGCCCTTTCCCCACATACCACAAAAATGAGGTTATCACGCAACTTCCAATTACACGGATCTCTTTTAAACATGTGCAGTGCCAGTGTGTAAAAAGCTTACTGTGGTAAACGCGTGACCTAGTTTGTCTAGATTGTATGCGTTCTCTGATCAACCAGTGAGTCGGATAAGCGCACCGATGGAGGATTCCGTAATTTTAAAACCGTAATTATTAAAAATATTTTCATTATATGATGTAACTAAACGGTTTTCCCAATTTTTCCTTTATCGGTGCTATAAAAAGTTGCTTCGCACAAAATTTCAAGATTCTGAGTTCACGGAAAGTACCCTGTAGGTTTTGATCCCCTTGCGAGTGTCGAAAATTTCCTGAAATTTGCGGCAAAACGGCTGTATCTTTTGATTGCGTTGGCCTAGAAGTTTGATTTTACGCAGCTCCAAGGGACAGTAGCCTTACCGTGCCTGAGTATTTGATATAAATTCCAGCTTGATACCTCCACGCATTCCTGAGAAAATGGGTCTTGACAGACAGACAGACGGACAGCGGGCAACAAAGGATCCTATAAGGGTTCCGTTTTTTCCTTTCGAGGTACAGAACCCTAAAACAGTATAAGTCCAATTTTCAAATACGATGTTTTGCATGAATTCAACCCATTCCCCATTCATGTTTGAAATCAGTTGGTGGGTGGGGACAATTTTTTGTATGGTCCTTTATCGTTAAAAATATTGTTATTAAATATTCTTTAGTGTCGTGACTCGCACTTGGCCTATTTTCAAATTTTATTAGATTATTTGATTTTATGTAAGTACTAGCTGTCCCGCGCAACTTCGTCTGCGTCACAATTTCCCCGTTTTCACAATACTTTTCATTGCTACTCCGCTCCTATTGGTCGTAGCGTGATGATTTATAGCCTATGTCCTTCCCCAGGTTGAAATCTACCTTTTTGCCAAATTTCATTAAGATCCGATCAGCCGTTTAGTCGTGAAAAGATAGCAAACAAACAAACAAACATACAAACAAACAGAGTGACATTCGCATTTATAATATTATATAGTATATAGTATATAGTATATATATAGTATGGAAGTATGGATTTTACGAATATTTCGATGGTCTAAAAGTTTTAATAAAAACGTCCTATTGGGTATTCCTCACCTGCTTGGGAGCCAGGTTCGCACTGCTTCTGACAGAGCTCCCGGGTGTCAAAGTTATTGGCGTTGCCGAGGCAGCCTCCGTAAATGAAGGGGATACACTGCTCCCGCGTGCTGTTGTAGTACCAGCGTTGGTAGTCCCCGTCGCAAGCACCCTTCACGCTTGGTAACTTGCATGTGTCTGGAAAAAAAAGACAATAAGCAGTGACACAACTGAGCTGATTATAATGACCTTTTCAGCAAACTTGTAGATATAGTTATCCATTTAGATTTATTAAAAGCTTGGTATTCGTGTTACCTTTAGGCGAGGGTTGTTCGCACACATACACACACTCTTCGTTGGTAGAGAATCTGTTGCCATTGCCGTCACAACCTCCATACCAGAAGCGAGAACAGCCTCCGAATCCCAGGTCGTAGAACCACATCGCTGTGAAGTTATGGCAAGGACCTGGATCTGCCAACATACTGCAAGCAGCTGAAATAGGAAGAAAGGTTAATAAATACCTTAACTGCTGAAACTGGGAGCGTAATCAAAGTGTTTACTCACCTTGTTTATTTTCAGGGGCATCAGTACATCCAAGGAACTTAGGTCCAGTGGCTGCCGTGCGTCCATCAGGGCAGCATCCGTGTCGACTAGAAGAGCAATCACATCCAGCGCTCTCAGGGCCGGTGGCAGGAGTCTTGCCGTCTCCGCAGCAGCCGAACTGGTAATCGCGGCAGAGGTAGCCCACCTGCTCAGGTCCCTCCGCGGTGGTGTCGCCTAAGAGTAGGTTTGTAACAACTTTAGCTAACCGAAATAATATACCTACTTTCGCGAATATGTTGAAATGTAGTAAACCAAAACCCATTGTTTGGTATCCGGTTATCAAATGCATGACTCAATGAGCGTATTGTAGGTAAGATAAAACCCCATTTCCTTTCAGTGGTGTCCGGTTATCACCACGATGGATTACGAAAACGATAATCATGTTCGTGTGTCGTTATGAGATATCACACATTTTTTTTTTTTTACTTTGGCGTTTAAATATAAATTTTAATGTGGAATTGAACGCAAGCTTTAATATAAGTTTTCAAGTCCTCACCAACCTCCCATAATAACCTCCCATCATCGTGCCTCACCACCACTCACCATTGACGACGAGATGTATCTGCTGTGTGATTCTTCCGAACTTATTCAAAGCAGTGAAGGTGTAGACGCCGGAGTCGTTACGGTACAGAGGGATGATCTGCAGCGCGCCGTCAGACAACAGCCTGTAGCGACCAGTGCTACCGTCGATCTGTTGGGAAATTGCACAAACACATATTATATTCCTTAAAAATCATTATGAGAATATGCTAGGTGTAAACGGAGCCTTCACGATGCCGCCAATCAAGCATTTTGTACCTCAAACTAAGTTACCCCCTACGCAAAAATTATTTCTGGTAATAGCCTTTTTTTTGCGGTGAAAAATTACGGTTCACGGAAGAAGTCAATGTAAAGCACTCAAAGCAAGCAAAAGCAAAGTGCTGATGCATGCATTCAATAGTACGGTGGTAGTGGAGATATTTTAAGTAAAGCTAATACATAAAAAATTGTATTAAAAAATACCTTTATAATAAGTTGGTACTTTGACCCCCAATACCTACGTAACTAGAAGGTTTCCAGGTAGGGTCCAAAAAAAAAAACATCACAATGACGGGGAGAACAAGTGCCTTTCAGCTTCGCTAAGGGTACTTGTACACTCATTATAATAATAATAATTTATTTATTTATTAAAGTGACAAGGACTCATTATTCAATACACAAAATCATCATTATATCTTCATTATATTATCATCTTCAATCATCATTATATCTTGTTAAATGTCATCTAACTTAATTAGCGCAGTAATGGAACTCAACCAGTGCCCAACACCACCGCAAAACTCATTGTATTTTTCAGTAGTTATATCAGTTAAGTTGAAATCTTTGCTATGATAAAATGTGGTTACAAGTACCTTAAAATGTACAACCAATAAAATTCAATGGACAGTTATAGGCACTGCCCGGGCAGCAATGAGCAGAGTCGCAACTTTAGCCATTTGGAGTTATTTAAATGGCGCGTGGCGTGCTCAAAACTTATTTTCTCCTTATACCGGGAAAACCAAACACATCTCAGTTTTTAATCGCGACACTTGTGAACTGTGCAACCAGCACATTGTACTTCTTCTCACATCTGTCATAATTACTCTATTTATTTTTCTTATTCATTTCTATCTGTCGTTGAATATATATTAAACATTCAGGACTAATATTTGTCAAAAACCTTAATTTAAAAAAAAACATGTCATTAATCTTTCAAACACGATAAGAAAACGTATAAATGTATTTAAACCAGCAAGACTCATCCTATGCTAATTTTATGAAAATGATTTAATATTTTCTGTGTCAAGCGGTTATAAAGAGGGGTGCCAAACCATAACGTTATACTTGCCAGAAAATGAAATTTTCAGGAGACCCAAAAAACAAAAAACATTTTTAACGGAAAAAATATAAAGCAAAGTAATTATTCAAAAATGTATTATCAAACAAAAACAAAATTTAAAAAAAAATATAGATAAGGATATCCCCCCATACATGAAATTGAAACTAAAAAAAAAAACTATCAAACCTTTACGTGTGTCTATAGATAGGTCTTTAAAAATGACATTGAGGTTCCTGAAACCATTTTTTTTCAAAGTCAATTGTTTGAAAGATAGACACTTCCAAAGTGGTAAAACGAGTGTCCCCCTCTAATTTCTAAAGTAACAGGAGATTAAATCTGAAAAAACAATGGGGATGTAGACCGTTAAAAAAACTTTCAACGAAAATTGGTTTGAATAAGATTTGATATGGAGTTTTTTAGATATGGGACCTTTTCACCAAACTGCAGCAGTAACTTTGTTTTTCATTAACTTACTATGAAAAACAAATTTAGTTTTGCGGTTGAGTGAAGGTTTACTAATGAATGACCGTTCAAAACATTGTCATTATATTGTTTGGGGCTATGGAACCCTGTGTGCGAGTAAGACTCGCACTTGGCCCGTTTTTTTGTTTTAAATTTTCAATGAACCTTAAATAAATAAACAAAAATAAATTTTGAGAACCTACAAGTTGATATGGTCGAGACACCTGTACCTGCGGAGAAAAAGAGAGACTTGAATAAACCTTCTTCATTTAATATTTTGAATGAACTGACATTTGCTGCTTATTTGGCACTTAAAACGTTATGGTTTGGCACCCCTCCTACTGTATTTCTAAAGTTATTTCAACCCTAGGTATTATTTCATTCTTCGTCCAATCTATTTCTCTGTGGAACGCGATTCACCAGGAAATCAGGATGGCTACAAATCGCCTATTAAAAAAAATTCAAGTTCCCGAGTATATTCGGAAAAAACTAGCAGTATCGTCACAACGTTAATATTTTCCCCATAGTTTGTCCTTTTTTTTTTAGTATTTATATTTTTAAATAATATTTACAATATTTTGATATATTTTTACAGTATTTTATTTATCTTTTGTAGTTTTTTTTAAGTATTCTATCCTTCCAATGTTTGTCTCTGCATCACCCAAAGTTTAAATGGTAGAAAATGCCTATGGCATTAAGTCCGCTTCTGTACTATGTGCTAGAAGTGTTAAATAAATAAAGAAATTACCACCGAGCTTTGCAGAGATTGTGAAGTACTTGTTTTTGTGCTATCCTTAATTATGAGACAACAGTCCTGTGTCAAGCAAAGTGCCGAACTGAAAAAGAAACTTCCAAGCCATACAACGAAATTGCCTCGGAGCGGGATAAGCAAGCTAGCAAGCAAACTAGATGAGTCCGAGGGATCCCGATACATTAGTATCTCTCATATCAGTTTGCTATGATTAAGCTCATAGCAAACTGATCTGTCTAGACAGCTAATGGCAATAATAAGGTTACTTTACTATTCCTAATCATTTAGATAAATAATAAATACGTACCTTAATGTCTCCGAAATCCCACCAGATTTTAGGCAATGACGTGTCGGTGTGCATCCACAGCTTATTCTGAACATTCAAAGGTCGCAGTGTGATCATACCGCCTACAAATGCAGCCACCTCTAGCTCATCTAGGAACAAATTAGATAGAAAGATAGAATATAAGTATACTTAATTTATTTAAGATTATTCATAGTTTGTGTCGCTGTTGTATCACTCGATTAAAATACTACACACAATACATAAATATAATAATAATACTCTGTTTATTTTACCTTTTCACGACTAAACGACTGATGGGATTGTAATAGAATTTGGCAAGAAGGTAGATTTCAACCTGCAGAAGGACATAGGCCTTTATATTATCACGCTAATTACTTTGGGAGGTGAGCAAAATTGCATTATGTCCAAATTCCTCAACTATTTGACTGATAAATGTCATGACAAGCATTAGAATAGAACGGCTATTTTGGACTCGTTTACACTGAAGTAAATAATCTGACGGTTCTGCGGCCGCCCTACAAATATTAAGCTTTCGTGAAACATTGATGCCATGTACATTAACAGATCTTCTCATAGCCCAGGTTTTTTTGTAACTTCTTGTTTGTTATAGCATACGACACAACGTATGACGCGATAGTAAACTTTCGCGGTAACGTATGTACATACATCGTAATCATCGTAATGAACTTCGTGACTATGACGTATTTGGTCGTGTTTGCATGACTGAAAAGTCAAACAATTGATGGATACGGACAGTGCAATATTGCTAGCCATCTTTTTTTTTTTTGGGATGTGAAATCATCAAATGACTTCTCCCGCTCTGCGCGGAGCGGAAGGGAGTGTCAGACTTGACTGACAAAAATCCATCCATGCTCCTTCTTAGCCCTTTGTGTTCCAGGGCCACGGTATCTCTTTCGAACAGCCCGCAGCCCTGGCAGGCATCGGCCCTCTCGGACTCCTTCCGATTTGCTGACATCTCCTTGAGGCGCACGTGGAACACGAACGCGCCGTCGGCACGGCCTGTCGTCATAAGACGGACGGACGGTGAGCTAGCCCATTACTCACCGTCCACAGGCCCGCAACCTTAGGCATGTAGCATGATAATTTATGGCCTAACATTTGAAAAAGCCTGCCTATAAGGAATATTTGCGCATTTGAACGCAATCGATGCAGTAGGTAGTTTTTGCGCCATTTCAGAACATCGATTTGGATTTTGGCGATTTAATTATATGTTGTTATATGTATAGATAGCGAGATAAAGATGACTATTTAAACTAGATAGATATCTTAGACATAGATGACTATTTAAAAAAATCATTACAATTGAAATTAGATCTATTTTTGTGTGCTTTCTGAAGGTACTGGAAATACTATCTGCAACTTGGCTTCCCACTGAAGAATGGCTTTACGTAATAATTATTTTGTTTAGCTTACAAACATTAATCTGTCCATCACCAACCTCAGAAACACTCAGAATATAGTGTTAAGTGTGTTGTTTACCTGTGTACGCGCGTGCGCAAGCTAGCAGCGTGGCGAGCGTGAGGAGACAAACGTGCGACATGTCGAACGCGAGGAATGAGCCACTGATGCAAAGTTACACGAAGCAGCACTAGCAGCACGAGACCGTCGCGAGTGGTGGTCACGCTCCTACAGCTTCTACTACGAAAGTACGAACTTCAAAATGCTTATCGAATCCGACATTTTTGTGGGAGGACGTTCCGACGTTAGGACGTTTTTGGATGATAGTATAGTAGGTAATTAGGTATGTGGGCAGAAGTCACGGGTGTCATTTCCGCATCATATAAAAGCAACAAAGTTAGGGAAATAAATGATGATTGATTTCCCTAAGTTTTCAGTTTCATTGAGTGAATGATATGTGCTGTGGAGCTGATGAAAAGAGCTTGTAAAGCGCCCCATTTTTCTTCTTGTTTATAATTGTCAACACGATCACAATCGCATTTTATACGCAAAACAAAAAGTTTTATTACGCTTGTAGCTGACGCTTTCAACTGTCTGTCCATCAACGCCATCTCTCAGCAATTTTACCCTTCAGGAGTATAGTTTTAAAATTAATTCCATTATGTCACGCAATTAAGAGATGGAAGTCAACAATTAAATACAATGTTTATGTGATCATAAAAATTGCATCCTCACTCTGCCTTCTTATTGGGTGTTTTCTACATCAATTTTTTGGTAGCTGCCACGGCGACGTCTGAATTTATGACCGATTGATGGCCTATCCACATCATGGGACTTAAACATAAGTACCTAACTGGTGAAATGTGGGTGTACTTACTATTAGGTACACCTATGCCTTACCCTTTAGGGATTTAAGGCCTCAAGTTATGATAAACCTCACAATTATTTTTCTTTGCGTGTCGATGGACTCAAATAATACCGACCAGTATATAGCCACATGCACAGCTCTTTCGTCGGCTTTGTTTAAATGCTGGAACAAGCAGGTAGCTGTGCAGGATGGGCCGCAAATACAATACAATATCCTTTATTTCAGGCAACTAGGGCCCATAAATAACAATACATATACAACATGTAACTTAATTAACGCACATCCTGAAAATAATTTGTTCAGAATCGTTTACTGAATCGATTTCTATCATTTTTAATATAGGTAATTTTTTATCCCAAAAATAATTACAACTACGGAAATGATTGTCATATTAACCCTGTACAATCAAAACAAATTGAAATGGACGTAGTTTCGTTATGTTGTGTCGAGCGACGCGATAACTGCTCGTGCAAATGTGTGCGTTGCGTGCGTAGTAGTATGACCATAACGTTCTCCAAGAATTGGTATAACTAATTTAATAAATAACAATGCATTTACATATTAAATTAAAAATTCAGTGTATGTATTATGATTATAACATAATATTCTAATTGGGGTGTTTGAGGGTGTGCGTTAATTACGTTACATGTTGTATACGTATAAAAACAATAACTATAAACTAATAAATACTTTACACAAAAATAACTTAATAACTACTGCACACGAAGTGACGGCGTCGTGTTACGCTGCGAGGTGTCACGTAGCTGGCCGCGGAAACGCCGATACAGCACACCTTTCGGCCAAAACTCTTCCTTGAGGATGGTCACTAAATGGTGAGTCGGAACGCGCCATAAACGACTTGAAATTGGTGTTATGGTGCGCTTCCAGCTTCTCCACCCTCAAGGTCCAGTTGGTCTTCACTCTTACGTACTCTACGATGCCCTCAGTCTTCGTAGAGTGGTGCAAACGGGACACGTACAGCTGCGTCGTCGGTACTGCAGGACGTAGCAGCATGTTCGATCCTACCGGCGCCGTCCTACACTGGTTGCGATACGTAGGCTTCCTCTTCTTTCTCTACACCTTGATGAAGCCGTCCCCATCGCATGTGTTCTTCGATGGAACCTGCTGTTCGTAGTCCATCACAGCGCCCTTAGTCGCGCTAGTTGCTGAGCGACTCTGCTTTCCCCCTTTTGGTTTTTCTGCTTGTCGTTTCGTGTCGCAAAGGAGGTGGGGCATATCCTGCAGAGCCCTAAAGCCAGCTTGCTCAGCGATAAGGTTTGGTTCAATAACATACGTTAGGCGGTTTAGTAGCAAAAATCTAAAATGTGTCCCAAGAAGAGATGTAGGTCGATAGCCTATTGGTTCGTTGGGACCTTTACCTGGCTAGAAAAGAGTAATTACTTCAGCTCACTTCAGATCTTACAGTTTTTAAGACACGAGTTGAAAAGCGATAGAATCCAGGAAACACCTACTAGCTCGAGGTGTTTTAATTGGTCGACCATAATGTCATGAAAACCAGGAAGTTTCCACTCTTTTACTTTTTAATCCCGTATATTACAGCTAATAATGTAAAAAGCAGCTGGTAGGCAACTTGAAAGGAAAATTTTGAATCCGAATTTTGCATTGCATTCAGACAGGTTACTTACCACATCAACAAATATGTGTTCTAACTTTAAGATATCGCAACTCCGGCCCCCAAGATACAGGCGCAGCCTAGTTTGGCTACCTCTGTTTTTTTTTACTATTTTAAAATATATTTTGTGGCTAAGCTAAGTTAGATTAAGAAATTTTTTGTAACAATGGCTTAATAAATTTATTCTTATTCTTATTAGTTTTAGTGAATTCACGCACACATTCCTTGGATCGCTTAATCGATTTACAATTCTAGGATAGTGCACAATATCAAACCTACAATACGTTTTGAGTGTTTCGATAGGGGGTGACTATGATTTAGTGTTTACAGAAAAGTTTTGAGTGGTCTTATTTAGTTACCCCTCCATACCTTGATAGTTGTTCTGAGTACAGACAGCTTCATTAAGTTCTTACCCCCCTAAAAGACATGTGCGTTCAAATCCGTGTCGGGCACAGTTGGTGTTTGTATCTTGCAAAAACATTTTATTATAGTGAATTTATTGTTTTAGTGAAAAAATAAGTTTAAGTATGTATTCAATCAAATCAAATCAAATCAAAATCATTTATTTCAAGTAAGCCAATTACAGGCACTTTTGAATAGTCAAACAACAATAAAAATGAAGCTACAGTCCCAGTCACAAGACATAATAACTTGTGAAAGTACTGTAGTTGCCCATTCCAAAGCGTAGATCTCTATGGAGAAGAATGGGCAAGAAACTCCATGGACACTCTTTTAAATCAGAATCTTGTTACAAAACTTTGGTTACATCATTCATGTTGAGATGGTACATTATGTGAGAACGATGTAGCATGACGTGCACGATAAAAGTGTCCATAGTAAAATAAAAAAGACAATTAAAAAATAAAATAATAAGTTCGAAATAAGCCGTGGCAACTAAGAGATGACCAGGCACAACTGATAGCGCCCGTTCACGAACATGACGAATGGATCAGCCATCATTCAACTCAACCATTTTGAAGGGAACTAAATGACCCGACACACCCGCCACCATCAGCGTGACATTTAAGTGAGCATGACATACTCTCAACCGCCAGGGCACATTCAACTCAATAAAAGACGCAGGTTTCCAGTAAATGATAGCTAGTACATAGTACTCACACAATATGGGCTATGCAGTTATATAATACTAAATTGAATTTAATTGAACATTTTTCCATGAAATTCTGTTTTTAATAATGATTTTTCAATAAAACGTTAATACTTATATTATTGGGTATAAAGACTAGCAATAATGCGGTTAACATTTACACATTCATAAGTAATGTCCGGAGGTTTCAAGACCGCTTGACGTGTATGAGGGTGGAGGATCAAATCCTAGGTGTGACATTCGCTTTTTGCCATGAATTATGTTTTTTTTTTTTTGCAATATATGTATTTAAGAAAAAATAAATACTGTGTTAAATAATAAAAAATGATTATTTTTGCTATTATTTAACACAAACTTTGATCTTATTTTACTACAAAGATTTATATTATATTTTACAATTTGTTTTAATACTATATTTAACATAATTTAATATTATATTTTACATAATATTACAGTTATTCATATTTTACCTGACACAAACGGGTCCCTAGACAAGTAACATCCTATCACGCAAACTATAAAATAGGAAGCGGTATAAATATTTTAGATTGACTAAGCTATCGTTATAACTCGAGGGTATAGGATTAATTTTATAAAGAAAACGTAAGTAAGTAAAATTAATGGATACCCTCAAATGTTAACATCTATCGATAAGACCATAGACAGAGACCTAAAAATAAAGTGACTCGGACGATACTAGTTACCAATTTCGTCACAATTGTAAAGGGCTCGCTGGCTAATTTGGTAAGCCGGTATTTAATTAGTAAGACGCAACTCGGTGAAGCGATGGTTCGATCCCGGGTTGAAACATTCACTTTTTTTTTTGAGTTATTCTTTAGATTATTCGAAACGAATTCAATGTTGTAGCAGTGTAATATTTTAAAACTTGAGGGGTTAGGACATAGTGACGCTGACTGTACCATAGCAAATAACTTTTCACAACATTCGTAATTCCAGTAAGATAAATAACCTGTAACCTGTTTTCCTGTATTTGATGAATAATTCAAACCCATAACTTACGTCTCAGACTAAATGCTTCATTATTATTATTAACCTTTAAACCGGTAAATCATCTGGGTATTACCTGAATTTCGTATTGTAACGCGTAGTTTTAAAGATCTCCGTGGCTGCGTGGTTCTCCGCGTTTTGATGGCGCGGTCGCGTTCAAACCCTTATAACTTTTTAACCTTACCCTTGACAAATTTATGGTTTAAGGAATCGACTTTTACAAATTATTACAAATTCATGGCATAGTTTGTTTTTTTTAAAAAAAAACGACATGGCCGCGCGGTCGAAACGGACACAAATTAAATTCCTCTCGCCGTATTCTCACGGAATCTCTTAAACATGACGCCAACACGCCAAAAATCAACACTTTAAGCCGTATACAGAAATTGCGAGGCAGTTGCCGCGAAAAACGCACAGCGAATGCCTCGCAAGGTTGTATTCGTGGCGAGGCACGTGTTACGCACGTGCGAGGGCGAGCCAAAGTATGGCCGCGGCATTCGTTGTTCGCAGTGGCCGTGGCGCATGCCTCGCGAAGTCTGTATCCACCTTAAGAATCTTTCTAGCCTACTTCTATCTATGGCTAAACATTAGTCGGGGATTATTTGAGTTCGTCGACATGTAAAGAAGGTTTAAAGATATTTATTCTCAAAAAAGACACAAAGTTACTTACATGAGAACAATGCTTAAAATAAAGAAGAATAAATTGTGAGGTATGAGGTATATCATCGTATCACGCCTTTAACCCCGAAGGGTGTACCAAATAGTAAGTAAACCTACATTTGACCTACTTATGTTTAAGTCCCATGATGGGAATGGGTCATCAATCGGGCATAAATTCAGACGCCGCCGTGGCAGCTACTAAGAAATTGATGTAGAAAAATCCAATATCACTTTACCCACCGGTAAACGTACTCCCTTGTGGGAGGACGTTTGCCGTTCGATGACTATACCACATAATATCTTTCACACAATAACAAAATTTAGGGAATTCCTAAAAATAATGATTGTGTTAAAATATTTTATTATCATTGTATAAACCATTTGTTAATCGGACGGAAAAGGTCCTCCCACATTTGTATTGGATAAACATTTTTAAGCAATGACATTCAGAATAGTATTTTCACCACTCGCGACGCCGACGGTCGTATACTCGCGCAGCTGGTGCTGCTTCGTGTTGCTCTGCATCAGCGGCCCATTCAGTGCAGTTGACATGTCGCGCGTCTGTCTCCTCACGCTCGCCACGCTGCTAGCGTGCGCACGCGCGTACGCAGGTAAACAACACACTTAACACTATATTCTGCTGCTAATTTTGAGTGTTTCTGAGATTTGGCGATGGACAGATTAATGTTTGTAAGCTTAACAAAATTATTATTACGTAAAGTCTTTTTTCAGTGCAACCAAGTTTGCAGTTAGTAATTCCAGTTCTAACTTCAGAAGCACATAAAAATTGTTCTAATTTCGATTGTTGTGATAATTTCGAATAATAAGTAGTCATCTGTATCTTCAGAGTGTCCATGTCTTAGAGTGTCCATGGAGTTTCTTGCCCGTTCTTCTCCATAGAGATCTACGCTACGGAACGGGTAACTACAGTACTTTCATAAGTTATTATGCCTTGTGACTGGGACTGTAGCTTCGCGTTTTCTATTGTTTTTTTTTTTTGTCTTTCAAAAGTGCCTGTAATGGTCTAATTGAAATAAATGCTTTGACTTTGACTTCTATATGGGCCCACATAAAACAACATAATAATTAAATAAATGGTGAAAAAAGAATTTCAAAATTAACAGTCTTCAAAATTGTAATTTATTTAATTAATAACTAAAAGGGAGAAATTAAAGTTTAATCTATGAAAAAATCTAAAATTCCTAAATATGACAACATTTTTTTTGAGGTCGGTGCCAACTTTAATATTTGGGTCTAACACCACCCCGCCATTTTTTAAGTTTCTATTGTAATAATTAATACTGAGTTACACAGAGAGCATAAAAGTAAAAGATCGAATTCCTGACGTCTTGGGTTGTATTCCTTTGACGCCCGACCGCTTTTACCCACCCGCAATATTTTTGATACCATTACCCATCCAACGATACCCCACACCATGGGATAGACGAGAAAAAGTTTATCCCCACTTGACGTGTAGGCGGCGGAGGCACCCTAAAAAGATTTTATTCAAGGTTTTAGTCTTACCACTGTGTCGGCGTGATTCATATGTGTCCAAACCAACTAGCAGTTTTGGGGGATTATTCCGATCTGTCACCCCGCTTTGTCTCCTTAGGGGGACAGATCGGAAAAAAAAGTTTGATCTGTCCCCCAGTTAGCAATGAGGGGACCGTTCGAACTTTATTCACTCCTTAACGGTTTCATTTGTCCCCCTATAACTGATAGGGGACAGATAAAACTTTTTATTCCTGTTTGTCCCCCATATAATATAAATTAATTCTTAAAAGTAATGCTACACGTTATAAGCTTACTTTCTAGAATTAAATAAAAGATTAGTGGTTTGGATTATTATAACGACCTGTATTTAAATAAATTATAAATATTTATTTTGTTTCTGTATCGATCAGTCACAGTCCCATAAATCACGTAGTAGTAGTAGACGAATATATACATAATTGTCAAATGCAGTTTGAAGGTGGTGAAATTACTATTGGTCATTTGTTGGAGAATTTGCGATAGATATTTTATTTATATATTATTCTTACGACCTTTGGGAAAGTTATAAAATTCGTTATACTAGTGATTTTCGTTTATTTATGTTTTGAGATTATTTACAATTTTAAGTTTATTATTATTTAAAAGTTATCGTTTGTAACTAGGCTATATGAAGTCAAATCAGAAGACTGATTGTAATATGTATAATACCTACTGTGATTTATCGGACTGCGACTGATTCTATCTATCAATAACAAAACAAAATATTATTAATAATATTCTTATTATTAGTATATTTTTTATTGTAATTAAGTTGAATTAAGTCCAATCAGAAGACTGATTGTAATTGTATCTACTATACGTACTTTGATTTATGGGACTGTGGCTGATTAATAGAAAAACAAAAGAAATAATTGTAACTTATTTAAATACAGATGATTATAAACCATGTCTTGCGGACTACTGCGCTGGCGCTTTCTTTTTTAGCTGGTGAATTTGCATGTCCCGTATGGAGCCGTTCAGCTCATGCAAAGTTAGTGGATACAGCTCTGAATGAAACGTGCCGGATCATCATTGGTTGCCTTAAACCGACACCGGTACAGATGCTGTACCCACTGGCAGGGATAGCGCCACCAGAGGTTTGCCGAACAGTGGCAAGCTCTATTGAAAGAGCTAAAATGGCTTCAGACACACGACACCCTATGCACCTAAATACCCTCGTGTCGCAAAGGCTGAAAAGCCGAAACAGGTTTTTTGAAGTGTGTCACCCCACTCACTGGCGAGCGGTCTTCGGAGCGACTAACGCTGTGGCGTGGTGGTGCATCTTTACCTAACCCATTCGTTCCACCTGCTGAGAGTCTCCCACCTGGACATGAGTGGCCATGGCTGACCTGGAAGTCTTTAAATACTTCGGACCCAGGTTGGTTGCAGCAAGGAAAACCTGTTCAGGTGGAGATTCATTAGTGATTCTGCCCTGGAGTGTAAATGTGGTGCTGCCCCGCAAACGATGCGGCACTTAATATAGTGTCCTGCGTGTCCTGCTGTTTGTTCATTACAGGAACTGATGGACGCTGCAGAGAGCGCCAAACTAGTGGCTCAGTTCTGGGCCGATACAATTTGGATTGCCATCGACACGCTAAGAAGAAGAAGATTATAAACCTAAACCACTAGTCTTTAATTTAATGTAATGTTGCAGTATGTGTGGCATTACTTTTAAGAATTTATATATTAAATTCTGTGGGGGACAAACAGGAATATAAAGTTTGATCTGTCCCCCTATCAGTTATAGGGGGACAGATGAAACCGTTAAGGAGTGAATAAAGTTCGAACTGTCCCCTCATTGCTAACAGGGGGACAGATCAAACTTTTTTTTCCTATCTGTCACCCTAAGGGGACAAAGCGGGGTGACAGATCGGAATAATCCGTTTTGGGTGACCCTTTGAAGATGTGCATATTCGGAGTTCCAAAAAAAAAAACAAATATTGCTTCCAATTTAAACTTTTATGAATTTAAAGTTTATAGTGCTTTATATCAAAGGGACAATAATTGATCTGCGATAAAGGTCTGAATCTAAAGGTGAATATTTTTGTGTAACGGTGATAAGCTAAACATACGGTAATTAGTATTTAAAAAATGGTAATTATGCTACGTCTTTGGTAATTAGAAATTAAATGAATTTTATGCTTAAATTGCATATTTATTTATTATTTAAGTGGCATAATATAACAAGGCCAACTTAGCTATACATTACAATTAAAAAAAAACTCAAAATCAACCGGTTCTCCTAGAATTAATTAATAGATAATATTAACACTTGTTCAAAACTCAGAGTAAATAGAACTCGGAGCTATACAACTTGCATCTTAGATCTTAAATTCGGTGTCACCTTGTTTCGCAGACAGAAATTTGACAGAATTTCGTTTCCCAGAAAATGTTTCACATAATATTTAGTCCCCGGATTTTTATTTCGAATATTTTTGTTTCGACTAATATTTATTTGAATGAAAAATATTTTACAGAAACATAATTCAAAGAATTTTACATTCTCATATTTTTATTTGACCAACTTATCAAACAGCAGAATTATTTTTCAACGAATATTGTTTGTACGATGTATGTTTCCATGGTATTTTATTTCAACGAAATTATTAACCTTAAATTAAAATATTGTCTTTAAAAGTCAATATGTTGTACTACAAAAGTTAGTGACAGAAACGAATGGCTGCAAAACAGACTCCACGTAGTCTTGTTTGCCCTACCCCTAGAGTGTAATTTAAGCCCGCGTAGGCGCGGAGGGATGAGGCGGCCCGCGAGTTGAGGAGCAGGTGGTTTCTAAAGATCGCCGCCGCGGCTGAGGCTGGCCGGTGCCGGCCAGCAAGCCGAAGCTGCGGTGGTGAGCGTTAATACCATCTGTGACGATAAACTTGCGTGGGGCCGCCGTAGCCCCGCAGCGCTGCAGCCGTGACAGAAACCTTGCCTGTTGCATGTTACATGCTTGCATGCATGCTGCAAGTTGCATGCTTGCTTGCATGCATGCTGCAAGTATCATGCTTGCTGCATGCTGCATGCAACAGGCATGAACACCATTAGTGAGAATAACAAGATTGTTTTCCTGCTTGACAATAATTTACCCTCATTATTTTTGTGAACCCGGTGTTGTAATTTTATAGGAGGGTATGCATTTTTCAAAGTTTTCAATTTTAGAAACTGTCAGTCGATTAAAATGTTATTCTTCGTAATAAGTTTTATGTGAAACAAACAATATGTGGATAAATAATATTTGATTTGTTATTCTATGATATGAATATTCTAACATTAAACTTTATTTGAAACAAAAATCGATGATTTAAATTTCTTCAAAGTAAGTATTCTGCCTATTCATTATTCTATGAAACGACAATATGAGAAACAATTTATGTGAAACAAAATTCGATTAAACAATTAGCGATGAAACAACGCACAACCCTTAAATTCGATGAGATATTATACAAAATCTTGAATGTGACTCATTCTCACTTTTAGGTTTATGTTATGATTTTACATTACCGGTTGACCACGGAACCCTGAAAATTAACTCGAAACGACACAATAAATAATTATTTATAATTGTTCAAAACGTGAAGCTCTTACGAGGAGTGCGTGGATTGGGCCATTGCATGACGGGTCAGGTGAAGGCTATAATATTAGTTAGGGGTTAAAGTGTGAAATTGCCGATTTGTACTGAAAAAAAAATTAATTCAAAATAATTACCATTATTATCTATATATTACTGCCATCTAATAGGAAGGTCATTTATGCCTTTGCGATAGAACACTGGTGTTCGAGATTCCAGTGGCGAAGGGTCAAAATTTTGTAAGGGGAAGCCGAAGAAAACAAATGAGAATATTAATTTTGTTTTTCGTCATCGCATTTTTTAAGTTTCATTTTGATTTTACCCGAAATCCCCGAAAATGAAACACGTGACGAAAAAATCTACAAATTTGTGCCGCGCGTCGGCGCCATTTTAAATTTTGGCGCCAGTATCGTTATCAGCGACACTGAAAACCACGAAAATGATAAAAATACAAAAAAAATTCGAAGGACCCAACTTGATCTTTTCTTCTTAACTTATGTATTGTAAAGATTAAATGCACACGAGCTCTAAACAAAGAAAAATATAAGCTAAAAACCTTTTTAAAACAAGCTTTTATACAGATGCACTAAAAAGAAGAAAATAAATCTTTGAGTAAATGAAAACGATAAAGGAAAATTATCACAAAAGCTTGTCGCGTTTAGTTTTTATAGCATTTACCATTCACGCGACAAGCTTTAGGTAACTATTGGAAATATATATAGTTATAAAAAATGAACGCGTATATATACAAAGTATGTTCTATCTTTCTATCTATCTAATTTGTTCCTAGATGAGCCAGAGGTGGATGCATTTGTAGGCGGTATGGTCACACTGCGACATCTGAATGTTCAGGATGAGCTGTGGATGCACACCGATACGTCATTGCCTAAAATCTGGTGGGAATTCAGGGACATGGTACGTATTTTTATGGGATTAAATATAATGAGCACCAAAAAATACTTTGAGATCCTAAGCTACGTTACCAAAAAAAAACACCAAAAAAATTGTATTCAAAGACCAAATATAGTAAATGATCACCAAATATAGTAAATGATCACCAAATTTTGTGGCAAGAAGAACTAAGGAAGCAAGTGCGAGCAAAGCGAGCTCGGGATATTGGGCACCCCGACTCGGACAGGTTAGGTTCGAAGGGGATGGCGGGGAAGACCCCGACATCCCCTTCGTGTTAGGTTACTTTAAACCCTGCAGAGAGAAATAGGAGCCCCGCGTAGCGGGGCTCCGTCGACTACGCCTTAGTTCGGAGCTGTGATTTTCAGGTTTTTAATTCTGGTGATCATTTACTATTTCTGGTGATCATTTACTATTTTAGGCAGTATAAAAATGTTTTTTAAGGTTATATTTACTTTATCTGGTGTTATGTTAAACATAAGCCATTTTTTATTATTGTTAATATTGCTGAAGAAAAATAAAGGAAATTAATTATTTTATTAACTATTTAGAATAAGCTTATAGCAAACTTATAAACGAATCGGCATCATCTCACTTAGTCTTGCGTATCCCGATCAGAGGCATTTTCGTTACATTGCTTGCAAGTGTGTGTTGTACTATGAAAGTTTCATAGAAATAAATAAAAATAATGTTTATTTGCAATTAAACTATTCTACTTTGTTTTTTTTCAAGTAAAAAAAAATAGTTTACAATAAAATGTCGTTTCCCAGCAATAGTGTTTACGTAAGGTTAATTAATGTTGGGTTTTTAAAGTGGTGCGCCTCTTCAATAAAACGACTGTTACTACTAACACTGTATTTTGGCTTGCAGCATTTACATTGACTTAATAACAAAGATGGTTATAATTATATTTTGGTAGTACGTGCCCACTTCGCGGCGCGCGGCGGTCAGAAGGGTCTCTCGTGTCATGTGAGTTGTCTGCCACGCCCACACGCATACATTTGTAGCGGCGGCGGCAACACTTAGTTTTAATTTACAGAATGCTTGGTTGCCGGCTTCGGGAAGGGCCCGTTTACACCTAGTATATTCTCATGAATATTATTCTTGTATGATTCTTAAGGAATATAATATGTGTTTGTACAATTTCCCAACAGATCGACGGTAGCACTGGTCGCTACAGGCTGTTGTCTGACGGCGCGCTGCAGATCGTCCCTCTGTACCGCAACGACTCCGGCGTCTACACCTTCACTGCTTTGAATAAGTTCGGAAGAATCACGCAGAAGATACATCTCGTCGTCAATGGTGAGTGGTGGTGAGGCACAATGATGAGAGGTTATAGTTGCTGACGATTTCATAACTATTTTTTTAACTTTTAAAGATCGGTAATATAAACGTGCGTTTTCATAGCACATCGTACCTCATAGGTACTTTAAAAATGACCGGTTTCCAACATAAAATAATCGTTCAACCCTTATTTTCGTCTTTTAGCTGTAGAATTTCAAAAAAGCCTCTCTTCTTAGTGGATTTCCTTTGTTCACAAAAGTGAACAGAATAGTTAAACAATGCATGTCAATACACGACATGCTTCGGCAAAATACTTAGTCTTCTCGAATACTTGTCTACCAATGTAAACGTGGTGTTAAATTTTCCAATACACCTATACCTACATGTTTCTTATAATATGCATTCATAAATTCTAACAAATATTCCACTTACATTTGGGGCTGGTAGATACAAAAAAGATGCCTGCCGGTATTGCTGGAGAAGAGAACGCCGTGGTGACCGGCGAGCTGGGCAGTCCGCTCGAAGTGCGCTGCCTAGTGTACGGGAAACCGCCACCCAGCGTGTTCTGGTACACCGGTTTTGACGAGGAAGCCATGTTTATAGACAATGACTCGAATTACGAAACGAGAGGAAACGTCCTCACTATCAAAAGCCTGAATCAAGATTCTCTAGGAAAGTATACGTGTAGAGCATTAAACGGAGTAGGCCCTGATGCGTATTGGAAGTTCGTTGTACAGACGAATATGCCTCAAGAGCCGCTCGTCCCTGAAAACGATTTGCCCCAACCCGGCACGCAGCCACCCACCACCGTGGAGACGACCACCACTGGACTTCTGTCTAACGGTAAGACTAGGCCCTAAAATCTATGCGAACAAAACTTCTTTCGACAGTACAACTAAACATGCTTTACAGAATTTTCCAGTCGATGTACTTACTGTTTTTCACCTCTAACCGCAACTTACTACTTTTTTTTGAGGTCGATTAAATCCAACCGCTATTTTTTAAATTTCTGATGTTGTAATTAAGACTTAGAGTTACACAGATAGCCATAGAGCGCTCCATACTAGGCATAAAAGTAAGAGATTGAGTTCCTGACGTCTTGGGTTGTATTCCCCGACCGCTTTCGGCACCCACAATATTTTTGCACGACCCATCCAACGATACCCCACACCATGCGATAGACGAGGATAAATAATAGTTAAAAAAAACTATAAAACACGCTTTTTATAGAAAACCTAACTAAGAAATAGAAAATTAATTTGAAATAAATTAAATTAAGAAAAAAAGCGTGGGGTGCATTTTTTACTTTACTGCCCTTAGTTTGTAATGTGCTATAAAACTATTGACACCATGCACCCCACGCTTTTTTTCTTAATTTAAATTTATTCAAATTAATTTTCTATTTCTTAGTTAGGTTTTCTATAATAAGCGTGTTTTATAGTTTTTTTAAACTATTATTTATTTTCTACTTTTTAGATTGGTTTATTTATAATAGTTTGTTTTTTTTTTTTAATTTTCAACTATTATTTGTTCTAATCTACTATTATTTCCGTGATAACTATAAGTAACTGTAATTTTATTCCAAATTATTCATGTGTACAGCTGTATTTATAGTAAAATCTATATTCAAAAGTTTGTTTTTTAAAACTAGTATTTACTCTGTTGAATTAAAAAAACTCTTTGGTTTTCGAAAATTTCCTAATATTAGATAAATCGTTTGAAGTAAATGGTTAAAATTTAAAATTAACATCAATTCCTACCTTATCGACAATAGATGAAAATTATATAAATTAACAAAAAACTTATTTTGCAAATTTAAAAAAATGGAACAATTTTATCAAATGGTCTCGATAAATCTACAAAGTTTGAACAAAATCTGGCCGTTTAAAGTGGGTCAAAATCGCGCCCAAAGGAGTCGGTTACAAACAAACTACAGGTGAAGCTAATAAAAAGCTTGTAAAAAGTTTATCCCCACTTGACGTGAAGGCGGCGAAGGCACCCTAAAAAAGATTTTATTCAAGGTTTTAGTTTTACCAATTTGTCGGAGTGATTCATATAATAATATGTGTCCAAACCAACTAGCAGTTTTGGGCGATTCTTTGAAGATGTGCATATTCAGGGATTCGAAAAAATATAAAAAAACAACCGGTTTTCCTCAAATTTATTAATAATATCTGTCTGGTAATTAAAGTAAAATCAACTATAGCACTTGTTCAAAACTCAGTGTAAATATAATTCAGAGCTATACTCGTATAACTTCCATTTTGGACATGTCTTAAATTTGATGAGATGTTATGCAAAATCTTAAAAATCGAAACGACACAATAAAAATATTTTAATCGTTCAAAACGTGAACCTCTTAGGAAAGGGCAAAGCAATGGCCCAATCAGCATATTATTATTGGGCCATTGCTTGACGGGTCAGGTGAAAGCTATAATATAATTATTTCTATTACTAGCGGCCCGTCCCGACTTCGCACGGGTGGTCATTTTGTTTTAAACATTATGGGATAAATAAAGATAATTTAACTTATAAATATGCTAATTAAAACGTATGACTAAATTTTTCCAAATGTTCAAAATAAACAAAACGTATTTTTTTTGTTGTTTTATATATTTTCCTTTATTCACTTAAATCCATATAATCAACATTTTAAAATAATTTTACAAAATTGATATAAAAAATCATTTAAAAATATAAAAAATAGTAGCCCACCGGCATCGGGAACAGCGTCCGGGCACCGGTGATCAGGGTTCTTGAGAGAGGAACCTCCTAACAATACGCGCCGTTTCCAGAAGTACTGCTTTCTGAATCAAGCCCTTGATCCAGCTGCCAAGCGAAAGCCTACTCAAATGTTATATATTTTATTTTTAGGGGGTGTAATTTTTTTACTCATGTAATTTTTATTTCTTTATTTAAATTTAAGTCTTTACATTTTCATTTTGTAATAGTTTACCTTAAAGCTTCACTGTTCACTATGTTGGCAGTGGTATTTGTAGGTGATAACAAAACATTGATTTTCAGGAGACTTGAGAAAGAGCAACATACTATTGCCCATGAGAAAAACACTCTTTCCTTAGGTTGATGCCAACCATCGAGAACATTTGTCCCTGGGATTTATTTATTGTAAGGGCAAACGATATCTTTACAGGAAATTGTAACCTTTTAAAAGTCATAGACATTGGGATCCGCGGAATGTGAGCGAGCTGACCGGCCGCGGGGCCCGTGATGATAGTTGCTACAATCACATTCTCTTAATTCCTTTATCAAAAGTCTTGTACCATTACACATACTGGGAGGGCTTAAATTTATCAATAGCATAATGGAGTACCGACTATGCGAACACCCCTCTCCCACACTTCAGTGGCATCTCTCTCGCCGCGTTGCTCGCTGCGCTGCGTGGAGCCACAACGGCGCGTGAGCGTGTAATTTTTGTTTATATAGATATTTTTAATTTCGTAATATCTTTTGAATGGAATGTCCGATTTCAATAATTCAAAAAGTAATTAACAGGTATTAAAACTGTCTTGAATACGAAATAGTTTATTTGGATAAGAATTAACACTAAGGTATGGATAACATGGTCTGATTTCGATCAGCATTTCTATCAACTTTTAAAATGTAAAAAAGTAGTTATAGTGACATAACTACAATAGTTAGAGATATGGTCTCGCGAAGTTTTTTGTTGATATTAATGTGTTCTATAATATTGTAAAACATTTTTTTGTTCTATCATCAATACTTTCCGCAGCGCATGCAATGAAAGACATTTTAAGGCTCATTTTTTACACCTTGGGTTGGTTTTAGTAGTGATTTCTAAGGAGTTGTATTTTTTTCTAGTAATAAATATAGCCTATGTTACTCAGTGATAATGTAGCTTTCTAACGGTAACAGAATTTTTGAAATCGGTCCAGTAGTTTTTAAGTTTATTCGTTACATACAAAAATACAAATCTTTCCTCTTTATAATATTAGTGTAGATAATATTTATGTATTGTGTGAAGAATTTTAATTTAATTCTACAACAGCATATTATTATTAAATAAAAAGCTTGTAAAAACTAAGAACAACCTTAAATAAATTGTACTTATGTTCTGTCAATCTATCTAATTTGTTCATAGATGAGCCAGAGGTGTATGCATTTGTAGGCGGTATGGCCACACTGCGACATCTGAATGTTCAGAATGAGCTGTGGATGCACACCGAAACGTCATTGCCTAAAATCTGGTGGGACTTCAGGGACATTAAGGTACGTACTTTATATTTTTGTTAATGTTTCTGACGGAAAAATAAAGAAAACTAATTATTTTATAAACTGTCTAGACAGAATAAGCTCATAGCAAACTTATAAATGATTCGACATCATCTCAATTAGTCTTAACATGCGTATCCCGATCCAAGGCGATTTCGTTACATAGCTTGCAAGTGTGTGTTGTACTATGAAAGTTTCATAGAAATAAATAAAAATAATGGTTAATTTGCAATTAAACTATGCCACTTTGTTTAATTTCAAGTAAAAAAAAATGGTTTACAATAGAATGTCGTTTCCCAGCAATAGTTTTTGCTGAGATTAAGGTTAATTAATGTTGGGTTTTTGTAGCGGTGTGTCTCTTCAATAAAACGACTGTTACTACTAACACTGTACAGCATTTATATTGACTTAATAACAAAGATGGTTATAATTATATTTTGGTAGTACGTGCCCACTTCGCGGCGCGCGGCGGTCAGAAGGGTCTCTCGTGTCATGTGAGTTGTCTGCCACGCCCACACGCATACATTTGTAGCGGCGGCGGCAACACTTAGTTTTAATTTACAGAATGCTTGGTTGCCGGCTTCGGGAAGGGCCCGTTTACACCTAGTATATTCTCATGAATATTATTCTTGTATGATTCTTAAGGAATATAATATGTGTTTGTACAATTTCCCAACAGATCGACGGTAGCACTGGTCGCTACAGGCTGTTGTCTGACGGCGCGCTGCAGATCGTCCCTCTGTACCGCAACGACTCCGGCGTCTACACCTTCACTGCTTTGAATAAGTTCGGAAGAATCACGCAGAAGATACATCTCGTCGTCAATGGTGAGTGGTGGTGAGGCACAATGATGAGAGGTTATAGTTGCTGACGATTTCATAACTAATTTTTAACCGACTTCAAAAAAGGAGGAGGTTCTCAATTCGACGGTACGTTTTTTTTTTGTGTGTATGTTACGCGATTACTCCGCCAATTGTGGACGGATTTTCAAAATTCTTTTTTTGTTCGAAAGGAGATACTTCTGAAGTGGTCCCATAGTCACCAAGTCAGGATCTGATGATTGGATCCTGGAGAAATCGAGGGCAACCCTCAAATTTTATAGGAAAACTTACAGCGGTTTTGGTATTTTCTACAACAAGTGAAGCATTTGCGTTCAATAAGAATCATTCTATCATCAGATCTGATGATGAATCCTAGAGACAGGCACCGGAACTCAATAATAAGACAATGTATCTTAGCTGTGTTTGGGCTTGTTGGAATTGTAACGGTATGCAATTTCCAGGTGTATGTACAAGTAATAATTAAAAAAAAATAGAAATCTCTTTTTTTTTTATTTAACCGACTTCTAAAAGGAGAAGGTTATCAATTCGATTAGTTTTTGTTGAATGTACACCGATTACGCTGAGACTTATTACTTTACTAACTTCTTTAGTCTGATGCGGAATAGTTGCTATTTGGTCCCATAAAAAATGTTATATAGTTTGGCCCTGTAGTTTTCATTTTATTTTATTTGTAAATTTATCACGTACACCTATTTCTCCGTGATTACTGGACCGATTTACATGAATCTTCATTCATTTGGTAGAGAAAGCTTGCCCGGTTCTCCTGCCTAGCCTTTTCCCAAACTATCTTGGGGTCGGCTTAATGGGATGATACTTGGCCCATATGAATTTTATTATCTTTGCTTTGGTACTTTTTGAGTCATCCCCTTTATTATGCATTTTGTCCTTTTTCGTATGTATGGACGATGTGCTGGTGTCTAGTTACAATGTAAAAATGATACTAGACAAGAATTTAAGTGAGATACCACAACTGAAAAGGGTATAATAAAAACTTTTTACAAAAAAATATAACCGACTTCCAAAAAAAAAACAAAAAAGTGCAAAATAATATTTTACTTTCGGAAGTCGGTGGCAAAAAAAAGAAAGAAACAACAACAAGACAACCGACAAGTCACCGACTGACGAAAGTAAAATATTATTTTGCACTTTTTTGTTTTTTTTTGGAAGTCGGTTATATTTTTTTTTTAACTTTTAAAGATCGGTAATATAAACGTGCGTTTTCATAGCACATCGTACCTCATAGGTACCTACTTTAAAAATGACCGGTTTCCATACAATCGTTCAACCCTTATTTTCGTCTTTTAGCTGTAGAATTTCAAAAAAGCCTCTCTTCTTAGTGGATTTCCTTTGTTCACAAAAGTGAACAGAATAGTTAAACAATGCATGTCAATACACGACATGCTTCGGCAAAATACTTAGTCTTCTCGAATACTTGTCTACCAATGTAAACGTGGTGTTAAATTTTCCAATACACCTATACCTACATGTTTCTTATAATATGCATTCATAAATTCTAACAAATATTCCACTTACATTTGGGGCTGGTAGATACAAAAAAGATGCCTGCCGGTATTGCTGGAGAAGAGAACGCCGTGGTGACCGGCGAGCTGGGCAGTCCGCTCGAAGTGCGCTGCCTAGTGTACGGGAAACCGCCACCCAGCGTGTTCTGGTACACCGGTTTTGACGAGGAAGCCATGTTTATAGACAATGACTCGAATTACGAAACGAGAGGAAACGTCCTCACTATCAAAAGCCTGAATCAAGATTCTCTAGGAAAGTATACGTGTAGAGCATTAAACGGAGTAGGCCCTGATGCGTATTGGAAGTTCGTTGTACAGACGAATATGCCTCAAGAGCCGCTCGGCCCTGAAAACGATTTGCCCCAACCCGGCACGCAGCCACCCACCACCGTGGAGACGACCACCACTGGACTTCTGTCTAACGGTAAGACTAGGCCCTAAAATCTATGCGAACAAAACTTCTTTCGACAGTACAACTAAACTGCCTGCCCATTCACTGCCTACGCGTCTTCAAGCTTGCCTTGACCATGTTATTCTTAAATCTACTCTGCCAGCTTTCACCTATGTGGCTCACTCCGCACTAACAGATCACGAAACTGTCCTGTTTTTCCTAGTGAAGAAAGTCCCTAAACCTGTTATAAAACAAACAGCCACCCGCATTAACCATAATCAGCTTGACGCAGAGCTAAAAGAACTTAACTTTGATCAAGTATATTGCACGCAAAATCCTCATGAGGCAGCAGAGCGGATGATCAATCTTATCACACAGGCAATTGAGTCAAGTTCCAAAACCGTAAAAATACCTAACCGGAAAAAAATCATTAAACCTTGGCTCACTCCGGGCCTTCTACGATGTGTCCGACATAGAGATAACCTGCACAAAAAATTAAAAAAGTCACCTGATAATGAAATTTTAAAAACTTCATTCAATAGATATAGAAACTACTGCAACAAGCTTTTGAAAAAAATTAAAAAAGACTACGATAGGAACGAAATAAGCGACGCTGGTAATAACACCAAAAAACTCTGGGAAGCAATAAACACAATTACAAGCAGAATCAAAAAGAAAGATCACTCAGAAGATCTATTGAATTCGTTTGCTACTCCTCAGGAGTCGGTTAACGAGGCCAATAAATTCTTCGCAGAAATCGGAAAAAATCTCGCGGAAAAGATACCTAAGTCACCTAATAATGCACACAATACCGTCAAGCAAGAAGTCGCCCAATCTTTGGTTCTTTTACCCACTGATGACGAAGAAGTCGCCAAACTGATAAAGTCACTACGTAACGACACTGCCGCGGGGTGGGACAGAATATCAAGCGGTCTACTAAAAAAACACTTAGACATTGTTGCACCACCCCTCACGTATGTTTGCAACCTTGCACTTTCATCTGGTCAATTTCCCAAAGCTTTCAAAAAAGCTATTATACACCCAATCTTTAAGGGTGGGGATAGAGGCCGTGTCAACAACTATAGACCTATAGCAGTACTCCCTATTCTATCCAAAATACTGGAGCGGATCATGAACAATAGGCTCGTGGGTTACTTGGAAAAGTTTAAAATCCTCTCACCCTCACAATATGGTTTCAGGGCGGGCAAATCCACGGCCGATGCAGTTCATGATCTGACCAATTATGTCATCACAAACTTGGATGCTGGACAGAAAGTCTTGGGCATTTTCCTTGATCTTGCAAAAGCTTTTGACACGGTGTCTATCCCTACTCTAATTTGTAAGATGGAAAGCATAGGAATCAGGGAAATTCAGCTCAAACTCTTTGAGGACTATCTGAGCGAGCGTACCCAGTGCGTTAAGATAGGGGATGCCATCAGTGACGAACGGGCGGTTACCTACGGCGTTCCACAGGGCAGCGTATTAGCCCCGACACTCTTCTTAATATACATTAACGAGCTGGGTATGCTCACTCTTCCCAAAGGCAAAACCATAACCTTCGCAGATGACACCGCCCTTCTATTCAGTGCTAGCTCGTGGCATGATGTATACAAGCAAGCCCAATCAGGTTTTGATATCGTGTTGGAGTGGCTGCGTAATAACTCTCTCACTCTTAATGCGGAGAAAACAGTATACATGCCCTTCTTTTTAAAAAATAATGCGTCAACCACACACATGATCTCGTCGTACTCTATAGTTGCCCACACATGTTCCAAACAAAATATAAATAATTGCACCTGCACCACCCGCATTCAGAAAACAGACAGCGCAAAGTACCTAGGGGTAATAATAGATAGCACCCTAAGTTTTAACAAACATATCAATACTTTGAGCGGTAGGTTACGTAAACTTATATATGTCTTCAAGACCCTAAGACAAGTGGCGGACGAGAAGCTAAGGAAATCGGTTTACTTGGCTCTCGCCCAGTCTCTAATAACCTACTGCATAACGTCCTGGGGTGGTGCTACAAAAACTTCTATGTTAGAGCTCGAACGAGCGCAGAGAGCCATTCTGAAGGTATCTTCATTCCGACCTTTCCGATATCCAACGGTTATGTTGTATAAGGAAGCAAAGGTATTAACTGTTCGTCAGCTGTTCATACTGCAAACGGTTATAAAACAGCATGGCCTCACTACCTTCAACCACTCACTCTCCCACAGAAGTAGACGATTCGATCCCATAGTCGGCCATCACATCCGGCTCTCGACTACATCCTCCCATCGCTTCTTTTGCTACCTTGGTCGTTTTCTTTATAATAAGATAAATAGGCTGCTTCCAATATATAACCTCCCCAAAATTAAATGCAAAATTAAACTAACAGATTGGCTCTGGGAGTTAAATTATGAAGAAACAGAAAATCTACTTGCGGTCACAAAATAGCCAAAATAACAAATTCTGTTCCCCTTCCCAAACACACACTGCCCCCACACACACACCCACACATCACCTTACTCACTCACAGACACACAACCATGCAAATACCTACTTACTAAGCACATACTAACACCATGCGTAATTGATTGTTACTATTTTCTTTCTCTTTTTTACTTTTATCTCTAATTTAAAAAAAAAAAAAAAAAATACTTATGCTTTTTTGGTCATTCTTACCGCATTTATTAAGGTGTACTTAACATTAAATGTAAACATTACCCAAGGGGTGGAGACCTGGTGTCCTGAAATACAGACCTCACAGTCTAGCTTAGGCACCAGTCTCCCACAGTATAATGATTGTGTTATGTATTTTGTATTGATACCTCTATAATGTAACTATATTGTGGTGAGAAATAAACATTATTATTATTATTATTAAAAACATGCTTTACAGAATTTTCCAGTCGATGTACTTACTGTTTTTCACCTCTAACCGCAACTTACTACTTTAGTTTTTCGATACAAAATCGGCATTGGGTAAAAGAATAGAAAATGTTGTAACTTTGACTTTCATTTAGAAACCTCGACCACGGGAGCTATGACCGAAACGACAACTGAGACAACCGAATCCATCGAAACAAGCGAAGGTAGCACAACTAACGAAGGAACCACTGACGTCACCGGTTCTATTACGCTGGATCCTTGCAGTAGTTTCGAGTTCGGCTGCTGCGCTGACAACGAGACCGAAGCATCCGGGCCCGACGGACAGGGATGTCCGTGCAACGCTACTGAGTTTGGTTGCTGTCCTGATGGAGTCTCACCAGGTTAGCAATAATTTATTTAATTATCTGAGTACAGTAAATATAGTCATAGGGACTATGAGGCACTATGACCACTTTAACTTCATCTTCTAATTTGTATATTATCCTTACAGCTTCAGGCCTTGAAAATGAAGGATGCCCAGGACCCTGCAGTACATCACCGCATGGTTGCTGCCAGGATGACAAGACTCCTGCCCACGGAACGGAATTTGAAGGTTGCTGTTTGCTGCAAGCCTTCAGATGTTGCCCAGACAACCGCAAACCAGCTGAAGGACTACATCTTGAAGGTATTTACCAGCCTGTTACTGTGCTATCCAACTGGAGTTAAGAGTCAAAATATTAAGCGTTCGTAAGACCTGTTGAGTCAGATTCGTTAAATATTATCTGCGTTTATTCTAAGGGTGCGGATGCCAGTACGCGTTTCACGGTTGCTGTCCCGACAACGTCACCATCGCACAGGGACCAGACAACCAGGGATGCGGCTGTCAGTACACCGAAAATGGATGCTGTCCAGACAGGTAAGTCTAGTCATTCAAAAAAAACTTTACCGATAATGATATTTATGTAATGCAACCGGCGATGTCGTCATACCTTTCAAATTCCCAATGGTTTAGAAGCTGGACTTCATTTATTACTGGACATCTAGTATTTAGTAAAATATTCCAAACTTTTACAACACAAGAAAATCAAATTGTTATACCAGACACACAGCGGCCTCTGGACCTAGAAACGAGGGCTGTGCCTGTAACACATACCAGTTCGGCTGCTGTCCTGACGGCGTCACCACCGCGAAAGGACCTGAACAGCAGGGCTGCCACTGCCGCGATTCAAAATTCGGCTGCTGCAGAGACGGCGAGACTCCTGCCACCGGCCCTGAGGGCGCTGGATGTGATTGCTCTTCTAGCCGACACAGATGCTGCCCTGATGGACGCACAGAAGCCACTGGACCCAAGTTCTTTGGATGTACTGATGCTCCTGAAAATAAACAAGGTGAGTAAACCCTTTGATTACGCTCCCAGCTTCAGTAGTTAAGGTGATTATCAACCTTTCTTTCTATTTCAGCTTCTTGCAGTATGTCGTCGGATCCAGGTCCTTGTCATAACTTCACAGCGATGTGGTTCTACGACCTGGCATACGGAGGCTGTTCTCGCTTCTGGTATGGAGGCTGTGACGGCAATGGCAACCGATTCTTTACCAAGGAAGATTGTGAGGATGTGTGCGTACAACCCTCGCCTAAAGGTAACACGAATACCAAGCTGCTTTTAATAAATCGTCGTGGATAACAATTTCTACAAGTTTGCTGAAAAATTTATTATATTCAGCTCAGTTGTCTCATAGCGTTTTGACGTTTTTCCCCAGATGCATGCAAGTTACCTAGCGTGAAGGGTGCTTGTGACGGGGACTACCAACGCTGGTACTACAACAGCACGCGGGAGCAGTGTATCCCCTTCATTTACGGAGGCTGCCTCGGCAACGCCAATAACTTTGACACCCGGGAGCTCTGTCAGAAGCAGTGCGAACCTAGCTCCGTTACAGGTGGGGCTTACCAATAAAAAAAAGAAAATTCAAAATCATTTGCAACGTTGACTAAGCTAAGCTACAAATGAATGATGTAGTTTGATTTGTATGCAAAGGTATAATTTTCAGACACAGTAAACAAAAAACCTTTTTGTCGACGTTTTACAAGTGCCCAATTGCCCATGTAGACCTATATGAAATAAAAATATTTTGATTTGATTTGATTTGATAACTACATCATAAACTACACATACATACTTTAACACAACACACTACATCATAACTTTTTTCAGACCAATGCAAACTACCAATCGATCAAGGCTCGTGCGTTGGCAACTACATTAGCTGGGGCTTCAATTTTGAGGCCCATCGTTGTAAACAGTTCATCTGGGGGGGCTGCGAAGGCAACTCCAACAGGTTCAGCTCCGAAACAGCCTGCCAGATGCATTGTGCTGGCACTCAACCACGTAAGTAGAGAAGCCGGGTTTATGGGGTTCAAATTTTGATTATTGCATGTACCTGGTTTATCGCGGATATGGTAAAGGAATTTTGTGAAAACCTCTTTCTTGAATTTGCAATAAAACTCTTCTTAAGTTCGTATTCTAAGAGTTTTCGTTTCGTCTCGGACTTGGAGTGAACTGCGTTTTTCCTCAAGAATTTTAATATTATTCCGTTTATTCATTTTACTATCTTACTTTTTAAATTTTTATATTCCAATATAAATTCAATAAAAAACATTTAAAAATTAAATCGGCCTCACCAGTGTTCCATTGTTTTCGCATAAATGCAACAATATACCAACACTCTCATCCTAATTCCAATAATTATAATATTTAATATTTTTCTCATTTATTTATTTCTGTACATTTTTAAATATTTCTGTATAAAATAATATTAAAAAAACCTTTAAAAAAATAAATAGCCCACCGGTATCTGGAACAGGGTCCAAGCTACCGGCGGTCAGGGCTCCAGAGAAAGGAACCAACAATACGAGCCGTGTCCAGGAGTAGCGCTTTCTGGGCTGGCCCTTGATCCAGCTTTCTAACGAGAACCTCATCAGATATTGGTCGAGGCTCTTTGCAATTAAGCCATTGTCTGATACGACTCTCGGCACAATGATCGCTGAGTCTACATCCCACATGTCGACAACCTCGCGAACCAAGTCAAATTACTTGATTTGCTTTTCTTTCTCGGCTTTCACAAGGTTCTCGTCATGTGGAACCGTTTTGTCAACAATCATTGCGCGCCGCTCTGATCGGTCCACCGCCACTATATCAGGCTCATTGGTTACAATAGTCCTGTCAGTGATGATGGATTGATCCCAATACAGAGTGATATTGCCATTTTCGAGGACTGGGTCGGGCACATACCTATAGTACGGCACTTCCGATTTCACAAGGCTGTTTTTCAAAGCAAGTTGCTGATGGATTATCCTGGCTACAAGGTTGTGTCTATGCAAGTATTCTCCGTTATCTAGACGAGATCACCCGGAGATAATATGACGATAATGTGAAGAATGGCATGGTTGACGTATTTCGGGCATGCCACCGTCCGGGCGAATCTACCCGTCATATTATCTCCGGGTGATCTCGTCTTGTCTGTCGTCTCGCAACTTGCTTTGAAAAACAGCCTTGTGAAATCGGAAGTGCCGTACTATAGGTATGTGCCCGACCCAGTCCTCGAAAATGGCAATATCACACTGTATTGGGATCAATCCATCATCACTGACAGGACTATTGTAGCCAATGAGCCTGATATAGTGGCGGTGGATCGATCAGAGCGGCGCGCAATGATTATTTTTATACCATTTATTATTATTATACCAGATAAAACCGAGTATCTTATATGCTCTTTATATCTTACACTACCTTCTACGAATACTTCCCCATCAAAACTAGGATCATTACTGTATACCTCGACTATAGTAAGTTCTGATACTTCAGTGCAGCTTTTGCAAAATAATTTTATTTTATGGTTATGGTTTTCAAGAATGCCTAAACTGGATATATCCAAGCAATCACTTGTTTTTTTTAATTATTATGTGCGAATGTTCTGTAAACGTCTGACCAATCATAACAGGAAAAGGCATGACGTTATCCGGGACTATGAGCAGGTCTACATTGGGGGAAGCACTGTCTACAATAATATGCACGTTAAATCTACCGATGGCACTGACTACTGAATTACCGAAACCCTTCAGGATTGGCAAATTTTTTGTGTCAAACTGGTTACTGATCTTTCGAAACTCGGAATTTTTAATCATAGAGCATTCGCTACCTAAATCAATAAAAGCCTCCATAGAAAACCCATTGGCAATAGCCTGCTTAAAATATTTTTGATTTGGCTTTATTGAAACAGAGGCATTGGGTGACAAGCCTACCTCGCTACAGAGAGGTGAAATTTTAGAGACATTTTTTTATTGGACGCTGACACTGAGCAACGACATGACCTTCTTGTTTACAATTCAAACAACGGATTGGCTTGTTATTGCCAGAAGTTCGAGACTGTGTGTCATTATTTTTATTGAGAGGTCCTTTAACGTTTTTTCGGTCGTTTATCGGTTTTATATTTCTTACGGTACGCAAATATGATAATAATTTATCTGGGTCTGAAAACTAAATAGCTTCGGCGCCCAATTTCACAGATCGGTCGTCAATACCGTGTAAAACGCATTCTACAGCGCGAGTACCCTCTATGCCACATCGATTTATCAAACCTATTTTTTCGTAGAAGTATTCCTCTAATGAATCGTTAAATCGGGCCCTTTTAGCCAACATGTCACTGAGCATCTGTCCGTAATTTTCCTCCGGAGGGAATACACACAAAAGCTTCTATTGCCATTCGCTCCAGGAGTAAAGGACAGACGATAGACCTTCGTACCACCTCTTGGCAACGCCTCCTTGGGTAACGCAAAGTGCACAATTTGTTTTTCAGTCAAACTGTAAATGAGTGCACATTCGTTAACTTTGTGTAACCACATGTTCATCGTCTGTTCTTTCCGACCTGGATCAAACTCCGGTATAGCGTTTTGCATAGACCCTAATTTATCTAACGAATCTGTTTGGTTTGCACTTTTTATCATTTGAAAAATTTGAGCAATATCGTCATTTTTATAAGATGCACATGCAGCTGACTCACCCGAGTTCCGTATTCGTTCCTCACCAATATACCGGAGCGGCTGGTGAGCCCCTGAAGGCTCCTGTATCACGGAAGGCAACTGGTCACGTCGGCTGTAGGAGTGTCCGCCACGTTGAAGACTGCGTGACCTGCCGTCATCTCGGCTACACATCGAACGCCCATTGCGTTGGCTCCGCGGTGTCTGCCCATCGCGTCGACTGTGCGGCGTCTGCCCATCACGTCGACAGCGCGGCGTCTGCCCATCGCGTCGACTGCGCGGCGTCTGCCCATCGCGTCGACTGCGCGGCGTCTGCCCATCGCGTCGACTGCGCGGCGTCAGCGCATCGCGTTGACTACGCGGCATCTGCTCATCGCATCGAGTGCGTGGCGACTGCCCATCGCGTCGATTACGCGGCGACTGCACATCGCGTTGATTACGCGCATCAGCACTTCGCGTCGACTACGCGGCGTGAGGACATCGCGTCGACTACGCGGCGTCAGCACTTCGCGTCGACTACGCGGCGTCAGGACATCGCGTCGACTACGCGGCGTCAGCGCATCGCGTCGATTACGCGGCGTCAGCGCATCGCATCGACTACGCGGCGTCAGCGCATCGTGTCGACTACGCGGCGTCAGCGCATCACGTCGACTATGCGATGACTGCCCATCGCGTTGCCTGCGCGGTGACTGTCCATCGCGCCGACTGCATCGCAATTGCCAATCGCGCCGCAATCCTGGTGACTGATCATCGTGTTGCAGGCAATCGCTCATTGCCTCGGCCACTACTGTGAGGCGATTTATCATCGCGTCGGCAGTGAGGTTGTACTTCACGGCTGTTAAGCTGCTCTACGTATTCCCTGCGTGTCCTCATTGTCAATATAGGACTTGGAGTGCGATGTACGAGGCTGCGCGATCGACGTATATCAGACTGAGCTGCAGAATACCGCGAGGGTGTTTGTCCTACAGCAGTACTATTGAATTCTTCCATTCTATCTGGAAATCAGAAGAAAACGAAAGCAATCTACGCAAAATTAGCCGTTAAACAATTTAAAACAGAAGAAAAAAAAAAAAAAATTGGTTGCCTGTAAAGTCGGGTTACGGGCGAAAGTTTTACGTGACAACGACTTTGAGTGGTAAAATAATTTTAATGTAAATATTCATTCGTATAGTAGAAGAAGGATGAAATAATAGTAACAATTTAAAACATTTATTTATACAAAGAATTATATTTAAAACATTAATTTATACAAAGAATCTCGCACTGAATTTCATATTAACAAAATTTTATTTTTACCTTTACACATACATACGTATTTATATACAAATATACATATATAGAGGCACGCGTCCCTTCCACTCGGGCATGGTTAGCCCGCCTAAGAGCGAGAGAGACAGACATAAAAAGTGAAAGGCACGCGTGCCTCTCACTCGCTCTCATTGTGAGCGCATAACGTGAGCGGAGCGTAACGCAGTTTCTTGAAGTGTCACCCGGCAAACCAATTTATAAGACGTTGTCACGTCAAAAAAATATATATATACGTCTACATACTAATGTCACATTCGAATCCCACTTCTGATATGTTAGATCGTCGTACAGCTTTGCAGGACAATCCCACTTTATCTATTTTACTTTTGTTTAAATACACACATCAAAAGTGTCTAGGGATCAACATATATTTTTGCAATAACTTTTCTCCTGATTGATATTAATTAAAATTTTCTTTAAGGATTCATCAAATAAAGTGTTTTCGTTTGTCACAGTAACGATAAAACCAAGTCACCTTTGCATTAATAAAGAAATTTGCCATTTTCTAATAAAGGGATTTTTGACATTTGAACCACTAACATTAAAGTTCGAAAAAAAGACTGAAATAACAGTTTTCTTTAAAATTTTATTGGGTAACTTAAACAATTAATAATCCGTGTTTCTACCGCGAACACTAACAACACAAGAACATCGGTTTGGCATACTCAAAATGAGTTCATCCAAATCACGCTGTGGAATGGCCGCCCATGTTCGTTGCAACAACAAAAAAAGGTCTTCTTGCGACTGGATACCCTCCATATTCGGCAGAGCTCTTCTCTGTAGCATATCCCATGCATGCTCAATCGGGTTCAAGTCTGGCGACTGAGCAGGCCAGGGCAGGACATTGATGTTAGCTGCGGCGAGAGTCTGTCTTACAACTCTTGCGGTGTGCGGTCGTGCATTATCATGCATTAACTGAAATAAGGGACCGATTTGCACTTGTAGAGGAACGATGACGTCTGATACAATCGTCTCAGCATAAATTTGAGCGTTGAGGTTGCCTCTGATCCAAATCAACTCAGTTCTTCCGCCGATCCAAATACCCGCCCATACCATGATGGTTCCTGTTGAAAGAATAGTCTTATAAAAGTATGAATTTTGTATTTTAATTGGCAGTAGTGACCGAGCCTTCTCTACTATGCTGCGATTACAACGTTCACTTACCCCATTTTGCTGTCGTTTGCCAATCGATACCCAATGACTGAACATAATCCATCAATTCCTTATTGATGAAAAGCACGCATCCTTTACTGCTGTAGCCAATGCCATATATTCAGCTTCAGCGGACGACAAAGCCACTGTGGGCTGTTTTTTAGCTTCCCACGAAATAGGGCCGCCTGCAAGTTCATAATAGAACCCAGTGTAAGATCGTCTATCAGTTGGACAGTTTGCCCAGTCTGCATCTGAAAAACCCGTTAAAGTTGTAGTATTACCTTTTTCTTTCCTGTATGTAATACCACTATCTTTTGTTGCTTTCAGATAACGTAGACATCGTTTAGCAATATTCCAATGTGACTGATCAAAGTTAGAGTTAAATTGACTCAAGTAACTCACAGTATAGGCTATATCTGGTCTGGTATTTACAGCCAAGAACATTAAACAGCCAATTAACTCTCTGTAAGGGTAGTCACACTCACCTATACCAGGCTCAAGCTTTTTCTTAACCATTGGGGTAGAAACACCCTTACAATCTTGCATGTTAAATCTTTTTAGCATCTTTTCGATATATATATTCTGAGATAGCTTCATTCCATAATTATCATGGTAAATATTTATTCCCGTAAAGAAATTAATTTGTCCAAGATCTTTTGATGAAAAGTATTTTACAAATTGACATTTGAAGTTGTCAAGCGTACTTTCATTTTTATACAAGATTACTAGATCGTCGACTGTTAAAGCCTCCTTGATGTTTTTCAGCTGCAGTGACATAAGTTTATTTTTTATAAGTCGTGTTACTTGTCACCTTTCGTTTGTTCTCTAATATACGTTTTTCTTTAATTATATTTTCTATTATTCTATTATAAATCCTTAAGTTTCGCTTGAGACGCTTCACCGCATATTCAGCACTCTGCTACAGGTTATGTGCTAGCGGAAAAATGGAAACGAGCGAAAAAGTGGAAAATTTAAGTACAAAGGTACATATTACACCACTTCAAGGAAAGAGTAACTGGGATACCTGGAAGTATAAAATATCCATCCTGCTAAGAAGCATACCCGATGCGTTGGATATTGTAGAAGGAAAATGTAAGAGACCCGTGTTGCCAGCAGGTGTAGGAGAAGCAGAAGTTACTGCATTTAGAACGAAAATAGCGCGTTCTATACAGGCAGAAAACAATGCAATGATCCTGCTTTCGACAAATTTGAACGAAGATACCGTTAGAAAGGTAATGTCATTCACATGTCCTAGAGAAGTTTGGTTAGAACTACATCGATTATTCGACGGAGATAATGAGAATCGAGCTTATAATCTCTGCCTAGATTTCTTCGGATTTAAATTAGATCACTCTGATGATATGGTCACACATATTTGCAAATTGAAGACCCTCTGGTGTCAGTTGAATAGAGAGATTGGTAAAGATGATCCCAATAAGAAACTCCCAGATATATTTCTTATTTGCAAAATACTGGATACATTGGATCAGAAGTATTTCGAGTTTAAATCAAGTTGGTTGTTGTTAGCCAAAGAGCAACGGACAGTAGAAGGTTTGACAAGTCACCTTTGCGCTCACGAGAAGTCACTTGAAAAGAAGAATGGTGAATCGAGTGAAGAGGTATTAGTGACGACACAGAATAGCACGATTCGTAAAGACAAGAAGAATAAGGATAAGCATATGAGATGCAATTACTGCCATGAGATGGGACATCGAGTAAGATCCTGCCAAAAGTGGATGAAAGATGGTCGCCCGCCAAAAGACAGTAAAGACAAGTCATCTTCAAGTCAAAGTGCGAATTTAACTATTATGAGCGTGGATATTATGGCATTCGCACCGCAAGATAGAGAGTCATGGTACGTGGACAATGGAGCGACTAACCACGTAACCAACAGGAGCGACCTGTTCCAAATATTCCAAGAGTTTCACGAGATCCAAGGGGTTACTACAGCGAATGGTAACATTGTTCAAGCAAAAGGCAAAGGAACAATTTATTTGGAAGCAGATGTTAAAGGAAAGATTGTGAACATAGCACTCACAGACGTTTGGTATGTGCCAGAGATCCAGAAAAATCTGTATTCAGTGCTAGCTATGCACGATAAACAGAGAAATAGCAAGTTCAGCTCGACCCCGGAAACTTGCGAAGTAATTTTGAATGGGGAAGTAGCAGTTGTTGGCAAACGTAATAACTGTGGAGGACTTTTTAAGTTGAAAGTTCGCAATGTCCTGCCACCAGTATCTGTACTTGCCACTACTACAAGTGATTTGATGCAGCTCTATCATGAGAGATTAGCGCACCAAAACAAAAGGCACGTTAAAGAAGTTATTCAAAGAGAATTAGGATTGTCACTTCCAATAAACAAAGAGTTGTGTGAAGCTTGTGTCTACGGAAAGATGCATAGATTGAAGTTTGGCATACGAGAGAGATATACACAGCCAGGAGACATAATTCATACAGATGTTTGCGGTCCTTTCCCCATGAGTTTTACAAAATATCGTTACTATGTACTTTTTAAAGATGACTACTCCGGATACTGCATGGTTTATTGCATTAGAAACAAAAGCGACGTCAAAGACAAATTGAGAATAATGCTACAAGAAGCAACGGTCGCAGGACATGTAATAAAAACATTGTTGAGTGATAACGGAACCGAGTTTGACAATAAAGAGGTCAAAGATATTTTAAATAAAAAAAGAATTAAGCAACGTCTTGTTATGCCGTACACGCCAGAGCAGGATGGCTGTAGCGAGCGCCAAAACAGGACATTAGTAGAAACCGCAAGAACATTGATGAATGCTCAGAGAGAACTGCCAAAAGCATTATGGGCGGAACTTATAATGACAGCTGTGTATATTTTAAACCGAACAGGCGCAACTAGAGAGAAGGACAAGTCACCCTATGAATTATGGTTTGGGAAGAAGCCCAACATAGAGCACCTTAGAATAATTGGAAGCACGTGTTACGCCCATGTTCCGAAACATAAACGGAAGAAGTTAGATAAGAAAGCAACTAAAGGCATTCTCATAGGATACGACAATGATGACGGTTATCGTATCTGGTATGAAACACAGCATAAAGTTGATAATCTAATCCGATCAAGAGATGTTATATTCGAAGAGACACCTATTCCAGGGGTTGAAGCTAAGACTTCAGGAGAAAATGCTAAATCTGACCAAAAACCAATTGAGAAAGATTGGACCGTATCATATCGCGCATTTCCTGAAGAAATGATTCAAGAAGAGCATTCGCCAATCACTAATCCCTCGAATCGGGAAGCCCGATCAGAACAGAAATCTATTCTATTAGAGGGAGAATTAGAAGAAGATAGACATTCAATAAGGCCTATTGAGACAGCAATTCAGGCCTATGAATCAAACGAACAAAGACAGTCAGTCCAATTAGAGGGAGTAAAAGAAGGAGAGTTTATAGAAAACGAAACCACATTTTCAGACAGCGAAACTGATGAAGAATTCGTAGATGCTGTTCCTACTTATGTGGAGACTCCGATGAATTTAGCGGGAGACGTTTCTCTATCGGACGTTCCAAGATATAATCTCAGGGATAGAAGTACTCTACGACCTCCACGTAAATTGGATGACTATAGTTTATTCCTAGTAGATACTGAAAAAGAACCTTTGACGTATAAGGAAGCAGTATCAAGTAGAAAAAGTAAAGATAGATGGTTAGAAGCCATGAAGAGTGAAATCGATTCTTTGCAAAGATTAAAAGTGTGGGATTTGCAAAATCTACCGAGCAATCGAAAAGCTCTGCCATGTAAATGGGTTTTTAAAGTCAAAAACAAACCTGACGGCACAATAGAAAAGTATAAAGCTCGACTGGTTGTAAAAGGGTTTAAGCAGAAGAAAGGCTTTGACTATAACGAAACCTTTAGCCCAGTAGCGAGGTTAGCAACTATAAGATCTTTGCTCAGCGTTGCAGCAAGAGAGAAACTTCATCTTATTCAGTTTGATGTTGCAACAGCCTTCTTAAATGGAAATTTGACTGAAGAGATTTACATGAAGCAGCCAGAAGGCTTTGAAGATGGAACATCCAGAGTATGTCGTCTAAAGAAAAGCCTTTATGGTTTGAAGCAGGCACCGCGCTGTTGGAACTACTGTTTTGCAGAAACACTTGAATCTTTAGGCTTCAAGACGAGCGACGCTGATCCATGCCTATATACCAAATTCGTAGGAGATAAGAAAATCTTAATAGCACTCTACGTTGATGATGGTTTGGTTGCAGCGAGTAATGAAAACCTTGCAAATAGTTTTATCTCTGATCTAAAACAGATTTTGATGATTACTAGCAAACCAGCTTCATTCTATCTTGGGTTAGAGATAGAACAAATGAAGGACGGCTCGATTTTCATAAAGCAGGAATCTTATGCAAATAAGGTTTTGGAGAGATTCAATATGAAAGACTGTTATCCAGTATCGACTCCTTTACAGAAAGAAGGAATTATTGAAGAAGGGAAAGCTGACAAAGAAGCACAGTCATTTCCCTATAGAGAAGCAGTAGGCTCGCTCGCTTACTTGATGGTAGGCACTCGCCCTGATCTGGCGTATGCTGTAGGAATGGCTTCGAGGAGCTTAGAAAAGCCAACTTCTAGCGACTGGCGTATGGTTAAGCGGATAATGAGATATTTGAAAGGAACATTATCAAGAGGAATAATGTATGTTCATGATGCAAATTCTCCTAACCAAATAAAAGCCTACAGTGATGCTGATCATGCTGGATGCTTAAAAACAGGTCGCTCTACGACTGGAGTACTATGTTTATTTTCAAGTGGAGCTATCTCCTGGATGAGCCAACGACAAGCTTCAGTTGCCATTAGCACTACAGAAGCTGAGCTTGTGGCAGCAAGTGAAGCTGCAAGGGAACTAATTTGGCTAAAGAGATTGTTCAAAGACTTGAATGACCAAAAAGAAATTCCAGTGTTGTTTGTTGACAATGAAGCAGCGGTGAAACTGGCACATAATCCAGAGTTTCATCGTCGCACCAAGCACATTCGTGTGAGGCACTTCTTCGTGAGGGAGCTTGTGCTTCAAAACGACATCGTGGTTGAGAGGACTAGCTCTGCTACCCAGTTAGCAGACCTCCTAACTAAGGCCCTGCCCAGACCCAGATTGCAGGAACTAGCTCAGAACTTGGGTCTGAAGGATAAATTCAAACGGTCGACTAGCAGCTGAGGGAAAGTGTTAAAGCCTCCTTGATGTTTTTCAGCTGCAGTGACATAAGTTTATTTTTTATAAGTCGTGTTACTTGTCACCTTTCGTTTGTTCTCTAATATACGTTTTTCTTTAATTATATTTTCTATTATTCCATTATAAATCCTTAAGTTTCGCTTGAGACGCTTCACCGCATATTCAGCACTCTGCTACATCGACGTATACAGCCAGTATCAAGGACTCGTTCGATAAGTTTGCATTGTTTTTAAAAATACATGGCTCAGAAGTTTGCATAAAACCAAGAACTGACAAAGTCTGTTTTAACTTTGTATTCCAGGCTCTTGGTGCCTGCTTCAAGCCATAAAGTGACCGTTTCAAAAGACACACTTTAGACTCCTCCCCTTCCCTTACGAAACCTTCTGGCTGTGTCATGTAGATTTCTTCCTCCAAACTGCCATTCAGAAAAGCTGTATCCACATCCATATGCCGGACCTTATAATCTTCCTGCACTGCAAGCGCTAACAAAGTTCGCAACGACGAGTTGCGTACAACTGGAGAAAAAGTTTCGTGGTAGTCGACACCTTCTCTTTGTCGAAAACCTTTTGCTACTAGGCGCGCTTTATACCTAACAACGTCACCTTTCACATCTCGCTTCAGTTTGAAGACCCACTTGCTAGGAATACAAGTTTTAAGTTTTGGCTTATCAACCAAAATCCATGTGCCCTTTCTGACTAAGGCATTGTACTCATCTCTCATTGCTAAAATCCAGTTATCTTTCTCATCGCTGTAAATCGCAGCCAGATAATTATTTGGATCGTCGCACCCATCTTCTAGAAGGGTATTATATGAGAAGTAATCCGGTGGTTTGCGAACTCTTGAAGGATATCGACTAGATTCAGATTCATTTGAGGAATCTGTAGATTCACTTGACTGCTGATCATCAACATTGTTGACCTCTTCATTGACTGCTTCATTGATTTCAACATCAGCATCTTCAGCATCCAAGAAAGAAGTATCTATGCTAGGAGTATCTACTTCACATCTCCCAGGTGAAGAAGAGGGTAGAACTTCTTGTCTTAAAACTGCTGGCGATGGTGACTGTGAGAGCAAATTGACAATATCAGAGTTCACAGTATTTTCAATATTTTCCTTCAGTCCATGAAAGTTATTTTCAAAAAATGTGACATCTCTTGACTTTAGTAAACGTCTTGGACTTGCCGCATTCCGGAAGTAATAAGTACGCGGATCATCTGAATATCCTACAAAAATCTGTTCCTTAGCTTTCATGTCTAATTTACATCTCTGACTTGATGGAACATGAACAAGTGATCTGCATCCAAAAACCTTCAGATGAGACAGATCGGGTTTTTTATTAAACCACATTTCAAATGGTGTTTTACCGCTAAGCGCGCTAATCGCATTTCTCACGTGCGAAATTGCACCTCCGTCTACCGTAAGGCATATTTTTGATAACGCCTTCTGGTCATTACGAGAGCGCATCCTCCGCTGTTTTTATCTGAATCATCATACCCAGTGATGGACGTCCACAGCTCCTCATGAATGAGAAGCATCCTCATTTTGAACTTCCAGGTTGGGTATCCGTCTCGGTTTATTAACATCTTGATTCCTTGAAAATTCATACTGTTGCCTGACATTATCTACTTTTAAAATTAAGAGCTTCGTGCTGATAACGTGTTGAGAGAATAGTCTTATAAAAGTATGAATTTTGTATTTTAATAGGACAGAAAGTTTTTTATATAAAGGTGAAAATATTCAAGTGACAAGAATAGAGTAAAGAGTACAAACCATAACTTTTCGCACTAATAAGTATGAATATATAATACAACAATGCCTTACGGTAGACGGAGGTGCAATTTCGCACGTGAGAAATGCGAAAACCGCTAAGGAAGCTTGGAGTGCCTTACAAAAGGCATACGAGGATAAAGGTATGGGTCGAAGGCTCTCTCTAGAGCGAAAGTTATACAAATATACCTTAACCGATTTCCAAGATTTAGAATCATATATCAACGCCATTATGAGTACTTCTCAAGATCTTGAGGATATTGGTAAGAAGATCGATGATGGATCTTTGGCTGCGATTATTCTCGGAGGATTGACATCACGGTACGAACCGCTGATCATGGCTTTAGAGAATTCAAATGTTGATGTAACCAGTGAATTGGTTAAGGCAAAGCTGTTAAACGAGCTTTCTAAGGACTCTCACCAGATTGAGGTGTCTGCGTTACGTTCAACAGGATCTACAAGCAAAAAGAAGAAGCCTATAATTTGCTTTAAGTGTAGAGAACCAGGACACAAAAGTCCCGAATGTCCCAATAAGAAGGATAAAAAGGCTATGAGCGCGTCAGAAAAGTTTTTTAAAGGTACAGATTGCAGTCATACTGAAAAGGTGGAACAACAGGCTGTTGTAAAAGAAATGGCTCTCACTGCACCGGCTGCAAATGATAGGAAATGGATTATTGATTCTGGAGCAACCATTCACATGACTCCGCATCGCGAGTGGTTCAGCAGTTATCGGCCAGTACAAGGTGGGACGATTACTGTGGCTAATGGACAAAGAGTAGCGGCTGTGGGTATTGGTAATGTATCCATTGATACAGATACTTTGGCGAACAGAATAGAGAATGTAGTTCATGTTCCTGATTTGAACTGTAATTTACTTTCAGTAAATAAAGTGGTAGAGAAGGGTTTCTCTGTAGTTTTCAATAAAGAAGGCTGCACTATTTATGATTCAAAGTGTGATGTAGTAGACAGTAAAAATGTTTTAGCGTATGGTTCTGTATGTGATGGGCTGTATACTGTAAATTGTTCAATTAAAACGTTCAATAATGTTTCAGCTAAACTTGTGCACTCTGATTGTTCCAACTTCCAGCTTTGGCATAAGAGGTTAGGACATCTGTGTCGAATTGGCATGGATCTACTTAGAAAAGGTCAGGCTATCGGCGTGGAGTACACGGAGGTCGACAAGGAACCATGCATACCCTGCATAGAGGGTAAGCAGTCTAGAAAGCCTTTCAAAAGCTTAAAATACGGGAAGACTACATCGCCACTTCAATTGATTCATACCGATGTTTGTGGACCTTTTTCTACAAATTCGTTTACAGGTAATAGATATTTTATTATTTTTGTAGATGATTATACACGTTTTATTTTTGCGTATTTTATGTCTTCTAAAACTGAAGTCAAAACTAAGTTTTGTTCTTTTCATTCTCATGTCGAGAGACAGTTTGGTGGAAAAATAAAGACTTTGCGGTCAGACAATGGAACTGAGTTCATCAATAAGGAATTGATGGATTATGTTCAGTCATTGGGTATCGATTGGCAAACGACAGCACCTTACAGCCCTCAGCAAAATGGGGTAAGTGAACGTTGTAATCGTAGCATAGTAGAGAAGGCTCGGTCACTACTGTCACATGGTTCCCTCTCAAAAGCTTTTTGGCAGGACGCAGTAGAGACGAGCGTCTACTTGAAAAATCGATCACCACACCGCGCGCTTAGCGGTAAAACACCATTTGAAATGTGGTTTAATAAAAAACCCGATCTGTCTCATCTGAAGGTTTTTGGATGCAGATCACTTGTTCATGTTCCATCAAGTCAGAGATGTAAATTAGACATGAAAGCTAAGGAACAGATTTTTGTAGGATATTCAGATGATCCGCGTACTTATTACTTCCGGAATGCGGCAAGTCCAAGACGTTTACTAAAGTCAAGAGATGTCACATTTTTTGAAAATAACTTTCATGGACTGAAGGAAAATATTGAAAATACTGTGAACTCTGATATTGTCAATTTGCTCTCACAGTCACCATCGCCAGCAGTTTTAAGACAAGAAGTTCTACCCTCTTCTTCACCTGGGAGATGTGAAGTAGATGCTCCTAGCATAGATACTTCTTTCTTGGATGCTGAAGATGCTGATGTTGAAATCAATGAAGCAGTCAATGAAGAGGTCAACAATGTTGATGATCAGCAGTCAAGTGAATCTACAGATTCCTCAAATGAATCTGAATCTAGTCGATATCCTTCAAGAGTTCGCAAACCACCGGATTACTTCTCATATAATACCCTTCTAGAAGATGGGTGCGACGATCCAAATAATTATCTGGCTGCGATTTACAGCGATGAAAAATATAACTGGATTTTAGCAATGAGAGATGAGTACAATGCCTTAGTCAGAAAGGGCACATGGATTTTGGTTGATAAGCCAAAACTTAAAACTTGTATTCCTAGCAAGTGGGTCTTCAAACTGAAGCGAGATGCGAAAGGTGACGTTGTTAGGTATAAAGCGCGCCTAGTAGCAAAAGGTTTTCGACAAAGAGAAGGTGTCGACTACCACGAAGCTTTTTCTCCAGTTGTACGCAACTCGTCGTTGCGAACTTTGTTAGCGCTTGCAGTGCAGGAAGATTATAAGGTCCGGCATATGGATGTGGATACAGCTTTTCTGAATGGCAGTTTGGAGGAAGAAATCTACATGACACAGCCAGAAGGTTTCGTAAGGGAAGGGGAGGAGTCTAAAGTGTGTCTTTTGAAACGGTCACTTTATGGCTTGAATCAGGCACCAAGAGCCTGGAATACAAAGTTAAAACAGACTTTGTCAGTTCTTGGTTTTATGCAAACTTCTGAGCCATGTATTTTTAAAAACAATGCAAACTTATCGAACGAGTCCTTGATACTGGCTGTATACGTCGACGATCTAGTAATCTTGTAAAAAAATGAAAGTACGCTTGACAACTTCAAATGTCAATTTGTAAAATACTTTTCATCAAAAGATCTTGGACAAATTAATTTCTTTACGGGAATAAATATTTACCATGATAATTATGGAATGAAGCTATCTCAGAATATATATATCGAAAAGATGCTAAAAAGATTTAACATGCAAGATTGTAAGGGTGTTTCTACCCCAATGGTTAAGAAAAAGCTTGAGCCTGGTATAGGTGAGTGTAACTACCCTTACAGAAAGTTAATTGGCTGTTTAATGTTCTTGGCTGTAAATACCAGACCAGATATAGCCTATACTGTGAGTTACTTGAGTCAATTTAACTCTAACTTTGATCAGTCACATTGGAATATTGCTAAACGATGTCTACGTTATCTGAAAGCAACAAAAGATAGTGGTATTACATACAGGAAAGAAAAAGGTAATACTACAACTTTAACGGGTTTTTCAGATGCAGACTGGGCAAACTGTCCAACTGATAGACAATCTTACACTGGGTTCTATTATGAACTTGCAGGCGGCCCTATTTCGTGGGAAGCTAAAAAACAGCCCACAGTGGCTTTGTCGTCCGCTGAAGCTGAATATATGGCATTGGCTACAGCAGTAAAGGATGCGTGCTTTTTAAAAAGACTGATATCCGATATTACGGTACGGTACGGTAAGTCGCTTAATATAGTTTTGTACACGGATAGTCAGAGTGCACAAAAAATAGCCATGAATCCGGTTCACCACAATAGGACAAAACATATAGATGTTAAGTTCCATTTTGTTCGAGAAAAGGTGAACGATAAAACCGTTGAACTTAGGTATATGCCCACTGACAGATTACCTGCAGATGTTTTGACGAAACCTTTGGGTCCAATAAAGCATCGCAGTTGTTTGCAAATGATTGGTATATCCTAGTTTTTCATAATGGTTTTCTTTACTAGTTTTTTATGCTCTTGTGTCATGAGTACAATGCAATTAACTTTTTGAGGGAGCATGTTGTATTATATATTCATACTTATTAGTGCGAAAAGTTATGGTTTGTACTCTTTACTCTATTCTTGTCACTTGAATATTTTTACCTTTATATAAAAAACTTTCTGTCCTATTAAAATACAAAATTCATACTTTTATAAGACTATTCTTTCAACAGTTCCACCACTATAAGGATGGACTTCCTGGCAGGATTTTAATCGCTGTTGGCGTCCAGGGGTTCTCCAGTGTCGTATACGTCTTGTATCCGGTCTCATACCAAAACGAGACTCATCAGAAAAGCACACGAAACGCCATTGTTCTTCTGCCCAATTTCTGTGTTCAAGAGCCCATTGATATCGAATCCTACGATTGTGCATTGCTATAGGTGGTACCCGTAGCGGTCTTCGGGAATGAAGGTTCACTTCATGCAAGCGGTTTCTGACTGTTTGGTCGCTAATTAAGTTCCCTGAAGAGTGATGAAGCCTCACGGCTAACATCATGGCGGTTATTGTTGGAGCTCTTCGAGTTAAGATTTGAATGTATCGGTCTTGTCTCCGTGTGGTGCAGCGATACCGTCCTCCATGGCGCTCAGCCACGGTACCAGTGCTTCGGTAACGTGTCCAAAGTCGACTGATAACACTCTGACTTGTATTCAGAGCTAAAGCCACAGTACGTTGCCGGGAACCAGCTTCTATCATTCCCACGGCTCTGAGCATTTCTTCCCTGCTTAAATGACGTCGCCGCTCCATAATAACGTTGGTTTTAATCAGTAGTAGGGAAACAGTAGCACTAATAATGTCTTCAATGCGTTTTATGTTTTTATAGGGAAAATATTGACAGCTGATTTTCATCTTTTACTCGAATTTGATTCACAGTTCCTGATTCAAATTATGAAATGCACCAAAAAGGATCCATATAAATTTATAAAATCATAAATTTATTACAAAGCCACATCTCAATCTCAAGAAATCCGCATAAAAATGCTTGATCCCTAGACACTTTTGATGTGTGTAGTATGGATCGTAAAGATTATAGGGATATAGATGGAGGCGTGAAATAAATAAAGATGTTGGACTTGGTTTCACAAAGTTATATTACATTTATGATTACATTCAAAATCATAACAAACAAAAGCATAAATTAAATAATATAATGGTGGCGCTGGAATAAAACCAACGATGGATGACAAATAGGAGTTTATTCTCTTCACTTCAAAAACTTGACAGACTTTAACAAACAAAGTTAGACTAAGGTTAAACCTATTAGTGGTCCTAGGGATGGACTGCGTGGCTATCCTATCCCTTCACCTCCTAGCTAGGCTGTTACTGAGGGCGACGGGGCCTCCGCTCAGGACAAGCTTATGACAACAGTAGTGACTGCGGGGCTATCGATCACTGTGCCTTCTAAGTAGCGAGTGCCTAGTTTGTTTTTTTTTTTTTTTTGAATGGCATCTCGCAGTTCAACCTATGAGGTTGTCGTCTGCTTAACCGGACTAACCTGTGGGTGCCTTTAGAGTAAGGCCTCCAGCCAGGGCATAAAAACTTACAAACTAAGCGACTGCACGCTAAGGGCACCCCCTGTGGGGTACGAACCTCGGCTTAGGGCGTCGCTGGGGGAGGACTGCATGGGGACAGGCTGGATCTGAATGGTATCATTATTTAGGGGCTGATTTAAAACTACTGGCACAGCATCGCGGGCTGGCTCGAGCGAGGGTCGGGGAGGGCATGGACCGGGACGTCGCGACGGACCTCGACGGCGAGGTCGGAAAGACGGCGGTTTGAGTCGGAACTTTTTAAGAGTGCTAGTCTCTTTGCTACTCTCCTGGAGGAGGGTGATAGCATCATCTGGAGTGACGAGGGCATGCCTAGGACGGCGTACTGTACTAATGCGCGAGGGTTCGTAACGGGCGGCCGCTGCGATCAGGGGATTACGGTGTTTAATGGCGTTATCGAAGAAACGCTTCGAAAGACGTTTCATAAACTGAAGGACGGTGGGCATTCTAAGGTCTACGTGTAGACGGTCATTACGGACATAAAAAGGGGCTCCCGTGACTCTACGTAAGAACCGGTTCTGTAAAATTTGCGTTCTATGGATGTACTTAGGCTTGGTGTGAGCGTACACGACGCAAGCGTACGTCATAATGGGGCGGATCACCGCGGTATAAAGGCGCAACTTGCACTTGAGAGACAACTTGCTTTTTGCCGAAATCATGAAATGAAGCCTACCCATAGCAAACGCAGCTCGGTCGCGAGCTGCTTTGATGTGCGCCGCGAAAGACAAGTGGTTGTCAAGTATGACTCCTAAGTACTTGGCTTGCTTCTCCCAAGGGATAGGCTTACCGTACATAGTGATCGGGCTGAGATAGTGTTCACGTACGTCAGCGGGTAGAATCCAGCGTTGATCGCTCATTGCTGGAACTTCCCGTGAGCAATCCTTTAGTACGGATTGCACGTGTTCTGTGAACGAGTTGATGGCGGCCGTCGTGTCTGCGACTGAGACAATGTGGTCGGGGATGGCCTCCAGGTGAGGCGACGTGGTGGATTTTAGCTTTTCGCTGACTTTCCTCCAGTCGGTTATCACTTGGGTCGGCGGGGGCTGACTGGGGTCAGAAGGACCCGAGCGCGGAACTAAGTGCATGACCACTGGTCGATGGTCTGAGTTAAGCTCATGTAAAGTCTCGATGGAATGCAACTTAAGGTTGACATTCTTGAGTAACGCTATGTCGAGAACGTCCGGGCGTTGGTCGGGGTCGTGGGGATAGTGAGTGTGCTCCATAGGAGCGATGGGATCGAAGTTGAGGGACTCGCCCAGGTTATACACGTGACGTCGTCTGGCAGAGGTCGTCGTGCTGTTCCAGGCGGGGTGTTTGGCGTTGAGGTCGCCCGCTATGATAACGGAGTCACTCAAGCCGAAGAGGACGGCAAGGTCTTTGGTGAACAGAGTGTGCTCCTCGGACGTGCCGCCGGGAGGGATGTACGCGGAGGCGATAGTGATCGATTGATGACCGGTCATGCCTAGTCGACAGACTGAAGTCTCGAGCAGAGACTCCATGGGAGGGGGATCTAAGGGGATGCAGTGCAGTTCCTTTCTGTAGTAAATTAGAGTTCCGCCCTTGTGGCATCGTGACCGATCGTTGCGAACTATGTGATAGTTGGCAATTCTCGGATCGCGGTGACTGGGCTTGAGGAAGGTCTCCTGTATGAGGAGGATATCAATTTGATGGTCGCGGAGGAAAGTGGCGATCTCATCACGCTGGCCTTTGATGCCATTGGCATTAAAATACCCTAATTTAAGGGATCGGGGTTTGGTACACGTTAATCTCGTATTATCCATTGGAATTAGAAATCAATGCCGCTGAGGGCTTCGCCTAACTTGATTTGGGACTAGAGGATAATTTTAAGCTTATCGCCGCCAGTGTTAGCCTCCCTGAGATCAGCCACCATGCGGTCTGCTTCGGGGGTGACTATCTTTGCTAACGTTTCTAAAATTACGTCAGGAGAGGAGTCCATGGCCGCGGGGCCGAATGGCGTGGGACGAGCGGGCGCCGGTGCGCTCGCTTGGGCCACGGGAGTGGGGACAGGAGTGTCTAATAGCCCGGGGATGGGGTTGGCCTTTGCCTTATTACCGAGGGCCGGGAAAGCTTTCTGGTGGTTCAGCGTGGTCCAGGGAGAGGGCCTCTGAGGGCTGAGTCTCTCCGGTATCTGAGCAGTGGGTAGCCTCACCGATGGGCTTTCTCTCTGCTGGCGTTTGCACGTTTCGCCAGTTTAGAGGAGGAGCCTTTGGGGGCTTTCGGGCAGCCGCGGTAGTTAGCCGGGTGGCCCGACTGGCCGCAATGCACACAGCTCGGTGGCTCCGTGCATAGCGAGTGCCTAGTTTCTCGGTGGAGCGAGTTTATATAGGCGGTTTCCACAGATTAGTGTGTGTCTTCACGATCTCATGCTTGTATGTAGTTGTAACCTTCCTTGACGTCACGACACTTCACACGTCGAACGTTAGATGTCGCTAGTAGTCTGTAGGTACTGTTATGATGAGGATATTATCTTCTTATCGATGATTGATCCTGTTTGTGTTGTGATCTACTCGGGTGGCTTAGTGTTGTACACACTCCGGTAGATGGCGTAAGGCGTCGTGTTATAATAATCAATAAATAGCACTTACATTTTAAGTTGAGACTCAGAGCTTCGCACTCTATGATCGCTCGAACTCGAGTCTCGACTGAAAAGAATGCTTTTTTTATGTATGGCATCTCGCAGTTCAGCCTCTGAGGCTGGCTTCTGCTTAACCGGTCTAATTAAACGAATGCTTGTGCAACGACCGTTTATAAACGCTTACTCAGTGGTGGGAGAGATGAGCCACTCAACACGTGCGACTTGTAGACGCGCGTTTCGTTTTACGGTTAGCACAAACATTACTATTTATAATTAATAATATTTTAATATTACGTATATTATTATATATTTATATTATCTACCCTAATAATAAATTATACATTCTGACACTACATACCTACTAAACTGTTTTTTGTCCGTCACGTCATTATCTCGGGTCGAGTTGACAACCAGCGTCACTAGCTGATCGGCAGTTTGCTGAACTGGGCTTATTTGGCGCAGCCGTGAGACACACAATATTATCATTTTCTGTTTAGTTTTAAGTTTTTTGTTGTGTGCACTTGTGGTGTACGGTCGCATCAACCGTAAATTTACTTTGCGAACGCAGCAACATACTTGGCTGTCGTGCGTCACAAATATTACGCTATAATTGTAGCTTCTCATCCAAGGCAGAGCGAGTCAGACAACAACTGTGGAACTAACCACTTGTCAAGAATCGCTACAACTTTAACTTGTAACTATACAATATATAACTTGTAACGTTTCAATATAACTTTAAACTCTGTTGTAGGTTCTTTCTGTGTACTCCACAACTAAACCAACATCAACATTGTGATAGTGTACGGTTCCTACAACCATCGCTCCTACATCATACATGTGGCATGTGCCAAATAAATTATGTAATCTTTCTTTCTAAATTAGGCTTCGGCTTCATTGGTTGCTTTTTCTTTTGTACTCATCCAAAAATTAAAAACAATAATCAGTGCTTCAGAAGCTTGATTGGTTTAAATTTTCCTTAAAATAACGCTTTTCTGTAGAGATTACTTCGCATCTAACTCAAGTGACCACATACTGTTTGAAACAAACTCATTATTTGTTATTCAAGCAAGTCCTCGTGGGTTCACGCTTCTATTAGAATTCTCCACTATGTTCATAGAAAACTACTGTTTCTGTCTGTACCCTTTTCTATCTTTGTGAACGTCTACTAACAAATGTGTCTCGCAAACAGCTCAGTGCACACAGCCACAAGAAGCAGGCCATTGTACGGAAAAGGAAGCTCTCTGGTCATTCAGTCAGTCAGAGAACCGATGCTTGCCCTTCTACTACAGTGGCTGCGGGGGCAACGACAACCGATTCAGTTCCAGGGAGGCCTGCGAGCAGACCTGTCCTAGTGCATACGGTAAGTCAAAGCAGAACATCGTCAGAGGATCTTTCCTCAGTTATTTATATTCAACAGCTAGTACAACAGGACCAAAATGCAATTCAAATCAACCTAGAAAAAAAAATGGAGAATAAATTACATAACAGTGCAATGAATGACAGTACCTTCATCGTACCATTTGGTAGGTATGTGCCCGTTCTTTGGTAGGTACAACATGTTTCTTCATTTACTTTGATACTGCATTGAATGTTTGTTGTTTAAGTTAACGCATTGTGGATGAATGGTTTTGCATTACTACTTCTTGCATGTAAACTTTTCATGTGTATTCTTCTGTAGTAATCTAGTAAAATTTCCAGAAGGAAATCCACTAAATTAAATTCCACAAACAACTTCACAATTCATGCGTGGGCTTTTGGGCCAGATACTTTTGGTTGGTTAAAAAACCAGAGATGGAGTTCAACAACAATTTATGTTGCAGTGGCTGACAAATGTACGTTACCTGCCGAGACTGGTCAGTGCTCAAACTACAGGGAGAGATGGTTCTATGATACAACCTTCAACAGGTAGGAACTACCATTTTATTGGTTTTTACACCAAGTCTACGAAATAATTCCTCTTCCTTTCCGGAAACTGTGGAGCCTATATAGTTATAACCAAGTCCCTCATTTTGTCAGATGTCGTCAATTTTACTACGGTGGTTGTGGCGGTAACGAGAACAATTTCGGCACGGAAGCAGAATGTGACAACAGCTGTTCGGAAATCAAGACAACCACCACCACTACCACTAGCACCACCACAGCTAGTCTTGTGGAACCACAGCCGGAACCACGTCCTCATGAAACAAATCAAAGGCCGGCAGCACCGGATAGATCAGGTAGATATAATCCTGACCATGGCTGATAAGTGGGTTAACTATTGTAACGTTCTTTTCAAGACACGTAGTGTTCTAAGTATGTTAGGGACGGAAACTCATCCACATACCAACTTTGACAAGCGTTAACTTAACTTTGAAGATAGACCCATGTTGCCCGGCTGTTATAATTTAGCCACAAACGCCTACAAACAAGTATTTTGTGCAGAATTCTGTTTCAACGCCATCGATGCTGGTCCTTGCAACAACACTGAGACTCGGTACGCATATGTTAGCGAGCTCGGACGCTGCGTCACCTTCCAGTACGGAGGCTGCGGCGGCAACCAGAACAACTTCCCGGATTTGGATTACTGCTCTTACTACTGTCAGCCCATGCAAGGTAGGTACTTTATTTTAAGATTATGAAGCACATTAATTTGCTCTGTCCTCATGCGGTGGCCCAGTGGTGGTAGCCCCGACTTACGAGTAGTAAGCCGTGGGTTCGAACCCAGGCGGGCGCATTACTTTGTGTAATTCATTTCATCACCACTCCTGTCAAAAACGGTGAAGGAAAACATCGTGAGGAAACCGGCATGTCCTAAAACTAAAAAATCGAAAACATGTGACATCTACCAACTCGCACTGGGCCCGCGTAGTGGATTACAGCCCACTCCTTCTCATAGAGAGGAGGCCTGTGTCCCAGCAGTGTGAACATTATAGGCTGATGATGATGATGATGAACCGTCCCATAAGACCGGAATGCAGGGTCCTAATTTGTACACGACTCGGTTAACACGTGGGCAAGTTGGAAGTCTACCACTATTACTTGAGTTCCTTCAACTATTCGTTTGATCACCAGTTGTGAAGGCTGGAGCCTGTCCCATGGACGAGACGACGACGAACGAGGTGACGTGCCGCCACGAGTGTGGAGACGACGCTGAGTGCCGAGGAGTGGGCAAGTGCTGCCGACGAGGATGCAGCGACCTGTGCTTGGTACCACTCGAGCAGACCAGCCCACATCCGCTTGTTACCACTACTGTTGCACCAAGTAAGAACGTTTGAACATAACCACTGTAAATCCTTTGTAGGTTTTCTTTCTATATGTTACAGGCGAGCGACTCGAAAGACCAAATGTTGTAAAAGTATTGGTTTATATGTTTGGCCCAAACCCCGCAAAAAACCGATTAAACATGAAAGCCAGGCAAACTTTGTCAATGGTATCAAAATAATACTTCGATGAATACAGTTGCCTGTATTCACAGGAGTACCATTCGTGTCCATCCAATCATACCAAATCACGTCATCATCGGTTAAACACTTTTTACGTGAAAAAATCCTCGTGCCGTAAAGGCTGAATCTTTTTTCGAATGAGTCGTATCATTTTACTGGCGAAAAAAGATGGATGCTGTCCTATCCTGCGTGTCTGTGCCGTGACTTCTGGACCGACTCCATTAGGATTACCGTCGACAAATAAGAAGAAGAGGCGGATCCGACATAACTCATGTACACGTTTTGTTTGTAGATGTACCCGCAGCACCTCTGGCATTACCGCAGCCTGAGCCGGAGGTGGAAGGATCTGCAGGTGGCTCAGCAACACTGCGCTGTCTGTTCCACGGCAACCCACCACCCAAGATCACGTGGAGGTTCGGAGAGCTTACCGTAAGTACCAAATGCTTCAATTATATAAGACTGTAGAACTGACCCGGAGGGTTGAGATGTTACAAAACTGCAGGCACTCAATTGTTTAAAGCAAGTCTACATTTAGATCGACAGTAATGCGGGCCGCTACAGGCTGATGTCTGACGGCGCGCTGAAGATCGTCTCTCTGCACCGCAACGACACCGGCGTCTACATCTGCGTGGCTGACAATGGCGTTGGAGTGGCCACGCAGGAGATACACCTGGCCGTCAATGGTGAGTGAGGGTGAACACGGCTTTTGAAAATATTTTATAGTTACACGACATTTTTTAATTTATTTATTTATTTATTGAAAGACTTTGGAAGACTTACAGCTAAATACAGTAGTCATAAATAACAGTATGGTAATCTGACAGCCAATTACAAGTCTTCACGTCTAGAGCTTGACTGGGATAAATATACCGCGGAACAAAATATACACACAACCAAATAATGCCAAGAAAAAAAAAACATGAAACTAGATCGCCTAAAATATGTAAAAATAAATATTATAATTGCGACAGGTTATTTACCATGCGATCCAAGATGTTAAAAATCAATTAAACTAAACTAAAACTAAAATATTAAAACCGAAATCTAAAGAAATGCATGACTAATTGATGTCAGTTCAGATTAAACAAATATCAACTTAAATGCTAGTGTCAACCGATTTGGAAAATTCTTTTTTTGTTGGTAAGGGTATACTTCCCAAATGATCCCATAGTCACCAAGTCGGGATCTGATGATGAAATCTTGGCGAAATCGAGGGGAACTCTTCAAATCTTATAGGAAAACGTACAGTGATTTTGGTATTTTCTACAACAATTTGCGTCCAATAAGAACCATTTACCATCAGATCTGATGATGAATCCAAGAGACAGGCTTCGGAACTCCATAACAAGGCAATGAATCTTAGCTGTGTTTGGGCTTGTTGGAATTGTAACGGTATGCATTTTCCAGGTGTATACACCGATTACGCTGAGATTTATGATCCGATTTGCGGGATTCTTCTTTAGTTTGATGTGGAATACCTGCCATTTGGTCCCATAAAAAAATAATATAGTTTGGCCATATTATAGTTTTCATTTTATTAAAATTTTTGTTATATATAAATTTTTCACGTATGTACACGGATTTCTCCGTGATTACTGGACCGAATTAGATGATTTTTCATTCATTTGATAGAGAAGCTTGCCCGGTGGAGCCATATGAATTTTATTATCTTTGCTTAGGTACTTTATGAGTCATCCTCTTTAATATGCATTTTGTCCTTTGTCGTATGAATGGACGATGTGCTGATGTCTAGTTACAATGTAAAAATTATACTTGACTAGGATTAAAGTGAGATACCACAACTGAAAAGGCTAAAATAAAAACTTTTTTACAAAAAAAATTAACCGACTTTTTTGTAAAAAAGTTTTTTAAGAATACAGGTATAACAAATTAGCCAGCGAGCCCTTGAATATTCCGATGAAATTGGTAATTCGTATCGTCCGAGTCGCTTTGTCTTTAGGTCTCTGTCTAATCCAGCGTTTCACATTTCCCGGATCGCGACCCGGTACCGGGCCATCAAAATAAAATACCGGGTCGCAGCATTCGTGCCTTGTAAGCAGCAGCTCTATACTTCGCACTAAATAGTATAGTATCTGCTTACTACAGATACTTTATACTCACACTTATCATCCATATTCATACTTTTATTGGTTTTACATTAGCCTTTTACCAATCATTTCGTTTTTATAAATATTTTCTTTATATCCTTTGTTGTGACATGTTTACTTCCAATTTGTCAGATGTCATTTACTTTTATTTTTGATTCTTACCAGCCAAACTCTATGAAGGTTTCATTTAGATTATATATTACTAAAAATTATTATCATCAATTCGTCAGTTCAAATTGTTGTATTTTATAGTTAATTGCGAATATTTGCTGTGTAAAGATATTCTGAGTTATATTTCTAAAAATATTATGTGCAGGGTTTTTGACCATTGTTACTGGCTGTTTTTAATACTGGCAGGTTGCGTCTTACTAGAGCGCAGCAGTTTAGAATCTAAAAAAATGATTGGAAGAAAAGAAACGGAAGATCAGGGTATAAAAGGGATTTCTGACAGATGCCCTGGTTCTAGTCTGGAGTTAAGAGTCGGTTCAGTCTGGACACGAGAAATCAGTATAGTCTAAAATCAAGAAAACAGCTAAGTCTAGTTTGGAGTCAAGATCTGTCATATCTTGAGTTTTGAGCACAGCCTGGTGGAGTCAAAGAGCGGCCTTCGTTTAGTGCTGCCGTGGCTGTTGCTAACTGTCTGCTGGAAGCTGCTTTGCGAACTGACGAGCCTGGCACTGGGGCTCATTACCTGTCTGCTGGAAGCTGCTCTTCGAGCTGACGAGCCTGGCATTGGGCGGTACGTGTCTGCTGGTGGGTCCTACCAAATCGCCCTGCATCAAGTTCGTCGTGGTCAAGCTCATCTTAATCAAGCCAGCTTTCTACGACTGCAAGTTTGTCTTCAGTTACTATCACGCTCAGAGATTTGCGGAGATATTTAAAACGTTCTCGGTTAACCTGCCCTTCACTTTTGTACTAATTTATTGTATTTTTCATTTCATCATTTATTAAATTCATTTTCCCCTAATTACTTTTTTAATGTATAAATCTGTTTACTCCTTTCATCAAGGAATAAGCAAGTTTGTTACATTTTGGCGCCTAACGCAAAATCAAGTCTTGATCTTAAACATATTCTCTAAATTCTAAAAAAAAAACTTCCACAAGAGATTATTTTTGGTAACTATTTTAATCATATTTTCATCACATTATATCACTTAATCTACTTATACTCTTAAACACTTATCATATATTTATCTATATCATCTACGAATCTCATCAAAATAGGTTTAGTGTCGTGGGCTCGAACTATTATCTGCGCTGGTTCAGCGCAAAAGTATAGACTACCACACATGACAGTCCTTCAACGCTCTTGAATATTTCAAGTAGGCTATTTTACAATCCTTCTTAATAATAACTCCAGACTCTCTTCTCTTTCTCTCCCTTTTAATTTTATACACTTTATTTTTAACTTTTTTATCGTATACTTACTCATGACTCATCTCTATCCTCTTCCCTTCTTCTAGCTGTAGAGTTTTATTTGGCCTATTTAAACTCTATAGTTTTTATTTTCTAACTATGTTCTTTCATTGGTTCTTAAACCACTAAAAGATTATTTTTTAATCTTCTTCTATATCTGTTCTTATCAGATAACTTTATGAAGTGCTTTTAGGTACAAGTTATCTAACCTTCTATTATACCTAACTATACTATAAGTTGGTATAACTATTTTTTTTAATCTTCAACTCTAAAAGTTGATTGAAGCGGGTTGCGACTTCCTTAAAATAAGCCTTCGCTAATCTTCAACTCTAAAAGTTGACTGAAGCGGGTTGCGACTTCCTTAAAATAAGCCTTCGCTAATCTTCAACTCTAAAAGTTGACTGAAGCGGGTTGCGACTTCCTTAAAATAAGCCTTCGCTAATCTTCAACTCTAAAAGTTGATTGGGGTGGATCCCTTATTAATTTTTTGTTTATATTTCATCTTATTATGGGTTTTAGACGCGAGCGGATTACAACTCCAAAAATAAGCCTACTGTTATTGATTTATCAGGTGGAGTAGTGATCATTGAATGTGAATCCTACCTGGCCTAAATTCGTAAGATGTCGGTGTGTTTGAATGAGTTATGAAAGTTTTGTGAATGCTGTAATACTTTAACCTTACCAAAATTTTTGTTCTAGGCCAAAAATTTTCTCGGGGTCGTTGGGGAAATATAGTATCTGCTTACTACAGATACTTTATACTCACACTTATCATCCATATTCATACTTTTATTGGTTTTACATTAGCCTTTTACCAATCATTTCGTTTTTATAAATATTTTCTTTATATCCTTTGTTGTGACATGTTTACTTCCAATTTGTCAGATGTCATTTACTTTTATTTTTGATTCTTACCAGCCAAACTCTATGAAGGTTTCATTTAGATTATATATTACTAAAAATTATTATCATCAATTCGTCAGTTCAAATTGTTGTATTTTATAGTTAATTGCGAATATTTGCTGTGTAAAGATATTCTGAGTTATATTTCTAAAAATATTATGTGCAGGGTTTTTGACCATTGTTACTGGCTGTTTTTAATACTGGCAGGTTGCGTCTTACTAGAGCGCAGCAGTTTAGAATCTAAAAAAATGATTGGAAGAAAAGAAACGGAAGATCAGGGTATAAAAGGGATTTCTGACAGATGCCCTGGTTCTAGTCTGGAGTTAAGAGTCGGTTCAGTCTGGACACGAGAAATCAGTATAGTCTAAAATCAAGAAAACAGCTAAGTCTAGTTTGGAGTCAAGATCTGTCATATCTTGAGTTTTGAGCACAGCCTGGTGGAGTCAAAGAGCGGCCTTCGTTTAGTGCTGCCGTGGCTGTTGCTAACTGTCTGCTGGAAGCTGCTTTGCGAACTGACGAGCCTGGCACTGGGGCTCATTACCTGTCTGCTGGAAGCTGCTCTTCGAGCTGACGAGCCTGGCATTGGGCGGTACGTGTCTGCTGGTGGGTCCTACCAAATCGCCCTGCATCAAGTTCGTCGTGGTCAAGCTCATCTTAATCAAGCCAGCTTTCTACGACTGCAAGTTTGTCTTCAGTTACTATCACGCTCAGAGATTTGCGGAGATATTTAAAACGTTCTCGGTTAACCTGCCCTTCACTTTTGTACTAATTTATTGTATTTTTCATTTCATCATTTATTAAATTCATTTTCCCCTAATTACTTTTTTAATGTATAAATCTGTTTACTCCTTTCATCAAGGAATAAGCAAGTTTGTTACAATAGGAAGTGCCGAAATATTAGTAAAATAAATAGTAATACTAGAATACTTCGAGAAAAACTTCGAGGATCTTCAGAATATGCTTAAAGATATCATTACGATGATGACGAGATTCATATACGATGCTTCTTTTAAAGCAGGACTGAGGATGAATATGCCCATGACGAAGATTATGATAAACATCAAGAGCAATTCAAATCCCCCTGTCAATTTTGAAAATGAAGAGTTGGAGATGGTTGACCAGTATGTTTATCTTGGCCACATGCTTTCATTTGGCAAAGAGCATCAACAAAAGGAGATATCCCGGAGAAGACAGCTTGAGTAGGCATTGTTTAGCCGATTGGACGAAATGCTGAGATCAGCCAAAATTCCGCTGTGTCTAAAGTATCGCCTCTTTAACCACGTTCTGCCCACGATGACGTACGGTGCTGAAACATGGATGCTCACGCAGGAAGCTGTGTCATGTGACGTTCCATGCTCGGCATAAGCTGATAGATCGAGTTCCTAACGTTTTTTTAGTAATAAGATTTAATGTTCTCATGTAAGTGACGATTGTCTTAATGGGAATAAAGTTCTTTAAACCGAAACCGAACGTCGAAATCCGAAGATTTACAAAGGTTTTCGATATTGGTAATCGCGTTACGGAACCCAAATAGACTTGGGCAGGACACCTAGCAAGGCGCAGGGATGACAGGTGGACTAAAGCTATCACCGAATATCGTCCAAGAACGGACAAAAGAAATGTGGGTCGTCCGGCAGCAAGATCGGCAGACGACATAGTTGCCATCCGGGGAAATACCTGGATGAGGCTGGAGCAGGATCGTGGAGATTGGCACAAGAAAAGGGAGGCCTATCCTATACCCAGCAGTGGGTGAATTCGGTGGATGATGATGATTAATATGAACATACTGCTAATAACAATGAAAGTGTATTATTTTACTTAATTAACCCCGGGTTTGAAAGTATTGAATGGGTCACGAAGGCAGTGGGAAAATTACCGGGCCATGGCAGAGCAATGTTTGGGAAACAGTGGTCTAAAGATGTTAAAATTTGAGGGTATTTATTAATTGTACTTGCGTTTCTTCATAAAATTAATCCTATACCCTCGAGTTATAACGTTAGCTTAGTCAATTTAAAATATTTATAGCGCTATTAATAACACTTACAACGGGGTATTTATCCCGTTGTAAGTGTTAGCGACCATGTCAGTTTAAAACTAATATTTATAGCGCTTCCTATTATATGTTTTGGCGTGATAGGATGTCACTTGTCTAGGGACCTGTTTGTGTCAATTTCAATCAATTTGTTAACAAAATAAATCCAAATACAAAGTAAAATCCATACTTCCATACTAATATTATAAATGCGAAAGTCACTCTGTTTGTTTGTATGTTTGTTTGTACGTCTGTTTGTTTGTTACCTTTTCACGACTAAACGGCTCATCTGATCTTAATGAAATTTGGCAAGAAGATAGATTTCAACCTAGGGAAGGACATAGGCTATATATCATCACGCTACGACTAATAGGAGCGGAGCAGCAATGAAAGATGTTGCAAAAACGGGGAAAATGTGACGCAGACGAAGTTGCGCTGGACAGCTAGTAAAATATAAATCTTTGTAGTAAAATAAGATCAAAGTTAGTGTTAAATAATAGCAATAACAAATATTTTGACGTGACAACGTCTTATAAATTGGTTTGCCGGGTGACACTTCAAGAAACTGCGTTACGCTCCGCTCACGTTATGCACTCACAATGAGAGCGAGTGAGAGGCACGCGTGCCTTTCACTTTTTAACCTAACCTAACCTAACCTAACCTAACCTAACCATGCCCGAGTGGAAGGGACGCGTGCCTCTATATATGTATATTTGTATATAAATACGTATGTATGTGAAAAGGTAAAAATAAAATTTTGTTAATATGAAATTCAGTGCGAGATTCTTTGTATAAATTAATGTTTTAAATATAATTCTTTGTATAAATAAATGTTTTAAATTGTTACTATTATTTCATCCTTCTTCCTACTATACGAATGAATATTCACATTAAAATTATTTTACCACTCAAAGTCGTTGTCACGTAAAACTTTCGCCCGTATACCGACTTTACAGGCAACCAATTTTTTTTTTTATTTCTATTATTTAACACAATATTAAAGTATTTTATTTTTATAAAATACTACAAAAAAAAAATAGAAACACACTCTAAAATTAAAAAAAATATTATTCATGACATAAAGCGAATGTCACAACACCTTGGAATTGAACCCCTAACCTCGTGCACGTCCAGCGGTCTTGAAATCTCCGGACTATTTACACATAGAAGACTCTTGTGTGAATGTTAATCGTACTATTGCTAGTCGTTATACCCAAAAATAGAAGTATTAACGTTTTATTGAAAAATCAATATTAAAAACAGAGTTTAAAAGAAAAATATAACCTTAAACTTATTTATTCACTAAAACAATGAATTAATTATATTAAAATGTTTTTGCAAAATACAAAAACCAACTAGGCCCGACACGGATTTACACGCACATGTCTTTTGGGGTGGTAAAAATTTAATGGAACTGTATGTACTTATTGAAAAAACATTTTAAAGTAATAGCGCAAATTAAAAAATATTCATGTGTGGCTGTTATGTTTTCCAAAAGCACATTTTGTTTACATGTGTACTGGAAACGAAATCGTGAACGCAGTTTAGCAACACGAGTATTGCTCGATAGTTAATCGTAAATATAGTATTTCCGATTGTATCGTGGGTTAATTACGATCATTGACACACATAGCACGTAGTTAATGACCTATAGACGATTCTTGGGACTTAGGTAGTGGATAGACATAACGCAGTTTTTACAAATAAAATACCTTGATTACACAAAATAAAATTGATCATTTGTATTGACTGGTGAGCTCGTGGCTAACTAATAATAGCCGCTTGGGTCCATCTTCAGGCTAAGCCGTGCTTGCCTAGGTTGGTCATGCCATCAACAAGACACTCAGCATCAAGTGCAATCCATTGGTCTCATCAAAACTAATCATTTGACCCCAAACTCGAGGGGTTTACTAGTAGCCACTGATAATTTCCACTATCTACCTACCGGTTCCATCATCAGATCAGCTCCAAATTCTAGTGTTAAGTACTGCCGTAAGCGTTTTCTAAAATTATCAGTCGAGTTTGATGATCGAATAGGTGGTGGCAGATTATTCCAAATCTTTGATGCCGCATATCGAAAACTGCCTCTGAAAGCCGCCGTACGATGAGACCGAGACGCAAGTTGTGGAGAAAAAAAAAGGGGTCTGACAGACGGTCAGATGGACATCAAAGTGATCTTAGAAGCGGTCTACTTTTTATAACGAGGCGCGGAACCCTTAAGAGTGCTCATTCAAGGCAAACCCTTCAATTAATAAGGATGATTAAACAGTTGTGGTTGATTGGTTATAAGTACAGTTTCAGCATTAATATGTGTATTTTTTTTTGTTCGTAGATGTGCCTGCGGCAGCTGTGGCGTTACCGCAGTCAGAACCAGAGTTGGTGGCATCTGAAGGTGGGTTAGCCACACTACGCTGTCTATTCCACGGCAACCCACCGCCCAAGATCACGTGGAGGTTCGGAGAGCTTACCGTGAGTGCCAAATGCTTCAATTATATGGAAATAATGCAATTGACCCAGAAGGTTGGTATTTGTAAGCATGCAGTCCCTAGCTTGTAGAGATATTCGTTTACTGTACCTACGTGTGCATAGCTACATCTGCCATCAGATCGACGGTAACGCGGGCCGCTACCGGCTGATGTCTGACGGCACGCTGAACATCGTCTCTCTATACCGCAATGACACCGGCGTCTACATCTGCGTGGCTGACAATGGCCTCGGAGTGGCCACGCAGGAGATACACCTGGCCGTCAGTGGTGAGTTCGATAAAACATGTTGCCGGGACTGACCTAATTACCAAAAAAACAAAAAAAAATCACCAAATGTTTATTTTTCATTGCAGGCTTCCCTTTCGAACGGCCACACATTACTTTTTAACACACAAGCCTTTTTTTTTCTTACAAGCTTCCATAGATTAAGCTTAAAATGTCCACCTACCTATGATTTAGTTCACTTTTATGATAGACATATACTTGATCCTACAGCCAGAATCGTCTCTTCACGAGAGAAATCCTAAACGGTTAATAGCACGGGCAAGAAATAGATGTTCACGTATAAATGTTGATACACATGATTTACATCATGGCCTATCCTGCAGCCAGGAATACATTCGCAAAGGGTTCTTTAATGGTTAATAGCACAGACATGCAATTTATTCGACTTATATATACTTACTTTTCAATATTATGTTCGACAAAGGCAACAATTTGTAGGGCACGCTACAATAGTGGCGATAAGTCCCCTCTTTGAGGAGTGGCTGGAGAGGTGCCACGTCGCACTCACCTTCCGCCTGACGCAGGTCCTCACCGGACACAGTTGTTTCGGGAGATTCCTGCACTGAATCGGGCGGGAGGAAACGCCCGGGTGTCACCACTGCGAGGATCGTCTGGAGGACACGGTGGAGCACATCGTGGAGGTCTGCTCCGCCTGGTCTGGGAACCGCTGTCCTCATAGCGGCGATTGGCGGCGGCGACCTCTCGCGTCCGGCGATGGTTCAATCCATGGTCCGGAGTGAAAGGGAATGGGAAGCCGTCGCCTCCTTCTGCGAAGCAGTCATGCTAGCGAAGGAGATGGCGGAACATGCCCGCCGGCATGTTCCGCCATCTCCTTCGCGGCCCGGGGCCGCCTTGTTTGCTGCCAGGGGGGGGGGCGAAGGACAATGCCCTCCAGGACGGAGAACTGCACCTGAAAGGCAGCCAGCTCCTGCCGAACTAGGTGCAGGATCTGGTTCTCCACCGGCACGGGCTGGCTCTGCTGCTGCTGGGGCACCTCGCGGGAGCCGGACTCTCGCAGACCGGTCAGGTCTGCCCGAAGCTTCAGGTTCTCCTCGCGGAGAAGCTCCGTGGCGGCCGTCAGGCGGGCGACCTCCACCCGCAGTTTGGCCACTTCACCTGGTGGAGGATAGGTGGCCTCCACTGCCGCCATGATGGAGGCGGAAGCCGCAGGTATTGCCCCGAGTTTTGACCATGTCAACTTTTTCAAGGCCACGACCCTTATCGCACCCTTATCGCTTCCACCTCCATCACAAACCTGGCCTTACGCTCCGCATCGGAGCCGCCAGCTTCACCTGCCGCGTCCTCACAGGTGCCCGAACGGCCCTGCCCGCGACCAGCCAACCCGCGATCTCTTGGAGGCCGTGAGCCCCCCCCATTCCCCTTATTCCACCTCACCTGCTGGTGGAAATTTTAGGAGGCGAGGCAAGCTCCCCTTCGGAAGACGACTCGCGCTCGCCTTTTGGTCTGGACCGCTTGCGTTCCTTCGCAGCAGCCCCGGCCCTCTCGAAGCGGGAGCTCTCCGAGCTTCCCATACTCACCTCACTGGACGCGGCGTCGGACTCCGACCCCGCATCCCTCCTCTCCCTCACTTTGCCTTTACCGGCTGGGTTTTTTATTTTTTTATTAAGCTCTTCATTTTGATCCCACGAGTGTGTGGGAAATACGAGGTCCATCCGGGCAGTGCCGCCTGTACCCGGATAAGCCTTTAACATTTATAACCCGCCAGGGGGTCGGCTGGTACCCTGGCGGGGGTCGCACTAGAGACTGATTGTTCCATGGGAACACCCGTCAGCCATTCATCCCCTCACGGTGCGCCGCCGCTTGAGATTCGATGCCTTGTCCATCGCGACCACATCTCGATGCATCCCCACGTCGGCTTCTAGGAAATATTCCCTGAGACTGCATATCTCGCGATTGTGGAGAGTCTTGGCATTTAAAAAGCCTCGACCTCCACAACTCCGCGGGATATACAGTCTCATAACCAAAGAACGTGGGTGATGCATTCGATATGCCGTCAACAATGTACGGACCTTCCTATCCAGGGCGTCTAGTTCTGTTTGAGTCCATTTGAGTATACCGAAAGAGTACATAAATGATAAATGATACATGATGTTTATTTTGCAAGTAGGTTTTTACAAACACTTTTACGTCTTTTTTTTTTAAGCTAGATGGGGCCGGTGTTTCGTACCTGACTACTCTGAGAAGAAACAGCCGAAACAAACTCAGAGGTTCTCTGTTAACTTGTTACTCTTTTAAAGTCCAGACATTGCTCAATTTACATGAGGACTATGCAAATTAGTATCTGAAATGGTCTTTTGAAGAAAGAACTTAGTTAGTTTCTACTTGTCTTACATGGGGTATCGTAAACTTAATACATTTGGTTTTTTTCTCATTTAGGAGTAGATTATTAACATTAAACCAATTAACGACTTTTGCCAGGGCGCTATTAACCTCGTCCGTAACTATCTGCTGACGTTTGAGTTTAAATAAAAGAGAAGTGTCATCTGCAAACAAAACTATGTCATGATTATTCTTTATGAGGTAAGGCAAGTCATTATATAAATAAGAAACAAAAATGGGCCAAGAATTGAGCCCTGGGGGACCCCCATTCTTACAACGGATCCGGGAGATCTTTTTCCATTAACATCAACTCTGAATCCTATCACTCAAATACGAAGTAAGAAGATCCAGAGAGGCGTTACGGATTCCGTAGTGGTGTAGTTTTCTGATTAATGTTTCATGAAGAACGCAATCGAAAGCCTTAGACAAATCGCAAAAGATGCCCAAAGCATCGCATTTGTCCTCTCATGCATTATATATGTGACCTAAAAGTTCAACACCTGCATCAGTAGTTGAACGACCCCTTGTAAATCCGAACTGTTTATTATGTAATAACTTATGTTTATTAAAAAAATGTTGCATTTGTTCTAAAATTAGCTTTTCAAAAATTTAATAAATGTGGGTAGCACTGAAATGGGTCTATAATTAGTGGGGTCTGATGTACTACCCGATTTGAATAATGGTATTATTTTACTATTTTTCATTAGATCAGGAAACTCACCACGGTCGATACAATCGTTAAATATTACAGCTAAAGAAGGAGCTACAATGTTTATAATGGACTTAGCAACGTCCACGAAATGACCCCATAGATCGGCGGTCTTTTTAACATTTAAGGTGTGAAAAGTTTTAATTACATCTTTACAAGTGACATATTGAAAATTAAATTCGGAATTACAGGCTGGAACGCTTCAAAACCGGCATGACCCAACCATTGAAGGCACGCACCTTATTTCCGCCTGACAAAAGACTATTAAATACTTTTCTCAGGCGGCCAAAGAAGCGCTCCTTCAACCATTGCTTCATGTCAGCAACATTGATGCCCAGCGCTTCCGACATACCCAAATACTTGTAAGTTTCGGTTGCTGAGAGGGATCTATGATTAATGGAATCTGAAAGCTAGGTTCCCACAGATTCCACAATCTCCCCTCGCTTTAAATGCATGACCGCACATTTGTCCACACCAAATTCCATCCTGATGGCGCTACTAAAAGTTTCAGTTACTTTCAGTAGCTCCATCAGTTGCAAATTGTTGGGGGCAAAGAGTTTCAGATCATCCATGTAAAGAAGGTGAGATATGATCCGACCACCTCTCCTCAATCGAAAACCTAGACCTGAATCCTCCAGCAACTACTCAAACTATCGCCCTGAAAAATACCTCTCTATCCGTATCGATTCGCTATTCCTCTGGATATGTCGACATCCTCGATAGCGAAGGACTATCCGCCATTGCCCCATACATGACATCAGGAAGGTGCGCAGACTTGCATCAACTTTATACAATTCTAGCACCCTCATGAGCCATGTGTGTGGAACCGAGTCGTAGGCCTTCTTGTAGTCTATCCAACATGTCGACAGATCCCTTCGGGAACGCCGAACCTGTTGTTTAATGGCCATATCAATGAGGAGCACCTCCTTAGTACGGCGGGACCCGTTCCTACATCCATTCTGAGAAGCAGACATGATCGAGTTGTCATCAATGTGTTTGCAAATTTAAGCTCTCAAAATGGATGTAAGAACTTTATACACTGTCGGAAGACAAGTAATAGGTCCATAATTTTTGGGGGTCCGCAGTACTATCCGATTTATGGAGCAGGTGAGTTATTCCAGTAGTCAGGAACTTGGCCAGCGACCCCGACTCTAAGGCTGACTGGAACAGGGCCGCCAAGCGAGCATGCGATATTATTATTATTATTAGCAAAAGATCTTTGGCTATTGGGCAGAGCCAGCTCACGAAACTGACGACCGACCATGGTAGGATCGTATCCGCCAAACCGAGGCTAGGAGATCGAGAGATTTTATGGGCAGTTGTACACATCAAGATCGACTTAAGAGCTAAACTGACGCTGTACTGAAGACATCCCGGACATCAGCCTGTACGAGATTACGATGACTCTGAAACAGCTTTAAAACAACAAGATACCGAGTGATGATGCAATTACGGCCGAACTACTGAAGGCGGAAGGAAAACCGGTACTTAAGGAAATCTGAGAGCTGGGCTTCTCACAGATTCCACATTACCTCGTTTTACAAGCATGACCGCACATTTGTCGACATAAAATTGCACTCTGATGGCTATTCTAAAAATTTCAGTTACTTTTAGTAGCTCTTATCATTTTCAAATTGCTGGGGGCAAAGAGTTTCAGATGATCCATGTAAAGGAGGTCAGATATAACCTGACCAGCTCTCTTTAACCTATAGCCTAGTCTTGAATCCTCCAGCAGCGTGCTAAGAGGATTCAAGGCTAAGCAAAACCTAAGTGGACTGAAACTATCACCCCGAAATATACCTCGCTCTATCCTTATCGACTTGCTATTCTTCTGGATTTGCGCTGACATCCTGGATAGCGAAGGATTGTCCTCCATTGCCCCTATACACAACATCAGGAAGGTGCATAAAATTGCATCAACTATAAACCACTCTAACACCCTCATGAGTTATGTATGTGGCACTGAGTCATACATAACTCATGAGTAATGACCATATCAATGAGGAGCAGTTCCTTAGTACCACGGGATCCGTTCCTACATCCGTTTTGAGAAGCGGACAAAATGGATTTTAGAACTTTATAAACTGTCGGTAGACACGTAATTTATGTATTTAATTTTTGGGTTCAGCGGTATTACCCGATGGAGCAGGTGGGGTATTCCAGTAGTCAGAAACTTGGACAGCGACTGGAACTTACATTAGTAACCATGTCTTATCTCACTACGTTATCGCGATGAGGTATTTTGTTAGACTGTGGTGAAACCACATTGCGTTTTCGTGAAATCTAAGTGAGGGAAGAAGATGACAATATATCTTACTGTCCAAAACCATGAAAGTCATTTTATTAACACATCATTATACGAAGCGACTGTTTGGTTTTTGTACGAGAATAAATGATAACTGCATTTATCATTACCTAGTCAAACATTTTTCACGAGAACATAATTTTATGACTGTTTGTCATACTAACAAGCAGGAATACATTACGATAACATTATATTAACACTTTATTCTCATAATTTAAGGCCTGCGTTAGATCTTTGAATACTATTGTAAAATTTCGTAACTTCGTAAATAACAGTATAAAAATTACCAAAAAAATTTTGCAGATGAATTACCACCCACAGATCCCAAAAGTGATATAACACTAAAACTAAGATAATGGTGGTTATCATTTTATTCTCCGGGGACGGCGATCTATGATTATTAATATCACATCTTTTAAGTTTTCGTAATCCTCTCATCAACAGGAAAAACCGAACCCCCTTTTAGAATCACTTTTTGCCCGCCTGTCTGTTTGACGTAAAGAGCGCGAGTTCAGAGAAACCGGCTAAAATGAATGGTTACTCTACTTTTATCCCTGTATATATTTTTATTAAGGCAGGGATGTCCCCAATACGATTATTTTACGCTAGGCATATAGTCAAAATTAACTTAGAGTTCATGAATGCAACTGCAATGGTTGAACATAAATGCTATAGTGATAAAAAGATTTTCACAAACTGTAACATTGGTTCACTAATAATTTCGGGTTGGTAGATCCTGTGAAGATGCTTGTCAGAATTGCTGGAGATGAGAACGCCGTGGTGACCGGCGAGCTGGGCAGTCCGCTCGAAGTGCGCTGCCTCGCGTACGGGTACCCACCACCCTTCGTGTCCTGGTACCGCGGCTACAACGAAGCCATGGTTCCATACAACAACACAGTGTACTTAGCGAGAGGAAACATCCTCCTCATCAGACGCCTAGCTATCAAAACTCTTGGACAGTACACATGTCAAGCATATAACGGAGAAGGCAAGGCGGCGTCGTGGGTGGTCTTCGTGCGAGCGTATCAGCCTGAAGGGCTCTTCATTGAAAACGAGTTGTTAGTACCACGAAACCCGTTGCCGTCCAGACCCAGGACAAAACCGCCCACCACCGCGGAGACAACCACCACAACAACTACGAGTACTACCAAAGCGCCCAGACCGTTGTTCACCGGTAAGATTAGGACTTTTATGGTTGACTAGCTGATGCCAGCATGCGTTGCAATGCACTCGTTACTACCAACCTACCCACTGCCTGCCCACTGCCTGCCCACTACCTACCCACTACCTACCCAATACCTACCCACTACCTACCCACTACCTACCCACTACCTACCCACTACCTACCCACTACCTACCCACTACCTACCCACTACCTACCCACTACCTACCCACTACCTACCCACTACCTACCCACTACCTACCCACTACCTACCCACTACCTACCCACTACCTACCCACTACCTACCCACTACCTACCCACTACCTACCCACTACCTACCCACTACCTACCCACTACCTACCCACTACCTACCCACTACCTACCCACTACCTACCCACTACCTACCCACTACCTACCCACTACCTACCCACTACCTACCCACTACCTACCCACTACCTACCCACTACCTACCCACTACCTACCCACTACCTACCCACTACCTACCCACTACCTACCCACTACCTACCCACTACCTACCCACTACCTACCCACTACCTACCCACTACCTACCCACTACCTACCCACTACCTACCCACTACCTACCCACTACCTACCCACTACCTACCCACTACCTACCCACTACCTACCCACTACCTACCCACTACCTACCCACTACCTACCCACTACCTACCCACTACCTACCCACTACCTACCCACTACCTACCCACTACCTACCCACTACCTACCCACTACCTACCCACTACCTACCCACTACCTACCCACTACCTACCCACTACCTACCCACTACCTACCCACTACCTACCCACTACCTACCCACTACCTACCCACTACCTACCCACTACCTACCCACTACCTACCCACTACCTACCCACTACCTACCCACTACCTACCCACTACCTACCCACTACCTACCTACTACCTTATTCTGATGTTTAAGCTACATTATTCAAAGTCAAAGTCAAAGTCAAATTATTTATTTGCAGTAAATGTGGTACAAGAGATGGAAAAAACTAAAAGTAGTGCAGTGACACATTTCGCCATAAAAATGGCATGCAAACATTACTATAAGCTGTTAATTTAAAAATTGTAAAGTTACATCAAAATCCATTCAGTAGTTTTTGCGTGAAAGAGTAACAAACATACATTCTTACAAACTTTCACGTTTATAATATTTGTAGGATTGTTTGTCTTATGGCAGTTCTTCTTACACAAACTTTAGGCAACGTAACTTAATGTACCATTAAAATAAGTTTATGTACGATTAAAATAAGTTTATTTTGAGATCGACTATCATCCTCTATGCCTCTGAGTACCATTATTCTGTTCTATGTATTATTCAAACATTGAACGATACGCAATCAATCGCAAAACGCAATCGCAGAGCGTTTTCTGTTTCTGTTAATTGTTAAAATACTAATTGGCTTTTACATGACAATTTCAAATCAGATAAACAATGTATATTAAGCATAATGCTCTTGTTTAGGGGTAGCTGCTCATAATTAATCCATATTTTGATAATACCTGACATCTTAACAAAACTGCCGCATATTTTTCACGTACAGTACCAGTGTACACTCATGTGTCGACGCCATTCTCGACGCTGAACAGCGGCGCCGACCTGTACCTGACGTGCGACGTAGACGGCTTCCCCGAGCCTGACGTGCACTGGACCAAAGACGGCGCCACCATACAGGTGGACGGCAGGATCACTATCACTGGTAAGTTCTACCAGTCAGTCCAGTCATTATTTTCCAACATACCTTAAACCAATATGGAACCAATCTATCATTCGTTTCTTTAGCCTTGGCTTTCTCTTGAACGTTCATTTAGGGTGATATGATTAGACTCGATCCTACAAAAATCCAAAACCTACTAGGTCAAAATGTAAGGAACAACATTATTGTTTTTAGGGTTCCGTAGCCGAATGGCAAAAAACGAAACCCTTATAGATTCGTCATGTCTGTCTGTCTGTCCGTCCGTATGTCACAGCCACTTTATTCCAAAACTATTAGAAGTACACAGCTGAAACTTGGTAGATAGATGTATTCTGTGAACCGCTTTATGATTTTTGTACAAAAAAAAAATAGATTAAAAGATATCCCCTCCCTACAAGGAACTGAAACTAAAAAAAAAAACTATCAAACCTATACCTGCGGGGTGTCTATAGATAGGTCTTTAAAAATGACAATAAGGTTCCTAAAACCATTTTTTTTTTCAAGGTCAATCGTTTGAAAGATAGATATTTCCAAAGTGGTAAAACGTGTGTGTCCACTGATTTGAACCCTCTGATTTCTAAAGTACGAGGAGAAAAAATCTTAAAAAATATTAGGATGTAGAACGTAAAAAAAACTTTCAACGAAAATTGGTTTGAATAAGATTTGATATTTAGTTTTTGAGATATGGGACTTTTTCACCAAACTGCAGCAGTAACTTTGTTTATCATTAGCTTACTATGAAAAGCAAATTTAGTTTTGCGGTTGAGTCGAAGTTTACTAATGAATTACCGTTCAAAATATTGTTATTATATTGTTTGGGGCTATGGAACCCTGTGTGTGAGTAAGACTCGTCACCACACGACTTGGCCGGTTTTTTAAATGATCGATGAAATATTTGTATATTTTATGGGGGTTTGGAATGATTTAAAGTAAAATGGGGTGAAGGGGGTAGGGACACGGGATCGAACGGCGTTTTCACGTATATTTAAATATTATTGGTAGCCAAAATGTTATTGTTTATTAAATTAAAACAGAAATGATCCCAATAGATTTTTAGTGACGAATTATTTGTATTCAACGATGAAATCCCATTCAAAGTTTTGTCCCTATTCAGCACGTTTTACCGGTACCGTGATCTCTGTTTGTTCGTCGATGACGTCCCTTGCACCCTGTATTTCAAATTGATGCGAGCTTTGGTGGAGCATGTGAGGATAAAAACTAAAGTTGTTCTGAAGGTGCAATCAGTGAATAGATTCTAGCTTTGATATCTATGAAACGTGAGGCTTTAGAAGAATGTATCTCGTACAAAATTTGTTTTCATTCTAGCTACCTATTTACACGCAGAGGCACGGAAACTGTTCCAAACGCGATACGTCATTTATTATCAAAAATCGAAACAAGGTTTTTTTTCTTGTTTATTTGAATCTTAAATGCGAATGATTAATATATAGAAAGAGACTTAACTTAAGAAGAAGAAACTTAACTTTGAAAATTTTAAAAGTATTTAAAATTTTAACAAATTTACAAAATTACAAAAAAAAACATTGAGCTCTTGAATTAAATTTACAGAATAAAGCTATGGTAAGTACTTAAAATTAATAGCGGGTATTTCCACCTATAGGCTCTGATGACCGCCTGTATGCGATCAGGCAAGTTGTGGATTATGTTTTTAATGACCACATGATGTATATCTTCCCAGAGCGGTTTTCAACTGACTGATGGTCCCTGGAAGGTTGGGACTAGCCCACACATGTATTCCTTAAAAGACGCATCAGATCGTCTTTTAAGGGATTCATGTGTGGGCTTCGTGCTGGCCACTCCAATTTTGTGATTCTCACCTCCAAAAGGCAATCATCCACGCAATGTGCTGTGTGAGGTCGGGCATTATCGTCTATTAAAATGAAATTTCACTACAGATGAATCCCACGAATGGTTAAACGTGTTCTTGAGCAGTCTCCTTTATGTATCGCTCTGCGGTTAGATGACCTGCAACGACTGCCAACTCTGTGCGTGTGTCTGGAAAGATCCCTCCCCAAACCATAACTGATCGACCATTTAAACTAACGGTTTGCCTGGTAGTGATTGGCGGAAAACTCTCCCCATTCCTTCTACAGATGTTTGCGGCCATCTGGAGCTCTTGAGGCCACTCTGCATTCATCAGTTCACACACTTATTACTCAATTGCTCGTGAATCCAATTTGCGTGTTCGTGAGTGAAACGAAGTCGAGCTACGCGATGGTGCCTGAGCAGTTCTAGACCTTGAGCTGATCTTCGAGCACGCAGATTCCATTCCTCCATTCTGCTCTTTATTGTTTGCCTACTATGCGGTCACTGTGCGTTCCAGTAACGAAGTAACGTAACAAAAACAAATGTGCTGACAAACTCCCTCTCAAAATTTTCATAAGCCATACCAAAATGACCTGGTATCAAGTTAGTTAATGTTTGGGCCAAATTCTGTGCCGCTGAGTGTATTAATACACGTTTATTGCGTGGCCGCATATTTGCTAGTCATCATCATTCTCTTGCCCTTATCCCAATTTATTTGGGGTCGGCGCAGCATGTCTTCTTCTTCCATACTTCTCTATTACTTGTCATCTCATGAGACACCTCCTTTCTTGCCATATCATTCTTAACACAGTCCATCCATCGTTTCTTTGGTCTTCCTCTACTCCTAAAAACATCCACATTCATACTCAAAACTTTTCTCACGACGTTTTCCTCATTCCTCCTCATCACATGCCCATACCACGACAACCGATTACCACACATCTTTTCAGTCACCGGCACCACTTTCAATTTGCCCCTTATGTACTCATTTCTTATTTTATCCTTTCGCGTTACACCACACATCTCCCTTAGCATTCTCATCTCAGCTACATGCAAATCCCTTTCATTCATCCCTTTTGTGGCCCAACATTCTGATCCATACAAGACAGCAGGTCTAACCATTGTTTTATAAATCTTCCCCTTGAGTTTAAGAGGAATGCGGGAGTCGCAGATAGTTCCCGTGACCTGCCGCCATTTCATCCATCCAATGTTAATTCTGTGCTTTACACTACGATCTATTTCGCCATCGCTTTGGACAAGTGAACCGAGATACCGAAAGTCGGAGCAGACAGGAAGAAGCGCGCCATCTAGCGATATGACACCAGGGCTGGAGAGACCGCCGAAATCGCAGAACATGTATTCAGTTTTAGTTCTACTGATTTTCAGGCCAACATTCTCCAGCTTCTGTTGCCATTCCTCCAATTTGCTCTGGATCTCCGGTCCATCTTCACCAACAAGAACGATGTCGTCGGCGAAGAGCATGCACCAGGGTGCCTCTTCCTGTATATCCGACGTCAATGCGTCCATAATCAACAGGAAGAGATACGGACTCAAAGCCGACCCTTGGTGCAAGCCTACAGCCACACTGAACTCGTCGGTGTTACCAGCGGCTGACCGTACGTAGGTACAAGATTGCCTGTACATAACACGAATTAACTCTACATACTTCCCTGGCATACCTTTCTCTTTCAAGGCCCACCACAACACTTCCCGAGGTACCCTATCATACGCTTTCTCTAGATCAATGAACACCATGTGCAAGTTCTTGTGCGCACGTCTGTACTTCTCACCTAATTGGCGAAGTGCAAAAGTGGCGTCCATTGTTCCTCGACCTGGCATAAACCCAAACTGGTTTGGGCTAACCTCACTCTCCTCTCGCAATCTTTTCTCTATTACTTTCTCCCAAACTTTCATACTATGTGACATGAGCTTTATCCCTCGATAGTTGTTGCAATCCTGCACATCACCTTTATTTTAAAAATAGGCACTAGCGAACTATTGCACCATTCTTGTGGGATCGCTTCTTCGGTCAACAACTTATTGAAAAATAAAGTCAACCACATGTATCCATCTTCTTTTAAACACTTCCATACTTCTACTGGTATTTCATCAGGGCCCATGGCCTTTCCATTTTTCATACTTCGAACTGCATTCCTTACTTCATCCATGCTAATTTCCCTCACCACGCCCATATTTACTCGTACCTCTTTAAGCACACCGCTCCATTCATTCTCTTCATTCATCAACTTTTCAAAATAAACCTTCCACCTTCCTTTTATTTCGTCATCTTTCGACAGAACTTTACCAGCGCCATCTTTTATACATCTTATATGATTTATATCTCTCGTTCTCCTTTCTCTTGCTTTTGTTATCCGATAGAGCTCCTTCTGGCCTCTAGGGCTGTCCAGTGAGTCATATAACTTCTCCTGCGCCTTAGTCCTGGAAACTGCTACCGCCTTTTTTGCCTTTCTCTTCCATTCTCTATAAATCATCTTTTTTTCTTCCTTCAAACTGTCGTTCCCGATTGCTACACCCTGCCATTCTTTAAACGCAACCTTCTTTTCTTTCAGACTCTTTTGTACCTCTTCATTCCACCACCATGTATCCTTATCAATTATACCTTTCCCTTTCGATTCTCCAAACACATCTTTTGCTACTCTTCTTATACAGTCCGCCATCTCTTTCCAACATTCATTCACAGATTTTCCTTCCATATTTATTTATTTATTTATTTAAGGTTCACCCACAGCACATATATGGACATAGATACATTGAGTCTTATGGTAATATTCTAATATATATGCCAATTACGGGCAAACACAACATTGACAAAAGTACGCCAGATTATTTATAAACTACTACAAAAAGACACGATGTAAAAACAATGACATACAATACATCCAATACATACAATAAAACGGAAAAAATAACAGTAGTAGACCAGTGAATACAGATACAAACTAAGTTAATTTTTTGGACCACTGACTTGATCAGGAGACTTGATAGCACGTAGGGATGCCTGAATTCTCGATTTAAATTTCGCCTTAGAGTCACCAAATATATCTGTCTCAGGAATGGACTTAATAAGTGAATTCAGGTTGTCACACATCTTTGCTAGTGGGGAGTTGCGACCTATGTTGGTACGGGTAAAAGGGCGATGGAACAATCTGGTAAGGGGATACCGTGGAATGTTGTGCGAAACACTCAAATAAATGCGCGATAGTAGTTCACTACAATCAATATGGCCGTTGACTAACTTGTATAGGAACATAAGGCTGTGCATAACTCTTCGTTGATATAGCGAAGTTATATTGAAGAATGTCAAGCGTTGTTGGTATGGGCACCTATGTGATATGCCGGGGACCATAAACGCAAGGTGTTTGGTGAAAGCCCGCTGTATGCTCTCTAGACGCTGGGAATGTATAGCGTAAAACGGATTCCAAACAACACTGGCGTATTCCAACTTGCTGCGCACTAGAGCATTATACAGAGCGATTTTAGATTTTACAAATCTAAATCCTTGAGTATTCCTTTTTATAAAAACCTAGTAACTGGGCAGATTTTTTTACACAACTATCTACATGTTGCCGAAAAGTTAATCCCTCATCCATTATCACTCCGAGATCCCGAATTTCACTGACCCTGGTAAGTGTTACGTTATTTATTTTGTAAGATGTTACGCTAGCTTTTTTCTTTCTTGTAAATTTTATATGAAGGCATTTTTTAGCGTTCAAGGTCATGCCATTTTTATTGCACCAGTCTACTATTTGATCTAAATCATGTTGCATCGCCACAGAGTCGTTTGGTGACATGATTGGCATGTAGATCTTAAGGTCATCGGCAAACATTAAGAATTTGCAGGTTTTGATAACTTGCCCCAAGTCATTTATGAATAGCAAAAATAAGACTGGTGCTGAATGGGATCCTTGCGGAACACCCGAGATGGATACATATGGCTTTGACACGTAACCATTCAAGACAACGTTCTGTGTCCTCTGTTCTAGATACGATGCAAACCACCTCAGCAGTGATCCATGTACGCCATTAGCTGCTAATTTCGACAAAAGTAGTGAGTGACTAACTTTATCAAAAGCACTGCTGAAGTCCGTGTATACCGCATCCACCTCCAGTCTTTGGTCTAGAGATTCGGATATGTCGGACACAAACTGGATCAGGTTACTTTCCACTGAACGACCCGCCAGGAAACCATGCTGACCAGATGAAACATTGGAATTAAAGTGTCGTGTGATTATTGGACAAATAAGGGACTCAAATACCTTCGAGAAACATGATAATATTGAGATCGGACGATAGTTTTTAACATCCACGGGATCCTCCTTTTTATATATAGGTACAACTTTTGCTTGTTTCCACTCATCGGGAAAAATTCCCTCGGCCAATGAACGATTAAAAATAGTGCATAACGGAAATGCCAGTGCATTACAGCAGCGCTTTATAAAGAGAGGTGGAATAGAATCAGGACCGGGGCCCTTCATAGAGTCTAACTTCTTTAATTTGTTGAGAACTTCTCTCTCTGTAAGGCTTATTTTATGGAGTACTTTTTGTACAGTATGGGACACATCAGTTGTCCCTACGCTATTCAAGCTATACACTGAAGAAAATTGTTTGGCAAACAAGTTCGAAATTTCGGGTCCAGTATCAGCAACCGACCCGTCTAATTGCATAGTGGATGGAAACCTAGATTGCCCTTGGCGTTTGTCTTTTATATAACGCCAAAAAGCCTTAGGATTTTGTACTATGTCGGATTCTATTCTTTGTTTATATGAATTGTCACACGATCTTATAAGTTTATGGCATTGGTCACGCAACCACTCAAACTCCACAATATCACGTGGATTTTCATATTTGCGACATTTTAGTCTCACTTTTTGTTTATGATGAAGCAGTTTTATCAGCCGATATACAGAGATAACATTACATAATAATTGAGAGACCATATCATTTACGTCACAGCATTTAGAAAATAAGGCAGTCCAATCTATTTCCTTAAATTTAGCTACTATTTTAGTGTAATCTGCCTTAAAGAAATTGTATCCTGATTTATGGTTACATTTTAGTGTCTCGGGAGTTGTATTGGATATATTTACGAGTAAACCAGGGTGCAGTGAATCGAGCTTAATAAGTAGATCAAGAGAAGGAGTAACTGTAATGTTCTTCAGATTGCTTATCACCAAATCCAACATTCGATCATTGATGTTTCTTACGTTATTGAACTGATAGAGATTATTTAATGAAATAAAATCGGTTAGAGAATAACCCAATGTATTTGAATAATTTTCGGGGAGTGTGTGCTGAAAACCTTTATTCACTTGGTTCCACTTTATAAAACCCAAATTGAAGTCTCCAAAAATCAGGACATCGTCAACTTTAGCCACTACATTATCAGCGTTATTTAGAAATGAGGATAAATTTTCGATTTTGACCGGAGGCGGAAGGTAAACTATACATATTGCAATTTTTCTTATAGAATGTTGAGCTTTGATTTCTAATATTATCCATAAATCTTCAGAACTAGTCTCCCAGCTCAGAACTCTTGTTGATTTTATGTGTTTTGAAACAGCAAGTAACACTCCGCCTCCATCTTTTTTGGAAGTCCCAGTAAACAATCGATCTTTGCGGAAAGTAATATATCTATCGTCGATGAATTCACTTGTACATATATTTGAGTTTAACCATGTTTCTGTAAAAGCAATTAAGTCATAGTTGTTTAACAGAATATTGTGATAAATGTCATTAGTTTTAGTTCTCATTCCTCTGACATTTTGGTAGTATACGTTAAGCATTTTTGTTATGTTAAACTCTAAATTATTCAATCTCAATTTTCAGTCTATTTAAAGTATCTAAGCTACGAATATATATATAGAATCATGATTAACATCCTTACGAACAAAGATTCTGCCATTACGAATCCAGACAAATTTATATGAAGTTTCCTTGGCTAGTTTCCTCGTTGCTGCATGTAATTGTTTATTGGCTGGGCTCAGGTGTTCAGTCACAAATACAGGAGCTCCTTTGCCGGCTATGCCCAAATGGTGAGAGCACAGTTTATCTTCAGGGTGTTTCTTATTGTAGTTGCTAACTGCTGCCAGGATCGTGTCGCGCTGCCGAGGAGACTGTAACTTTGCGATGACCGAACGGGGGCGATCATTATCCTTATTTAGTTTAGCGATTCGAGTGATCTGCAATATGTCGCTGTCATTTAAGGAACTCCTGATTGTTTTAGATAGGTTAATTAATGTATTTGCCAGATTTTCGTTATTGTGTTCAGGAATACCGTTGATTTCTAAATTGTTTTCACGCATATGCTGCTCAACTACATTTAAACGTGTTGTCAACTCATTGACATTGGTTTTCAAACGGTCATTATCGGCTTGCAGAGTCGTAATGATGGATTCCTTTTGTTCCAGACGAACCTTAAAATCCTCAAATACTTGGTTAAAAAAAGTGAGTGAGTCGTGAAAGGCACTCAGACGCTCATTTATGCTGGATAGCTGGTCCGTCACTGACTCTTTAATGGTATCCTTGATAGTTTTTCCTAGTTCCTGCTGCATAATATTTCGTAGTGACTCTTTCGTGACCAGCTGCTCTTGATCGGCTTTCCATTTAGACAGCATCTCGCGTAGCTCAGATTGGAAAGCACTTAAGGTTGAATCGGGTTCAGAATCCACCTGCTTGTTCGGTGAATCATCCAGACGAATACGCTTGCTACGCACAGTCACATTTATACCGTCTGTTTTTTCACTTGCGACAGACATCAAATCCGATTCCGAAAGTGATTGTCCGTGAGTTAAACTTTTTGATGAATTGCGTTGCATTTTAATAAGTAATAATTTAGATGAAATATAGTTTATATGATTAAGGGAAAACCAATAAAGTCACAAAAAGTCAAAACAGAATACAATGGAACCAAAAAAAAGAAAGCAAAAGAAAAGTGGTGAACATGTGATTCGAACTTAGACCTCTCTAAACGTAGGTCAGAGCGTTATGCCACTTAGCTGCGACGCTTTATAGAAATTAGTACGAAATAAGCCAGCGATATGTAAGTGGTCATGCAATCCGTGTGTGGCGGTCTCGACGATTCCTTTGTGTAGCTAATGGGGTCAAAGTCCAGAAAGCACACTTTAAAAATTTGCTAAAGTTAGTTTTGATTTTAAAACTGCTCACAACACCGGTAAACGTTGCAATTTCACTACGATTTTGCACACAATTGTCACCACTATGGTAAAGTTAACACTGTGTCGTTTTATCCTCGTTTTATTAACTTTTTACACTGTTTATAAAATTTTAGCACAGAGGTAATTGAAAGTACGTATGTTCGCGGTGGCGCGTGTTGACAGGTGCACATATCCTTCATTTCAATCATCTTATCTACCACCTTGCTTTTAAACATACTTGCACATTCTTCTTTTTCTATCATACGCCATCTGGTTTTGGTGTCCGCATATTTGCTAGTATTGTAAAAATAAAATATAAATGCGGAAGTAAGGCAGGCCGAAAATTTCGAAACCCTTTTTGTGAGCTTTATTTCTTCTGATTTCATTTGTCTCCACCAGGTAGCAGTATCGTGTCCCGCCTGACGGTGGCGCGGGTGTCGTTCGCCGACAGCGGGCTGTACACGTGTCACGCTAGCAACCAGTACAGTTCACATTCTGAAACTGCGCAGATCAACGTGCAACGTAAGTACCTATACTCCTTCAGTTAAGGCAGATAAATGTGGACGAAATTACATTTCATTATGTTTACTTAAGATGGGTGTTTCATCAATTATTTGGAATCCCTATGAAAGTACTTACGCCTTGCTTCTGGAGAAGGTCCAAAAAATATTTCTTAGATTTTTATATAAGAAACTGTTCGGGTACTAGCCCTTTCTGTACCCCACAAAATTTTTACTTGGAATGTTAAAATTCAACTCTCTCGAAGTCAAGCGTAATTTCTTTTTATTGATGTTTGCTGGTCGGGTCCTTCGTGGTGAATCTGATTGCCCGGAACAAGTAGCTCAGCTTGTAAGGCTTTTTGTTCCCCCCGTGCCCAAATACCAACTTAGAACCCGTGGACACAGATTGTTGGACGTTCCGTCTGCACGCACAGTTTCACATTCTAATTCTCCCTTTTTTTTTTTTTTTTTTTTTTTTTACGGATGGGAAATCATCAAATGACTTCTCCCGCTCTGGGCGGAGCGGGAGGGAGTGTCAGACTTGTACTGACTAAAACCCACCCATGTTCCTTCTTCGCCCTTTTTGTTCCAGGGCCGCGGTATCTCTTTCGAACAACCCGCAGCCCTGGCAGGCATCGGCCTTCTCGGGCCCCATCCGGTTTGCTGACATCTCCTTGAGGCGCGCGTGGAACACGTACGCGCCGTCGACACGGCCTGTCGTCATAAGACGGACGGACGGTGAGCTAGCCCATTACTCACCGTCCACAGGCTCGCGCCTATGGTGGCCGGGGGCCACTGGTTGCCCCCCGACGCCCGGGGCGTCTCCCGCGGCGGCTGGGACGTGAGGTTCTCTCCCTCTCACGTTCCGCCACCTCCTTCGCTAGCATGACTGCTTCGCAGAAGGAGGCGACGGCTTCCCATTCCCTCTCGCTCCGGACCATGGATTGAACCAGGGCCGGTCGCGAGAGGTCACCGCCGCCAATCGCCGCTACGAGGACACGGCGGTGCTCAGCCCAAGCAGGGCAGAGCTCCACGGTGTGCTCCACCGTGTCCTCCAGCCGATTCTCACAATGGTAACAGCCGGGCGTTTCCTCCCGCCCAATTCGGTGCAGGAACCTCCCGAAACAACCGTGTCCGGTGAGGACCTGCGTCAGGCGGAAGGTGAGGGCGCCGTGCCGCCTCTCTAGCCACTCCTCAAAGAGGGGACTTATCGCCACTATTGTGGCGTGCCCTGCACGTGGTTGCGATAGTCGCTGTCTCCATGCCACCATGAGATCGCGCCGGAGGTCTGTCCGCTGAGCGACAATTTGCCGCGGCAGCGGAGTTTCCCCCCGGCGTAGTGCCTCCGCGCGCCATTAATGCAGGCGCGCGAGGACCATCGCCTCCAGATCCCATGGTGGCAATCCGGCCAAGAGGCTCGCCGCCTCGCCGGAGATCGTGCGGTACCCCCGGATCAGCCTTACGGCTACCACCCTCTGGGGCGCGTTCAGGTAATGGGCGGCTCGCCGCCTCAAAGAACGCGCCCACACCGGGGCCCCATAAAGGGCCATGGACCGCACGACCCCCGCGTAGAGCCTCCGGCAGGAGGCGTTTGGACCCCCCAGGTTGGGCAAGAGCCGCTTGAATGCGGCCCCTGCCCGTTCCAGTTTTGGGGCCAAACGTCGGAAGTGCTCAACGAAGTTCCACCGGCTGTCGAGGACAAGTCCTAGGTACTTTAGCGTCGACTCGACGCCGATGGAAACCCCTCCTACCGTCAGTGTGGATCCCGACGGTGGCGCATTCCGAGGCCCATGAAAGCACATGGCCTCGGACTTGTGCAATGCCACCTCGAGACCCAGCTGCCGGATTCTCTCCACGACTATCGCAACCCCGCGTGTCATAAGTTTGGCCGCCGCCTCGTGCGACCTCCCCTGTGCCAGCACCAGCGTGTCGTCAGCGTAGCAAACTACGCTGACACCGCTAGGGAGGTCGGCGCGCAGCACCCAGTCGTAGCCGATGTTCCACAAGGGCGGCCCCAGAACCGATCCCTGTGGAACACCGCATGACATCTCTCGCCGGTTCCACTCTCCGTTGCGTTGTTATTCTAATTCTCCCTTGGTTCGCGCCCTAGCAATGCTGAACGCTCTTCTGACATCGACACCGGAGTGTGATTTATTTGCCTCGAGCTGGGTAGACGTATGCCGTGGATGTTTGAGTTTCTGTGAGAAGGTGAACGAAAGATGTTTTTTTTTGTGCTTGTTCTGTGGGAGGATGCATGAAAGATGACTTTTTTGTTGTTGTAATTTTAAGTACTTTTTTATTATGTTTATCATACTTTATTCTAAATATGTTTCTTTTTACTGTACATTTAATATTAATTCATTAATTAGGAGGATGCATGAAAGATGACTTTTTTTTTTGTAGTTTTAAGTATGTACTTTATTTTAAATGTTTTATCATACTTTATTCTAAATATGTTTCTTTTCACTGTACAATTACTTGGATTTTCTGTTAAATTGTACATGTCTTTTCTTTTCTTTTCTTCTCAAATAAATGAATAAATAAATCGTACATTTTATACTTACAGAGCTCGTGGTACCAACTAAATGCACGGATAATCCCTTCTTTACTGACTGCAACATGATCGTGCGCAGCAAGTTCTGTAGACAATTTTATTACTCGAAGTAAGTACATAATGTTAAGTCAGGTCAATCGATCTAGGATCATAGATATAATTTGATGAACTAGATTAACAATAGAGTTTAATTGTTTTTATCGACTATCCACTCAGTTCAGATGGTGGTTCATTACTCGGTGTGTGTTCCTTTTGTTTATTTATTTGAAAAATGGTACGTAAAGAATTTTATAAACCTACACGTTCTCGATCTATTGATGTTTCAGGACCCCAATAACCACGTGATGTTATCCCCAGGTTCTGTTGCAAGTCGTGTATAGAGGCTGGTCAGCTCGACCCCCAGGAGGCAGCGCTTCAAGCAGACCAGCATTATACGAAGAAGTAGACATCAGCTTCACCAAGATCTTACATCTCTTAATTTAAATACCTTAAAGTTAAGTATTGGTCAAAGAATCTATATTTTTTAATAACTTTATTATAATTTAGTTTAAACAATTTCTTTAAAATAACATAGATTTGGGCAAAATATACACCATTTTTTCAATGATGAAAATGAAAAATAATGGCTGAATAGCTGGCTGGCCACAGAAAAAAAACAATATATGAGCAGGAAAAGTTGTTGATTTATGTACAATAAAATTTATGTACTATTTTTTTGTTTAGCTAATTAATGTTTTTATATTTACTTTCCTTGTATTCGTAATGAAAAGCACAGTGTTTACCTCGGGTTAAAGACTTATTTAGTCCCTCGAACTATTGGTTACCAAACCCCGTCTCGGGACTAAATAAGTTACTTTCACCCCTAGGGTAACAATGTACTATTGTAGTTACAATATTAATAAATTAATAATTTTCGGCTTAAAGTAACGTAACACGAAGGGGATGGCGCCATCCCCATAAAATTAACCTGAAAATTATCTTACTATTATTACTATCATTATGATTGAGTGTCCTGCTCTAAAACATCTTGTCTAATACCACATTTTACTCAAATAAATAACAAATACCTACTTACTTAAATGATTATGTCAATAAAACGTGTTGTTTTGCATCCTCGTCAAAATTCATGAGGTTATCACAAAATACATAAATAATCGATTAAAATTACGGTATCCAGTTAATTATTAATAAACGCTGATTTTTGGTGGTTTAAGTTTGTCCGTATTTCAGAATAACCCTTTTAACGTGGTTTAGGGAATAATAAATGATCGAATAAACGTTTGAGATTTTTTGTTTATGTATAAGCGAGGTTATAAGGCGAGGATCAGACGGGCTACGTTAAGAACACGGGTGGTTCACACTTTCCGACTTCCGCAAAAAAAACCTACTCATTTTATTATTGTTTCGGGGCGTCAATCATTACCATAGTTACACCTTGAATTTGACGAGGATGCAAAACAACACCTTGTTTAATCAAAAGCTTATTGTTTACACCCTGTAATTACTAAGAAGTAAAACAGAAGCTATGTTATATTCATTTATTATAGCTGTTCATGAAATAGGTCACACCAAATAAAAACTGCTGAGAAACTTTAAGAACAAAAAGAGTAAAAATTTACAGCTCTTCTAATTGCTGTGCTATCCAATTGGTCGACCAAGAGGTCGCAGCCCTTTGCGATGGTCCGACCAGATAAGCTCTGCTCTTGACACGAAATTCCACGATGCGCTTCACTTGGCAAAGAATAGACAGAGATGGCGAAACATAGTCATGAAAAAAATGTCGGCAAGGGTGGCGATCCTCAGTAATGACGGGCACGACTTGAGTAGGAGGAACCATTTGGTAAAGAATTTGGCTTCAGCTTAAAACACATGAAATATAATCAGTAATTTTACATAAATGCAGATGCATGATGCATGCATTAAGATTTCAATAATAAAAGAACAATACATTTTTTTTTTTTAAGAACCCCCTTCCAAACTTCGAAAAGCTTTATTTTTTCTTGGTAAGTATTAACAATTGATAGGTGGTTTGTTTCAGTAATTTGTTCCATAAACATAACTATGTCGATCTACGGGATCAGCTAAAAATGACGGGTTCTGAGGTCTTTGAGAGCACTGTGGTTCCTTTTATTAGGGTACCTATGCCTATGTTGTCATCTGACAAACATCTATTTGTCGTCTGCTTAGCTTAAATTATTTCAGAAATCTTTCTGAAATCATTTAAGCAAAGCAGACCAAAAGTAATGAAAAAGGTTGATCTACTGATCCACACACCTAGTGATACAGTTTTATTACGAGGGGATAGGGCGAATCAGTCCAAAGGCAACAACAACCAAGATAGATTTTGCTTGTTTAGCCATATACCTATGCAGTAATTAGCAGCCAAAGAACCAGTCTTCACAGAAATTTTCATACTGTAGTTCATCATCAGCCTATAGCAGTCCACTGGTGAACATAGGCTCTCTAATTGCACACCACTCAGCGTGGTCCCTAGCGCTCCTGAATCGAACCTGAAAAGTGTCGAGGCTAGCAGATTAGCTGAATATTACTCGGTCAGCATTTTGCCCCCCGGGGAGGTTTTAAAGAGTTATAAAGGCTCAGCCGTTTTTCTAAGAACATACTAGCCAATAACAACAACACAGACACAAAGCTCTTGTTGCCCCAAGTTGTTATCGGTAACAAGGTAAGCACCAGGCCTTGAAGATCATGTTTAGAAATTGGGGCGTCCTCAAGTGTACTGTTTCGTGTCAGTTAAGTCGGCCTGTGAGCGACTGTACGTTACATGAGAATCAAACGATTGATGATAGCGGAAACTGTATTCTTGGGGATTATTATCGATTCAAAACTGCAGTGGGGCGTGCACATTAGAATTCTTTCGGGAAGGTTAAGCTCAGCTGCCTATCCAGTTAGAAAAATAAGGCAGTTAACTGATGTAGCCACAGCTAGGTTAGTATACTACGCTTATTTCCATAGTATTATGTTCTATGGCATTCTGCTGTGGGGTTCGGCAGCAGACGTTGACGCAATTTTCATACTGCAAAAGAGGGCAATCCGCGCCATCTACAAAATGGGTCCTCGCGAGTCCCTCAGAGAAAAATTTAAAGAAATCGATATACTGACTCTGCCTTCACTCTATGTTTTAGAATGTATTTTTCATTACTCATACTCTGAAAGTAGATCTGAAGTTGCCTGAAGAGTGGGTTGAAAGTAATACTTTTCAGCCCTAGGGAGAATCGCTTTCAACTGACAGATGTCAAATTATAAAAATAAAAAAAAACTAGTTCTATTTTCACATTTTTATTGTACCATGTTCCAACTTTCTATGCAGCCACGATGTAAAATTGAAATAACTCAAGTTAAGTATTGATTAAAGGATATATATTTTTAAAACACTTTATTATAATTTAGTTTCAACAGTTTTTTTTTTTAGACAACTTTGATTTGGGCAAAATATTTACCATTTTTTCAATGATGAAAATGAAAAATTAAGGCTGAATAGCTGGCTGGCCACAGAAAAAAAAACAAAACAGGCGGGAAAGGAAAACGGTTTTACTCATTTTTTCTTTAGCTAATTCATGGTTTTATTTTTACTTTCCTTGTACTATTCGTAATGAAAAGCACAGTGTTTACCTCGGGTTAAAGACTTATTTAGTCCCTCGAACTATTACAAACCCCGTCTCGGGACTAAATAAGTCACTTTCACCCCTAGGGTGACAATGTACTATTATATGTCCGCAAAAACCGAGGACTTTTCAAAATTAGAAGCGACTTCCACAATTTAATATAAATACACGCAGTAAACACGAAATTGTAATACCCAAATTTAGATTAACTAAAACTAGCAAGTCATTTCTTATAAACAGTATACGCTTTTATAATAAGTTGCCGAAGTCAGTTACAGAACTAACCGATGGAAAGTTTAAAAATTATATCAAACGTATCCTAATTAAAAAAGCATATTACAAAATTAAGGACTACGTTGAAGATCGAGAAGTTTGGTCTGAGCCCCTTCGCACATGCGGCTTCCCTGGCAGCTCATAAAACAGCACAAATGTGTGGATATCTCTAACTAAACTATTTTTTTTTTTTTTTAAGAATAGTTTCTAAATCACTACACCCTTTTGTTTAGAATAGTTACAGCACGGATGACAACATTTGTGTCACTTGTTTAATCTAGTATTTTTGCAATATCTTCTTTTTTTGTATAGACTCTTTTTCTTATTTACTGATTGTTTGTATATCATGTGTGGACATTGTAGGCCTCATAGATTCCTTGATCCTTGGTAACTTTTTATCTTGTTCTACGTTTTGTAGTAAGCAACGACTTGTTGTCGGGCATACGTTTTCCTCTCATACTTAAGTGCCAATGCTGTAACATAGAAACATTGTAGAGCCAAATGATTTTAAAAGAGTAACCATGGAGTTTCTTGCCAGTTCTTCACCATAGGAAACGACTTACCCCGAACTGAGCACCTTGTCGACGTTTTACAAGTGCCCATGTAGGCCAATGTGAAATAAAAATATTTTGATTTTGAAACGACGGCTTGGCAAGCTTCTGGCAATGTTTTCATTCGAAGATGACAGTATGGACTAGCGTGGTTTTCGCTTGCCCTACCTGAACTCGGAAATGGGTCCGTACTATGTACTATGACTCCCAGTCTTTGAGAAAAGAGCTCTCTGAGAGCCACTCTGAATCTCTGATACCTGAAAAGCTACAACGTTGTAAAATTAGTTGTCAGCAGAAAAAAGAGGCTTGCGAGTTTCTACTCTGAGTGTTGTCATGGTGTAGATATTACAGCCCAAATAATTTGATCCAAATAGTAATGCTTAAAGCACCATCTGTTGACACATATAATTATGCAATTTTTAGGTGAAATTTACAGAAACAATTTTAGGGTTCCATACGGATTCGGTCTGTCCGTTTGTCTGTCGTTTGTCCGTCCGTATGTCTCAGAGTTTTCATTCCGAGACTATTCACACAGTTGAAATTTGAAGACTAGGTGCCTTCTATGAACCGCTACAAGTATTACGGCGGGTTGAAAAAAAAATACCTGCGAATATATCTGTGTGGGGTGCTTATCGATCGGTCTTAAAAATGAAATTCCTACAAACTTTTTTTCTTAAGAAAATACTACTGGAACTGTTAGCCTGCGTTATCCCGCTGCTATTGATGAAAAAACACAAAAATTGCGTGCCCTTGTAATTTCTAAAGTAAGATAAGGAAAATTCTGAAAAAAAAAAATACATTTGTAGAACGTAAAAAACTTTCACAGAAAATTGGTAAGATTTGACACTTAGCACAGTAGTACTAACTTTGTCCTTCATTAAAATACTGTGTAAAACCAATTTCGTTTTGCTGTTGAGTGTAAATTTACAAAAGAATAAGTGTTGAATAGTTATTTGTGCAACAAGAGAGCAAAGTTGTTTTTTGCTGCGAGTGCTGATTTTGAATCCTGAGCAAGCGAAGGATTCAACGATTGAATCACGAGCGTAGCGAGTGATTCTAAAGCTGAATCCTGAGCGTGGCGAGGGATTCAATGGCACGAGATGCAAAAATCTTTGCTCTCGTGTAACACACATAACTTTTCACTTCAGCAGCGAGAACACTTTACGAGATAAAATAATAAACAGGAATTGATCGAAATAACTATTTATTGTGAATCAAAATTATTAACATTTTAGATGATCACCTCGTCTGTGATAAATCTAAAAAATAAGATAGCAACACCGTCTCCGAAAAACTGCTTGCGCCCTTTGTAAGTCTCGTTGAAGACATGGTATGCTTTCAGATATTTCTTGTGAGACTTCTCAGGTAGGAAACTTAATTCTGCATTAATGTCTTGTTGTTTTAACTCTTCCGGTGTTACAATACTGTTCTCGTCGCTAGTTTCACTCATATTTTACGATTATTTTAATATTTTTAACTTATTCAACTCTTTACGCCAGCCACGAATTTTTTTTCCCGCCCTTTCATTTAAATGGCGTGTTATTTTATTGCATGATATTTTATTATACAAAATATATTACGTAACATTATTGAAACTAGAAATAAATATTTATAGGTTAAATATCAGTTTTATTTGCAGTAAATACTTATTTTCGTTTAAATACAACAATAAGTTAAAAATTCAATAAATTACATTAAAAGACATTTTTTCTAAATCTCTTTAGTTAGTACGAAATTCCGAACGTGTTCGAATTCAAAAACGGAACTTCGAAAGGGCTGGTCTTTGTCTCTCTCTCTTTATAATGGGCGGGAAAGAGATACGAGTGTGAATTTTTCGAATTGTATGATTAACCCAAGGCTGAATAAGAAATTCGGGGCTTTCTGAAAAAAATAATTAAAAAGTTACTTTGTCTCACTCAGTGAGCAAAATCGCATTTTGCTCACTGATTTCAGGCAGCAAAACCTACATGTTTGAGCTACTGAAGTGAAAACTATTTTTATTATACTGTTTGGTGCCACGGAACCCTATGTGTGCCAAAAAGGCTATTGATATAGTCATGAAAGAGAATAAAGCTTGTAAATTTTCCACTCATGGAACACACGTCTCCTTTCTGTGAGTCCCTAAGAGGATATTTTAAAATGTCGTTTGACTAAATTATTGGATATTTTCGATTTAAATTATAGTATGCAGACTGGGAACGTCATGAGGTATACGCAGTTTAATTTATTGTCCTATTGCCAGCGCTACCCTGTATAGGTACCTGTTGAATTTCAACAAAAAGAATCACATCAAAATTCAACCACTATAACTTTCGTTTCACTTTTTTTGTCTTGCTGCACTCTGATACATGTAGTCAAGAATCGTTCTATTATTATAAAAATACATCAAAATTAATATCAAGTTCGCCAAATTTTAAAGTTGATGTAGAAATCGTGTACCCCAACTCAAAATAGGAACCGGAACAATATTCCACCTTGATGAACGCCTGTACTAATCATCTCTGTAACGGCGTTAATACTTTGGCATTAACGCCGCGGTGTTTACTTGAATATTAATCGGCCATCGTTCAGGTATGATGTTTCTGGTTTATAGAGTTCGTGGCATTTATCCATGTTACAGTTTCAGCAGAACTGACTTGGTTTACGGAATCGAACGCCTTTATGAGGTTCCATCGGACGGACCTTGTCATCATTCTAACAAGCGGTAATTAAACACAGCTTATATTTATACGTTTAATTGTCCATTTATTTACATCGTCACAATTATAAAAGGATTCACTTAAACAAATTATTATGACTTGTCAACTAGCCACCTAGCGTTACCCTACGAACTAAAACAAACATTCACTTTATAAGACAACTTATTACATAAATAATTTATTTACTATATTCTTCTGACTAACTATGTAGAAATGTAAAATTACTCAAAAATATTCCATCACAGATGGAGTTTGTGACATTTTAAAATATTTATTTACATAAAACTGTTAATTTCAAGCAATATTAACTATCTACATTAAATCTATTGGTATGATTGCGTGTTATGAACATGCGCACAGTAGACCGCTGTGTTGTGGTTCAACGTCCAAGTAATAATACCTATTCCAGCTATGGCACATGAAACAATAACAATATTACGCCAGAGCTTGCGACCGACACTACCAGGAAGGAGGTAACAACAACTACTTTGTTCTCGCTAAAATACTAACACCTGAAGACATACTAATTTGAGAGCAGGAATAGTCACGCGTAAGTCTATTAGAAAATAATTAACACAGTATTGTACTACAAAATACTTTTAAAACAGTACTCGAGGGAAAGTGACAAACACTAATATCGGTCGCGTCTGGCTGCTACACTATGTAAGATCTTGGTGAAGCTGATGTCTACTTCTTCGTATAGGGCTGGTCTGCTTGAAGCGCCGCCTCCTGGGGGTCGAGCTGACCGGCCTCCACACACGACTTGCAACAGAACCTGGGGATAACGTCACGTGGTTATAAGGGACTTGAGACAAAATTACAATAACAGATCGAGAACGTGTTAGTATGTCCATGTACGACTTGTCTAATAAATAAACAATGCACATTCCGACGGTAATGGATAACTAGCGAAGGAATAGTCGATAAGAACAATTAAACACTATTATTAATCTTGGTTAGCAAATGATATAGATTGACCTAATTGATCGATTAACCTCACTTAACGATTATGTACTTACTTCGAGTAATACGAGTGTCTACAGAATTTGCTGCGCACGATCAGGTTGCAGTCAGCAAAGAAGGGATTATCCGTGCATTTAGCTGGTACCACGAGCTCTGTAAGTATAAAATGTACGATGTAGCATCCTTATTAAAAATATGTATAGTTAAACGCCTGTGCAAACAGGTTCGTGCTTTCTTTAATGTCAACACTTTGAAAAGACGAGGTGTAATACGATGGTCAAGCTTTTTTCGGAGCATTTAGAAATATTTGGGAAACACAAAGTTTGTAGTTGAATGTGCAATTTACAAATAACGTTGAGGTACCATGGAAGATATATTTGTTGTATCACTAAGATGGTGGTCGCTACACCATTTGCCAATAAAGGGTGTAACAAAACCCTTATTCTCCATAATGAGAGTATTTTAAGACCATACCTAGGAACTTTCTAGTTACGGAGATATTGGTCTAAGTTACTATTTTTTCACAGCTTTTTATTTTTTAAATACTAGTTTTGAAAGTTAGTTACTAATGTACTACTTGAAATACCTCCATGACCCGTTTACTATTCAATGCATCCATCAGCACAATGTGTACGTTAAGTGCGTTTCATTGAGTTTTACTATAAAACAAGAGTATTCCCAAAAAAAAAATGTTTCATGCAATAATTTTTGCGTAGGGTTACTTAGTTTGATGTTCAGAATGCTTGGTTGTCGGCTTCGAAAGGGTCTATTCACACAACACAACTTATGTTCTGCCAAGAATGATTATATTCATAAACCTTGTCCTCGTCTTGATATGAATAAGACGACGCTGACAAGGCATGATGTTGATTCACCAGCTGCTGACAACTGATTGAAGGACTCTCTGCTAGACATAGGCCTCTCCTAAACATCATCATCATCTGCCTAGCCTTTTTCCAAACTATCTTGGGGTCAGCTTCCAGTCTAACCGGATGCAGTTGAGTACCAGTATTTTACATGAAGTGACTGCCTATCTGACCTCCACAACCCAGTAACTGGGTAATACGGTACCCCTTGGTAAGACTGGATGTCAGACTTTTTGCTTCTGACTACTCGTAACGACTGTCAAAGATCTACAAATGACAGCCGGGACCAACGGCTTAACGTGCTTTCCGAGGCACGGAGGAAACTCGGTATGTAATTATGGTCACCCATCTACGGACCAACCTCGGCAAGCACAGCTTAACCTTAAAGATCGACCCGTGCGGCTGTTACTATTTAGCCACGAGCTCCTCACCATAGGCCTCTCCTAAACATCACTACGAATATACTGCATATCCTACATTCCGGTTATTCTTCAGCAGGTCATTGGTCCACCTTGTTGTAGGTTTACTTACGCTGTGCCTCGGGAATTTTCAGCAGATTCTTTTCGCCCGCCAGTAACTTTAAAGAAGAATACTTACGTTGCACGTTGATCTGCGCAGTGTCAGCCTGCGAACTGTACTGGTTGCTGGCGTGACACGTGTACAGCCCGCTGTCGGCGACCGTCACCCGCGCCACCGTCAGGCGGGACACGATACTACTACCTGGTGGAGTCGACAAGTTATGGATTAGAAATAGACAACAAAGTGTAGAACAATGTGACAGTGCAATATTGAATTTAATTACAATGTTTAGCATATCTTTCATTTTTAGTATCGGGTTGAAAATTTACTTATTTTCTATTTGAGATGGTTTTGCTCTTGACTCTTGTCTAGGTCAGAGATGACGGAGACAGAAGATGGAACGAGTATACCCAGAAGAAGCTTGTTGACTACAAATTTCCTACAATTTGTAAAAAATAAATAACAGATATGTTTAATCGATCGATGCGATTCATGACTTTGATTCATACATAACACGATACAGATTTCTAATTCTAAAGTTGTAAAAAAAACTGCAATTTTTCCAAGACTGACTCTAGTTTGTTTAATCATTAATAATTTACATTTCGACAAATATGTCGTATCTTTGTGACTATAAAATGCTATTTCAATATTTGCTGTATAATATGCGGTTAGAATATTAATTTTTAATTAATATGTGGACAAATTTATACAATTAAACATAAAGCTAGTAATGATCCAATTTCATCAAGCTGAAATATTTGGACTCAATCGCAACTCAGCCTGTCGCTGTCCATTGTCGGACAGGACAGCTTTCCCAAGGTGCTACAACACCCGGTCTTCCATATCAAAGTTGACCAGCCGGCGTTTCCACTTCGTTTGCCCATCTGGCAAGGGGACAGCACTACGACGATACGCACTCTCTATTTGACGACTCGTCTGCTTCAACAGTTCAGTCTTTCAACTTGATCGTTACTCCGCAAATGTTGAATCTTATCCAAGTAGAAACTTCGAGAGGGAGTAGACTTACCACTGATAGTGATCCTGCCGTCCACCTGTATGGTGGCGCCGTCTTTGGTCCAGTGCACGTCAGGCTCGGGGAAGCCGTCCACGTCGCACGTCAGGTACAGGTCGGCGCCGCTGTTCAGCGTCGAGAATGGCGTCGACACATGAGTGGACACCGGTACTGTACGTGGAAAATATGCGCTATAGGGCAAGTTTTTACAAACGTCGAAACATAAAAAAAAACCTACGAAAGTACTTACGAGTATTTATTAATGTGCTATTGTGCTAAGAGAAGAAATCATGTATCTAAATTAAAATGACCAAGTAACAGCCATTTTGAAACTTCATAATGGTCATAAACATTTAGCTTGCTTTATGTACAGCATATAATTATACGGAATTGAAACATTCAACAAAATTACTCCTCCCAGAATAAAGAAATTGAATTCCGCAAACTTCATCAGCAACATACAACATGTAATAATCATACGATATGTATAAGGGATACCTTAGGATACATACGCACTAAGCGGATATCCGCAATGCGGCCAGCCGTCCGGCTGACTGGAATCAAAAATTTGTACGAGAAAGTAGTTTTTATACGCACTGCGATGCGGCTGCGGGCCGACCCCTCCGGTCGTTCCGAGGGCTGCGGGCCGACTGATGGCCAGCCGCATGGTTGTTATACACACTACGTGGATAGTGCTTTTGTTTCTTTGCTATAATGGTTTTTAAAATGCTTAAAAGTTCTTCAAACGATTTCAGACTCATTCTAGTATATCCAAAAAACTTATCTCCATACTTTTTGAGCTCTTCGAGAAATAATTCAAAATGCTTGCTCTCGTCTCAAATAAGTCTGCAAATAAGGATGTACTCAGTACCTTTTTCTCTGTTTCTTTTTCTTTATATAACGTGAGTAAATGTAGTAAATAGCTGCGACTTCTTCGACGTCCATTTTGGAAATGAGTCAATCCAACCGCAAACCACGACGGTGTCTCAACCGCACGTTCCGGTTGCGGTTGCGGCAAGACGCCACCCGGCTAAACGCAAGCGCAGCCGCATCCTGCGGTCCACCGGACGGCTAACCGCTTAGTGAGTATGCAGCCTTATAGTCTATATACTTACAAATGGTACTGGCACTGCATTGTTTATACATTGTTGTTAACAAATATCACTGTTGAATATTGACAAGATAAGGAAAGTGTGTTTTTGACGAAAAAAAAAACGCTAAATCGTTCACTTGTTCATACTATACCATCACTTGAGGTACCTTACAGTTGTTTTTTTTTAAGTGAGCGTAGATGACGAAAAATAATGAAAGGAGACTCGAGCCAGATTTTTTGAAAACTAAAAATGCATCTTTAGATTTTTATAAAATCAATATTCCTGGCCAGGAATTAAACCCGTTGATTTAGCAAAAAAACACACTTTATTATTACACTACTCGATAGTGTCGCTAATAAGGACCAAACTACAAAAAAAAAACACCCGTATACAAACCAGTCTCCTATATACTAGAACAGGAGTTGATCCCAATAAGTCTATAGATATTTTATTATATTTTATTTTTTGATATTTATTTGGGACTTAAAAGGAATAATCCGACATCACCAGAAGAACACATGCAAGCTAAATACATAAACATGCTTCATGCAGAGATAAGCCATTCCGTACTATTAGTGGAAGTGTATGATTGTTGATCTTACGTCAGTTGCAAACTGTGAAATATATATACAAGAAATAAATTCAGATTTCTACTTGAAAGATGTTAATATTGGAGAGTGTTTCCTCATAGTTTGCGTAAACATTATTGTAAGATAAACAATCAGCCAGAAAGGTTCATTCAGACACTTGACAGTTCCTAATCTTACCGGTGAACAACGGTCTGAACGCTTCGGTAGTACTCGTAGTAGTGGTGGTTGTCGTCTCCGCGGTGGTGGGCAGTTGTGTCCTGGGTCTGGGCGGCAACGTGTTTCGTGGTACTAACAACTCGTTTTCAATGAAGAGCCCTTCAGGCTGATACGCTCGCACGAAGACCACCCACGACGCCGCCTTGCCTTCTCCGTTATATGCTTGACATGTGTACTGTCCAAGAGTTTCGATAGCTAGGCGTCTGATGAGGAGGATGTTTCCTCTCGCTAAGTACACTGCGTCGTTGTATGGAACCATGGCTCCGTTGTAGCCGCGGTACCAGAACACGGAGGGTGGTGGGTACCCGTACGCGAGGCAGCGCACTTCGAGCGGACTGCCCAGCTCGCCGGTCACCACGGCGTTCTCATCTCCAGCAATTCCGACAGGCATCCTCACAGGATCTACCAGCCCCCGATTGTTAGCGGACCAATGTAAGAGTTCGTGAATGCATCACCTTCTTAGTATTTAGTGAGAGAAGTTACATTCATAAACTCTATGTTAATTTCAACTACAAAGCGTAAAATTATTGAAATGGGAGGACATAACAAATGAAGTTAGGAGATGTTTTGTGTGCTTCTAAAATATTGTTGGCTACTGTATCTAAATACTCGAAAGTATCTTTATAAATTGCACTTACTTACAGACATTTTCAATGATCCAGAAAACGACCAATATTTTTTTTAATTGGACCATATCACCTAACTTCAGAAACACTCAAAACAATGTATCAATTGTGACAACCAGCAGCAGATATTGTGTTTAGTGTGTCGTTCACCTTCGTATGCGCGTGCGCACGCTAGCAGCGCGGCGAGCGAGAGGAGACAGACGCGCGACATGTCGAACGAGCGTAATGAGCCACTTATGCAAAGTAACACGAACTTCAACTGCGCGAGTACACGGGCAACGCGAGCAATGGACAAACTCCTACTGATTGCGTTAATGAGTTGATAAAAGAGTGTTGACTGCGAAAGATTGCAGCCTGTGCGCACGTTGGTAAACGGGAAAACTATGTTATTTTATATTATTCCTAAACTATTTATAATTTGTAGTAGAAAAGCATTTGTAGGCAAATGTTTTTCAAGTTCGTAACGTTTCAACTGTTTATTAAAATATTTGCGGCACTTTTTATGAATCTCACCAATTCTTCTAGGGGAAGGTCGTTAAAAGCTTATTCTAGATGGTGTGACCATAGCTAGGTCTCATTCTGACCAATGAAGTCAAGCTATTTTGAAATTTAAAATGGCATTACCAGATTTTCAACCAATGCTTGGAACCAGCTATGCTAGCGCCATTAGTCACAGGAAAGTTTCCATCCCCATTAAGAAGTAAGTAAATTAAAGAATATGTTAAATATTGATGGCGTGCACCATTTTTTTATCCTATAATAAACAGTAGGTATTATAAAAATTACATTTTTATTTTTACACTTGTAACAAACAATATAATCAAATCTTGGAACTCAATTTTAAAACCTACTTCTAATATATTGTCGTATCGAAATAAAACTTTTGCTGCGTAATTCGGATGATAACACTAGAATTTGGAGCTGATCTGATGACGGAACCAATAGGTAGATAGTGGAAATTATCAGTGGCTACTAGTAAACCCGTCGAGTTTGGGGTCAAATGATTAGTTTTGATGAGACCAATGGATTGCAATTGGTGCTGAGTGTCTTGTTGATGGAGCCATGAGATGGATACTTAGTGGTGTATCCTTTTTTACAAACAATTCATTATTTCACCATATTTTTTTTTGTGTTTGGGCTGCATTACTTACGTTTTTGTTTTTTTAATTGTATGTCTTATGCGTTCACATTCAGACTAATATCTAAGTTATCTACCAACGATAGGTCATCATATTAATTTGTTTACAAGTGAGAGGGGTTACATACACAGACGCACTGATAAGAGTGGGTCAAGAATAACGATCAGACAAGCCAATATAAAGATTACGATTCTAAAACGTGATCTATGAATAACATTTAAATCCTGGAAAATTAGCGGCAAGTGCATTAAATAAGTAAATCTGTGACAGACTATGCACGTGGAATAAAACATGATCGCGTCACGTTAGAGTGAGTTCTAAGTATCTTTAAAGCAATTAGTGGATTTAATAATAATGTAAACATTTTAAGTTCATGTCAGCGCATTTATGTAGGAAGGTTGCTTATACATTTCTGATGCGCGGATATCAGAACGAACATGAATAAGCCATGGCTTCTAAAGAGTACTTATGTACTTTGTGATATTTAACACGGAACTAAAATGTCGTATTACAAGAAGTTCGTGGGTTATAGGATATTGGTTATTGGCTGTTGCCATAAATCGGGTAGAAATAATAACTCCGAATTACTACTAACAAAATATATAACACTTTTCCCGACTTGGGAATCCAGCTCAGAACGGCAGAGACTATGCTCAGCAGTAGCACTAGACCGACACGGCAGGCAATACAATCATCATCTACGTGGCCTTTTCCAAAACTATGTTGGGGTCAGTTTCCAGACTTTAAAACTGATACAGCTGAATACCAGTATTTTACATGGACCATGTTTCTCATCTGACTGTCCACTACCTAAGACCCAAGCATCGTCTATAGGTTATTAACTATGTGCTATGTGTGTCAATGATCGCAATTAACCCACGATACAAACGGAAATATTATATTTACGATTAACTATAGAGCAATACTCGTGTTGCTAAACTGCGTTCACGATTTCGTTTCCAGTACAGATGTAAACAAAATGTGCTTTTGGAAAACATAACAGCCACACATGAATATTTTCAAATTTGCGGTATTACTTCAAATGTATTTTTTTTATGATTTTTCAATAAGTACCTACTCAGTAGTAGCAGCAGTAGTTATTGAATTTTAAAATGCATGTTTTTTGACCCAAATTATCATCATTTCCCTAAGTTCTAACAAACTTTTCAACACATTTTCGGCATAAGTATGACGTCACCCGAGAAACTACCGTAGTGTCGCCGCCCGCGCCTCTGTGTTGCCATGAATGTTTCCTCGGGGAATCCTTCGGGGAATAATAATAACTTTTTTTTACCTCTAATATAAACTGAATAGTAGGTATATACCCCAACAGAAAAAAAAATTAATAGACTTAATGTAAAATGTTTCTATCTAACATCCTTATTGATTTGATTTATTTTAGACAAATCCATTGTAAGATTGTTTGGCTAATGAGCGCAATAAGGGCTCTTGTTCACGACTGGTTCTTACACGCTTACAGTTCATTGTTCGTCCAATGACGTCTTTCGATTGGTTACTTTCAGTCGAATTGAATAATGAACGTTTATCTCAACGTTTTTTATTAGTATGAACGTAGAATGAGACTAAAATTAACATCCACTCAAGTGAAACATCTGATATTTGTTAATCGTTTCTTATACCTACTCCACATTGCCTCCAATAACTAACTCGCCTTGCATAATTACGAAGATGAACTGACACTCAAATTATTTGAATTATTTGTATTACGTACAAAAAAGCAAAAAACAAAATAAAAAACCCGTTGCCGCTTGTTCTCCAACTGTTCCTATTATTTATTAAGTAAGGAAAGAGAAAAGTTAGTGTCAAAGACAGAAAGGTCAGAAAAGGCAATCAGTTAATGTTCTAAACTAATCAATCCAAAACCTCTAAATACATGAAATCCCAAAGTATTACAAATGTTCCCGAATGCCAAACAAAAAGGTTTTAAGAGTCGCAAGTTGCTGTGGTGGTGTGGCTTATACTATAATAATAGCAGGCAAAAGCTTTTATCATGTAATAGTACATTATGATATAAGTGCGGTAAGTTGAAAATTACAGCCGAGGCGATGTTGCTAGCCCGAGCCGTAGGCCAGGGCTACAAGAAAGCAGAGGATGTAATTATCAAAGCGCACGTATGTCATACATTTTATAACATATTTGCGAGGAATTTTTTTTAAAAGCAAAGGCACAAAAACAGCCAGTATTACTAATAAAATAAATTAATATTTTTGTGTTTTGTTACATATAAATGGTTGTAATTCACGGTCAAAATTAATTAAATTAAAGAATGAAATGTTTATTTATTATATTTTATCTCCCAAGTTAATTTTATTCATAAAATGTTGACCACTTTTCTGACATAAAAAATCTTTGCTAAGATTTAAAAAAGTACCGTTCGTTTTAGACGGAGCATTTTAATAAACCGTGCGTTTTACATTACATTACCGCACTAGTACGTAATGAGACACGATATTGAAATTGGTGAAATAAGAGACCCGAGCAAATGTGTTATAAAATATTTAAGTTTATGCCGCAATTTTTATTAATAAAATAATAAAATCAATGACGAATTAACATATCCTAAATAAACATGTCTTTAAACACGGATAAAAATATCGTTCTTCCAATCTAATTGTGACAGAAGTCCACAGCAACGGACACTCTCTAACATCTCATACCATTCACCAAGCCTTGATCGTGTTCACCCTCACTCACCATTGACGGCCAGGTGTACCTGCTGCGTGGCCATTCCAACGCCATTGTCAGCCACGCAGATGTAGACGCCGGTGTCGTTGCGGTACAGAGAGACGATCTCCAGCGCGCCGTCAGACATCATCCTGTAGCGGCCCGCGTTACCGTCGATCTGTTCCGTCAAAAATCATAATTTAGACTTGCTTTAAATAATTGAGTGCCTGCAGTTTTGGAACATCAACCCAACTCAACCCTCCGGGCAGTTCTACAGTCCTATTTAATCGAAGCATTTGGTACTTACGGTAAGCTCTCCGAACCTCCACGTGATCTTGGGTGGTGGGTTGCCGTGGAACAGACAGCGTAGTGTTGCTGAGCCACCTTCAGATGCTTCTACCTCCGGCTCAGGCTGCGGTAATGCCAGAGGTGCTGCGGGTACATCTAAACAAAACGTGTACATGAGTTATGTCGGATCCTCGTCTACTTCTCATTGTGTCGACAGTAATCTTAATTAATTCGGTCCAGAAGTTACGGCACAGAAACCAGGACAGTACAGCATCCATCTTTCTTTAGTCTTTCCCTAGACGATTCGCCAGTAAAATGACACGACTCCCCCCTGAAGAAAGATTCAGCCTTTACGGCACGAGGATTTTTTCACGCAAAAAGTGTTTAACCGACGATGCCGTGATTTGTTTCACGTTACAAGCAATACAGTTTCACAGGCAACTGTATTCTTCTTAATATTATTTTGATACATTGACAAAGTTTGCCTTGCTTTCATGTTTGTGAATTCATGTTGATGGATCCACGAGATGGATAGTGATACTCAAAATCTATCCTTTTTTACCACATACAATTCCATGTTTCACCATGTTTTCTTGTTTTGGCCTGTGTAAGTTAGGTTAGCTTTTGCTGCGTAATTCGGATGATAACACTAGAATTTGGAGCTGATCTGATGATGGAACCAATAGGTAGATAGTGGAAATTATCAGTGGCTACTAGTAAACCCCTCGAGTTTGGGGTCAAATGATTAGTTTTGATGAGACCAATGGATTGCACTTGATGCTGAGTGTCTTGTTGATGGCTTGACCAACCTAGGCAAGCACGGCATCCGGTTTGGGCCTGAAGATGGACCCAAGCGGCTATTATTAGTTAGCCACGAGCTCACCAGGCAATACAAATGATCAATTTTATTTTGCGTAATCAAGGTATTTTATTTGTAAAAACTGCGTTATGTCTATCCACTACCTAAGTCCCAAGAATCGTCTATAGGTTATTAACTATGTGCTATGTGTGTCAATGATCGTAATTAACCCACGATACAATCGGAAATACTATATTTACGATTAACTATATCGAGCAATACTCGTGTTGCTAAACTGCGTTCACGATTTCGTTTCCAGTACAGATGTAAACAAAATGTGCTTTTGGAAAACATAACAACCACACATATTTTTTTTTTAATTTGCGCTATTACTTCAAAATGTTTTTTTTTTTTAATGATTTTTCAATAAGTACACACACAGTTCCATTAAATTTTTACCACCCCAAAAGACATGTGCGTGTAAATCCGTGGCGGGCCTAGTTGGTTTTTGTATTTTGCAAAAACATTTTAATATAATTAATTCATTGTTTTAGTGAATAAATAAGTTTAAGGTTATATTTTTCTTTTAAACTCTGTTTTAATATTGATTTTTCAATAAAACGTTAATACTTCTATTTTTGGGTATAACGAGCAATAGTACGATTAACATTTATAAATATATGTGCAAATAGTCCGGAGATTACAAGACCGCTGGTCGTGCACGAGGTTAGGGGTTCAAATCCAAGGTGTTGTGAGATTCGCTTTTTGTCAAGAATATTTTTTTTTTAATTTTAGTGTTATTCTATTATTTTTTGTAGTATTTAATAAAAATTAAATACTTTATGTGTAAAATACTATATGTGTTAAATAATAGAAATAATAAAAAATATTTATTATTGCTATGGGTGGAAACATTGAGTTCTTTTTGAAAGTATTCTTTAGATCATTCGAAACGAATTCAATGTTGTAGCAGTGTAACATTTTAAAATTTGAGGGGTTCGGAAATACTGACGCTGTCTGTACCTACTCAGTACTGATTTTGAAATCAACTTAATTGACACTAGCATTTAAGTTGATATTTGTTTAATCTGAACTGACGTCAATTAGTCATGCATTTAAAAATGTCGTGTAACTATAAAATATTTTCAAAAACCGTGTTCACCCTCACTCACCATTGACGGCCAGGTGTATCTCCTGCGTGGCCACTCCAACGCCATTGTCAGCCACGCAGATGTAAACGCCGGTGTCGTTGCGGTGCAGAGAGACGATCTTCAGGGCGCCGTCAGACATCAGCCTGTAGCGGCCCGCATTACTGTCGATCTGTTCCGTCAAAATTCAAAATGTAGACTTGCTTTAAACAATTGAGTGCCTGCAGTTTTGTAACATCTCAACCCTCCGGGTCAGTTCTACAGTCTTATATAATTGAAGCATTTGGTACTTACGGTAAGCTCTCCGAACCTCCACGTGATCTTGGGTGGTGGGTTGCCGTGGAACAGACAGCGCAGTGTTGCTGAGCCACCTGCAAATCCTTCCACCTCCGGCTCAAGCTGCGGTAATGCCAGAGGTGCTGCGGGTACATCTACAAACAAAACGTGTACGTGAGTTATGTCGGATCCGCCTCTTCTTATTATGTCGACGGTAATCCTAATGGAGTCGGTCCAGAAGTCACGGCACAGACACACAGGATAGGACAGCATCCTCCTTTTTCTCCAGTAAAATGATACGACTCATTCGAAAAAAGATTCAGCCTTTACGGCACGAGGATTTTTTCACGTAAAAAGTGTTTAACCGATGATGACGTGATTTGGTATGATTGGATGGACACGAATGGTACTCCTGTGAATACAGGCAACTGTATTCATCGTAATATTATTTTGATACCATTGACAAAGTTTGCCTTGCTTTCATGTTTAATCGGTTTATTGCGGGGTTTGGGCCAAACCAATACTTTTACAACATTTGGTCTTTCGAGTCGCTCGCCTGTAACATATAGAAAGAAAACCTACAAAGGATTTACAGTGGTTATGTTCAAACGTTCTTACTTGGTGCAACAGTAGTGGTAAGAAGCGGATGTGGGCTGGTCTGCTCGAGTGGTACCAAGCACAGGTCGCTGCATCCTCGTCGGCAGCACTTGCCCACTCCTCGGCACTCAGCGTCGTCTCCACACTCGTGGCGGCACGTCACCTCGTTCGTCGTCGTCTCGTCCATGGGACAGGCTCCAGCCTTCACAACTGGTGATCAAACGAATAGTTGAAGGAACTCAAGTAATAGTGGTAGACTTCCAACTTGCCCACGTGTTAACCCAGTCGTGTGCCAATTAGGACCCTGCATTCCGGTCTTATGGGACGGTTCATCATCATCATCATCATCAGCCTATAATGTTCACACTGCTGGGACACAGGCCTCCTCTCTATGAGAGGGAGTGGGCTGTAATCCACTACGCGGGCCCAGTGTTGGTAGATGTCACATGTTTTCGATTTTTTAGTTTTAGGACATGCCGGTTTCCTCACGATGTTTTCCTTCACCGTTTTTGACAGGAGCGGTGATGAAATTAATTACATAAAGTAATGCGCCTGCCTGGGTTCGAGCCCACGGCTTACTACTCGTAAGTCGGAGCTACCACCACTGGGCCACCGCTGCTGTGGATGGGACGGTTGCTCCCTTTTAATTCCCCTCGTATTTAAATGCGAGACGGGTTCTCGAAGACGTGTACATTGTTTGGGACTGCTCTGTTTAGGCGAGTTTAATGGGGAAACACAAAGGACTTACTAGTTCTGCATTCAGCGGTGTACTTGGTCTCTGGTTCGAGGCCGTCCACGTATTGATTTACCACGCAGCGCTCGCCTGCTCCACAGGACTTCCTCTTGCATGGATACTCTTTGCATCTGCATCTGTATGAACCAATCAATCATTTAAGTTAGTCGATATAGTTTTGACAGCAGAACAGACGACATGAAGTTAAGTGGCATGAAAAAAAAATATGGTAAAAAGTTACACTAATATGGAACGTGATTGATACACATAACTCTGTATACCTTAATTATTCAAAATCGGGTAAGTAATATATGATATAATTACAAAATCTCTATCATTCACAAGATATAACATCAGAATCTATAATTTTATTCGATATAATGATCAGTTTGTATAATAAACGATTAATATAATTTTAAAGTAACTAATTTTTAAAAGCATAACATACATTGAATATAAAATCGTTTGATATACCACTCAAAAGATATAAAACCTATTTTGTCTAATATGATAAAACGCCTAGTAAGAAACACAAAGCAAGCATGCAGCATGCAACATGCAGCAGGCATGGTTTCTGCCACGGCTCCGGCGCTGCGTGGCTCCGGCGGTCCCATGCGAGCTTATCGTCGCAGGAGGTCTACTCTCTTTAACCGAAACGTAACTTTCGGCAACGAACGAAAATTACACGTAGTTACGTTTGTGACCCTACTCTATATAATTTGCGGACGCACCCAATAACATTCAATACATTCGTCGTCTGTGAATTCGAACTTCTTGACCTCCTGATGTATTTCACGCTCACCACCGTGGCTTCGGCTTGCTGGCCGGCTTTGCCAGCCAGCCTCAGCCGCGGCGGCGAGTGTTAAAACCACCTGCCCCTCCGCGCCTACGCGATTTTAAATTACACTCTAGGGGTAGGGCAGACAAGACTACGTGGAGTCGGTTTTGCAGCGATTCGTTTCTGTCACGCCGCTCCCGCAGCACGCTCGCTTCACTCGTTTGCCTTAGCGCCATAATGGTCACTGTTATAACTAGACCTAATCCAAATGATTCACCAACATAGAGGGATCCTGGCACTCCGCTCCGAACCCGACTTAACCTTCTAAGCTAATATAACCCATCCAAGTCGGATTGCTTTGAATCGGGGTGTTAACCGTAAAGATGGTGTCAATATTATATATTTTAACCTAACCTAACCTAACGATTTTCGATTCAATAAACGTTATTTCCAATAACGTTATACGAAATAAATTTTGGAGTATGTAAATGTTATATCTAAAGAAATTATATCAACAGTTGGTATAACTCACGTTCATTATATCTTGTGAACGTTATTAAAATGAAAATAAACCAAATAACTTTATATGATATGAGACGCACCCTTCAAAATCTATTTTACTTACAGGTTACAGAAAACTTGATTGGTCAAACATTTATTGTAGCTTCTAAAGTTGATTGTTGATAAGTGAGGTTACCTCTCGCAGCCGTCGGCGCCCACGATCCTGTCAACACCGTAGTTGCACTTGAGTTGGGTGCACTCCTGCCGCAGCGGCTCGCAGTCGATCTGGACCTGCGCGCACGAGCACTTCTCGCAGCCGTCGGGCATGCGCACACGCTGCACGCCGTACTGACAGCGCAGGCGCGAACAGTTCGCCTCGTACTCATCGCAGTCGACGTATACTTCGTTCGTCTCTGATGTATGAAATAATGCAAAGGGTGAGAGATTTCACAAATGAAATACGACTTCTTCAACTGTTTGAATTTTTTTTGTAGATTATTGCATAACCTATATTTTTGGATAACAGTTAATGCTCATTTACGGAGACATGGCGCGTCAGGTGGTGAGCCGAGCGGCACGTTGTGCATTTTTGGCGTAGATAGGAGGCTCGTGCAGCCGCCTGCGTTATCACACGCGCAAACACAAGCATATCGCAATGTACGATGTAGTTTACGGAAACGCGGGGCGTGACGCAGCGGGTGGTGCGGTGCGTGAGGAGCAGAGGTACCCAAAAAGAAGAGGTACCCGCCGGGGGCTACGCTGCATTTCAAGCAAACGTCTCCGTATAATATACATCGTTATCATCATATTTTTGAACTTAAAGTGGGGGGGCGAATTGCAACGCACCGCCCGACGCACCACGTCTCCGTAAATGAGCCCTTATCATTTACAAGAAAATGAAAAATCCCATACTTTTGTCCCTTGACTTACTGTATACCAGTATTCAGCTGCATCCGGTTACACTGGTTGCCGACACCAAAATACTTGGGAACAGTTTAAGCATATAATAATGATATAGAAATTGTGGGTTAAATATTAATTTGTCTTAGTTACCGGCAACACATCTGGCGGAGTACACCGGTTCTTGTCTGGTACGGTCCCTCACAGCGAAAGCCTCGCATCGCTCGTTTGGCTGGCAGTTAGCTCTGACGCACGGGTCTTCTGTACATATACATCTAAATAGGAGAAATAAATTAGCATTGCGAAATTATTGTTTATAACTAAAATAGAACTAGCTTTTAAGTTTTATTATTCCTATGCAGTCCTCGGGCTTACACTGTAAGATTGTGGAAGTCACTTCCGCATTACGGACTTGAAAAAAATGAGTTCGCAAACTAAAACCCTGAAAACTCACGCTCTAAAAAGTATGAAAGGCGAAAATTTTCTCGTCTGAAATTGTTATGTACCCACAAACCATTCAATATTTATCGTCTATTAAGTCAACAACTTGCACGTTATACATTTTAATGTATTTGTCGTAGTGAGGGGTGATTTTATTCCGTTAGACTCTGTCACCATGTGGGCAGAACATGGGTTTCGTACTATGAGAACACACACTACACTGGTATTATCGAACTAACAAATTACTTGAAATTACTATCCAACACAATGACACTAGGCACCATGAATCGGAGTACAGTTTCGGGACGTCTTGACTCCACCGCTGTCGGACACTTACTGTCCTGCAGCGAGCAAGAAACATCACGACTCTGTAAAAGCGCGCTTAGGTGGGGGTAGACTGTTAAGTAGGTCACGTAACGACACCTTTGGCGCGCTTTCGATTCATTCTCTATCCGTACTAATGACCGGATTCGACATATTTAATAAATATTGATGTTCAGAGGATAGCCGCGGTCACTTTGCCCTTAGGTTTATGATCCCTTACTACTGTTAGAATTTATTGTTTTTTTTAGGGTATTGGCCTACGACCACGGTTATCTTCCGACCATCACTGTGAATATTTTTTAATACATTAAGTTGTATTAATTTGATACACAACACGCCATCATAATCTGTAGAGGGCGCCATTTCCAATTTAATGTGACGTCACATAGCCAGTGGACGACCGAGACGCTTCCAACGATACATCATTTGTCAAATTATGATAAGCGCTTTAGAAATTATGAGGAAACAGATGAACATATAGGTACATACATACCAGTCAATCATAACTACGCTTTTGACTTCGCCGTAGTCGGGCAAAAAATAATTTTCGAGACATATATAGTTCAATGTGAAAAAATAGTTTGTGTACATACCTCTGGCATCCGTTTTCAGTAAAACTGTCAACGCCGAACTGGCAGTCGAGAGCCTCGCACTCTTGACGATATGGAGTGCAGTCTTGTGGCAGTACATTGTTCTGATCTAAAATTTCGATATTTTAATCATAAATACATTTGTTTGCTTTAGTAGAGGATTCTTCCTGCTGCGTTGCCAATGCTTGCTTAGATCGGATATAAAAAACAAGCATTAATAACGACTGCTGACAGAAGTGAAAATCAAAACAATGGGACTACGCGTCGCTAGTCTAGCGCATGACGTCACGAGCATGTCGAGGTCATGGGTGACGCTTCACCCATAGTTTTTTCTCCTACCAAAAATTGCTCAACGCGGCTAAAGAAGTTTTCACTTCAAAAATAATAACAGTGCAGGCAACATTCGTGCAGGACAACACATTTAATGTATAAGAAAACACGACCTTCAGTGAACTCGGTAGTAATTATGTATTCACAAACAGTAGTCGACAAGGAATAACGTCACGGATGTGAGAATTACAATTCTCCTCAAGACAATCGTAGATATTATACGACATCTAAACAAAATTATAATGATACAGAAAGTTTACATATAAATAGTTTCAAGACAAAACTTTAGAAGTGCTGGTGCAAGACAGAGACGCAAGCTAGTGTGCAAGCAGTGCAGACATAACTAAACATAAGCGTTTGACGTCCTAGGACTTCAAAAACGAGCGGCTTTCTCATTGACGGCCATGGCCCAGGTAGCGTTAGTAGCGCGCGCGGTAGACTTCATCTCATGGATCCTATGTTCTCCCATCTTTTGAAAGACCATCAAAAGTGAGCATGTCTGGTGAAAGGCAACCACCAGAGGCGACATTGTTAACTTTCTATACAAACAAACCCAGCGTGTCGCTCGCTTGCTGGGCTTTAAATGTGGTCCGTGATAGAAGTTCTGTGCTCAATGAAATTTCAATGGCAAGGATTTTATTAGTAATGCCGTCTTGACGCTACCGGCGACGATTCTGTGATTTACAAGTCAAGAGCAAGTTCTGTTTGCCGAAACAGTGGGAGAGGAACGAGACAAGTCGACCGCACGCGGAGTGAAGCGGATGTAAGTACCGTCGCCTCTCGTCCCCGACACTCTGCAGACGTCGGCGCAGTCCGCGTAGGAGCGGAAGTTGTTGTCGTTGCCACCGCAGCCGAGGTAGGCGAACACGACGCAGTCCACGTGCGCCACGCTGTAGTGCCAGCGCGGCGCCGGCGCGGCCGCGCAGCTGTGCCCCGAGTGCACCTCCTGCAGGCACGCGCGCGCTGCGTCGCGGCACTAGCGTTATACACACCGCGGCACGGCTAGCCTCTACTACGCTACTAGCGAGGAAGCTTGCAGGCCATTCTTAAGTCAAACTCATGCTTCGCATTAGTTTAAGATTTTGTGAGATGTTTTAGTAAGAATATATTCGAAATATAAAATTAAAAGTATACAGATTGTGTCCAGAATTCGAGATCCCAAAACCATAGAGAGAAATGCAGCATTGTGTTGGTTGTATTATTACTCACCAGGTCCGGTGTCCCCGCAGACGTTGATGCACTCTTCGACGCTGGAGAAGCGGTTGGGTCCGCCGTCACAGCCGCCGTACGCGTATGGCTGACAGCTGCCTGTCGCCGCGTCCCAGTAGATCTTGGGGGTGGATTTCCGGCATGGACCCGGGTCCAGGCGGGCGGCGCACACGTCTTGGAAAGGAAGGTGTGGTGATTATAGTGTAGTGGTTATTATTTCGTGAAAACAAGGTTTTTGATGCAACGGGTGAGAGGGCACTACTCTGGGAATTTTTTGATTAAACGAAGTTATTTTCCTAAACAAAATATCACGCAAACGCCCTCTCTACTCACCTACTCCGCGGAAGGCTCCGCAGCTCCTCTCGCACTCTTCCTCCGAGCTGTAGCTGTTGGGGTGTTCGCAGCCTCCGATGGCGCTGATGAGGCACTGCCTCCTCTCGGAATCGTAATAGTACACTGTCACGTTATTGCCACATGGCGTTAACGAGCTTGGAGTCTTGCATTCTGACTCCGCCAATTGCTGAAAGAAGATAAAGCAATGTTGCAGCATATAACTCCTACATCAAATTAAATGAAAATTGGTCCTTCCAACAACATTATTACTTGACTATCGCGAGATTGCTCTAGTATTTTAGCTTTATATTTACCTGTGGAGGAGTTGCAACTGTGGTGGTGGTGGTGGTGTTATTAGCCGGTCGCTTGCAGCGAGCCTCACAGTCACGCTGAGTCTCGAATCTGAACAAAAAATTGTAATAGAGGATATAACACAACATAACTAACTACATTTTTAAGCTTCAATAATCTTTTTTTTTATATAAAGCACCATTTTCAAGGCCAATTCTGAAATGCAATGGGCTGCGTTTACTAATAGTTCACAACAGTTACCTGTTTTCGTTTCCGCTACACCCGGTATACACAAACTGGTTGCACTGGTCGCGCGATGGGTCGTAGTACCATTGTCGGATGTATAAGTAGCAATTCCCTTCTTCTACAGGTAGCGTGCACGGATCTGCTGTAAGATGAATGGCCCAATTATAGGATTAGGTATATAATAGCTTGATGCGACAAGTTCAATAAACTAGCTTGAACTGCTGACTAAACAACGGACCAATTTTACCTATTTCAGATCTGCAAACTTTCGAGCACTCTTCCATTGAGGAGAAGCGGTTAGCACCTCCAAGACAGCCTCCGTAGATGAACTCATGGCACTGACCAGTGGACTGGTCGAAGTAAACCTTCGTAACGTATGACTGACAAGGACCTGCGTCCAAACGCTGCTTGCACACGTCTGAGACAAAAGATAGTTTCATTACACTCTATAAAATCAAAGTAAACAAATGAGACGAAGTCAATCAAAAAATAAAAGATAAGAAAATAACTGTAATACGCAGGCACAAAATATTAATGCAGGTAAAGGGAAGATACGACCCTGAAAAGATGTAGTCTTTACATACCCACTCCTCGGAAGGCTCCACAGGACCGTTCGCAAGCCTCCTGCGATGAGAAGGTACCAGTGTGTCTGCAGACAGGACCAGCCTCCTGGTTGGCGTGGGACACACATTCGTGGCGGCTTGGGTCGAAGAACCATACCATGCCACCGTAGCGACAGTCCTCGAGGGCCTCAGGCACTCTACACTCTGGTGGTCCATCCTTACGGAAAAATGGGAACTTTGAAAATACTTAAAAGATTTGTAGTAATCTAAACTAGAGTAGTGGTCTAGTATCTTGGGCATTTTCTCACCGACGACCTCAGTGACCATGTTGACATTGTACGGGAGCGTAGAGCTCTGGCGATGAGGGGTAATGTTGGCACGAAGATTTACCCGGTGTACTGACCAAGTAAAGATAACGCTTTTTAAAGCATATTGTCAGAGTTTTTACACCAAAGATTACCATCTTTGGGTCAACTACTCGAAAAGATCGCTGCATGTCCTGCGTGTCTAATACAATAATCTTTTTAGGATGCTGTTGCGATTGCCTCGTTTTTGCAGTGCCTCAGAAATGTTTGCGGTAACCCATTCTGATGGCTTTCATGCCATGATCCAAGAAAACAGCCTCGCTCCGGAGTAGAATAAGAGGCAGTCACAATAGCATCCTGAAAGCTGTAGCGGCCACGCCCTCCACCATGGTAAGGCAATTGGTGAAAAGACTTATACCTTAGTATTTCGTGTTATAGCTGATGGTTCTCTCATGGTCTTTAGTTAAGTTACTAACAATAGTGTTTAAGTGCAAACCTGTTACTAACAATTTATGGATCTCATAATTGTCCGACATAAAAATGATTTTATTTATTTATTTAAACTTCAATTATTGTTCCAATGAAAGAACTTGCCTTAAACACTCTTACTGGGCAATATTTTTTAATTATTTGGAACCGTCTTAGTTGTCCTCAATAATATTATCAAAAGCTTGAAAAGGATAATAAGATACGATAGGCACTTACTACGATAACTGTGGTTGTTGGGGTCGTGGGCGCTACTGGTGCGGGTCCAGTCCTGCATCGACTCTCACAAGCATCAAGACTCTCGAATCTGCACATGGACTTACTATTAGTATACCAATATTTCAAACCATTCGATACTGTTTACTAGCGAGCTATGCTAGTTAAACGAAGCATTCAGGCGCCTTATTTGAAAGTAAAGCAGAAAGAGTAGAAAACCTATATTCCAAAGTAAAGCCACCAAACTACTGCCAGTATTCTACTCTTTGACAACTGCCCAAAAAATTCAATTCTTGAATTGAATTTTTTGGGCAGTTGTCAAACACCAGAATCCATAATTATTATGGATCGATGCTTTCTTCGCACCGTAAGTTTAAATATCATTTATAACACATTTGCTCGTAAAGGGTCTGTTATTTCACCAATTTCAGTATCGTAATGTATCCCATTTCGCACTAGTGCGGTAATGTAATGTGCACGGTTTATCAAAATGCTCCGTCAAAAATGACGGTACTTTTTTAAATATTAGAAGTCAGGAAAGTGGTCAACATTTTATGAATAGAATTAACTTGGGAGATAAAATATAATAAATAAATATTTAATTCTTTAATTTAATCAATTGTGACCATAAATTACAACCCTGTAACAAAACACAAAAATATTAATTTACTTTATTAGTAATACTGGCTGTTTTTGTGCCTTTGCCTTAAAAAAAAAGCACTGATGCACTGCACGCGCATCGCTAATTTCATAAAATTTTAACAAGTAAATATTATTCCGCGCGCTTTTGCTTTTCGCTGTATTGTTTTTAAACGGTTTTATTTAGCTCACCCCGTTTGTTTTATTTATTCTTGGGTCAAATTTAGTAATTCAAATTTCACCCTCTTCCTGTCAACCGATTAATCTGAAATTTTGTATACACTTTGGATTTTGGTGACAATACAATTATGTTTATTCATTATCATTATAAATTCAAGATGGCCGCCGCTACAAAATGGCGGATAATTTATGTTTTATTAATCCCATCAATATGTGTATCAAATGAAAGGGCTCAACAAGCAGAATACAATAAACTATAAAAAATTGAAATCCAAGATGGCAGCCGCTACAAAATGGCGGATAACGTAGGTTTTATCAATCCCATCAATATGGGTATCAAATGAAAGGGCTCAACAAGCAGAATACAATATACTATTAAAAATTGAAATACAAGATGGCGGCCGCTACAAAATGGCGGATAACGTAGGTTTTATCAATCCCATCAATATGGGTATCAAATGAAAGGGCTCAACAAGCAGAATACAATATACTATAAAAAATTGAAATACAAGATGGCGGCCGCTACAAAATGGCGGATAATTTATGTTTTATTAATCCCATCAATATGGGTATCAAATGAAAGGGCTCAACAAGCAGAATACAATTTACTATGCAAAATTGAAATCTAAGATGGCAGCCGCTACAAAATGGCGGATAACGTAGGTTTTATCAATCCCATCAATATGGGTATCAAATGAAAGGGCTCAACAAGCAGAATACAATATACTATTAAAAATTGAAATACAAGATGGCGGCCGCTACAAAATGGCGGATAACGTAGGTTTTATCAATCCCATCAATATGGGTATCAAATGAAAGGGCTCAACAAGCAGAATACAATATACTATAAAAAATTGAAATACAAGATGGCGGCCGCTACAAAATGGCGGATAACGTAGGTTTTATCGATCCCATCAATATGGGTATCAAATGAAAGTGCTCAACCAGTATAATACAATGTAATATATAAAATTAAAATCCAAGATGGCGGCCGCTACAAAATGGCGGATAACTTAGGTTTTATCAATCCCACCAACATGGGTATCAAATGAAAGGTCTCAACAAGTAGAATACAATTTACTATGCAAAATTGAAATCTAAGATGGACGCCGCTACCAAATGGCTGATAACAATTTTTTATCAATCCCACCAATATGGGTATCAAATAAAAGGGCTTGACAAGAAGAATACAGTGCACTATACAACCTCAATATTTAAGATGGGCGCAGCCACCAAATGGCGTATAATAATAAGATTTAAATTTAGAAATTGAATCTGTAATTTAGGTATCTGATTAATCCAGCCTGAATCCAATAATGAAGCACTAAATGAATTAAACAGAATGCGAAATAAAAACTAAAAACTAGAAAATAAAAATAGGTAAAAAAACTTTTTAAGTTAAACGGTTTTATGTTAAACATACATTGCAATGTTTAAGATAAATGTACTAAAAACCAAAAAATAATAAAATAGATACAGTCGTGGGAATTATAAACATATGCATAGACTAGACTAAAATAAAACCGTGGGGCACGTCAATACTTTATCGACGAATTGACGAATTGTCTACAATCGTTGATTAAAATCTTTGTTTTGTAATGTTACACTATAATTAGGCAGTTGTTCAACCGACAACGATGGACGTGTGACAATTGACCTGCCCCACGGTTTTATTTTAGTCTAGTCTATGCATATGTTTATAATTCCCACGACTGTATCTATTTTATTATTTTTTGGTTTTTAGTACATTTATCTTAAACATTGCAATGTATGTTTAACATAAAACCGTTTAACTTAAAAAGTTTTTTTACCTATTTTTATTATTTGAAAATGTCCTCCGAGTTTTATTTGTTCCTCGCAAATGTGTTATAAAACGTCGTATGACATACATACCTACGTGCGCTTTGATAATTCTCTGCTTTCTTGTAGCCCTGGCCTACGGCTCGGGCTAGCAATATCGCCTCGGCTGTAATTTTCAACTTACCGCACTTATATCATAATGTACTATTAAGTTTTTATTAGTACCTGTTGTCATTGCCCTCACAGCCTCCGTACGTGAACTGGCTGCAAGAGTCAGTGGTAGGATCGTAGAACCAGCGCATCAAAGACTCATCGCATGGACCCTGTAGCATCGGTAGCTGGCAGATATCTGGCAAAGAACAATGACCATAAAAGATCACGTGGGCAGAGCAAATTGTTGTGCTTCATATTCTTAAAATAAAAAAAAAATAAAAAACCTTGTATGGGCTGACAGTAGTAAGAGCAGTAGTCCATATCCGGGAAGTTGTTCTGGTTACCGCCGCAGCCTCCGTACTGGAAGGTAACGCAGCGTCCGAGCTCGCTATCATATGCATACCGAGTCTCAGTGTTGTTGCAAGGACCAGCATCGATGGCGTTGAAACAGAATTCTGCACAAAAATAAATGTTTGTAGGTTTTTGTGGCTAAATTATAACAGCCCGGCAGCATGGGTCAATCTCCAAAGGTAATTAACGCTTGCTGAAGTAGATATGTGGATGAGGGACTATCCCTGACATACCTAGAACCCTATATACGTGTCTTGTAAAGAACGTTACAATAGTTGGGTTAACTATCACTACTTATCAGCCATGGTCAAATGGTGGTTATGTCTACCTGATCTATCCGGTGCTGCCGGCCTTTGATTTGTTTCATGAGGACGTGGTTCCGGCTGTGGTTCCACAGGACTAGCTGTGGTGGTGGTAGTGGTAGTGGTGGTGGTTGTCTTAATTTCCGAGCAGCTGTTGTCACATTCTGCTTCCGTACCGAAGTTGTTCTCGTTACCGCCACAACCACCGTAGTAGAATTGACGACATCTGACAAAATGAGGGACTTGGTTATAACTAGGCTCCGCATTTTCCGGAAAGGAAGAGGAATTATTTCAAATACTTGGTGTAAAAACTAATAAAATGGTAGATCATACCTCTTGAAGGTTGTATCATAGAACCATCTCTCCCTGTAGTTTGAGCACTGACCGGTCTCGGCAGGTAACGTACATTTGTCAGCCACTGTAACATAAATAGTTGTTGAACTCCAACTCTGGTTTATTAAAACCAAAGGAACTGGCCCAAAATCAATTTTATCTATTCTATTCTAGAGTTACTGAATTTGTGTAATTCAATTTACTGGATTTTCTTCTGGAAATTTTACTATATTACTACAGAAGAATACACAATGAAAAGTTTACATGCAAGAAGAAGAAATCCAAAACCATTCACCCACAATGCGTTAACTTAAACAACAAACATTCAATGCAGTATTAAAGTAAATGAAGAAGCATGTTGTATCTACCAAAGAACGGGCACATACCTACCAAATGGTACGATGAAGGTAATGTCATTCATTGCACTGCTGCAGTATGTAATTTATTCTCCATTATTTTGTTCTAGGTTGATTTGAGATGCATTGCCATTTCGCCGAGATTGTACCGTCATAAGATCATCGTTTTTTTTCTTTTAATGAACGAGAACTGAGATACTTACCAAATGCTATGTGAAACTTAGAATACGATATTCACGTGAACTTTGTTCCTCTGTTGAATATAATAACTGAGCAAAGATCCTCCGACGATGTTCTGCTTTGACTTACCGTATGCACTAGGACAGGTCTGCTCGCAGGCCTCCCTGGAACTGAATCGGTTGTCGTTGCCCCCGCAGCCACTGTAGTAGAAGGGCAAGCATCGGTTCTCTGACTGACTGAATGACCAGAGAGCTTCCTTTTCCGTACAATGGCCTGCTTCTTGTGGCTGTGTGCACTGAGCTGTTTGCGCAACCCATTTGTTAGTAGACGTTCACAAAGATAGAAAAAGGTTAGGCTACAGACAGAAACAGTTTTATTCTATAAACATCACTCCTAATAGTGGCAAAGCTTGAATCCACGAGGATTTGCTTGAATAACAAAATAATGAGTTTGTTTCGAAACAGTATGTGGTCCCTTGAGTAAGATTTGAAGTGATCTCTATAGAATAGCGTCAGTTTCAGGAAAATTTTAACCAATCAAGCTTCTGAAGCAATGATTCTGGTTTTCGTTTTTAGATACGTACAGAAGAAAAAGCCACCAATGAAGCCAAAGCCTAATTTACTATAGCTTGCAGTTTTTGTAGAACACAACACCATGCCAATTTATTACAAAAAAGCCAAAAACCACTCAAACTAGTCAAAACGGTAAGATGTCATAATTATGATTAATCTAACTTTTATTTCACGGTGCTTTTTTGACAAAGTTTAAGGCCCGTTTTCTAAAACGTCCAACTAATGAAAAGCGTGGGACCAATTACATTGCCATGAGGAACTCCGAAATCAATAACAGTTATGTTACTTGTGGAGGAGTTTACTTTTGTTTTCTGCAATGGTTTTGCCCATTATCTTCAAACCACTATATACACATTGCTCATTTTACCTTAATTCTTATAATTATAATTTATAATATTAAATTCTTGAGGAGTAACGCAATTTACACCTAGTTCGAGACGAGACAAGACCAGAAGTCTTAGAATACGAGCCTAAGAAGAGTTATATTGTAAACTCAGGAATGAAGTATTCAAAATCATTCCTTTAGCATTTCCGCGGTAAACCAGGTACATGCATAAATCCGGCTTCTTCTTCTTCACTTACGTGGCTGAGTGCCAGCACAGCGCATCTGGCATGCTGCTTCGGACCTGAACCTGTTGGAGTTGCCTTCGCAGCCCCCCCAGATGAACTGTTCACAACGATGGGCATCAGAATTGAAGCCCCAGCGACTGTAGTTGCCAACGCACGAGCCTTGATCGATTGGTAGGTTGCATTGGCCTGAAAAACGTTTATGATATAGTTTTGCTTACTGTGTCTGAAAATTGGACCTTGGCTAAGAACCAAACTACATCATTCATTTGTAGCTTAGCGTAGAGGACGTCACAAATGATTTTGAATTTTCTACACATATATTGGTAAGCCCTACCTGCAACAGAGCTAGGTTCGCACTGCTTCTGACAGAGCTCCCGGGTATCAAAGTTGTTATCGTTTCCGAGACAACCTCCGTATCTGAAGGGGATACACTGCTCCCGCGTGCTGTTGTAGTGCCAGCGTTGGTAGTCCCCGTCACAAGCACCCTTCACGCTAGGTAACTTGCATGCATCTGGGGAAAAACGTCAAAACGCTATGAGACAACTGAGCTGAATATAATGAATTTTTCAGCAAACTTGTAGTAATTGTTATCCACGACGATTTATTAAAAGCAGCTTGGTATTTGTGTTACCTTTAGGCGAGGGTTGTACGCACACATCCTCACAATCTTCCTTTGTAGAGAATCGGTTGCCATTGCCGTCACAGCCTCCATACCAGAAGCGAGAACAGCCTCCGTATACCAGGTCGTAGAACCACATCGCTGTGAAGTTATGACAAGGACCTGGATCCGACGACATACTGCAAGAAGCTGACATAGAAAGAAAGGTTAATAGCTTACCTTAACCTTAACTGCTGAAGCCGGGAGCGTAATTAAAGTGTTTACTCACCTTGTTTATTTTCAGGGGCATCAGTACATCCAAGGAACTTGGGTCCAGTGGCTTCTGTGCGGCCATCGGGGCAGCATCCGTGTCGGCTAGAAGAGCAATCACATCCAGCGCCTTCAGGGCCGGTGGCTGGAGTCTCGCCATCTCCACAGCAGCCGAACTTAGAATCGCGGCAGTGGCAGCCCTGCTGTTCAGGTCCTTTCGCGGTGGTGACGCCGTCAGGACAACAGCCGAACTGGTATGTGTTACAGGCACAGCCCTCGTTGTTAGGTCCGGAGGCCGCAGTGTGTCTGGGGAAACAGTTTGATTTATCGCTCTTGTGTTGTAAAAGTTTGGAACATTTAAAAAAAAACCTTCCAGTACCTAAATCATTGGGATTTCAAAAGGTATGCCGCCGACATCACCGGATGCATTAATTACATAAATATCATTATCGGTAAAGTTTTTTTTAATGACTTTAGTAACGTACCTGTCTGGACAGCATCCATGTTCGGTGTACTGACAGCCGCAGCCCTGGTTATCAGTTCCCTGTGCGATGGTGACGTTGTCGGGACAGCAGCCGTGAAGAGCGTGCTGGCATCCGCAACCTTAGAATAAACGCAAATAATATTTAACTCTCAACAGGTCTCACGAACGCTTAATGTTTTGAGGCTCTACTCCAGTCGGATAGCACAGTACCAGGCTGGTAAATACCTTCAAGATGTGGTCCTTCAGCTGGTTTGCGGTTGTCTGGGCAACATCCGAAGGCTTGCAGCAAGCAGCAGCCTTCAAAGTCTGGTCCGTGGGCAGGAGTCTTGTCATCCTGGCAGCAACCATGCGGTGATGTACTGCAGGGTCCTGGGCATCCTTCATTTTCTAGGCCTGAAGCTGTAGAGATAATATACAAATTAGAAGATGAAGAAGATGAAAAGGGGTCATAGTGCCTAATAGTCCCTGACAAGACTATATTTACTGTAGTCAGATAATTAAATAAATTATTGGTAACCTGGTGAGACTCCATCAGGACAGCAACCAAACTCAGTAGCGTTGCACGGACATCCCTGTCCGTCGGGCCCGGATGCTTCGGTCTCGTTGTCAGCGCAGCAGCCGAACTCGAAACTACTGCAAGGATCCAGCGTAGTAGAACCGGTGACGTCAGTGGTTCCTTCGTTAGTTGTGCGACCTTCGCTTGTTTCGATGTATTCGGTTGTCTCAGTTGTCGTTTCGGTAGGAGCTCCCGTGGTCGAGGTTTCTAAAAGGAAGTCAATACCTGGTCAAAACATGTGCCTTGTTTCTAAGAAACTTATTTCTGAAGCAGTCTCTTTACTACCGAGGCATTACTGCATACTAAGGTTACCTCAACTTGCCTAGCTCTGTTGTTCTATCATAGATTCAATATTATATTATTATTTGGTGCTTTATCTTGTTTATTTCGTATTCTTGATGGTCAACTCACCGGTTTCGGGGCATCCTTCCTTCTCAGGTCCAGTGGCTTCTGTCTCGTTGTCGGCGCAGCAGCCATAACTATGATTTAAACAATACAAAATTAAGTGATTCTGAAGGGTTTGGAATAGAATGCTACGCCCAATACCGGCCGACCTAAGCACTCATTCTTTACGGAACTAAACGCTCGCCTACGTACGAGTGGTACTGAAAGTTAACCGTGGATTACCTAGATGAACCACTTTGGTGTTCCACGGGTCAGAAAGGGTAATTTATACCAACAGTGCGAGAAAGACTTAAATATACCCTCTTGATACTAATTGAGATAAGTATCAAGAGGATTTTGGAGTCTTTCTCGCATATTTGCAATTATTTCATTCAAAGCCCTTTCAAAGCCGGAACTTACTCGGATATGGTGCAAGCTGGTGGTGGAGGCGGGCAGCCATCCTGGTCGTTGCCTTGAGCTGCGGTCTTATTGTCAGAGGTACAGCAGCCGAACAGAGTGTCCGCGCAGGGCTCCACGGGACATCCCTCGTTGTTGTCACCCCCTGCAGGTGACAGGCCGTCCGGACAACAGCCGTGTATGGACTCCTTGCAGGTACGTGGTTTATCACAACCTGAGTAAAGAATTAACGTATATTTTAAAAACATTTAGACGAATTGACAATATCCTCCTTTGGGAGTTCAGTAAAATATGGAAAATAATTTTAAATAAAAAAGACTTTAACAAAACTGCTCATTTGGATTTAAACGTACCTTCGTCGAACGGTCCCGAAGCGGCGGTCTTCCTATCAGGACAGCAACCGAACTTTGTCTTACTACATTTGGACTTCCTTGGCTTGCAGACCTTGGGGGTCACGAACACAGTAGATTTCGTCCATATTGCTGTAAAAATCGAATCAATATTAACTATCATCATTATGTAACCAAAATAGGTTACGAAATAAGAATTTAGTATAATACCGAGCTGTTCTCATCAAAGGTTTAACCCGAATCGAAATATTATAATGTCACGCAACCATTTTGATTTTGTAGCGGCTCAGTCCCGCCCGCTTTAAGAATGGGAAATAATAATGGTTCCGAAAAACAAATTAATCTCCAGCGATCTGTGGCCGACTATTATTCTTATTAACCAGCGTAATAATGAATTACCGACAAAAAAACCCAATACATAATCGAAAAATAATATCCAATTTAACAAAAAAATAAGAGCATGTTCAAACTACATTTTCTCCTATAACAAAATGGATCTTCGAATAACAAAACTAAACTTCCGAATAGAATACTGAACCTCCGACAAAATTACTAAGTCACCGACAACAGAGGTTTTTTCAAAATAATTGAATTTTTTACAACTTGCATGCACTGATTTAATTTCTATTGTTGGTTGTTTAATTTATTTTTTAACTCTCATAATGATGAAAATACCTCAACTGTTCGGCCCGTGCGATCTGGGGGCCTACTTTCTAAGTCCGTCAGCAAAAGTACGGGTCCGTCCGTAACTAGCTTTATACTTTGAAATGAACCGTACTCTCTAATATTTTCAGATTTCATGAGTTTCGAAAACACATCGGGAGTAAGGACAACTGTCCAATCGTATTCTCATTCATTGTTAGTTCAGGCCACTAACGAATCTTATGTCCGTAAGTGATAAAGAGTAAGAAACGACCGTAACTTCGGCCGAAAGTACGGATTTCGTGCTTAGAGAGTAGACCTCCTGGTTCGGGTCACGTTCGGCTGTTTTCGCGTACGAGTTCAGTCACAAGGCATAATAACTTGTGAAAGTACTGTAGTTGCCCATTCCGTAGCGTAGATCTCTATGGAGAAGAATGGGCAAGAAACTCCATGGACACTCTTTTAAATCAAAATATGTTACAAAATCTTGGTTACATCATTCATGTTAAGAATTAAAAATATGTGAGAACAATGTAGAAATACGGGCAAGTTAAGAGCGTCCAGAGTAAAAGATTAAATCAGTAATTAAAAATAAAAGTAATTAAAATAAACCGTGGCAGCTAAGAGACCGAGAGAGATTCCCGTTGAGTAACACCATTTTGTGTTACACTGTTACCCATTGGGAAAAAAATTACCGATTAGTAACACTGTAACTCAATGCAACGTTTTATTCCCGTTAAATAACTCACCGATTGTATGTACAATAGGCAATGTTCAGCTCTGGACTTGGGGCACCCCGATTCGGACAGGTTAGGTCCGAAGGGGATGGCGGGGTCTAGTGAGCGAGCGGAGCGAGCGAACTAAGACCACGACATCCCCTTCGTGTTAGGTTACTGTAAACCCTGCAGACAGAAATAGGAGCCCCGCCTAGCGGGGCTACGTCGACTACGCTTTTGAGGCGAATAAACTGTTCTGACTTTTTAACGCCTGAAATAGGTACCGATATCGAAGCATACCCGTGGTAAGTAAAATTCATGATATATGATGCATGTAAAAGTTATTGTTACAAGTACATTTTTATATTTTTTATAAGTTTCTGTATAACCACTCAAAATAATATTTTCAGTATAATGTTACAGTTAAAATAGCACCACAGTCTATGAAATATGAATGGTAATTTATGAATTAATAGAAGGCAAGTAAAGATAAAAATGACAAAGCATAGTTTTCAGTAGAACGTAATTAATGCTGGTAGAAAAGTATTATAGCAATAATACTTTTCAGTATCTCATTCGGTCGTTTCGTCATTTTTATTCGGAAAAAAGTAGTCGGAAAGTTAGTATTTTAGGCAGTAGATTTAATATTTTGAGTAAAGACAATTCTTCTTTTTTTGTCGGAGCTTTTATTACTATTCTTTAAGAATTGTTAATGATGAAAATCGTGGTCGAAATGTCTGAATTAAAACATAATAGAAAAATTAGTGACGTACTTGTGCCTGTCGATCCTTCAGTTGTAGACAATCCTGTAACTGTACTTTCCGATTCTGAAAAATTGTATTTATCAGTATAATTTTACTTTATTTTAAGAGTTACCCTTGTTTCATTGAATAGAATTTGACAAATTATCACCTCCCAAACAATTTTCCGCATAATTTCATTTGCCAAATTAACACTTAGCAAAAATCTCTTCACAAATAATTGTAACGCAAACTTAATGTTTGGCAAGTGAACGTTTAAACAATAACTTGTTTACCAACTAGTACTTTTACCAATTTTTATGTAGTCAAATATTTCAGTTGGAATAAAACATTTTACGCAAAACAAAATAAGCCAAATATTTGGTTTCGTCAGTTTTTAACATACCATTTCTATTCAGTCGACTAAGTAGTCAATGAAAAAAAAAATCATCTATAAATATATGTCAGTTGCCTTAATAATCTCATTAAATTACAACATAACGTTCACAAATTTAATGGGGGTAAATTCTTGTCAAGCAGGAAAACAATCTTGTAAGTCTCGATAATAGTGTCCACGCTTGTTGAATGATGCATGCAGCATGCATCTGCTCCTACGCGGGCTTTAATAATTACACTCTAGGAGTAGGAAAGACAAGACTACGTGGAGTCGGTTTTGCAGCCACTCGTTTCTGTCACTAACTTTTGCTTGGCATTTGTAAAAAAACAAATTTTAAAATAAAAAAAGGTTGCTAAAATTTGTTTGGGCAGTGAAGTTTTGTAAAAATCTTTTCGGCAAAACGGTAGGATCCCTTAGTTTAAGTATTATGTTTGGCATTTTTATTTACTAATAATACCTTCTGTACTTCCTGTAATCGTGGTGCCTTCAGTCGTGCTGTAGACGGTTGATTCTTCTGCGCCTGTAGATTCAGTAGTTGAACCTGAGACAGTAGAGGTATCTTCTGTGGATTCGGTTCCAGTCGTAATCTCTGTAGAGCATGAATGGCCGATAAGAATGTACACGCTTGTTTAAATGAAGAATTGGCACATTTATCACTTTAATTAGTCTTATGGGGATAATATATCCATATACATGGTAAGGTTCAAAAGTTTCCGACTTCAACTATAAAGTTAAGGATTTATATCCAAACAAAAATCCATTAAAATAAAGGGCGATTACATTGAAAAAAAAACTTTTTAACTGTAGGTAACTGAAGAAAACTTCAGTAATTTAGTGACATGATATGTTTGTATTGTAGGCCGTAAACTTTTGGACGGGATATGTAAGTGAGAACTAAAAGAAAGATAAGAGTGAGTGGTGCATTGAATTTTGTTTTAGTACAAAATTATCCACCTCCGGAGACAGTAGAAGATTCTTCCGTAGCCGATCCACTGACTTCCGTAGTTGATTCTGTACCGGCAGTACTGCCAGATACCGTAGTTTCAGCAGTAGATTCGGTTCCTGAAGAAGTACTACTTTCAGCTCCGGTAGATCCTGTGACCACACTACTTGATTCATTAACTTCAGTAGTTGATTCAGTTTCAGAAGGAGTGCTTGTTTCAGCACCCAAACTACTAGATTCAGCGCCTTCTGTAGTGGATTCAGCGCTGATTGTGGAGCCTGCCTCCGTTGTTCCATCTGATCCTGAAGCAGTGCTCGATTCAACTGTGCTAGATCCCGCTTCTTCGCTCGTAGATTCTGAACCAGTGGACTCGACTCCGAAAGCAGTGCTCGTTTCAACAGTGGAATCAAAACTATCTGTAGATGATTCAGTAGTTTCAGAAGCTTCTGTTGATGATGATTCTGTTGTAAAAAAAAGCGTTTAGTAGGGGAAATAATTGTTTTATGGTTCGTTACTGAAAATCGATCTCCTACATAATTTTATAAAGACGTTAAGTTCGTAAGTTTGGATATAGGAGGTAATCTATGCAACTATGCGAGTAGAAGCTACTTAAATATAATTTTATATTTAACCAGTTTTCCATATAGATACATACCAGTTGGTGCACGAGTAGTTGTCTCGGAATCTGCAAGAACAAATCAAGAGCTAAATTAATTGTGTTCTTAATAACGTTTGTTTTTTTTAAGGATTCCAATTTAAAGCGTGGTTAAATCATAAATTTATTTTGCACTGAGTCATTTCTGTCATTGAGTTAGACCAAATACAACCAGTTTTACTCATATTCTCTTTTTTTATCGTTAAATAATGAATAAAATACGTGTTATTGATAGTTATACATACCAGTTGCCACTTTCGTAGTGGCTGTAAATACAAAAAGTATCGTTTAAAAAATATAAGAATAAAACTCAACTGTATCGGTCGTGTAATTATTAAGTGGTAACTAACTAGAAAACCTATTCAACTGCGATCATAAATTTTGTTCAAACTTTTTCTCAGCATGTACCTAACTACAATACTTAAAAAGGAGGAGGTTTTCAATTCGATTGGTACTTTTTTATGTATGTACACCTATTACGCTGAGATTTATGATCCGATTTACGTGATTCTTCTATAAATTGATGAGAAATAGTTGCCATTTCGTCCCATAAAAATTTAACAAAGTTTGGCAGTAGTTTTCATTTTATGTTTTTTTTTTCGTATGGATGTTGTGGTGGTGTCTAATTACAATGCCAAATTGATACTTGACTAGTTTTTTGTTCCCATGAAAGCCTATTTATTTTCTAACCCATAGCCTATATTTTGTCATTAAAATGATTTACTCATCTGTTTGCAAATTTACCTGTGGATCCGGTTGTTGTGCCTTCGGTGTCACTTGTCTCCTCAATCTTTGTCGAACCTGTGATTGTAGTTTCCGTTCCTGTCGATTCAGATTCACTTCTGCTTGTGGAACCAGTCTCTTCTGAAACCGTCGATTCTGTAGATCCAGTTTCGTCTGTAACCGTCGATTCTGTTGATCCAGTCTCTTCTCTAAACGTCGATTCTGTTGATCCAGTCTCGTCTGTGACAGTCGATACTGTGGATTTCGTCCCCTCTGTAACCGTGGATTCAGTGGATCTAGTTTCCTCTGTAACTGTCGACTCAGTAGGACTTGTTTCTTCTGTGATCGTCGTTTCAGTAGGACCGGTTGTTTCTGTAACTGTCGATTCTGTTTTGCCTGTAGAAGTAGTTTCATCGGTTCCGCTAGATACTGTAGATTCAGTTTTTTCAGTCTCCGTAGAATTCGTTTCGCCAGTTGGTGTGGTTTCACCAGAACTAGTTGATTCAGTTTCGCTTGTAGATTCGGTCTCTTTGGAAACAGTAGAGACACTGCTGTCTGTACTTTCCGTTTCTCCTGTAACTGTGGATCCTGTATCTGATGTATCAGTGGCGTCTGTTTCTCCCGAACTAGTTGAACCACTTTCACTTGTGGATTCTGTCTCCTTACTTTCAGTAGAAACGCTGCTTTCAGTACTTCCTGTTCCTGCTTCTGTTGTCGATCCTGTAGCGTCTGTATCCGAAGATCCAGTTTCTCCAGAACTAGTTGAACCACTTTCACTTGTAGATCCTGTCTCTTTAATGACAGTAGACTCGCTGCCATCGGTGCTTCCTGTTTCTGTCGTTGATCCTAAAGCTTCCGTAACATCAGTTTTTTCCGAACTAGTTGAGCCTGTATCTGAGCTCGTAGAACCAGTGTTTGAGCTTGTAGAATCGGTATCATCAGTAAGTGTACTCTCTGTTACTCCAGTTGCAGTCGATTCAGTAGAACTAGTAGAGTCACTTGGTGACGTAACCTCTGTATCATTGGTTACGCTAGTCGTTGAGCTTCCAGTTTCTTCAACAGTTGATTCAGTTGAACCAGTCTCGTCTGAAGTAGTTGCATCAGTCGATTTACTGCTTGCTTCTTAAAAAGATAACTTTTTGAAAATCATGTGGGAATGCTAAAATAACAAACACTACTGACATAACTAAATATTACTACGAATAGGCACTTGGAGAATGTAACTCAAAACCGTGGATCTCTTTACCAATGATTGCAAGTGCTTCATGATAATGGATGTTTTATATCTACTGCTTGTAGATGACAAATAAAAACTGACTTACCTTCAGTCAGAGGTATAACTGTAGTCGTAGTTGATATGGCCTTGTCCTTTGCTGCAGTAGAAGGTACATCAGTGATAGATGTTTCACCGGAGCCCGTGTCGTCGTCGGTCGTATAGTCAGACTCAGTGGTATCCGTTGAACTGAATCCTGAGCCTTCTGTAGTCAAATCGTCCGTAGATAGCGACGAACCTAAAAACGAGAGGAATTATAAAATTCGCGGTAGAAACAGAAAAAGATATAAAGTGGTAATTTTCATGTTTTCTCAGTTGGAAGACTTTTGTAAGGTAAGGTGGGAGTAGCAGTTTTGTTGGTTATAGTAATATCTGAGTAATCACATATATACAAAGGTTAATAGCACAGGTCAAGAGGAGTTACTTGATAAATAAACATTTACTTCCGATAAAGTCATTGAGAAGTGATTCATGAAAATAAAAATTATTACTATTTATTGTCCATGAAATGAATGCCTTATAATCTATAAAAAGACATTCATAATAAAAAAATTACAACGACAAGAAAAACAATCATACCAAAGCCTGATCCGGTTTCCAAGGTAGATTCGTGCTCAGCATAACCTGCAAACCAAAATATTTATGATTTTGTGGCTAATTTATTTAAACTTAAATATAACGAAGAAAAAAAACTGAAGTGACGTATTTTGAGTGTCTTTGCATGTTTAACATGCTGAATGGATGCGTAAATTGAGCGCTGTGCAGAAAAAGTATCCAGCTTTCAATTGTTTAGTTTATTTTTGTGTTTTTTCGTTTGCTTTTTATGGCATTATTACTATTTAACGGGCTGTTTGCACACCTTTAATTTAAAAAACCACGTTGCGCTGAGTTTCATAATACACAAGGTTAAATTAATTTAAATTCAAAGTAATAAGACTCACCAGTCGGGGAGTCGCTCATCATACGGTAGGTCTGGAAGCAATAAAAACAACTATCATTACCACGGTAGGATATAATAATTATTGGAGATTATCTTCGTGGTATTCGCGTAGTGGATGATTCTGGCTCAACTTCCACAGAGATTAGGTCTGTGGCCCTTCAGTGAGAAACTTATACGATGATTGTGTTATATGGGCTTACCGATAAGCTGTCCAGGCCGACTTCTTTGTAATCCTCTTCTTCACACTCATCTTCTGCATCTTCCATAATGACTGTAGCTGATCGGGAGACCGGAATTAGATTATCTAAAAATAAAAAACAATCAAAGCATCGTCTTTGAGCGAGTTTACGTATTATTTTTCTTTTCTCCGATCAGTAAAGGCTTATGGCGCTAAGTCAAAAAGACGTAGCCAACGTGTCTTCTTAAGTTGTGTCAATGTACCTGATTGAGTATCTTGTCTTTAAAGTTTTACCTACTTATACATTTTATTTTGCGACACCATTTATTGAGAGTATTTTTATAAATTCTTAGTCATGCACATCGAGAATGGTTTGGTACCATCCAGGACCCTCGTGTGGTTTATTTATTTAAGGATTGCCAACGTTAGCATCCATTACAGAAATTACCAAAAGCAATAACAAAACTAGTATCAAATAGTAACTACTATTATACCTACTAGGTGTATAATATTGGAGTAAGAATATTACAAAATAATGAGAATTACAGCTATCTCATGCAATGTGACGTGTTGTTTCCTAACGAATACGAAAGCTTGTACTACTCTCTCTAACAAAGGCGCTGTAGCATTGTGAGCTCTATTACCTGGGTCGCAAGGTCCTGTGTTGCAGAGCTGCGTGGAGTCGAGCACGATGTCGCCGTCGCAGTCCGTGGCTACTTTGTCTCCTCGGAAGCACATGACGCGTCTGTACTGCTCGCCTCCACCGCATTTTTCAGTACACTGTGAACCAGATTATGTATAACACTATAGGCACAGAATAGAAATCTAGAAGAACTTTAGCTATAGCCAAAAAGCTTCATCTTAAAGCCTCTACATAATGCATAACCCAGTATTGGATTCTGTTTAAATGCATATTTTATAGAATTAGGAGACTGATTTTCAAATCAAATTACAAGCTCATGAAAAAAGGCTTCGCTGAGCTCCGAAAAGATTTAGGCAAAAAATATTCGGAGCAAAAGTTTTTAGCAATTATGGCCCGATTAAAAATCAACATTGTATTCCTAAATGTAAGTAGGATGCTTACCGCAGACCAAGGTCCAGCGAACCACTGTGACGGGCACTCTTCCTTGGGTACAGTGCAGGGTTTGGTATCCTTGTACTTGGTGAGGTTGGCGCATTTGGCATCATCCACAACCTCCACGCCGTCCCCACTCTCATCTTCGTAGTACATGCCACAGAACACTTTCCTAGTCTGCACTCCATCACCGCAGTTTACTGAGCACTGTTGGGAAACAGAGAGGTAGTACATACTTGTATTGTTGTACTGTTAATGGCGCAATGAATCCTTAGATGGCAAGTGTAAACAATAAAAGACATCTAGAAACAAAAAAGGTGTAAATATACCCTTAACGAAGCCGAAAGGCACTTGTTCACCCCATCATTGCGATAATTTTTGTGTTCTGGACCATTCCTAGGACCTTCTAGTTACTCAGATATTGGACGTCAAAGTTCCGACATTTTCACTTTTTTTTTTAAATAAGTACTAATTTTTAATTTTATAGCTGTACTTTAAATACCTCCATGACCCGTTAAATATTCAATGCATCCATCAGCACAATGCTTTGAGTGTATTACATTGAGTTTTACCGTAAAACGTAATATATCCCACCGAAAAAAATCGTTTCCCAGCAATAATTTTTGCGTAGGGTTACTTAGTATGATGTACACAAAATGCTTGGTTGACGGCGTCGTGAAGGATCTGTACTCCTTTTAGGAAATTTACGTTCGAAAGTCGATTTCAGTTGAATGGTTTGATGTAGCCTGTATACTTCTTATCTTGCAAGTTTCATCTGAACGCTCTGTACTAAGCATGCAAACACCCATCCATCCTCACAATCAATCACTTACCTTGCTCCACTGCGTGGCGTACCATTGCACTTCGCAGGCCGGCAGCTCTTCTTTTTTGCACTCTTCAAAGTCTATAGGACGGATGTGATGTGAGCAGTGACTCTCGTTCAGCAATAGTCGGCCTTTCGTCGAACATACCACTAATCTTGTGCGGTTTTTCGAGGTACAGGAGTCGCACTGAAAGTATAGAATTGTTCAGATGGTGTCTTGAGGAGTCATTTCGTGGTTGTAATTTTTTTCGCCATATTTGTAGATACATCAGAAATAAAGATTTGCGAAACTTAGCATGGATCCATTTTTAAGTAAGATAGGACAAAAATCAATGAAACGTAATTGTAAGATTATTGATTATTTTTGACATTATACATCAATAAGAACTATTTTTAGTACAGGACATTTTAACAATGGGAGAAAACGCATGTGTGGAAAACTGTGTGTTTCTTAATTTTTGTTTCCATAAGTCTTGCAGCACACGGATTCTATAGTACCTACAATAATATGTGCGTTAACTCACTCCAGACCAACTGGTCGTGACCCAGTCGACTCCATCACAAGACTCCAGCAGGCAAGGTTGTTCTTTCTCCGGTTTCTTCTCAGAACAGCTCTCATCATCCAGTAATACAACGCGACCATCTTTTATCTGGCGGCAGACCACCTGCCTGGTCTGCTTACCCTCGTCACAGAGCTTGTCACACTAATGGGGAAACAGTTGCTTAGTTGCTTAGTCAGTGCTAGGACTAGCATAATATAATTATGTTATTGTCTATTTTAAAGTAGTATAAAGACCTGTTACATTCAAGAAACGCACAAAAACATACAATCATTTGAATTTTCTGCCAGACATGTTACCAGTTTACTGACAATAAACAGCGGCGGTAAAATAGAGCAATAATATTTAATCAAATACTTATATAGTGGGGATTTTAACGAGAAAAAAAAAGATGGTATTTAAAGGCACCATGAATGAAGGGCATTGAATATCTTTATAACAGAGAATGTAGGTTGTGCTTACTGGTTTCCAATGTCCAATGAACCACGTTGGGCAGGGAGCATCCTCGTTACACTTCTGGAACACTTCAGGCTTCGGGCCCAGCAGGTCGAAACACTTCTTGTCCGGTACTATAGAGTTTTGACTGAACATACAAAAGAATAGTTCAACACTAACAAATCAGTTTTGATCAAAAATTGTTCTGACACGCGTGTCATGGACAAACTCTGAAAGCTTACCCATTGGCAATAATCTTCTGGCAGTTGACCTCTCTGGACCGGACACCTCCACTGCCGCATCTTTGTGAGCACTCTCCCCAGGGTCCTTCCACCCACTGAGCGGGGCAGGGGTCGGGATTGCAAGACTGGTTCATGGGGGGCTTCAGACCCTCGTCACACAAGCTATCCTCAACTATCTCCAGTTCTTCTCTTGACCGACATGTCACGTTACGGGTTTGGAAACCTAGGAAAATGTAATGGTCAGTCTATTTATTTATATTACTGTAATGTAGCTAGGAATAAAATCTTAGTTTATGCTATGCTGAAAAAAGATCGAAGCAGAAGGTCATATTTTGTAACTTCAGGAATTGTGAACATGTTTTTTATTAGACTGTACTGTGTTATACTATTATTATTCTGCTTGGTCCTAGTTTTGGAATAACGGCATCTAGCGGCGCCTGCCTACATTATAAAGAACATTAAGTACGCAGTTAGCTCACCTCCGCCACAGGTGGCGCTGCAGGGCGTGAACTGTTCGTGCACCCAGTTGTAGCGCTTGTCCGTCGGCGGCGCCGAGCTGTTAGGCACGCTGTACTCGTACCTGATCCCCACGTTCTCGTCTTGAAGAAGGATCTGGGAGACGATATTTAATTACTTAGAGCTCAGTTAATTATCACTGAGAGCCCTGTTAAAAGACTGTCAGAAACGTCAACATTTTCCCGAATTCTAAACGCAAATTTTTTGTTTTTTTTTTTCACTATACAACAAAATTTAGCCAAAATAGCATTTCAGCAGTCGCAACTTTAGAAGGGACTACTCTTTATCAAAGTAATGATCCACTTACAGAAAGATACAGAGGCTCATTGGTTGGTCCTAGGCAGCGCAATTTGTCGGGCGCGGCGAAGCCTTGCTGACTGCGCTCGTAGGTCCAGAGGGCGCCGGCGATTGTGATGGTCCTCGGGAAGTCGATGTGATAGTGGCCGTTCAGGTAGTAGGTGCCGTTCTTAGCTCTTAATGCTGTAGAAATTCAATGGATTTTAGAAAACACTTTTTCAGTTATTTTTTCCAGGGATGTTTTGGACTGTCTGTTGACAGTGGTGGTCTACCACAAATCCACTACACGCAAATTCAAAGCATTTATTTCAATAAACCAGTACTATTATTGATCGAAGATAAACCATTTAATCACACTTACCCAGGTAATTGTTTGAAGGTGAAATTTCTTCAATATTAATAGTGGTAGAGCCTGCAGGAATCAGCAAGATATCGTTGTACCCTGAAAAAAAATTAAGATTTATAAGATTATGAAAATAGGAATAGGTCTGCCGTTTTTAGCTATACGTTGAAAATCCATCAGAGAGCGCTTTAATTTGAGCATTTATTTAGGTGAATTTGTCGCCTTCAGTTAGCCACTTACCCTTCATGAGATCCTGTGAGTCGAAAATTCCATCCGTGGTGCGGCAATTGGCGCCGTTCCCTCGGCACTCTCGACACTTGTCCTCCCGCGCGGTGGAATTCAGCATCATGTCGCAACCAACAGGCTAGTGGAAAGAAGGATTAATTGCATTCGTTTGAATTAAAGTTAAAGAACCAATAAAAAAGGAAGGAGAAAATTACAGTCACTCGATTGGTTTAAAAGTTCCTGCACAGAACGATGTTTGTTTATGCAGGTTTTTGACCATCATTCATAATAATCTTGAACGAAGAATAACTTAAATATTTTTGCATATATTAAAGATTGTACACATAATTTGTAACCTAGTGTGCCAAAAAGATATCGATTAATAATCTTTTTAGCGTACTGAAAGCACAATTGATTAAATGTCCGACCCAAAATTTTTAAACGAATCCTCAGCACATTAACGCAGTGAAGTCATCAAGTGCACAGGTGACAGGAGAAACAGCCCAAATGAATTTTATAAAAGCAAAATGGATTTGGGACAGTAACCCAATTTAACAGCTAAATTACCTGGCATCTGCCATTGACGCAGACGTCGAAGGACTCGTCGTCACACCTGGTGCCGTCCGTGACCTGGAGCTTGTGTCGGAAGTAGAACCGCTCTCCCTTGGGCATGCAGTTCAGCTCGCAAGGATGCGGAGCCTTCGTGTATGGTACCCAGCTAAGGATAAAAAAAATGTTACATTTCTGAACAAAGTGTTCATTGTTCGTACTGTTGATACGAATATCAATGGCGTTGCAACTAAAGCCAAAAAAAATAAAAATAATGTTGGTATAAGTAATCCTAAGACTGATTGTGCTATTCGGACCTTTAGTTTGAAAACAGGGCCTTCCTCGATGATATTATCCCTGGTTCTGACCGATAATCAAGCTATTACTATGTGTCATCATAAGGGCATTCGAATTCATATATTTATTTTACTGGAAATTTGTGAAAAAATACAACAAACCATACTGGTAGGAGGTGGCGTTCTTTAGTTTCTCCATGGGCCTTTTCCCTTTGGAGGACCACGGGGAAAAGGCCGAGTTTATGATTGTATGATACTTACTTGTATTTGAATCCCCTGAAGAGTTTGTCGTTGAACTCGGCGCACTGCTCAGCTCTGAAGTCACCGGAGCCGTCAGGACAGTCCTGCGTCTGACACGAGAAGTACTTCGTGTCACCTCCCCTGCACTGAGACTGGTCTTCTGGTCTGAAAACATAAGCAGAGTTTAGTTTGAGGGAAATTATGTCAGAACAAGCAGTTGCTGAAGATAATTGAAATCTTGGTATATTTTCCGCATTTTCCTAATTCGGAAATACAGTTAGAATCTCCTCAAATTGAATAATATAAACACCTGCCCGGTTGCTGTATCGTTGGACATTAACGTGGAAAGAACCGGACGGCAGCTGACGACAGTCTAATCATACATTTCTGCGACTGCCTCCCTTATGCATTTATAATAGGAATGATTATTCACATAAATAACATATTAATATCTTGATAAAGCAAAAGAAAATTCCGCCATTATGCATTAGCTTAACATCTTGAAGTCTTTATAATAAGTCTAGAAATGCATACTGCAAACATATCCTCTTTTGACTGGCGACGCCTCCTCCGCATGTTCTAGAGCAGGGGGACACCTCTCCCCACTCCCCCCACGGGCCTGAGCCCTCTCCTCCTGGGATGACGTAGGATGCGGGTAGGTACAGCCCCGCGCCTTGCCGCCTGTGTCTGGTGCGGTGTTGGTGTACCTGGTGAAGACAAAACGTTATTAGTGGGAGTGACAAAGAAACGATGGATGGACTGTGGCAAGATGATATGGGTGAAATGTTAAGGGATGACGAGTTATAGAGAAGTATGGAACAAGAAGACGTGCAGCGGCGACCCCAAATCATATGGGATGCGGACTTATGATGACTAGAAACCTATCGCAAAAGCATTTTGTTGTTGACGTAAGGTATATGTACGTATAAGCTTTTAAAGTAAAGCAAAGCTCGTACAAATAACTTCTGAACGCTTTTTGTCCCAACATGTCCGAGACTTAGAAAGAAAAAAAATTTATTTACGTTTTAAGCACTTTTAACAAAAAGTTGAGTTTAATTTACATAATATGCTACCGCACTATCTACAGCTTAGAGTTCTACAGGATACAACAAGAAGTTACAAAACAAAATAAATTCGTACACAAAGTAGTGAAGTAGGAGACGCTTCGGCTTGATCAAATAAATAACGTGTCCTAACGCTCCTAAGCCACGGTGTTGGAGTGGTCACACTTGTCTTGTTAGCCAAGGTGCGTGGGGCTAACAAACGCACTGTGTAGCCGTACGTGTTTCTGATTTGACTCGACAACTGGGGATAAGGCCTGTTCACATTTTACAAAGGTGCCTTTAAACGCTGGTGAAAACAGCCCGCGTACATGCATTTACGCTAAGTTGAAGAATTTTGTTAGGTCCCTTGAAATAGTTCTTTATATAACCAAAGAGGGCATAGAAAAGTAACATATTATAGAATGTCACTCCTAGCGATAATACACTTATGAGACCATCAGGTGTGCTGGTACCCACTATGCATTTATTTGATTTCAATCGTGAAATATTATTATTTATCGATTCAAATATACCATAACTAAAACCTACGTGACAAAAGGGTATTATAAAACTATCAAAAACAAAATTAACAACTACATTTTAAAACTAAATCAGTTCATAAAAATAGTTTAATACACTAAGGTGGGTTCATAGACACGCGCCACCCGCCGCGTTTATTAAGTAACGCGCGATGTGGAACAGCTCTTAGGAATAAAACGAGCGTCACCGCTGGGTGTATGTAAAATGTTATGACGATAAACAACTTGTAGTACATTACCGACGCTGCGTCAGTGTTGCAATGTGCTGCACTGCGGGTGATGAGCTCTTGGGCGAAAAGGGCCGGAGTTGGGATGAAAGAGGTGCATATTTGAGTTTCAAATTGAATTCATTCAGTCACTGTTAGCAGCACAACTTTTCACCTTGGCCAATATGGTCAGGAAAATTTTGAGTGAGAGAGAAGAAACAATGGATGCGTATAAGAGTAGAGGCAGACCATAGAAATGATGGATGGTCTGTGGGAAGGATGATATGGTTAGAACGGAGGTGACTGCTGAGATAGAGAATTACGGAAGAAGAAGACAGGCTGCACCAACCCCGAATGATAAGAAGAGGAGATTGATGATAAAACTACCGAGAAACATTTGTCTATCCAGTTGAAAGCCGTTGTAGAAAAGCGATTGCCTAGGCCGTTCCCAAGTCCGGCCCACAATTGCATTAAGCGAAGGTAGGTACTTATTGATGAAGTGTAGTCACAGGTTGTAGGTGACAGTTTATTTTCATTTGCCCCACTCGACACGCCACCTGTCGGCGACAAGCGACAGCAGGAAACGAACGTTATTCAGGTTTAATTACTCTAGTGGAGCGAGTTAGCGAATAAGAAATATGGTGATTGAATTTTAGTCTGTAAGGATGTTAGCGGTTTGAAATACTATTTATTACGTCAGTGTAAAATTAGTTGATAAATAATTAGTCTCACTTATATCTGCCGCAGCTTATATCAGAGACGAAATGCAACAATAGGGGATAATCCAATTTTTTTTTTTGTTTGTCGGATAGTTTATTGAAAAGCATTAGACACGTATTTTTTCTTTTTTCACGTGGTCATTAAATTACGGAGATATATTGAGTTCAAATGGCGCATGACGTCACATGTAGGTAAGTTTTATACCTACTTGTGACGTAGTAAGCCCCCACTCTCCAACTTTAATGAGTTTTAACTAAGTATTTTTTTGATATTTTGATAAAACAATAAATACGTGTCTAATATTTTTGTATTATTACCTGTCTGACAGACAAAATAGAATGTCGTTTTCTTTACCCAGTCCGGTCCCGTAGTACTTAACTTATATTCATTTCTGAAAGTAATTTCAGATTCCACACGGTCTCAGTCGGTTATTCATAATCTGATACAACACTTACGATCATCTACAATAACTGTCTAAAACAATAAAATTGATCTAAATGATCTAACAGTCAGGCGCCGCCGCCGGCGCGGCGTCGGCGTCGGTTTTAAACCAGTATCCATCAACCGAAAATAAAATATGAGAAACGACAAACCGTTTAAGAAATGATAAATTCGTATGTTGATCACCAAGTCATACATCCAGAAATAGTACTTACTGGGCAAAAGGGGGAAGAGAGGGGAGATGCGTGCGCGCACCCATCAATAGGCGCCAACCCTGATTAGATTTATGACTATTCTTATGTTTTTCTATTAGTTTTGATTAGGGCTGTCAGTTAACTTGTTTATTTTATAGTTTTCTTGAGTGTGACTACTTAATTTTCAACAGGTACCTTAAATTCTAACTATGACTGTTTGCATTGATAGAAGAACGTGCTCTTCATAGAGATGCAGACACTAAATATTAATGTGGTCGGCTGTGCTATAAATATTGGAATGCAGGCTGAGTCAGTTATTTTCCGGGTCTGTTAACTGTTAACAGAACTATGGGTAACCAAGCATTTGAAGGATCAACAAATATTTTTCACTACCAACCTATTCATTAACGCAGAGTCTATTAAATAAAAATTAATTTGAAAAAGGAGATAAGATGTGAAGTTTCTTGACTACATTAGAATTCTTAGATGATCCTGAAATTACAGATACCTAACATTTTAGAACTACATTATTGGTACTGTAAGATTGCCTTGATTTACATGAGAAATAAAGCGTTCCTTTTTTTCTTTGCTTATTCGAGGCAGACAAGCAGACCGTGAAGGACCTTCATACTACATTAGTGAAGCCATACTTACATTTTCGTTAGTCCGTTAATAAATAAGCAAACTAATGAATGACCAACCCTGCATGTAATACCCTAAGTAATGAAACGGGAATGGAATGGTCGGCTCACATGATCTCACGCTGTGACTGCCACGAGTCTTCATCAAACACGTCACTCTCAACGGAATCCGATGAAACATAATTGTAGTAATTGTAATAAGACCATGTTCATTAGTTTTTGGCTATTTTTGTTGTAAGGAACTTAATTTTGCCAGAGTTTCATTTAATAAAAAAAAATCCTTTCGCTCTGATTTTGGTCAATACGCACCACGTAAAACATAATGCTCTTGTTTCATCTTAATAGAGTCAAGCAAGTTTATGAAACTGACTTCCTTATTTCAATTGTATCTGCTTCCTATAATCGTGCCGAAAAACATTTAATCAAAGTATCTTTGACATCAGTAGCGGCATGCATCATATCACTTAATTGAGAAACAGCCATAGGCAAATAAGTTAAATTAGCAGCCCCATAAAAAAACTATTGAATCATCTATTTCTAAAACGGCCACCCATCAATCTATATCAGTACCAACACCACTTAGCCACTTTTAAACATTGCTAAACTACTTACAACAATATAAGATCGCGAATTTATTTACGAAACTCGTCAATCATGTATTGGTGATCGCATAAACGTCAGTTGCTCATTCGCGAGTGCGGTGCGATGATTGAAATATTGCCGCGGTGGCTGGTCGCGGTCGTTACTGTCATAAAGTATGATCGTACGGTCGCGGTCACAGTCGCCTGATAGACCAGTGTCAAGGTTTAGCGGTCAACGCTCTCAGGAATTAGTTCTTATTTGTTTAGATGATTATTTCTTTTGGTCGAGGGTTCGCTCGTTCCGAAATTACCCCACGGAAACATAATACAGCAATGAAAAGTATCCATGACCTAAATCATAGTCCACCTGCGAAACAAATGTTATCTTCACACGCGGAGTGTTACTTTCACATTTATAAAATTTGTATGGAATAGTTTGGATGGACAAGTTTAGGCCATAAGAATAGGTTGTGCGGTAGATAGTACTGTTAAGTATTAATGTACTTACATTATGTGCGTAGTGATGCCTCGATGCCGTCCATGTTATACAATTACTTAATACGATTGCTGCCAGAAGCAGCGATCTGAAACAATAAAACAATATACTTAGTTTAGGAATACTCTGCGCTACCGACGACGCCGTGTGATGAAGATTGGTGCAGTGGCTGAGTGATTGGGTGCTGCGCTGCGTGTCGAAGGTTCGATTCCCGCACGGATGAAATATTTGAATGGTCTACACTAGGTAGTAGTCACGGGTCTGGCTGTTTGTGTATGTGAGTTTAAATGTTTGTAAACGCACTCACGATACAGGAGAAATTCAAGCGAGTGTGTTGCAAATTTTATAAAAAAAAAAAACACAAACAAGAAGTGTCTACTGGTTTACTTTCATTAAAATATATTAAGAAAGTATTTAACGTAATTTCAAACTTAATACAGTTAAATTAAGAATGTTCATTTAATAAGAGTTCATAAATAGGTTTAAAAAAAAAGGATGCCAAGTAATTATCAGATTAAAACGAAAATAACATATTTATCGACTTCGAACATCTAAGTACAGTCCAAAAGACCAATTATAAGGCGTAATGGTATGTAAATAAAAGTTTAATCGACGCATTCATCTTCGGTGTCGTTTGCCGAACACCAAAACGTCGATAGAATTCGTCGATAAAGGACGCACGGGCCTGTAACTGTGCGTTTGGGCTGGCATTGATAACATCTCTATTAAGTTGTAGAGTGAGTTAGAAGAGGTCAGCGATTTTAGGGACTGTTGAAGATTTGGCTTATTAGATGAGCCCAGTTTTCAACTATCCTCAAAAGTCCTTAAATGTTACGAATTGCTTCTCCAAAACAAGATTTAGGTTACTATTGTTTTTTTTGGAGTTTATTAGTATTTTAAGGACTAAACCTGTTGTTTTTACACTGAGAAACTTACTAGGTTGGAAAATCATAGATATTCCAATCAAAAGCATAAACGGAGTTTCAGGATCTTCACTCGTATTTTTCGGCACCACTCCAGATGTAATTCATCCAACTAAAATAAAAGGATGTCCTACCGCAAATAAGACAACGTGTATCGTATAACAAAATCAGTCGGCGCAACTTTCATGACTCACACATTCGAAGCTGAAATGAGTCCCACGGGACACTGGTCCTTAGGACCGCGATGAAAGCGAAGAGTTAATTACCCTCCGTGGCCGAACAAAGGCTGTTCCCTCACAAACCGACAGTAACCAAGTTACATCGGTTTAATTAACACGAAAGTGATCTGAGTCGGAATAACGTATCATTGCTCTTTAATACTGTTAATTAGTCTGCATGATGGTTCGGTAATAAAAGTGTTATGTACAATTTAAATGTTTTGGGTTAGAGCTTTGGTTGGTGGCGGATGAGTTGTGGGTTTGCTTTGATGTGTATTAACCACATACGTATCACCGAATAAGAAAATACGTGAAATGGAGATGGAGGTCAAGAAATGAATAATCTATTCATTATAATAGCGTGCCTTTTTCTCCTTCCCATGCTAAGAAACACCGTTTCTTTATGATTTTCAAGCAATAAGCCGTTGAATTATACAATTACTAGCTGTCCCGCGCAACTTCGTCTGCGTCATATTTTCCCTGTTTTCGCAATATTTTTCATTGCTGCTCCGCTCCTATTGGTCGTAGCGTGATGATATATAGCCTATGTCCTTCCCTAGGTTGAAATCTATCTTCTTGCCAAATTTCATCAAGATCCGATCAGCCGTTTAATCGTGAAAAGGTAACAAACATACAAACAAACAGAGTGACTTTCGCATTTATAATATTAGTATGGAAGTATGGATTGATAAGATTCAGAAATTGACAGCCATAATTAAATCTATCCTATCGTACGTCTGGATCAACAGTAGTGTACCAAACATAAATAATCATCTCCGAACATTAAAGTATCGAAGGTCAATCTCAAAAGGACCAACTTCCTTAATACTATGGTCTTGGCAGTCACAAGTTAAGCTACCAAGGCTGCCTGAGTCTGAATAATTTGAATATTACGATGCAAATGCGCCCATCGTATGACACGAATGCACAATTACACATCGATAATGATTCACGAGGCTCGCTAAGTGTCAGTAATACGGTCTAAGACGATGGCATCCGGCCGCTATGCGTATATCTAATTCGGTATTGATTATTTTGTAATATGATTAGCGAAGTGCATTGATGTGGGGTGAATAATAATAGTATGTAGGTATTGTTTTGCTTTTTAGGCCCTCAAATTAGGCAAACCGAACGTCCGAAGGAGGTCAAACTGTACATACACTTGCCCGGCTAAGTATGCTTGCGCACATAAGTGTGGCGAGGAGAGCCCCTGAGTTTTTTTCGTCTTATCAGCTAGCTAGTTCCGAATTAATATAACTCTTTTCCTGTTTTCTATCTATGGTTGCTGCTAAATATCGTGTTACTGAGTAACTACAGGTATTCCTGCCTGGCTGGCCAGGCATACCTGCGCCAGATTGACCTCTACCTCAGTCAATGTTGAGGTCAAAAAAGTTTAGAAAAGGCTAGGAAAATGATGGAAGCTATCAAAGTTACTTGATGGATTACTGCTGTAATCAAGAGGTATGACTGTAAGAAACAGAAAAAATCGTTTTTCCTCCGCACGTACTTTATGATTCTAAAGAATGTTAAAGTAAACAATCTACCAAATTGAAGTCGGTTAACAAGTTCCTTTCATTTTTGCCAAGAATTCTTTGTAACTGCTAAATAAATAACGATGAATTACGAGAAGTGTAAACAGTACCTAAGGTGAACACTCTAACTCAAAGGGAGCCGCGAAAAGCTTCGATCTTTGCCAATAAACAGTCGTACACGCGAGATTTGTTAGAACAAAGACCTACACTAAAGTCATGTCGGAATCAATCACGTTCAGATTCAAAACTATCCAGAATCTTGTAACATGTAAATCAATAGGTCTACTTTACCTGAGAATCATAGGGAAAGTGATTTCTAAATATTCGGACTATTTTTTTGATTTGATATGGGTTTGCTATTGACTCTAATCTAGGTCAGAGATGACAGAGACAAAGACATATTCGGACTATGAATCAAGACTTGTTAAAAAACTTATAACACCCCTCTTTTTTGGTCAGGGGTTAAAAATAGGCAATTCCAAGTGAGCAACAGCGTAGTTCTTCATTTTTATGAGAAGATTTTTGATCTAAGTTGGACATCTACTGGCTGCTGTTATACTAGAACATGGTCAATTCAAAAATTGCAGCCTAAGATAAAGTTCCCACTGCTCTTTGTCGCAGGTTTACTCTTTGTGAGAACTTGTAACCCCTGTTATAACTTAGAGAAGACAAATTAATGATTCATATAATTTAGATGAGGTAAGCAAAAGTTGCTGTATGCCCGCAAATATATGTAAATGCAACATAGCTTTGCCCTAACAACATCCTATAACTTTTACCAAGAATTGTTGCGACATTTAAACATAACAGATGAACCTTGCGGTGGTTACTATTAACATTGTGTCTAAAACAAACGACCGCCAACAAACAGTGGCTGTTAGTTGCCGTGTAGTTGGTAACTAGTAGTTATGCAATAGGTCGTATGTCGTGGTTGTGTGCTGTCACCTTTCTTTGATTGTTGTATTTGTATAGCCTAGTGCTCAGGTGTTTTTAAGTGGGACTTCCTTGTATGGTGTCGGCTTCCCGGATCGGGCAATAAATTGTACCTAATTGGAGTTTTCCATCAGGAAATATTCAGTAGTAGCTACGGAGTCGAAATTTGTGCCCGGTTGATGGCCTATTGCCATCATACATGGGACTCATACATAACTGGCGATATATGGGTATACTTTACACCTCTAACTAACCCTTCGGGTATTTCAGGCGAGATGTTATGTATGTTAACAACAACATCCTGACATCCGAAACCACTTCCTACTAATCTGCATAGACTTTTCTGTCATCGCTTTTCCTGTAAAGTATAACTATATCTCTCAAAAACGGTGAGGGAAAACATCGTGAGGAAACCGGCATGTCCTAGAACCAAAAATTCGAAGACGTGTGACATCTACCAACCCGCACTGGGCCCGCGTGGTGGATTACAGCCCACTCCCCCTCCCTCCCTCTCATAGGAGAGGAGGCCTGTGTCCCAGCAGTGGGAACATTATAGGCTAATGATGATAACTATATCTGGGTCCTGACCGTGCACCGGATGAACGATAGCTACCGTTATTCCTGAAGGCTCTTTTATTGCACCCCTTTCTATTCTTCAACAAGCTTGATTATAACTGTAAAATGTATCCAAAAGGACCATTTTCCCGTATCCTCGAAGATTGAACAGGACTAACAGCAACATCCCGACATCCGACACCACTTCCTACTAATCAGCTGGGTATAATAAATTGTCAGTGTCGGCCACGGCATCCGACACCGCACGTAATGACGCGGCATCCGTCCGACATGCCGCTGTCAATTAGCTGTGAGCTGATGGACTGATGGTGGAGCTGAGAAAGTATACTTGTTCGGGACATTATTCTGTGTTGTGTTATTTTGAAGATGGTTTTGAGGGGATGAGCTGGCTATAGGATAATCCGACTTTAAAAGAACTGGAAAACTAAAGTGATTCCAGTGTCTGGTATTTTAAAAGCTTACGAAAGTTCTTATGGTCTATATAAAGTAGGCTTATTAACTTTGAGAGACAGCACGGTACGTAGGTATGCGTTTAGTCTTATGTATGGGGTGGTTTGAGGCGAATTAATAATAAGCAAGGCCTCTTCACAAACAAATATAACTTTATTTGAAGACTAAGCGTGTCACAGCCAGTGCGCGTTTTCAGACCTCTAAAGTTGCCTTCAGCGTAGTTCCATGTATGACGTTTCAAGCTTATAAAATGAATATACCATTGCGTGGTCCTTTTACCCGAGGGCCATCACTATACTTCGTGATTTAAAACAATAAACATGTCATCAAAACAGTAAAACACTACAACAATCCCAATGCAATTCAGACGCCATTGCTAACTTAGACATTTGCAACACGACTCCCGCGCGATAAAGTAACCGTTAAGCGTCATTTACATGTACGTGCGGCAGAGGCCGCCACAGGCGCATACATTTAATTTCGCCATGATATCACTATGACACTACACCTATTAATAAACTATCATAAATTTCATCGGAGTCCTGTCCCCTATCGAATATTAATAAGTACTTACATAGACACTCTATTGTCTGCTTGAAGTGAACAAATGAATCGAATGTGGGTAGTTAGGAGTTAGTATGCAAGAGCTTTTGTCGTAGAGTTATTGTGATTGGATGTTAAAGAATGGGAATTGGTTTAAAACAAACTGTCTGGGAGTTTTTTTCTTGTCAAGTATTCGGAAATTAAAGTTCCTTAAAGCTTTTACAGCTGTAGCTACTACAACTAGGATGTTCGTCGTCAAAAACCTTAAATTGGTATAGATGGGTTTCTCTGGTTTCAAAGGATCAACGTTTTGTTTTTTGTGTCTTAACAATATTAGCAAAGACACTCTTAATCATGTCACTAATACAGCAGTTGTCTTCTAGAAGTAAGCTTCTAACTTACAAACCTAAGCTTTGGAGATATCACATACTAACTGCATTTTAAAGCATTAAAGGCATAACCGATAATACTGTAGTTCGACAGATACTTTTTAATCATTAATCCATCAATAGTTATTTGCAATTAACGTTCAGAAGAGTGCACTTACACGTAGAATACTGTAATGCTGTCATATGACGTGATGTTTATATCTACGGAGCCACTAATGCAGCTGTCAGCTATTTCTAATAATTTCAGCCCAAAGCTCTTAAAATCTATCAATAGTTTGCCATTAAAGTTATTTATATGAAGTCTATATTTTTGTTGATACGTGTACCTATAAATAATGTTTATTTATTAATTTAAATTTTTTTGATATATTTATCTCCGTACATAAAAGATAGGAGTGACAAAAAATGCAGAAGTTAAATTATGTAAAGAGGTGCGATACCGATGCGATGCGCGCGCGTCGCTTCCGACGCAGGCGCAGCCGCCCGCCCTCGGTGCCGACGCCGGCGTGTCTGCGAACCGACGACGATTAGCATTCGCACAACGATACGCTAAAAATAACAGTTAGATAATCGCGGTTTTCGATCGATTAAAAGTTCGGAGCTACACATTTTTTTAAGTAGCGGCTTTTTTTAATTGTAGATGGCGCTGATAGGCGTATTTAGTCAGAATGGAAGCTTTGACACTCTATTGTTTGCTTGAAGTGAACAAATGAATCGAATGTGAGTAGTTAGCAGTTAGTATGCAAGAGCTTTTGTCGTAATAACTCTATTGTGATTGGATGTTTTAAGAATGGGAATTGTTTTAAAACAAACTATGTCTGGGACAAGGACAGGAAGATGATGATGATGATTCGGAAATTACTAGTACCTAAAGGTTTTACAGCTGTAGCCGCTAAAACTAGGAAGTTCATCATCGGTCAAAAACCTGCAATGCGGCGGAAATGTATTAAACAATCGTTTTTAGGGTTCCGTACCCCAAGGGTCAAACGGGACCCTATTACTGAGACTTCGCTGTCCGTCCATACGTCCGTCCGTCTGTCACCAGGCTGAATCTCATGAACCGTGATATAGCCAGTTGAAATTTCTACAGATTATGTTTTTTTTGCCACTATAAACACAAATACTAAAAACACAATAAAAAAATACCATACAAAAAAAAAGATTTTTTGGTCGTTTTTATAAATAATGGTACGGAACCCTTCGTGCGCGAGTCTGACTCTCACTAGGCACGTTTTTTTTTTTTAAATTACTGATGAAAAATTTCTATGTGGGGGGAGATTGAGAATGAAAAAAAGAAAACCGTTCTAGCGTCGATGTCCCTTCCACCCCGTTTTCTATGATACATCCTTTATAATTTTACTAAGAATAGTAGATAGTGCGTCTAGAAAAATAAACATAAATGCTAGTCAAAAATTCTAAGCTTTGTGCCTTCGAAATGCAAATCATGGAGTTTCGTACGTATTTGCTCACAGTATGTTCCTCGTTGACCCAGCAAACAACTATGTTTACACTGTACATCGAAAGCTTTCAACCCATTAGGGTACACAACTACACAAGCAAGCTTCGAAAACACTTCTGCTTGGCCTGATTGTGTAGCAACGAATCACATTAAATAAATGGCAGTAACTATATTTATTGCTAGCCAGACCATACATTTATTGAAGACCGGGATTAATCATTGAAAGAAAACTATTTACTTCATTGGCCGCATTCCGGTCTGGCAACCCGCTCCTGCTTTCACACTATTGTCCACCGAATATATGTTTTTAAACACAGCGTAATTAGGTTCTCTTGTTTTGCAAGCTTTTTCTGTTTTTTGGATGCAAGACTACAGGAGTACAGGAAACTTATTAAAAGACTCCAGTTCTACAGCACAAAAACTTTATATATAGACCAAGACAATACATTTTGTGACAGAGTAGATCTTGTACTAGCTAATGCGTTGATAAATAAACTCGTATGAATTAATTAAATAAACATTGTCTAAAAATACAACATCAACTATGACTTCGCACGTCAACTATTTTTTTTCAGTCAGCATCTAGTTCATCCATGAGATTAACGAACTGTCAACGTCCTCAGAATTCGCTAATTGTTCTCTTGATTATATTAACGTTGACATCGATTGACTAATTAGGCACACATACGCGGATTAATCAAGACAATTGCTATTTATGGCTTTCGCTAAGAACTCAGCTGGTATTAATCTCCATAATCTTTGCTTGGCTATATATTTGAGTTAGGAAGACAGCTGTAATTATGAGCTTTTTATTAGAGAAAACCGACAGATTAGAGCTTGCTTGTTGCTATGCTTTTAGGACCAATTTGTTGATACCTATTTCGCCAATATGTTCAACAAACTTAAATTGAACAGTAATCTGAGTATAGGTCTTAATCCTTCTATGCTATGAGTCCCTGGTATATTTGGACTAATCGTATTTTTTACAGCCATTCGCCGTGTCCTAGCAACACGCGTAGCATGACCACTGTAGAAACGAATTTTGTCTACGGAAGAATCGACATAATGACAGATAGACAATGACAATGTGTCGATTCTTCCGTCGACATATAGCCCGTTTCTATAGCGGTCATGCTATGCGTGCTGGATGTATTTTTCTTCCATACATTTTCATCACCCGTCATATCTCATCTAGTTGCCGCCTTTCTATTTTTCATCATCGCCAAAGCGTATTGCAAAAATTATAAAAGTGGCTATGACAAAATGCTACCATGTATGCAAACACCTACATACCATTGTCTCGGCACCTACCAGTATCTACTTGTCATGTTTCGCTACTATCTGCAACGGCCCATTTATTAACAATAACAACTCTTTCCAATAACTTTAAACTTATTTAGTTTATCCAACTTTCCTAAAGCCGTTATCTCCATATGCACATTCAGAACGACAGGTGACAAAAATCTGATTTTGAAAGAACATTAATCTACACTTTGTCGATTTAAAGCTGTAATAAGTTGTCTTGTAAGCGTATTCAAATTCATTAATCTGCTTCAAAAAGGTTGTCATTCAATTTAATTCACATTATGAAGTGAAGAAATCGGATTAGTTCGCGTTGGACGCACTCGTCATCGTCATGGTGTCGCACGCGAAATCGCTTTTGGACTGATGAGTTCATTGTTACAAGGATTATAATGAACGTGGAATGGAATATCGTTTTTGGATATGTTATATTCTGTATGCTGCTTCGAGACTTCACCTTTGATTCTTATCATTTAGCCAACCAAAATGATACCTAGATCAGCCTCTCTTATTTCGTGTGGGTTAATGTAAAATTTAAGTTGTGCCAAGACTAACAGATTAATACACTCTTCATCATCGAAGCTAATAAATTTATCTTGTGCCTATAACGTAAGTATAAAATAGTCTTAGTAACTAACTATTACTCATCGCAATAAACAATTTAATACTTACACCTGCTTGTATTCACGTAGCTGAATCATGTACCTAACTATAAAGAGAAACATTAAACACGGCGTAAATTGTGTATCGGTTGAAAACAACGCAGGCATGCGTATGAGCCATTAATAAATATTGTTGAATCTATTTTTTAACCTAAAATCTATCTTTCACTAGCAGCTCTAAGTGAAAAACTAGGGTTAACAACCTTCTTTGAAATCTAAAAAACGTTGGATAACGTTTTTAACGACTAGGACAAAACGTTAGTCCTGACAGATGAACTGACAGTGAGGCTATTTGTTTTACATGACATTTAAATAGATGTTAAATAAACAAAGCAATATTTTTAAATTAACTACTTAGTAGAATACACAATTCTTAGTAAGTATAAGTACTTACCAGAATATAGAATTATTTGACAAAGCAACAGTAAAAAAAAAACAAAGGATATTCAAAACCGAAATTCGATTGGTCAGCCCTACATCCGTTAGTCTAAAAGCGTTGATTGATTGCTTATCCAGATTTTTAGTGTTCCTACGCATGCACCCACGAACTAGAGGTTAACGTTCCGACTTACGTTACAGACTAGAACATAAAACACGGTCGAAAATCTATGAGAATATTGCCCCGAAGCTATTCCGTAGTGTTGCAAGGTATGGTATGACAAATCAAATGGATAAAGACTTAGGAAACGAATTCGTCATCATTCAGTTTGATACAAATTGAGAGGTTTTGTTGAGATTGTGTTTGATTTGACATGGCGTTCAGGCTGTCTAGAAATAGTCTAGTCATTCCGTGAATAGTGTCTAGGTTCCGCAAAAAGCTTTAAAATGATTGTAAAGACAACTGGCTGAGAATGAATGGCGAACTTTTGTTATTTCTATGTCTTTGCTTTCTGCTTGATATTTGTTGCATTGGAAGACCTCTTATGCCTTAAGCTTCTCAGACCCAAACGGATTTTTTTTGTATGAACAAAATAAAGTTTGTTTCATTTAAGACAACAATGTTATCAATGAACACTGTTTGATGAAGATATAAAAAGACGTAAAAAAATGATTAGAAATTACATAGTATGTTTACTTTTCGCAACAAAACTACGCGAATAGCTGGCATAGGGCCGGAATGATCGTAAAACCTCCCAGCGAATTCGCACTAAAATCTTCAAAGAAAGTAGACGCTAAACTAAACAATTGTACTATTCTCAACCGTTACTATCTATTATTTAAACTGACGATGAATATACAAGAGAAAATGTATGTTTAATATACTATCCAACATTACTTAACTTTTATCATTCTATGAAGACTGGATTTTGCGACTGGATGGGGCATATTGTAAGGAAAGTTAGCATGAAAAATGGGAGATCAAAAATATTATAAAAAGATTGTGCGAAAAACGTTTGACTAGAAGAACTTATTGGATATTGAACTGACGGCTCAGAGAGATGAACGGTAGGACAAGACGAAAATTATTACAGTTACGTTTTTTTTTTAACACGTTTCGCACCTCAGTCGTAAGATAATTCAAAAACCTTTCTTTAATTGAATTTAATGCTGAAATTTATAGTTTCTCCAGATAAACGATAGAATAAGTCATTGCTCTGCTGAGCTCCTGAACAAAGTGTTTATGAGTTTTAAGAAAATACACTAACATTGCCAAAATATTCAAGATGTGACGAAAAAAAATTACGGCTTGCCCGCTAAACTATTAGGTTTTATGGAATTACAAGAAACAGATTGTTTCGTTCTATGAAATAAACATAGGTACACTAGGCACTGAGTTAAAGTGTTTCAGATACTTATAAATTCTCTGATTTATATTAACAGTATACAGAGCTACTACATTTAAAAGTTCTAGAGTTACAATTCGTTTTTTTTTCTTTGTAAATCGATATCCCATGTCCGCATACGTTTAAGTGCAATGAACTGATATTCTGATGGATTTCACAATACTGTATTCGTAATTGTTGTAAATTTTATTATGTACTATGTCATTGCATGCTTTAACAGTCTTGTTCATAGCAAAGATCAACCATGTCATCATCTTGCTTGCCCTTGCGCATGTTACTTGAAGTCGGCGCGAACTCTTCTAAATGATTCGGTATGAGTTGCAAGTTTAATAACAGATAATTGAAAACTCTACCTGCCTACGTATTTTATAATAAAATCATTGAAATAAAGATACATAAGCGACTCTTATGGAGCCTAATAAAACAGGGCTTAAAATGAATAATGTCTTCTATATTATTATGATCGATATAAAATGGAACAGATGTCCAACTTTCGATTTTATTATAGGGACAATTGTCAATACGTCTATCTGTATTTCTGTATCAATCAGAGACGTGTTCACGTCTTTTACGATTGAGTGGTAAAGTTTTTATGATGTGGGCACAAGTAGGCACAAGCCTACTTGGCCGGTGGGACTGGGGAGAAAGACGTCTTACAGTACCTTTTTAGGGGTTTTGTTGATGATTGACGAGGGTAGAAGAAGAGGACACAACATTCAAATGTATAAATATACCTTTCTATAACTGTAAAGACATGTACCTAAGGCATCGTCAGTGGGGCAAGGCTAATTCGATTTTGTGGATGGCGTTTGGCATTTCCATATCACTAACGCCAAATCATTTTGTATTGTAAAGTTAACCGCTCTCAACGTCAAAATATTATCTGGGTGCAAAAAAATCATGGCGCCTTATAAGAAAAATAACTTCCGCCCAATAGTTTATTGCACTCGTTAGACAAATCATAATAAAAGATAGCAGCTCGTTTCGGACGGTGACATATTATATTTTTAGGTAGGCGGTAATCAGGACGATTAGCATTAAAACTTGGACTTGCCACATATCGTTATAGATTTTTTAACGTCCGATTTTGTGGAAACTGTCATAAGACTTCTGCGACTGACAGCCAGCATGAGCTGCATGAAATTCTAACAAACAACGCAATGATTACTTAAGTGACGCGATTTTGCTGTATCTGTACCGTTTGTCTATAGGATTACAAGCTATTACAGAAAGACACCCAGTGCCCAAATTGGTAAAATTTCCGACATGGGCACTTCTTTCGACATCAACAACAGGCATCGCAACCACGACCGATCTGACAGAATTGTTGCTGGAAGTTGCAGAGCAAGAGCGAGCATTTTTATGAACCGTCATATATATTTAATCGTTCAAAAAGTACAGAATTACAAACTGATTGGAATACAAAAATTACGGATTTGTTCCCGCACTGCCTTTATGCGTTTTCAGAGTCAATCAAACATTCGGTCCACTATAATTTGCAGTGTGCGAAGTTTCTTAGATTCTCTTAGAAACAAAACTTGTGAAAGTCGGGTGCGGCGAAACGAGTGTGGGTGATGTCCAAAAACGTTTTATGAATTAAAGCTATGACTATTTTTGTAGTATTGATTTATAATTTATTTTATTTATTAGCTTTTCTTTTATTTATTTTTTTGTTTAACTTTAATTTTTTTATTCGTTTTCTGTCGACTGTTATTACAAACCATTGTCACTATTTTCACTTGTTTTTGGTTGTAAATATTACCCGAACCATTTTGGCCGAACCCTATCTTTTAAGATACAGGCTAGTCCTAGTTTAAAAGATAGAGTCAATCTATTGCATCATACTGTAAATATTTTCAAACAATGTATACAGTGCAAAGTGCTATGCTTTTAGTGAAATAAATACTTATTATTATATATTATTATTATTATAAGTGTCGTGAAATTAGGCTTAACTTTTATTGGGGCCACGGGATATATGATATATTGCCTGTTATTGTCAAGGAAATAGTATTTTACTGCTATCAATTCCACGGTTAACAGCGTAAGATAGCGGTAACGAGTTTGTTACCATTTTGTGAAAGAAAGTCTTTTTAAAAACCTTAAAAGCTCACATTGAATAAAAAATCTATAGTTAAAATCCTGCATTTTGGATAGATCGGAATTCCAAATGCAAAACATAATGTGATGCAAAAACGAAATAGCCCACATACACGAGTTTCTACGGACGTCGTGACAGTATTCCGTTATTCGTAGAAGTTACTACCTATGTAGGTTTTGTCAACGATGTACTGGATAGAAGCGAAACTCTTATGCTTCCTTTTGTACAAATGCTGATGAAAAAAGAGGCAGGTAACGCGTAGCGTGGGGTTGTTAGTGTAGACCCTTACAAACCCCACGCTACGCGTTGGTTGACTGCGAGTGTAAGAGGAGTGAACAGATTCAGAAAGCACACAGCAAGGTTCTGTAATGAAGACAGCGTGCTGAAAAGCGTGAGCCGGAACATGGTGGACCAAAGAATCTGTGAATGTCATTATCGAGATGCTAGTAGCAAAGGAAAAATCAATGTGGCAAGGCTTGGAGGCAATGTCTGTCAGTGGTTGTCATTTGATAAAATGATGGTGGTGACTAACTAGTATGGCTACAGTATAATCAGTGGCTTGAAAGTCTGACAACCCGTCTTACCAAGGGGTATCGTACTACCCAGAACTAACCGGGTTGGGGAGGTCAGATAGGCAGTTGCTCCATGTAAAATACTGGAATTCAGCTACATCCGGTTAGACTGGAAGCCGACTCCAACAAAGTTGGAAAAAAGCTAAGCAGATGATGATTATGGTGAGCTGGTGACTTATTATCGAAAGTTTGCTTTGCGGCCGGAGTTTCGGTTCTATACATTTTTAGTCTATGGTTTTGTCTATTCTGTTCTTTCTCTTCGTTTCAACACATACCAACTACAGTACATTGTTCAGTCCACATATTGTTGCTGAATCGACACAATGAGAGAACTGATGAAATTGCCGATAACGTTTACAATACACAATTATGTTACAGGGTACATAGGATAATTTCTATCTTAACTTTAAATTGCAATTGTGAGTTTATTTGAACTTGTTACTTGACCTTTTAGTTTTCACGGCGGTCTTAAACACTAAAGGTTCAATGATCGGTTCATTGAAGTTTTGTATAGTTGTTTCGACATCTTCCTAAACGCGTAACCTTTGTAGTCTTGGAAAGCTAGGTAGGCAAACCAAGTCTACCATAAACAATATCTTTGGCAAGAATTAAAAATGTTTGTTTCTTCTATTTCATCAGTGGTGTCTCTAAATATAACCTTATTTTGTACTCAATAGTTCCATGACCCTATTATAAAAATAGAAATACTAAACAGAACAACCCAACGAGTGCTTTTGCTACCATTTTACGAGAACTAAAGGTCAACAAGCTTCATTAGTAGCTACCACAAAAATGTGGAGCCTGATTGAGTTATTAATGGAAGCAAACTTAATGACTCCAAATTCTAAACTAGGTAGAAGATTGATGAAGATAAATGGTCATCCTTATACACTATAAATCAAAACCTAAATGAAGAACTAAATTGTTTTAGTTCGAAAACTAAGTTGAAAGTTGTAGATCTAAATTAAAGTCTAGATTTTATAAAAAGCTCTTTTCCTATCCAATTACGGTTAACACTGAAATTTCGTATATAAATGGACTCAACTACATTAAACGCGCCCTCTGGCTATAAGAATTTAAAAGGACGTGGTATTCTTGGCAAGTTTCGTATCATATGAGGTGCGAAATGGTCTTTAATGCATACGACGAGGAGTAAAAAAGGTAGAAAAACTACATAAGCATGTTAATAATGTTCCTACTCTTAGGACACAGGTCTACTCTCTTTGTTAAGTTAGGTCCAGATAATATTTTTAAAATAATAGCTACAACCGAATCAAAAATTAGAGCTTCAGTTCTGCAATACCTACTACTGTTTTGCACATTATTTTGGAGTCAAATGAAAAATCAGCCAAGTTTAAAGAATCGCGATTTGCGTAAAAAATGGGATGTCACATACTTTTATGGTGCTATTTTTTTGTTCTACGCCATGACAGGTTCCTGACGATAATGTGCGATAAACTAAATTAATTATGACGTAAACTATTGTATCCCAGACCACCCAACGACCATCCAGATGGATAAGTAACACATACTTATACCAGATGCAAATGTTCGCAAATGTCTAGTAGCCGTATGACACACAAGCATCATCTTAATTGCAATTTAGGTTCCATTATTAATTCCACATGGGAATTAGGTCTCAGCCGAGCTTAGCCTGAAAGCACTAACAAATTGATTTACGACCCGTAACCGCTATTGTATAGTCACTCACGAAAATAGGTTGACTATTTTGGAGACTGTTATTACTTTTATCGTTCTAGATTGCGTGCTAATTGACGTGGAATGGTGATCTTTGGACTTATGCCGCCCTGGTTGTTGTGTTTCAAGATCGAATGGACATTTTTCGGTTTATGTTCAGTATTTTGCTTTTCAGAAACTGAACTTACTGGAAGCCAAAATATATCACCAAACAGTTGCTTAGTAATTCTGAAGAGCAAATACTTGATGTCTAGTACTGACCCGCTTTCAGCCTCTTGATAGAATGAGAGTGAATCATCATTAAACATGCACACAAAGTTACTCGCGTTCTAAAATATCAACTAGGTCAATGCAACTTTTTCCAAGTAAAGATCCTTAACGACAACTAGTAGTTAAACAAACAATTGAAACTGTCAAAACAAGGATAAGTAACAATACAAACAATCCAATCATCCAATAAACTGTATGGAGTCACCAAAATGATTTGGCACTCATTCAATTTTGACACTTAGCTTTCAAGACCATGTATGACCTATCGTTTTTGCTATCAATATGGATGATAAATTGACACTATTAGTACGTGCACGTGGGTACAATACAAAGCCTCTTGCTCACGAATGACGTCATTACTGAAGTCCTAAACTAGACTAATGAAGCGGCGTTTGTTATGTGTTAGTGGACGCGATCAAATTGTCCACTTACGGCTCCCACTTTCTTTCAAACACCGCCTCCCACGGCCATCTATTTAGCTCTAAAGGTCTGCTCACGCGGCCGAAAGGTACTGGACAACGTTTACAAGTTAAAGTGTATATTGCTCGTCGAATATAAGCACCCGATGAAAGTTGTATCAGTGGTAGAGTAATGGAATTCTTTCACGTTGGAGGGCCACAGCCGGGTAATAAATTGTAACTATCAGTGAGAACAAACAGTCTTTTGATGAGGAACCGCCGCATAATGATGTATATGTAAACAAGCTTTTGGTTAGGAAAAATATTAATTTAACTGCTCGTACGGTGAGTCAACGTTTGAATCTATAGAAGTTTGAATTACATTAGGAACTCAGCGCAAACAAGCAGATGTGTGTTTGCATATCGTAAGTGCAATTTATGGTTTTGTAATGTTTGGACTTATTTTTCAATACTCTAGATTTCTCATAAAAACTAGCCAATCACAACAACGAAAAAAATTTATTTAATTGTTTTGAAAGCCGGAACGAGGAAATTAAAAATAATTCGAAAGATAAAAGACAGCTAAGAAGTGGTATTAACTTTTAATCATATTAATGACATCTTGGTGACACACCCCAGTAATTTTAAGTAGGAACTAGGAACAGCAAAACAGATAATTTAATAGAAGAGCTAGCGACGAGATTAGGAGGCGTTCCCGCGGTTTAACGTCGTGTTTTCTTGTTGAGAATAAAATTAATCAATTTGACAAGAATTCCCTACATGGTTGCTAAAGACGAAAAATATATACTCATAGTACATGGCAATAATTAAACTATAATAACTTCTTGGAGTCTACTACGCAGGTCTTCTTCCATATGACTGTATCAGACGATACAGCAGTTTACAGCATCGGTGTTGTTATGTAAAATCTTAATTGAATATAATATGATTTATTTATGAGAAGCACCATTTCATTATGCGTATATATATTGATTTGAATTTCTGATGCATGTAAAGGGGATGCATGAATGATATCGACAAGATTGAATCTATTGAATAAGTTAAGGCTTTTAGGAATATTGATTTTTTATTAAAAACACAACCTGCATCTATGAAGCTAGAAAAGCCTGATTCCTAGCAGTAAGCTTTAGACAAAACTGTCAGAGAACTTTGTGTAAATTGTGATGATGTTAAACTCGAACTCATTGTTAACTATTTATAAAATTTATAATGAGCTAGCTGCTAGCTAGCTAGCTGCTGCCCGCGACTTCGTTCGCGGGGTTTTTTTTATGGATATGAAAAATAGATGTTGGCCGATTCTCAGACCTACCCGATATGCACACAAAATTTCATACAAATCGATTCAGCCGTTTCGGAGGAGTATGGTAACTAACATTGTGACACGAGAATTTTGTATATAAGATAAAGTTTCTAACTTTGAATGGTAGAAGGTTATCTCCGAAACTACTCATCCAATTTCAAAATTAATTTTACTGATGTAAAGCTACAGTATTACCGAGTGATACATGTTACTTCGACGCGAACAGCAGGTATGTAGTTGACAAGTAAGTATAATTCAAACGATCCTCTTAACATTTCAAGGAACCCTAATGATATCTAATTTAAGCGGACCTAGATAGGTCACGGGTGGACAAGTCTAGACAAATTTGATGGCTCTAATCAATTAGTACCGCTTCGAAACAGTTGACTGAGTCGGACATCGAACCCAGGACCGGGATGCTAGATATCAGGAACTTGAACTTCTTTGTTTCGTTTATGAGGTCAATAGCTTATTGTTCGGCGACATTTGTACATAAGATAATGATGAATCATTATATTTGCTTATTGTGAAAACTCTACGCAGTAAGATCACGCACTTTTATAGGAGCGTCATGCCATGAACCGCCCTCATTCGTTTTCTGAACAAAGCGTTACTTCATGATTTCATGGACTGTGCAGGTAATTAATTTTAAAAGATGGTTTACCATTTTTATCAGTGTTTTTTTAGGATCTTACGATTTGTGCTTTGGCTTTCAAGAATAGGTAGCGTTTCATCTTTTCTTTCTTTATCTTCTTCTCCTTCATTTTGGTTCTACTTTTATACCACATTTTAAACTGTTACATTGCAGTCGTAAAAATATAGAGTACCTAGGTAATATAGTTTCCATGTGTTTTTTACACCTAAAACATCTTGGTTATCTGCTATTTTTCTTTCCAGTCAGTCTATTAGCGTAAGATTTATTGTTTTATCTTTATATTCACTTTGACTTTTACGGCTGTTATTATGTTTTGCTATAGCTTTTCACGGATCATTTGCAGCTTCACGCATTTTTTATTATTCAACAAAATGGTTATTAGGATTTTATGACTTGTGCATTTATTTTATACCGTTTTGAAACAAGGGTGATGAAATAATGTCTGCATTTCTTTTTATCTTCATCAACTTTTTCTGACCGGGCTAATCGTTATTCGTTTTGTTATTATGGTACTTTCTTAACACTTAGATTGCTTTATTTTGATCTATTAATTCGCCCTGGTTTCCTTAATAAGAGTTCGTTTTATGGTCTTATTATTTATAGAGCCGCTCAACCTCCAATTTCCATGCCAGTCATCAAGCCCACCTTAAATAAAATGCCCATAAAATTATACCTAAAAGCACTCCCCATTCAACCTGTGCATTTTTTGCCGTCGTCATTAGTTAACCCTGCAGAGGCACGTCCCTCTTCTCGGGAGGTCTTAAGAGTCTGTGTGTGGTTCCGTAAAAACTACGACGCGCCGCGAAAGGGTTTTAGGGTCTTTACATAGTAAAAAGATTTTTTGATGAGCGTTTTAGTAATGGAATAAGTGTTGGATGGCGACTTGGCGAGACTATTATACGATGCGAAGTAAATTAGATTGGAGCTTATGACAAGGTAGCTCTTTCAAAGTCTTATAACTACTTGATTGAAACGACAAGTTGGTGGATATTTTACTATGAGCCACTTGATTTTACGATGAGTTTAGATATCGCGGGAATAATAATCTTGTTGGCATATTAAATTACTTATACTATGCTATAACTTAAGGCATAACATCAAAAAACCGGCCAAGTGCGAGTCGGACTCGCGCACGAAGGGTTCCGTGCCGTTATTTATAAAAACGAGCAAAAATAGCACTTTTTGTATGGGAGCCCCCTTAAATATTTATTATATTCTGTTTTTAGTATTGTTGTTATAGCATCAACAGAAATACATAATCTCTAGAAATTTCAACTGGCTAACTATCACGGTTCATGAGGTACAGCCTGGTGACAGACGGACAGCGAAGTCTCAGTAGTAAGGTCCCGTTTGACCATTTAGGTACGGAACCCTTAACAGGGTCGATTTTAATACTATTTGGTAACGCTTGCAAAAATCGATAGGAAACAGGAATTTGCCCAAAATTTCCAAACCGCTCCTCCCGTCACCGTAACCACAGTCCATCGTTAGTATAGTGACTGGCAACTTAAAATCTTTATGCTAATATTGTTATTATAGAGACATTACCACTGCATCTTAAATAAATTTTATTTGTTCAAGATTATAGTCTTGTGAACAGTAATATTGAATTTGTTCTGCCAGATATTCGGATGGCTGATTGAGTTATTATGTAAAAGGTAAAGATTTTAAATACCTTTTTAAGCTTGTGAAATAATTATATAAGTCACATTATCTACATTAATTTTATAATACTGATTTTGGGGACAAGTACCAAAAGCTGAACACTGTTGGTCCTTATAAGTTTTTAAACTGACATGGTCACTAACACTATTAATAACACTTACAACGGGATATTTACCATGTGTATTATTTGTTTCGAGTTCCCGATATTTCGGCGCTGTTGCAAACGCCATGATCACGGATAAACTGAAGTTATTGCGGGTGGGTGTTTATGTGCAGACAAATCGATCTACCCTCTTCCTTGTTCGTTTTTTGTGCTCCGTACCACTTACTGTCACTCCCAACTCGATTCTGTTCCCGACACACGAAACTCACTGTGTCCACTCGCGAACTTTCGAAATAAATAATACACATGGTCAATATCCCGTTGTAAGTGTTATTAATATTGTTGGTCCTTATCGGCAAAAATGTAAACTAAATTCTCTGTAGATAGATTAAAGACTCTTTATTTTCTGGTGGACTTAAGTATGTAGTTTATGTTGAAGGACATAACGTCAAGCAGATATTAGACTATTTACTTTCCGCCCTAAGCAATAAATCATCTCGTGAAGTACTTATCTGCCGAGAAGTTCAATGCTAGCGTTCGAATGGCGCGGTATATCAATTTATTTTGACGTCCTGTCACTCGCAATGCGCGTAAGACAGACGTAACAAATCTGAGAAATGGTTACTTAGCTACACGATGAATTTTTATTGCTCAGTAACTGCACTTAGTAGAATATATCTTTAGTTATCTTATTAAACAAATATTATGGGTGAAAAATGTTTATGAAAGCAGTATGCTTTTTTGTATTACAAACATTTTTCATTTTATGAAAACAAAAAGAGCACACAGTATTTTCTTAACGTGAAGTGTCGTATTCCTTTGCAATAAAGTTCAATTTCGCTAAGTAAATCAACAACAATAATGTTATCAAAAATATTCATGAGTCATGTCCACAGGTTTCGGATTCACACTTAGGGTCATCACTGGGGTCCACGTGAGAGCCCTATCACCTGTTCCTTGGGATCATACCTGTGGCAAGATGCCAGCCGCCTACCAGGATACCCGGAGATATCGGGAGGTTGCTAGCAAGATTACCTGGCGGCTGGCGCATGCGTCCCACCTGCCTCCTACCTGTCCCGTAAACCAATTTAGAAAGAACCGCCCCACTGTAGCGTGGACCCTTCGATATTTGAGAATTAAATTAGTTGGGAAGCGTGGGGAGGTCCAGTTACAATGGCAGCCGTGTTAACGCATGCGTTCTGGTTACCTGGCGTGCCGTAGCGTTTATTTGGCACGCGACTACGGCACGCGATGGATAGGGGCATGAATAAACAAAACTGGTTTAGATAGTCATGTCGAATCTATGAGGTGTTGTTGTTTAGTTTTTTTTTCAGCAAATAATTGTTTTATTGAAACTGTAGGTAAACACACTGATGTGATTGAAAAGTATTTTCTCCTGAAAAGTTACAATATTGGTTTTTACATAGTGTAAAAAACAATATTGTAGAACCTGAACCAAAAACGATCACGGCACTAATCTGCGCTCAAACTCATCAGCTACCGCTACTATTTACGTTTTAAAAACTGTTGCCTACTTCATGACTACAAATCGACATAGACTTAATTAATAATACTTAAAAAAATCCGCTATTTCATCCCGAAGCACTTACGGAAAAAATAAAGCAGGATCGAAAAATCTTTTTCTTGCAATTACACTAAATTCAAATTGACATTTGCATCTTGATTACGTAACCCCCTGAGGGTTCCTTGCTCTTTTTACAAGGAGTGCAGTCACCCCAAGGGGTATGGCCTTGAGGGCTGGCCGTAAAATTTCAGCAATAAAGAGGTAATTACGTCAGCCAGCAAGACTGGCGAGACACGCCCGGGTTATTAACTGGCCCTTGTAGGCTAGGAGACTGGCTAAAAGGCTGTTACGTTATCTGGGTTTAGTGTTAAATAAGGTTAGAAAATCCATAGAAGAGCAAAAAAAGTATTTGCTTTGATATCTGGTAGTTTAAGCGTGGACCGCTGAATATAACTTCATATTCTCAAAACACAAGCTATCATGAAGTGATGACATATTTTGTAGCCTGTATATATCTGCCCGAAAAAGAATGCATTCTGCTTTTCTAACTTGCATTGACTGATTTACTTGTCGTGCAAATAAGGGCAACTAGGCATTGAACGTCAAGAAAGTTATTGTGGGAAAGATTTTGCATAGGAAAGACACTACTCATTTATAAAAGCGTCCATATAAATCTGTAGATCATGTTACATTCATGGTCCCTATCTTCAGGACTATGCTCATAATAAGCGCAGCCTATAATGATGAAAGCGTTGAAACGTGCCGCGTAATAATGCTCTCCTGGTAACGCCTACTGGCTTAATAATGCAACGTCACTTTTATTAGCGCCGTCAGACACCTAATGACATCCATGACCAGTTTTTTGATACTATTTTATAATAAAATAAGATGAAAACTTCCAAATTTTTTGGTCTTTAGTGCACAAAATTCCCAAAAACTAAATACTTTGGATACCTGACGAAGTAACAAACGAGAAGGTAATAATAAGCGGGTGGTTGATTAAAATGAGAAATTAAAATTAGTAATGAGTACAAAAAAGGCCGCCGTAAACTAAAACTTACGGAAAACTCGCGGAAAATTTTAAATTGTTATTATAAACATTATCAAGGAAGTTTGGCAGTTTTTTTTTAATTTGACAGCCCTGGTAGGTCAACCGTGCGTTGCTAATGTCCACAGTCTGTCTTTTAAAATTAAAAGCATAAAATTACAGGTTTATGGCGTTCACACGTTTACAACTCACAAGTTACAGGTTCGCATTGTACGGTAATCTTTAAAGTTAAAAAAGGAGTTCTCCTTTTTTTACTGTTTTTGTAAATCCTTCTGCTCAGAATTTGTCTGTCTCTTTATAAAATTTTTGTATGTCGTCACAAAACATAATAAAGTATGTTGAGCTTACGTACCACTTTCAACCTTTACAAATATTATAAAATAAAGAGATGAGTTAAGTTTGGATGTAGGAAGCAATCTCCGAAACTGTTTAGCCTTTTTTCAAAAATCTTTGACTGATAGAAAGCCGCGTTATTGCCGAGTGGTATAGGGTAATAATATGTATTATCTTAAAACAACAAAAGCTTGTCATCTACATAGTTTCTAAAACTGGGCTAGCCGTAAACCTCACTCTAAAAGCTACTTACTAACCATAATTTTCTATGAACTCAATTTAGGCCTGAAATAATTGTTAATAGTGACCTAATTCGTTTAAAAAACAGGATAATTCAACTATGTGTTTCACTCATATGATGATTATGGGACAAGATTAAGAAAGATAATTGTCAGAAACATTACACAAGGCAAGCTTTACAAATCTGTCTACGTTAAGGCGGAAACATACCTACGTGTCGTGGCGTGTCGTGACGCGCCAGAAGCTATCGGTTTCATACATCGTTGCGACACGACACGCCATGCAAATATGTCCCTAACCATATTAAATGTATGAAACCGATTGCGCCACGACAAGTAAGTGTGTTTCCGCCTTTAGTTGGGGCCATCAATCTGCGTTGAGGGTACTTTTATCCTAACTAATATTATAAATGCGAAAGTTAGTTTGCTTGTTACCTTTTCACGACTAAAGGGCTGATCGGATCTTAATGAAATTTTTTTGCAAGAAGATAGATTTCAACCTGAGGAAGGACATAGGCTATATATCATCACGCTACGACCAATAGGAGCGGAGCAGCAATGAAAAATGTTGCGAAAACGGGGAAAATGTGACGCAGACGAAGTTGCGCGGGACAGCTAGTTCCCTTATAAGTCCATTTTTATAAACATCCATGTAACTGTAGCGTAATAATGCTGTGCCTACACTTATTTTTGCTACAGCAACAGGTCCTGTAGCTTTGTAAATTGGAAAGAGAAGATCAAATTAACCGAAGTTAATGTGTTCGTTTACCACAAATTACTTAATGTTTGCCACGTAATTTTATGAGAGTAGTTGGAATGAATGTTGCTGAAACAAGGCTTTCGTGTCAAAATGAGATTTTTAGCTTATTAAGAGCGTTTTCCTCACGGCATTTCATACAAACTTTCAAGTCCTTATTTTCCGAAACGACTGAACCGATTTTAATGAAACTTAATACGCATAAGCAGGATACGCAGGTCTAAAGAGTTAGTAAAAAACATGGACTTGACAGTTTGTATGAAATGTCGTAAAGCGTAAACGCTCTTAACGGTGGTCACCTTAGGTTCTGAAATTCTGATGACTCCGAATATAAGCACCACCATTTCACAACAGGACGCGGTTCTGAAGATTTATTTATGATTTTTTTTTTAATTAACTTCACATTTTTTTTGTGCATTTCATAGCCAATATAATGCAAAAATTAATTACAAAGCAGCGAACCTCGCTTTAGATCAAAAGTGACCAAGTTCCCACGTCACAAAGTTTGCCTACGATCGCGCGGGATAATTTCTGAACCACCCCACCCGAATACCAAAACTATCGTGAATTCTTGTGACGAAGATAATATATGCAAAGAAACTATTACGTCACCCACAGTACCAGGGCATCAGAACTACGAAGATATAATAGTCAGCCCTCGAAGCGCGTAATCTTGGAGTAGTATCGCTAACAGAGACGGCCACGGCAACCGCATACACGCGCACTATCATGTAGTCATGTAACCCTTGTACGGAGTGATATCGCGAGAGGTGATCTTTACACGTAACACGCATGTTGTTACACCGAGTTTACAAGGAGCAGAGATGAAAATAATACCAAAACAAGAATGTTGCTTTTTATGAGAATCATTCGAACTGACAATGTGACATGCTTACTTTTAATTTAACCCAACATGGATGAACGACAGGCAAGCAGATAATTTTTCACTGTGTTTACTTAATTCACTATCTGGATTATCTTATAAAACTGCTTTAAAAACTGTTCGACATTTTTGTATAATAAATGCGACCGACCGACAGACGTGCCGTTACACTTATTGTTTTTCGATATTTATGTTCCAATCACTGCCGATAAAATTTCAAAATCTGTTTCAAATGACTAAAGCACATCGTTATCAGTCTCATCTTCACGGTGCATTACAAAAAGCATATTCACATTAACAGATACAAATCTGTGAGCACCCTGGCAACCGCTACTTAGGATCAAATGTTAAAAAGAGAATAAAAAAGAGTTATTTTAATCCAACCCCACAGGATCCTGTTGCGTAGTTTCGGAGATTTAGACAAAAATAAAATACGACACTTACAAAAAACTGGGAACGTGCTGTAATTAAGTTAAATTAATGGTTAAAACGTTTTGGTATTTTATCGAGGATCTTTGGTTGGATTTTATTAATTTTGATTTCACTTTCAAACGAGTTGGCAGTATTGACTAGTAAAGTATCTCGAAAAGTTTAATTTTGTAAAAAAGGCTAATAAATTGATAGATTTAGAGACAATAAAGAACTTTATAGTACTTTAAAAAGTGACAGTGGATGAAAAATTTATTGTGGACAAAGCTAGAAAATATAGAATATAAAGCACAATTTACCAATACTGACGGGAGAGTAGAACTAATAGGCAATTACCCAGTAATTACTGATTAGTCCAGAAACAACGTCAAGCAATTAGTTTCGGTTTGTTAGGAGCAAATATTATTGCCGGCTGATGTACTAAGACGTTTGATGTTAGGCTGGGCCATGTATTTGTTGAAGTAAAACTCACATTATAACCAAAGAACTTATATTATCCAATGGCCCGTAAAGAAAATGAATCTAATTTAGAAGCAAGTTTGATGTCGTATAGCAATTTAGGTTGGGAACAGTGGCGTACCCTGGGGACAACAATACGGGAAGCCCATAAGGAAAGCAGGCTCAGTTCAGAAACTCTAACATAAAAGAAGTAAGTTTGTTTCTGAACAGTCTGCAGTCGGTCTGTGGTTATAAGGGAAAGCCAAGCTTGTGGCCTTGCATAAAAGTACCTCCACTAATTGGGAATAAACTTATGCGAAGTAAGAAAAAATGAATTGTTAAAATTCAGCCTCTATGTTAGATTATGCTAGATCGGTTTACCTATGAAGGTATAGTAATTTATTCAAACGTTATTAGGTTACAGTCCTGTGAGGACGATTTATCAAAAGAAGGTTAAATATCTAAGTGTTGGTACGAGTATATTGTTGGTATACGTGACAAAATACATTTTTTTTTCGTTTGACTAGGCAGAGAAACCACAAAAAATATTTAAGTACAAATAATTTAGAAACTGGAATATTGTGTCCAACAGTTAAAAGGTTTACCCTATATAGTACCATACTCTGAAGTGTTTTTTTTAACTTGAGCAATGTCAAGAGTTTGGTCTATTTTTGACCAAAAAAAGCGTATATTATGAATCCATTCACGCTTAATTGAATGCTCTCAAAGGGATGCGGTGGCATTTCCTTCTCAGAAGCCGGGGGTGATATAAAAAGATCCTTTTCATCCGTTTCATCCTTTAACACTTTACTTTTTAAGTTTTCTAACTCCTTAGTCAGAATGTCCTTCTGATTTATTTATAGTTTATGAGTTAGAGCTTCCGTATTTAAATCAAATGTGAGAAGTTTGAAGAAAAACATAGTTGAAAGGGTGGTGGCAGTCATATTCCTTTTACTTCGATAAAATGATGTGTCACTTTTAAAAACTAAATAGTATTTTGTCGAGTTCGATTTCAAGAAGTTTTGGAATAAAGTGATATCCTCTTCAAGGATAAATATAGTCATTGATTGATTTCTGAACCCCGCTTAATTTTGTCGCTGAGTTAACGAATTCGGTTATTTTAAGTCGGTTTCTAAGGTTTTGGTCCTAGAATCCGCATTTTCGTCATTTTTTAAGTAGCAAAAATAATACCTAGTAAAAAAATAAACGATATTGATCACTCGGCGCCGCGATATGGAGTATTAGAGCGGACTTCCATGCTTGATAACCCTTCCGCCGCCCACCGCTTGCTATAGTGGTCAGGGACAGCGCCGCATTGTCATATAATATATTCGCATTCATACGAATTCAATGAGGACTGTCCACTGTATGACTGTGTGCCTGCCTAGTGTATACTCTGATTATGTAGGATTTAGTACTTGTGATTAACATGTAGGATTAGACCGGATGCAATAAATTACATGTATTTGGCTTAGATTTAAAACCACAATATTTTGCACATTTAATAGGGGACCGGACTGGCTAAAGAAAACGACATTCTATTTTGTCCGTCAGACAGGTAAGACAAAAATATTAGACACGTATTTTTTGTTTTATCAAAATATCAAAAAATTACTTAGTTAAAACTCATTAAAGTTGGAGAGTGGGGGCTTACTACGTCACAAGTAGGTATAAAACTTACCCACATGTGACGTCATGCGCCATTTCAACTCAATATATCTCCGTAATTTTATGACCACGTGAAAAAAGAAAAAATACGTGTCCAATACTTTTCAATAAACTACCCGACGGACAAAGAAAAAAAAAGTTGGATTATCCCCTATTAGTTAAGTAATGCAGCCTGTTGGTACCCAGATTTTGTGAAGTTTTTGAACGACGAGTTCTTGACGTAATAGGACGAATTTTTTTTTTCGAAATTTTTCGCTCGCTTGTTGTTTTAAAAAGAGAGTTTATAAATTGTAAGTTGTTTTATAATTGTTTATTGTCCAGATCACAATGGGTATTGTTCAGTTATTCTGTTACATTTATTGGGATTCAACAACGATATGATATTACAATGGTTTAAAGAATATCTAATAAAATAGTCTACGGAACTACAATGACACTAGACTATCAATATAATTCGTTAATTCCTAAACAATTTTCCCGATAATCACAATTACTTACCACTTTCTTTACCATAGTTACGACAGTTTTATTACACAAACCGTAATGTAATTTACAGTAACTAACTTTTACCTTCCAAAACCTTTGAAGCCAGCGATAGTAAATTTTAGCTAGTAAAAAGATATTGTGTTATAAAATATAGTAAGGTGAACAATCTAATAAATGGTACAATAAAAAATCAACGGAATACAATGTGGGTACCCGGTGGCCCGGCGTGACGTCACGGGATTAGGCGTGATTTACACACACGCTTACGGGAACCGAGTACCAGGAGATCAGGGCAGCAGGTTGGTAGAGCGGCGTATGTTACCTGCAAAGAGAGGGTTAACATTAATTTGTCATCGTAAAACTCGTAAAGTTGTTTGATTAAGTAAAAGTCTGTATCGTCGTAAATATTATAAATTAATGTTAATAAGGTAAATTATGTGATAATTGATTTAAAGGAAACATAAAATATTATTAAAACAGTTCAGTCGCTATATGCGTCATTTAAACCATACACGAATCAAACATATTGTTGAAAAGGTAATGCATTGTTTGAGATTGACAAATGTGTACCTAACATAATGACGTCACAGTACTCAAATATGGCGTGAACTTGTCATACGGCACTTGACATAAATGCATAAATAAGATTTTTCACTACAGTAAACACACGCACCAATATTTATTTTTTTCTAAAACGTGTGCTTTGTGCAAAAAAAAAATTCTGGTAATGTTGACTATGTAAGTAAATCTACAAGGATTTATAAAATCTACAAGGATTTATAAAATCTACAAGGATTTATAAAATCTACGTGGATTTTTAGTGAGAAATAAAGCTTGTTGTAGATTTATGTAACGCTTCATTTCCCCTTATATTTGCAGTAGAGTAATATTACTCCAACTGACACCTCAAAAAAACGCAGATGATGAAGCAAGACGTGCAAATCTTGGACTCCGCTGACTTTTGCAAAGAAAATATAGTGATATTACAAAGCTTTTATTTTACAACGATTTAAAATCGTTCCTAGCCGCATCTCTGTCATTTTTGCGAGTTTATAATTTAAATCATGACTATATAATTGTTATCTTGCTAGGAACGTTTCCGGCGCTGTCATAATGTAGCTACTGCTATTTATACTTGGTCGGAAATCTAATGAGATGTACCTATTTATGTGGAAACATGTGATACCTATCATTATAATGACGCCTATTTGTCTGTGTATTCGCTTAGCTTAATATAGTCACGCATCTAATGAGATTAGATGAGAGCGGCGGTGGCCCAGTGGTGGCAGCCCCGACTTACGAGCAGTAAGCCGTGGGTTCGAACCCAGGCAGGCGCATTACTTTGTGTAATTTATTTCATCATCGCTGCTCTCAAAAACGGTGAAGGAAAACATCGTGAGGAAACCGGCATGTCCTAGAACCAAAAATTCGATGACATGTGACATCTACCAACCCGCACTGGGCCCGCGTGGTGGATTACAGCCCACTCCCTCTCATAGGAGAGGAGGCCTATGTCCCAGCAGTGGGAACATTATAGGCTAATGATGATCTAATGAGATTATAGTGTCTACCCAAAAGTCTAGACCGATATTACTTAGATGTATGAAAAACTTAAATAAACCAGAAATAAAATAGGCTATTATTAGGCAAAAAAGGCAACGGATGTCTAAAATAAATTCTCCTTGAATCGAACTTTACGCAAAACGGTGAAAGAAAAGCTTCAAACAGGTTGTAGCGTGCGACCTTCTACAAATATTGTGGTAGGTAATGCAGACGAAGGGTTAACTCGAAGTTAACAGTCTACATCGCAATGTGGACACAAGAGTAGTACAGTCAACCACACGTAAATTTTAGAGGTTTGACTATGAATGTGTCTTGATTGCATAACAATAAGGGCTGTTTTTCTAGGGCAAATGTTGCCAGCACTTGCAGTTGACTGTAATAGACACCAAATTGTGACCGCTAGCCGTCGGCACATGCCACTTAGCGAGACATTATGTCTAGCGGACAATATTTAAATTGATTCAAGAAACTAGTGGCTGGCAGACATTTTTAATTTCAACTTTGATTTTTTATACTTGCTAGGTTGCGATTTGCAAACTTTTATTGCAATATTTGTACAAACGACGATGATACTATTGTGTAGAATTCGATCCATATTTGTTTAGCACTTATTTCGAGCCCACTAGGCAACTATACCGTTTATTAGAAGAACTATTTGCGGTTAGGTACTACCTACTAGCAATTCTAGCATTACTACTCAAAAGATTCAATAACCCCTCATACACCAACTTATCTTTAGACATAACTTAACTTCATCTAATGGCAATAATGAATAAAGTCTTTGCTAACATTTCTAAAAAAGTTATTTTAAATATATCTGTACTGCCTCCTATTTAATGCGCATACATAACTTAGGCATAAGTCTACCTAATAGTACAGATGCCAACACATCAACCTACAACAATCTGTCACATTTTATTAATAGATTTTAAACTTTATCGTTAAAGAATTAGGTTTAAGGTTGATTGAGAAAATTTGACAGTTTTATATAGCTGGATCTCCAGGCGTCTACACACCGATATTTCGCCAGTTAATAGGGGGCGAGCCTATTGCCATTCAACCGAGCACAAGTCCAGACTCCGTGACTGCGACTGCCAAATTCCTGATGGAAAATCCCAATAACAATTTGGCCTACCCGGGAATCGAGGCCAGGACCTCATGCTCAGAACTAGAGATTGCGACCAATAGACCAACAAGGCATTTGATCTAATACACAAAGTTCCGAAGACATGATGGGGTAATCAATGTAACTCCTTTGCAGTTCGCCATAGGCCCGTCTTCCAAAATCCATCCAGTCTATCCCTGTCGCCTTTTTAGTTGTCGATACGTTGGGTGGCCGTAAATCCATTAATCTCGCCAGAAAGTTCAACGTATCATGTAAAGATTAAGATATTGATGCAGTCAGCATTGTGGACCTATCTTTTTTTGTTACCATAGGGATTGGGAATTGAACCTTACTAATATATGTATTTACCGAAAGGAATGATCACTAACTGATTAAGTACATAATTGCGTTACAATCCCATAAGTTTGGCATCCAACTTCGGTAACAGTAAGTCTTAAGGTGGAAGCGCCAGGGTACCACGCGAAATACAAATTTTCTTAAATAATAATAAGTTTATTTATTTCTCCTTAAAAATGTGACAAGTTGAACAGAATTTTAATGCAATTAGAATTAAGCACAAATAATAAATATGAGCAACTGCGCCCGAACTAGGCTGACTGAGCCTGTATTTCAGGTCACAGTTCTCTTCCCAATGATCGTTAATAATAATGATTGAACATTTCAGTGAATCGCTTTTTTTTTTGCTTTTAATACAGAAATAATTAAAATCAATTTCCATCAGTCAATTCAATAAAAATGACATAAGTATTAAAAGTTGGTTTGATTTGATGTGTGTTGTGTTTGTGTGTGAAATTTCAACAATATTTGAATTTCGCGAGGTACCCTCTCGCTTTCTCCTTAACCTATTTCTCTAGTCTTCCTTCCTAACAGCTTTATTCAAAAAACCACCTTCCTCATTCCAGAGCACAAAGTGCACGCGTCGTGCAGCCTGCGCTCGTGCAGTAGCGGCTACTCGGACGCGTCGGGGGACTCAGCCCCCTCGGCCCCCGCGCTGCGCCGCAAGCCCCCCAAGCCCCCCGCCGCGTGGGAGCGCTGGGAGCCCCCCCCGCCTGACGTCACGCTCACGCTACATAGAGAGAGCGCTGTTTAGACGACGACTGATTTTGACACATGGCTTTTTGTAAACCCCTGGGAGCCTACCACGAGTAGAATACGTAACTTCGACGCACAAAATATCGATAAATGCTAATACGATGCTACAGAATTGCGATGCACGCTACTGCGAAAGACCGTCTCTGCGAAGCCACTACACTTCGATGCACGTTACCGCGATAGATCTTAACTGCGATACTACTTATCTGCGATGCACGTTACCGCGAAAGATTTTCACTGCAATACTACTTGACTTCGATGCACTTTACCGCCAAAAATCTAATATTGCTGTAATCATGTTTAAAAATGGCCAGATAGGCACTTTATGGAAATGGATTATGTTGGTAACCTGAATTTTATGAAATTACCTAGTCAAATTCATTTATTATTCGCTAACACAACCGAGTACAGACAGGATTAACAGCGAGTGGCTAGCTAGACGCTTTACTGACGCTTGCAAAGTTGAGAGAATAATTTTGACGTGATCTAGTTATTTTTGACGTCGTTGAGACAAGAAGATATAAAACAGGACATATTTTGGGATTGCCCAGTTTGGGACCCGCTGTTTATTAGCGAATAAAAAATATATTTGTGCATCGTAATTTTGTAGCATCGTATTAGCATTTATCGATATTTTGTGCGTCGAAGTTACGTATTCTACTCGCCTACCACCACAGAAGTATTATGTTATGTTACTTCAGTGCGGGACAGAGACGGAGCTATGTATCCTGCATAGCTGTCTCTTTCACACACTGACTGTTATTAAAGGTGTGATAGGCCCCTGATCATGAAGGCTTATAACACAATTCAGTTCAGTGAATGACCGGTCTCAACGGATCTTATGAAAATGAAGACACTATTGGATTGTAAATAAGGTTACTTTTTATTATTATTCATTTGTTGTTCGACTGATTCTAGATATTTCATATTTTTGTTTTATATAACTTACCTTTCAAAGAATATGATTGAGTGAACTAAGAAAAGTATTGGGAGACGTAGGTAATTTGAAAGTTTTACAAAAACTAGGATCTGGCTGGTCTTATTATTCAGTTAAAATCCGTGAATTCCGATTACAGTAGGTACCTACTAATATTGTGTTTCGGATCAGCTGTCAAAATGGTCCAAAGAGCAAAGCTCGTTCAGGCTACAGTTAGCTATAGCTATACAGGCCTATAAAGTTGAAAAAAAAAAAATAGAATTCTTATTTCCGACAGTTTTTTTTTCAGACTTTACACCTCCCGTTCTACAGATTTTGTTCACGAATTATTGAAATTAAAAAAAAATTTAGTACTGACAATCAGCTAATCAACATGTATGGTAAAACTAAAAAAAAAAAATGTATTTCCAAAAGTGATAGAGCAAAAGTTGTTCAGTTTAATGGTCTGAGACACCAAACGAGAGGTCTTGCGTTTATTATCTTATACCCTGTATTAATCCGTGCAAAGATAAAAAAAAAACTAATTACGTTCATGGCAAGATTGCTATAGACAAAAAAAAAAGTAAACCAAACGAATTGACAGAATATTATCTGGTAAGATGACAAAAATAAATAATATAGAAATCTACCACTGCCATATTGTACAGTTTTAAAAATATAAAAAAAGATGAAATCTACAAAATTCTAGAATAGTATAAAAGTTACTGTTGCGCGTCTATTGTTAGATTTTCAGAACCCTTGCAGCTATGGTTAAAATTTTATGACTTTCTAAAAGTGTCTGTTATGATTGACTGAAAGATTTAAGTGGCTTTATGAATATTATTGAGATTTCAAATATCTAAATGACTTTGAAAAGTCTCAAAAACACACCACCTACAAAGCACCGAGAAATCTGTATGTTACTGTAAGCAGCTGGCCTAACATGACGTCTTAAAGCTGTATTGTTTTTCTCTGATTCTAGTGTGGGAAAGAGACGGAGCTATACAGGATGTCTAGCGCCATCTCTTTCCCACACTGGATTAAGAGGAAAAACAATACTGTTTAAAGACGTCATGGTAGGCCAGCAGGACCCACATTTCATTATATTGTTGAATGTACGCATGGTGACCAACCAAAATTTTAAAAAACCAGTTTATGCGGATCTCTAATTCTATTGGAAATCTATACAAAGCTAGACCATGTTATACTGAAAATGTATAAGTTCATGTGTTGTGTACCTACATTTATAAAATTTTAATAAGTCGTATTTAATAGTGCAAAAAACCACTACCGTTTCTAATCGCGACGTGTGAGGTTCCCAAAACGTAAAGCCTCCACGGCGGAAAGAGACGGATGCATCCACATTTTCCTGCCCGTTCTAACGTCCAACACTCGTGTGAAAATGTGTCCATATACGAGAACTTAGAGTCTTAGATATTATGTGCATTTGAATAACGGATATCTGTGTGCTACGAATATTAGAAGCCTACGTTAGCATCACATGTGTGCACGTGTGTTAGAAAAAAAACAGCGTTTGCTTAGCAAATTCTAATCTCTACACATACTCATGTACCAGGGCACCAGAAACCGGTAGGAAGTATCACATGTATGTCTCCTACTAGACATAACACACGCCATAACCACACACGCATCGCATGTCGAAGGGGTTGAGCGTACTTGGCCCCTAACGTAAATACACACACACTTGCTTACAGGCAGACGAAACAACCCCTCTAGGCAGGTGCGAAAGAGATAAAATACTCGTCTGGCGCATAGCGTTAGAAAGAGTTAGATATGGGGCGCGAATTGCGGAGTCACAAGTTTGAGTCTGCGCATCTTGAGTCTCTTCTAAGGGTGAAAGTTCGTAAACCACTCCCAGAGACTGGAATCCTGGTAGTTGTTTTCCATTTTAGGACAAAACTCGATAAAAAAGGGCGCTTAGGTGAGGGGATCACATGGGGCCTGAGGGATCAAGCTAATCGTGCTTAGGGATTGAAGGTTGCGTATGCCAGTGCGGTGGAAAGCGAGGGTGTGTGTCCGTCTAGACAGGCCTCTTGTTTATGTGTGCGTAGAGTACAAAACAAAGTAGGCTTCTGTCGTCACATTTACCACGTGAAAAAGGGGAGAAAAGTTACAGTCTGCGTGGTCTTTTTTCGAGTGGAAAACATGGATATTTTATCAAAAGAACAGCTTACAAAAAGCTTAAAACAACATGTTTTATAATAATTATGAGAGTAACAACTGGCACCACCAATTGGTGGTTTAGAACGGGAATCGAAATACACCCTCTTAATAGAACTTTATGGAGCACTTAACCTACCTTTAAATACTTAACACTTTGTATAGGTACTACACGGCACGTGTTACACAGCCCTCACTTAGCTGTTCCAAGAAACACATAAAACAAAGTGCATAATAAAAAGACTCATCTATTCTTCTATCAATTTCACACATCCCATTTTGATTTTGAGTGACTTAAGGTCAAAGCCCCAATCAGTGGAACGCATCGTGGCCCATGCTCCATACTATTCGTATACTATATACTATTCGTATACTATTCGGTTTAATGAGGTCATACGCCCATTGGACCGCGAAATGCGACCATTATTATCCCAAACGATTTCGGACTAAGTATTTCAATGACTTAATTTGAATGTATGATGGGCACACACATTACAAACTTGATTGAGGTTTTAACATAGAAATTACGGTCATTTGTATTGTGGGATTCTGTATTTTGATGTTGATTTGTTTGTAAAACTGTGGAACGACATGTCATGATTTAAGATGTCGTACTTAAGTGTTCCATCTCCATACTAAGATGGCATAGGGATTGAATGTGTTCCCATAAATCATAAAAGTCATTCCGTCGTCTCGTGGGAAGCTTTTTAATCTTGGAAAGGTTCTTCCAGTGTCATGTGTCAGTTTTAACCGATTTGAAGAGAACTTATGACCCCGAAGATCGAACTACCTATGCTGGTGTAATTATAATTAGATTTATTATCAACTAAGTATTTACTTTAAATCTGTTTGAATTGAATCAATGTTTTGTTTATTGTTCCTATTATTGTCAAATGCTTCTTTAAGCGTCATTGTTACTTAGGCGAGTGGTACAAGTAGACCTATTTCAGCCATTCTATTTTCATCGATTAAGTGTTTTTGTTTTTCAGAACAATTACCTTTAGTTTACATTAGTTTATTTTCTTTAGTAATGCCTTGTTTACACGCACTGAGTACAGTGGCGAGTCACGATACAGACCTCTGTGACTATGTCTTGTACAAGCTACACGGCGCGGTGCACTCGGCCAAGAAGTGAACTGTTTTAGTTCAGTCTTGGCAGTATCTCGCATTACATCAGCATCCAGAGGTCTGTATGAGTACGAAAAGTCAGTAGAACTTTCCGTGTTCAAACAGTGTTGCAATAATTTGATGGCACATCAACTATAAAAATAGATAAAACACACAAAAAACGAAGTGTGTTGCTGTGAAGCAAACAGAAATTAAATTGTGCATTAACACGATGATTTCCAATACATATTGTTAAATAGCTATGACTTTACGTGCCTATATTTTACTTGTGCGTCGCGAGTAGAGCGCTTGCGCGATCGGCCATGTTGACTTAACTGTCAAATGCATTGACAACATTCAAACGCCTTGTTGCAAGTACCAATTAGATGGACAGAGATTGTTGTGCTTGCCTACTTTGTTTCAATTAACTGTAATTAGGCCCTCTTATAGGCCTATTTAATAGAACCAATCATTCATTTTTTTTTATGTAAGAATGCAACGTGCATGACAGTTTGACAGCATCGGCATATTAATATTCTAAAGATAAATTGTGGCAAAGAGTGACCGCAGGGGTCACTCTTTGCCACAATTTATTTATTTTTAAAATTGCCATAGTGAGTTTAAACACAGTTTTGTTCAGAGAAGAGTTAAAATCGTAGCCATGGAGTTTCTCGCCGGTTCCTCTCCATAGGATCGACTTACCCAAACCGATCACCTTTGTCGACGTTTTATGCCCATGTAGGCATGTGATAGTAATGTGATTTTAATTTTGAGTAAAAATGAGAGCCAAGGCGAGTGGCAGTATTTTCGCCAAGCGTTTCGTTACTCCTTACAACTACTTTCAACTGGAATGACAAACGAGTGCGGTGGCTATGTCAATTAAATATAATTTTGACTTTCTATCATCTTTCTTGCTGACAGGCTAGACCTATCACATTGTCTAATATCGTCTTGGTGTTATTATGTGGTAGTATGATTTTACCAGTGAATGTAGAAATTGTAACGTTACATGCAAGACCTTTCGCCCTACAATCAGTTCGTTTATACAATGTTTATTTGGCTTGTTTGCTGTCAATGCCTCAGTTGATTGTGAAGTTTGATAACAAAGCTCAGCTTTTACTATTTTCAAGTATTATTCAAATCATGGGGTCGAGCTGTCTCGTGCTTTTGCTTATGATGATGACCCAGTAAGTAAGTTGTGATAAGCTCCCATGCACATTGTCACTTTATGTAATGTTTTTTTTAGGGAATGAGTCCGTTCTTATGAGCATATCCCGACAGTAGGACAATTCGCAACATATTTAGAAAGATTACAGTAAAAAATAAGACCTAATCTGGGCCACCAAGATACAGGCTGTGCCTAGTTTGGGGCCCACGGCTGCTAATTTTCAATTCTTTCAACTTTCCTCACAGTATTTTGTTTTTCTATGTTGTACAGCTATGTTATAAGGCACCTAACTTGTGTATTACTATTTTCACTAATCATCATCTGCCTAGCCTTTTCCCAAACTATTTAGGGGTCGGCTTCCAGTCTAACCGGATGCGGCTGAGTACCAGTATTTTACATGAAACGACTGCTTATCTGACCTCCACAACTCAGTAACAGGGTAATATGATACACCTTGGTAAGACTGGATGTCAGACTTTTGGCTTCTGACTACTCGTATCCAATGTAAAAGACAAATGACAGCCGAGACCAAGGGCTAAACGTGCTTTCCGGTACATGGAGAAAACTCTAGATAATAATTACTATTTATATTAAGAGGGGACTCTACCCCCAAGGAATTTGAAGAATAGATATTTGAAGAAACTATTACCATCGCGCTGCGCCCGACCAAGCCCCCGTAAAGTGCGAAAGTGACAATTGCAGCTCAGGCTGATTTTACCTACAAAAATCTTGACCAAAAGACGTTTTGTATTCCGCTGTTTTCTTCTTCAAAACTAAACTGATCTAAATACTTCTTTAGAGGAAAAGTATATCTATGCTTCTATTATTTTCTTTTTTGTTAAAAACTTATGTAATTTGTCTGATAGTCGTCTGAACATGGTGGTAAAAACGGAGTTTTTGGATTGTCATAATTCTTTTAGTGATTATGTTTTGAAAAAAAAGGAAATGATATGGGCATGTATTGATAAGACTTCGATTTTTTGGAAAAAAAATCATTGCTCTAGACGCATTATCCGCGAAGAAAACATTGGAATACGTTTGTATGGAGAAAGGTCCACTAGAGTCCCCTCTTAATAACATTACTATATAAACGAGTGCGTTCCTTAGCAAACAAGTCTTGCTACGTAACGTTATTTGTTAATCATTCAGGCGTGAAAACATACCACTCGAACGCGCACAGATTCCGTGTGGTGGAATATGGCCCACCTTCTTACAGAGGGACTGTGTCTATACAGGGTGTAACGGAAAGGGTATAAACGTCCTTAAGGGTGTGCTACAGACCATCAAACTGAACATGTTTCTCATCATAAAAAAAACTTGCAGCAAAAAAAATATGTGCTTCCCCATAGAAAATTGCAATACCTTTTCGACCCAAATGTATAGGCAGCAGATTTTTTTTTTTTTGCTGCAAAAAAATTTTTATGATGAGAAACATGTTCAGTTTGATGGTCTGTAGCACACCCTTAAGGATGTATATACCCTTTCCGTTACACCCTGTATAGCCTTTGCGAGGCTGCGCCGCAAACAGCGCACAGCGAATGCCTCGCAAGGTGTGTACCTTTAAATTCGTGGCGAGGCATGTGCATGTGCATGGGCATTTGCTTCGCAAGCGATGGCTTGACCAAAGCATATGTTGGTACAATTTTTCAACACGCACGCCTCAAGCCGAGGCAGTCGTTGTGCGCCGTTCGTGGCGCATGCCTCGCAAAGTCTGTATCCACCTTATAGTGCAGTGGGAACGTTATAGTCCGATTTATGCTACGCTTTAAAAGTTATTGTAATCTAACAGACACTCTTCACTTTTCAGACAATCTAGACGGCTCAGAACTGAACGCACTTACTATTATGTGAACAGTATTAACTAACTATTAATTAACGATCTCAGGTACCTACAACCATCATCAATTCACCTGCCAACCGCATTAATTATGGTCGTATTATCCTTCTAGGGTCCCTCGTTATTGCGATTTATGGAAAAATATCAAGTTCAGAATATAATTTATCTTACCGAACCATAACTGAAGCTATTCATTTTTAGTCACCTAACGTTACAAATAAGATTCAATTAGCTGGGCAATATTAGTTAAGAGTGTGCAAACTTACCATTATCACCACATTGATACCACTTCAAACCAATTCTAAATGCTATCTTCGTTATTTTTTTTAGTAACAATACTATTTTTTCAATTAATTGAATCGTTCAAAACAACAAAATGAATTGAAATGAAAAAATAAAACACAATCCAAGCCATCGAATTAACGAATCATCAAAATAAATTGAATTTGGAACTATCAGAGCCAGCCAGCTCTAAATAAAAATAGAACTAATATAAAAGTTCGAAAAGGAGGTGTGAACCTCTTTACACCCATAAGTCATGGTCGAAAAAACTTCAAAACTAAAAATTAACCCTACAAAAGAAATGTATAATAAGCGGTTTAGAAAAAAAACTTAAATAATTTCCCTTTCTCAGGAATGCTGGCCGCATCCCGAAGGAATGTGTCAGTATCTATTCTCTTTTTACTATACCCGTCTCTTTCTTACGCTGTCACAGGCCCAACTGGTTAACTTTGATTAATGACCTTACTGTTTTTTTTTCTTTGTATGAATACTAATGTAATTAAAACCTCTATGATAAAATTACGATTTTCATGATTCCCTCGTAACATGACGACGTTGATTTTATAGATACATGTATAGTTAATATTGAATATTATACGTTGTTTACCCATTAATTATAATATAATTTACTAGTGACATTGTGGCATATTATTATGACATAAATTGTAGACAAAGTTACTCTATCTAAAATTCTAAACAGCAAGAACATATTCTGCCCGTGTGTGAGAGAATGATGACAGAATGAGATAGAATATTTGTTCACTACCACTTTACATCGTAAACACAACCCCTACTACAATATCCACCCTCTTTCATTCATAAACATTCGCCATTCAACTAAGCCGGAGCGGGAGAGCTCCTACAAATGTCTGTGTGCCTGGTAGTTTCAGCAAAACGTTACGTCACCATTTTGTCGTTGCGATTCCGTATACAGACTGTGTTATTGTCAATTCACCTACCCATTTCATTCATTTATCTTTATTTCGTCAGATACTTTTTTAATAAGTTAAATTATGCTAATGGCTATGCATTTGATTTTTCGCTAGACATGCGACCGTTACGCTATTTCATCTATGACGTCATAATCATTTTTTAACTGAAAGAGTCGGATAATTTTATAGACAAGATAATAAACATTTAATACCATGTTCGTTGAAATAACAAATCAACTTCCTTAGGCTACCATGACGTAACGCCAGATTTAGCTAAAAAGGAACCATAATAAACTGCAAAAAAACTCATAAAACATTTTCTAAACATCCTATCTTTGGTTCAGAAATTAGGTTAGAGTAAGCAAATGTCCGGCCAAGATTCATGAGCCAGAGCGTAAGCTGAGAGCACATGGTGGAATTCCGAGAATGCAATTCCTTGAATCAAAAGAGTTGAAGTTGCGGAATCGGTGGTTTCAAGAACAATTAAACTTGTCGGGAAGTTGCAAATTCCAGATTGAGTTATTGCTTCCAGTGGAGGAGGTTTGCACTACCAATGAAGAATCTTTAGAGTTAATACGTAAGTAAATAAGAAAAGTTTACACTATGAGATCAGACAGGAAAATGGACCAAACTGGATTGGAGAAACGAGGCGCAAACACAAATGTTTACCAGCCGTATTTCCGATCGTTACAGTGACTCATTTACGGAGTCATTCATGAGAGATTCGCATACGACCCGCTTCTCTTTACTTGAAATAACTATACGAGCAGGTATAATATATGAGAGTATAATCCATGTTTAATGGAAAACAGAGCGTTCCCGTGGCCCAATTTCGACGTAGACATGTTTATGTTATATTTATTTGCGCTATCTGAAAACACTAAAGTTTTTTCGAACTATTTTCGGGATTCCATGTCAGCGAGTACATTTTTAAGTGAATAAAGATTATACCATTTACACGTGATTTTAGCATCCGGTTGCCCATTGCGAGTTATTTTAAGAAGAAGAGAAACGGGTATTTAGTTTAAGACCAATATAATGAACCCAAGGTAATTACTTGAAAGAGTGGCATGTTCTGTGCTATTAAAAACATGGTGAATTGGATTTTGTTTCTATTGGCAGTTTAAGTTTAAATGCAAATGGAACTCGATAAATGGAGAGACAGGCTCCATGTAACATGTTACAAGGTTTACAATTATTCACGCGTAATAACTTAGAAAATTGAGAATGCACAACGTTCACTATGATGAATTGCTCCGTCCGTAGTTCTGTTACCCAATATCTTCAAAGTTGTAAGTCATTACAAAGTTGCGTCTTCCACAATCTCTCCAAAAGTGCATTACACACGTTCTCACATAAAATCTCTCCCGACAAGTTGCGCAAGAGTGTATAGGGCCGTTCCCAATTTTATCGACGTAGTGTTGGGAGTAACGATTATTGACCATTAGGCATCATGCATCGGCTCGCTCTAATTGCTCGATTAACGCCGCTTCTTCGATAAAACTTAAAATACATTTTAATCTAACGCGTTATAATGATATTACAGCGATTTTAGTATCAAAATATACTTCTATGCACTTTTGTAATTTTAAAGGAATTAAAATCTCGTTAACTTCGGCCAAGTTATGGGTGTTGTAAAACATTTAATTTTATAAATCCCGGTATTTCGGAAAGCTAACAAGAAATAAACACACTTCTTTCTGGTGCATGAACCATAAGCATAAAAAAAAACTGCTTTCATTTTCATCTCTGTGTACCTGTCCGTGTCAAATTGAATCTTACGCCTCAGCATAATCCTAGGGAAGTACTTATCCTATGACAGTGAGTGCTGACTACTGAAATAAAATACTGATACATTTCTGCTTGGCTCACAAAACACTTTATTCCCAGGATAACTTCAGGACAAAGGGTTACTAAATGTTTAAGAATATCTTAGAATAGGCATGCTGCATGTTTATACTTTTGTTATTAAAAATGTCTAGCTAAAGCAAAGCCTAAGCACTGAGTAGGCACATGTGGTGCCTAAAGTTATCCTAATTAATTATGTGAAGAATTCACCAAACTCAGTCTAGTTTCTGACAAATTACGTCAACAAGAAGTTATTCAAGGCTGCTTGTAGCTCATCACTGTAACAATATTTTGTTAAAAGTTTGATAGACCGCATGTTTCGGGGAAGCTTCACAGATGTTTATTTAGCGCAAAGTTATAATTATGAGTCATACGTCAAAGCCAGTCTTGTATTAGAAGACCAGGAATTATTGATGATTTCGACTAATTTCCCGGTAGACAAATCTCATCGTACCAGCAAATGTCTTTAAAAAGTAAAATAGATAAACTGTGGATGAACTGTCCACATTCGCTAATTTGTATCAGAACTTGAAAAAGATTTCGGTAAAACAAGACATCATACGTCAGTACAACATTCCATACCAACGCGCAAGGAAGTCTATCCATTTGTATGAAGCACCAAGCACTAGCTCGATCATAACTACAGACTAACTATTTAGGGCATGTTCTAATATTACTCTCGGGAGTGTTAGCGTCAATAAATTTTATGTTTATTACACATATAATAGTGTCACAGGCACAGGCCGAGGGCACATCAAAGACCCAGCAGTAAACCTGATTGGTGCCGACTTTAAACTGACTTCTTCGTAATACGGCGGAGATGCAAAGAAGGGCTTAATACCAGTACTCGTAAATTGAAGCAAGACCAATTTGCATGTGGCTTTAAGTATGTAATTGTATACCAATGCAACTTCTTCTCCATTGTTCAACGAAGTCTGGGCACAGTTTTTAGTAGATGGCTAGATTATTTTTAATTTTAACTTGCCAGTATTGTACCATTGCGAGACAAAAGCCTCCCTAATTCTTAATATTTCTATGAATAATGTCCCTGTTATCGAGAAAGTGTGATTGGAGTAGGGGAGATACTACTGGGATTACTTGACCTAGGCCAGCTAACTCGACTACAATAGCAAGTTTTTATTACTTCAAAATCCCTAGAAAAAATACTCTCCAGACCTCAAGACTCCACTTCTTAAGTGTTCTTATAATATCTAAATAACATTTTCATGTAACCAACCTGTCAATTGTTCCATTATTGGCACTCATAAAAGGTTCCCCGATAATATTTTATTAAATAAAAGAAGAAAAAGAAACTTTGCAGGATAATAAAATCTGCGGGATAGCACGTGTTTCGTGCGTTATGTCGTCCCTATTATGCGATGCCGTAAAATCGAAGGGTTCTGTAGAAATGGCGTTCACTTTCACACTCCTATGAGCATCATTACCAGTAACTACGTAATCTACAAGAAGATTTTCTGCTTCAAGTGCGCAAGGATATATCTCACTTAAAGTAATCTTGTTATCTGTAATGACGTTTGAGAGATGTCCACTCATTTCACAGACTTGTATCATAAGTAGCTCTTCGTTGGGCTAATGGTACAAGTCTTGGGTAATGGAGGGGCTCTCACCAATCATAAATAGTGGAGCATATGCTGGAAATGACTTGAATTTATTTATATTGACACCGTAGGAGTAATTTCAGCAAGCATGATTAGTTTTCGGCTTTTAGTACATGAAATGTAGTTAAAGATTTAGTCCTAGCTAAAGCTTTTGACACACTTTGACATCATGCTAGGGCAAAACAACAAGAACGAAATGAGAAAACGGCAATTTTTTGTCGATATAAAAGTAAAAGCAACACACTACAAACCAAACAAAGATTTGGACGCATCGAAAACGAAATCCAAACATTTCCTTTAAAACTTCACACATTCGACTAATCCGAAGCAAGTTCCATGTAAAAGTAATTTAATAAGGCACAGTGCGACCGCGGTACCGTGGGAGCAGCCATTAGTGCGCCCGCGCATTTAAAAGTGCATCAACGCGTAGCACTCCTGCGACACAGATCATTAAGATACGGCCTACGAAAAAAATATGGAGACGAACTGTTTTTGTGGATCATTATCTTGAAGCTTACCATTCACAGCTGGGGTTATTTGAAGTATGTATTTGTGTTCTATCGTTACTATTGGTTGATTTGTACATTGACACTTTCCATAGATGAGAGTTTCTTTATTCCACAACCTTATCTTGCTTATCAGACTTTCATCGTCGTTCTTTTGTAGTCAAACCTGTTGTATTGAATGGATAAAAGAAATTATTTCAACCACAACATTTTTCGTTACTCCTACGTCCCTCAAAACATCCGTCTGATGTCGACTATAAATTCCGTTCCTTTTGTTACTCCGTGTCTCTAAGGAAATATTTATACGTTACGTCACACTGGATTCTCACAACTGCCACCTTTTGAGAAATTAGTCCGAGCTTCCATTTGTTTTATTTCGGCTGATTAATTACAGAAACTCACGGTAATTGTAGGAAGATCATTACGCTTTGGTTATATTGCGAAACGGTTCGCTGCCCCCACATTGCTTTTATCAAAGAAGGGCTGAAGATTTGTTGGTAAACATTGTCGTCGCACAATTAAAACGAAAGTCGCAAATCGTAAACTTCGGTGGGTTCATTGATTCATTGTGCAATGTTGAGAAAACATTTGACAGGGAAATGCAATAAAGCAATGTTTTGCATGCATATGAAGATGTATTATTGTTTTTATTTTATTATATTGTTAATTAAGGTAGGTATACCACACAGCTGAAATCCATAAAACCAGATATCAGCGCCATTTTAGCCCAACGCAACAACAGATTAAAAATACACTGATTCTTTTTTTTCTAGTCACCTGCGTGCTCCTGTTTTGTACCAGGCAAGCATAAACTAATAGGAATAGTAATGTATCCGTAGCAATGGCAATGGTTGTATGAACAAAACTTTGGTTCAGCGTTTCCCGCTCAATCACATCGTGTTCGTGAGTTGAGCCGTTTGCCGCCACGTTGCCATTGAATATTTCGTTTTCATTTGGTGATTTCTCTAGACAAAGACCTTTTTATAGTGCATGTTTATGTTCGCAAAATACGCGCTTTAGACGTGGAGTTGCGGAAACCAGCCAGCTATACAATACCTACAATAGTACATACATAATATATGGCCACAGCTAAGCTCGTAACAACTTGTATATATTTTTTTTTTTACAGCCAATGATCTTCGACTTGTCAAACGTGATCCATATTATCATCCAAAAGAAAAAAAAAGAATCACTACAAAATCCAGTCTCCATAACAACAAGATCTAAACTTCAATGTTAACGGGAATCAGGAACGGGTATTTCTAGTCCTAGTTCCCAGAATCCCAAGTCTTAGCTTCCCCGACCTTTGTGATCCTAGTAATAAAGTTCAAAGTAGTGTGGTCTGCACGTGCGATATCAAATTTCTGACCGTTACATCTATGGTCAGACCACCGACATTGGGTTTCCGTCTGATTGAACGCAGGTAATGCTTCCAGGGAGCTGGCTTTTTGATAGAATTAACCGATACGAGCTGTGAAACGGTTTCTTTGAGTTGCGTTAATGTAGTGTTGATAGTGTCTTAATGGACATGACAGTTTCGCTAAATAACTGTTATTTAGTCTTGTAGACGTATTTAACAATTTTTAGTAAAGGAACTTGAGTTGGAAATGTTTTGAAAACGAATATTTTTAAACAGGTCAGATTTATCAGCTATCTACTCAATTATCCTCCCATTCATCTTCCAAAACGAACAAAAAATTACGAATCCAAACCGAAATAACACCCATTTCGAGAATCAAGCGAAAGCCGATTATTAGCTGAGCTAACGCGATGGACCGTATCTGGCGCCTAAAACCGGCCATAAATTCGAAGCCAGTCATTTTTTTTATTATATTCTGCTGGTTGCGGGCAAAGGCTGGCCTAGTTTATGAAACAATGAAAACAAACTTATGTCATGTAGGTACATATTGTTAACAGATGCATCCATATGGCCGCTGATGGGTACAAACGCGAGCTAAAGTCATTAATGTAAAATAAATAACATTAAAATTAGGCGCTCGCGATATAAAAATAAAACCAATTAGAAACGTGGAAGACATTAGTGATATTTTTAAGTAGTTTAGTTTGTAAGTATGTATAATGGTTCTAATATACCCAATAGTAGAGAAACTTAAGTTATTTTGGATCTGATAAAGGAGAAACTTACAGCAGGATTCTAAAAAAGCACTGGCAATAAAGCAATTGGTTGAGCTGCAGAAACAACACTTTGCACATGGCCCATCAATAGTCTAATAAAATGCAGTTATTACCCACACGAAACACACAATTAAAATCCGTAGCTGTTTTAACTAAGCAAACTGTTAAAATAAAAATCCTCACAAACTTTTCAACTAAACGACCTGCATCTTTCGAATAACGTCAAAACATTTACGTGCGAAACAGTACGCGAATCCTTCTATAAAATTACGTGTAAATTATCATCAAGTTCATAAACTAATCAGCACATGCTCAGAGAACAGTGAATAATTAGTCTAGACCAGAACTTAATAGTAACATTTGGTCTAATGTAAACCACTGTGTTTATGTCTGCTCTCTGCCTTGGTGATGTAATGCAGACTCTTTCTTGGGATTTACATCATACTTTTGTTAGATCATATTTTTTAGTGGAATTTAGCTTAGATACAGTGTCTGGAGGATGTTTAGAATAATAGTTTTTTTTTGTAGCATCTGACACATGTGCATTTTATCCAAAAATGTATAAATAATTTCTCTACCTGTTCGGTTTTCGAAAGTCAGCTTCCAGCTTCATTTCTTTAGACAATTAAAGTGTTGGATTAGAGCAGGCTTCCTCTCTTTATGAGGGAGTCTAAAACGCAGGCCCAGACGCCCAGTGCATGAACATTAAAAGCCTGTATCCCAGCACTAGAAAAGTTTCTGATAATGTAACTTTGAGCCAAATTAGATTAACACTAAGATGAGTTTTGTACGCATCCTCAAATAATTGTGAATTAATTGAGACCACAATTAATAATAAGTAGAGTTAATCATCCAACTGTTGAAGACGAAAATGCCGCAGATAAAAAAAAAACAACGAACGTACTACTAGAGCCTCCTACTACAGAACCAAGAGTAATGGACAGTGAGAGTAATGACAAGAAAGATTCAAGAAAATATAATAAACAACTGTGTAACAATGGTTCTAAACAATAAATGGAAACCTTCAGCCTATACCTACTTAAAATTTGTTAGACTACACAAATAATTTGTTACTGCACAAAGGAGCTATCCGTGCATTCAATTCAAATGAGACAAGTAACATACTAAAGTAACTACTAACTAAAGACTAAAGTGTACTGCAGTCCAATTGAAAAAGTCTCCTGCAGTTTATTTAACAGATTCAGATAGCACGTAAAGAACTGCAAACGTAGATAGAGAAGTAAATTCACAACCTTGTGAGCACAGTAGCACAGAAGACACTACCAAAAACAATAACGAAGACAGATAAAAAGGGATTTGCTTCCGCAACTGGACACTGTTAAGCATGACATGACTGACTTATGCTGAAGAAAAGCTTGTTGCAGAAACCTTAATTTGGGGAAGAGGAGCTTTGGCTGGAAATAAAGAAAGAAAGATAATTTCTGGCTAACCTTCTAAACAGGTTAACCAGAAGACAAATTCATAAAGAGCTGTCCATAAACAGCCAGTATATCTAGGTATATTTGCGCAGCGTTTGACGTTGATAACAAAGTGTGTAGTCCTGATGAATGTTCATTTAATTTATTGCAAGCAAAGTATTATGTAAATTTAACCATGTAAAGGAATAATCTAGTATTGTAGTGAATAGCAGTGACTTGTTAAACACCGATTTGTTATGAATCTGGGCCGAGGGGCAATGAATACTCACTACTACAATACTTATGTGTCTATCAGCTTAATGAACTAGCTTATACATAGACACTAATAACGTTTCATTAAAAAGCAAAATGAATACTGTACAGTCAAGACATTGCCCTACTTTTTGAAACGCAGGTAACATATAACATTACAAGATAAATAAAGTTCATCTAAATGTTGAATAATTTTATTGAAAGTCTGAATAAAATAATGCGCATCTCAATCGTACCAACCACTTTATAATTTTAGCCAATCGTTGTTCAATTGATGCCTCTAGTTACAGATGAGAAGAATATATTAATACACAAAATTGGACAAGGCTTGTTGGATCTAAACATTACTGACATAGGATAGGACTAGCATCTCTAAGCTAATTGTGAGAACTCGGTTACACTATAATTGAAACTGGCAGATAGATAGTTGGTTGTAATTTCTCTATTATACAACTGTTCATGTGTCTCTAAGCAATTTAATTATTGCCAACTTTTGAATTCATTGATACTTGCTCCACGCTGCCACGCATATTTTCCGTATAAGGTAGGGTGAGTTTTACTTGTTTGCGTTTCATCTCTTTCATTTCATGTTTACCTGGTACCGATGTTTACATTTTGTAGCAAAATAATAATATAAATAGAGATACAAACAACCAACGGTTCTGCGTAAAGTTGTGTAAGGTAGGTAGGTGTACATAAATAATATTGTCAGGTGTCGGTAGATTGAATAAAGTTAGTTAGACTCCAACCGTGGTTTCATTACGTTGCACTGGCGACGAGGATGGGATATATGTGCCATCGTGTGATTGTGCGTTTGTGCGCCTGAATCCTATTTTCATTTTCAGCTAACTATGCTAGTACTACGATTCTATAATTACATTATTTTATGTTTTCCTTTATAATCTATGCTTCTTTAAGTCCCTTTTCGTGTTGACAGTACGTTCGTATGACAGCGTATTGTTTCGTTGATTTTCAGATATTTTTGTGAACGGTTGAACTTTTCAAAAATCGATTGACAATTTATAAACTCACCGGAAGTCAAAACTTCAACTTTCAAAATAAACAAAAAAGATCCAAGCTGTTATTAATAATTAGGTATAACTCATAAGAATCTTCAAAACAGCCGAGGCAACTTAATAAACAGAGTAAATATTCAGCAATAAATCAATTCCTGTTATCATTACCGTTTCTGAAGGCACGTGCTATATTTCCTTCCTCTATGGACGGCGATGTACGAAGACGACTTAGTTCGTGGGTTATTTGTGGAGCAATCAACATAGGGTTACCGCGGTGTTTTTAAAAGGGCAACCGTGTAGTTTCTCGCCTGTTCTTCTTCATAGGAAACGACTAATTCGAACCGCGCTAGGCTAGCTAGATAGCTTCCTAAATTTCAAAAATTGTAGGTTTATGCTAAATGATTGGAATTTGTTGCTAAAGCAAGCTTAAATTCTGCAATGATTTAACAAATTCTATGCCCTGTAATCCTGTTACTTTACTTAATAATACATTGTGTATTAAGGGCGGTAAGTAAGGAATTACGATCGAGGCTCTAGTAGAAGCCCGAAGTCGAAGACTGAGGGCTTTCTGAGTCGAGGTTCGTAATTCCCGTACCGCCCGTCCGTGAAACATACAATTTGCCCAAACGCAAACAGCCTGCCATCCGCTTAAAAATCAGTTCACGTATTTCGTAATAATATTTGTGCTAAATTGTCTAAAATCATAATTATTAGCTCGCAAATGTGATGAAAAACATTGTGTTTCACGGGCGGTACGCCCAAACGCCCGTGCATTTATTTGGTTCGGTGATTCGGTCCCTGTGGACTAGGCTTCTACTTTAGGTAATTTCTGGCGTAGAATTATTCTGGAATATGACTTGTATTACTTACTTCTAAGATATCCATCCATACGCGCTCGTAAAAATCCCTTTCCGGACAATTAAAGTATTACAACATTAAAAAGCACTTCCGAAAAAATATTGAAGCAATTCCCTAGCAACAAAAATTTCAACTAAAAATACAACCTTTGCCCCATAAAAACGTTCAGAAAAGAATTTAACCGCGCAATCATACCGCAAAATACTTTTTATTACCGTAATTCCGTTTTTAACAGCAGCCCTAAATTAATTTGACGTATTCCTCGGTACAAGAACACTTTGAATCGGATCTGGGGCACCGGGAAGCGACGTAAAATCACCGTAAACTTTATAATATTCTTTGTTAACTTTAATAACCGCCTGAGTGATGCCTTGCTGATTGATTCCCGCCATTAAACATTTACAACATCATCAGTTCATGCCCTTATTTCGTAATTGAGTTTCATGGAATACATTTTCCAGATTGTAATGATGGATAGTTTTTCCACCAAGAGTGTTTTTAAACTTCGGTTACTGGTTCTCAATTCACCATTTTTTTTTTCCTACTGATTTCTAGGTAGTTCTTATTAGGCAAAAATAATGGTGAATTGACATCAAAAAACGAGTCTATAGTGAGCGAATCTTCAACTTTATCTGAAGAGTGAATTTATATTCAAAGTGTGAAAACATGATCTTAGCTTTGTTATAAGCAAATAAGGGATTTTTTTTTTTTTTGTGAAAATACTACAATGACCATTCTCATTGCAAGCAGATGTTACAGTGGAATAAGAGGATGCAGTAGCAAATTAATTGAAGAACGAGCAAAGAGCCGCGCCCTCGGACCAACCTTGTAAAGGAGGCGCCGCTGACGCGTGCACTCGCACGCTCAACTTCATAGCGAGTGAGACGGACTTATTTTATTGTTCTCTGAGGGAAAACTCGAGGAATGCATTGTTTGTCATTAGTTATAAATTATGTTATTATTAATTAGAGCAAATTTATCGCATTGGGTGTAAGTAGGTAAAATACTCCAAGTGAAAAAAATATACAAATGATCACTAGATCGGGAGCGTAGACACAACAGTACCACACAGACACACATGATAATTTTCGGCCAGCCGGATGAAAGGGGTAGTGAGGCCAAAACTTACCCCGCCCCCCCTGTGTCAGGCCCACATAACACACTCTGAGATCTGTGCAAACCTAGTACATTGTTTAAAATTCGGCCTGGAATCTATGCCTGTATTCCAGTGTGTTTGTTACACACCTCCCAGGCCTCGTTCCCCTTTCCTATATGGACGGACTCTGTAACATGCAGTATCCTGCCATTTGTGCTAGCCTAGTAGCAATGTTTTTAAAATATTTCAGAGTCTGAACCTGGATTTGAGTACGGACCTGAGAAATAAATACTACTTACATTCATCTCGTTATTTTATGAGCTGCAGTTTTCATTACAAATTGTAATACTTAGTTGGTTCGTATTCTAAAAACTGTTTCCAATTGATGGAGTTTTTTATTATACGAAGAGAATATAAAGTAGGTGGCCTTACAAGTTTTCACTTTTTCAGGTAGGCCTAGAAAAGAGTGATACAACTAAACAAGGTTTCTTTTCCTTTCTTCCAACTTTCAGCACAAGTTCTTATTTCTCAGCCTAACCAACTGACAACTGCGTTGAAAGACATTTTTGTTATGGAGGAGGTTTTTCTCCGACGTCATAAACTCTTTTGATGATGTATACTCTATGTTCGGATGCTCTAAATAGTCATGTCATTATTGACACCTATAAACAACGTTGGTAACTAAGGATAATTTACGTGTACAAGAAACCAAAATATATTTTATTCAGATTCCAAGAATTTTCTAGTATATTATTTATCAATCTCAAATACTTAGATGAAATTACATAATGCTTTTAATAATTTCCTGTTACTTGTGCGCTATATTTCCCTTATCATATTTACTACAAGTTAAATTTGAGTTTACATTTACATGCAGGGCGGTTTTGTTTTCCTAGTATGTTGTTTTTGTTACATAGGTATGGATCGTATCCCGGGTATATCCCTTGAAACTTTCCGTGTAAGTTTGTAAAACGAATGTAAATCGGTAACAGATCCATGATTGGGTGAAGTATGTATAACTTAAGCCACTAATGTTAATAAAATAACACTCACACACAAATAAATTGTAATCAAAGTACATGAATATGGAGGAAGCAAATAAACATTTCCTAACAAGATAGTTACACACGATAGTGAATTTATTAAAGCATGTTTCCATACGATTAATGGTTGAGCTGCTAAGTCATAGGTCGAGCTTTCACTAGTGTGTGACCCTACGCATCTCTACCTTTACTTAGATCCTAATACACGATTAGATTTATATTAAAAGTTATTGTTGGCTTTCAGTTTAGTTTTTCATTCAGAAGTTCTACGTTTTCGTCTTGAGAATTTAGAATTTTTTATCAGATTTTAAGTTTTTTTTTGTAATTTTGCCATCTCGTAGGAATTTGAACTTTACTGACGTGAAGTGTCGTCTCCATTTTGACGTTAAAACTGTGAAAATTAGCAAACTGGCTTGACCTAAACCAAAATTATTTTTATAGCAAAGAACCATTAAAGACTAATTATTCTGCGGGTGCTTTTAATCAAACTCTAATCATAGATGATGTTTCACTTTTTAATCGTCGAGGGCTGTGAAGGGCTCCAACCAGATGCAGTTGATACAGAAAATTCTGCGATTAGTATTAATTCAACCTATAATGCGAACGTTTAACCGTTCCTTGGTTACGTTTTGTATCACACACAATATTAAACACACATTTTGAACTTTACCGTGCTTTTGCTTTTTGTTCGTAAGTAACTTGCTTTTTTATTTCATCATCTTCTGCCTAGCCTTTTCCCAACTATGTTGGGGTCGGCTTCCAGTCTAACGGGATTCAGCTGAATACCAGTATTTCATGATGCGACTGCCTATCTGACCTCCACAACCCAGTTAGTACTGGTTAAGACTTGCTAGTTGGAACTTGCTTTTTTGCTTCCACAGCTGGACGTAGGCTTCTCCCAAGAAACATCCTCATAATCACAGGTCGTGACAATCTCGCCCGGGTCGAATGATCTCAACTACGCTTGCTAGCTTTCGCGAACTCAATCGATTTTTAACTACAGCTATCGATGAGCTGATAAAAAAAATAGTAATGGTAACAAGACTTGACAATAAAGTCAACAAAACATGGTATTTATTGATGAACAAGCCTGCCCTGCTAACATGTCTAATTCGATATGTACCGTAGACCCGTACCGGGCCGAACAACGGGCCGTTTCCGTGTTTCCAAAATCAATTACACCATTTACCACTATACGGTATACCCGGGAAAGAATTTAGGTGAACTTTTCCGACCCATTTTTCATAGTTTGCGTAATACATGCCAGTTATGGATGCGTTGTTTTGACAGATGGACTATAAAACTTATAAATGAGTTGAGATAAGACACCTATAACTAAACGAACGGGGATTTACTCTTAAAAGTTGGCAGTTGACACAGTTTTGTAACGTTTCAACAGGCATTGTTTTAAAAAAATGGTCTTATAAACATACACATGGGCGGTAGGACAAACTGTTTTATTTTTTGTCCATCGGCGGAAATACAAACACGGTTGGAACAATGGCTTCTCTTGTTTTGGTTGAATATTCGTCACAAAGTTTATAATTGTCGGTCGTTGTCTACCGCGCTCCGTCCGTCTGTCCCAGGATGTGACTCAAAGAACGTGACGACTACATAACTGTTAAAAAAAATAAAAATGTTATTATATTCGCATGTTGTTTTATTACTTCATAGTTACATATCGCCGGCTAAACTCAACTTTCGGCTCCCATTAAAGCTAGAGCGAGAAACAACACCAACTACCCTTGAACTTGAATCGGTCCCTTTCCCTCGGAATCGATAAATTAACCCCGTCATATTGCGTCACCGTTCCAACCAAGAATGTCACCCGTGGTACCAGGAGTTCATAGATGTTAACTAGTAGAACTGTGACGACATGGATAAACACTGTAGAAGAGAGTTTTATGTGACAAAACAAACTACCTATAAGTTTTGTAAATTAATGATAGCGTTACCAAAAATTTTGATATTCCGCTTTACTGAAAAAATATTATCAACGAACCGGAAATTTTCGATTCCGCTTAATCCCTGGATACCACGAATCATAGAAGATAAACGAGTGTTACATGATAGCACAGTGACAGTCGTTAGCTTTTGATATTGAAACATAGTTTGAAATAAGTTTGGTATTAAAACGCAAATTTTCTTAAGATACCTAGTTGTTTAAAATTGTGCAGGCTCTATTTCCAGGATAAAAAGAAAGACGGAGAGAATATAGAGATGTAAGAAAATTCTGACTCAACTCTGGCTATGGAAATTTGCTACCCAAGATAAAGTTAAAAAAATATCAACAAGGTCATCAAATTATATTTGAGTCTAGATTTTAGAGTTTACTTACTATAAAACGTAAAAGTTTAAAATTCTAGAACTACACAATAGTTACCACAATAGAATATTTTTTGCATGATAAAACCAATCATTAATATAGTAAAACGCCTGATCCTTACTTGGTCTTTGTAATGAAAGACTCGTTTATACTGTGAAAGGAAATAGTAGGCTTGTTTCAGAACTTGTCTATTTCAAAGCTTCGCTGTGTGAAAACAACGTGATGTGCACATGACATGACAGGTAACGTAAATGAAAGCATAGGATTGGCGTATAGACAAAGAATGTATCGCGCATGTGTGCGCGGTGCGGGCGTGCGGCACTCTAACGCCCGGCAACTACCAGGCGCCCAGAACCACGCAAGAGACCTTTGTTATTGTTTCACTGCAAGTGACAGAGACGGAAGATGGGTGGTAACCACGGAAAGTAAGGGTGGAATGGGGAAATCTTTTACAATGTGTGCGGTAAGTTGTAACCACGGGGCGACGTGAAAAGTTGGCGCGAGTTTACATTAAGTGATACGGGCTGATTTTACATTTTAATAAATTCTCACGATGGTTGTAAAATACTAAACTTCTTTTTTGTGAATGTAGATTAGGAATAAATGTAGTTTTTGAAGAAGTAGGTTTATTTTTAATGTGAATTATATTTTCTAGTAACCGGATTTTTTTTTTACCATTTCCTGCATTTCAATTCAAAACAAGCTGCTGGATTCAGACCTAATATTAAGTTTGACTAATAGCCACATTTGTATGTGTCTAGTACATTGAAGAACAATGGACTGTCAAGCAGATGTACTATGTCTATTAATTTACCTATTCCGGAATATAAATGACACATGTGGAATAAAACATCTTGAAAAAAAAATACGAGTTATAGGTTGAAGATGAATTTGCATGACAAGTTAATGAATAGCTAAGTAGGTATTACTTCTAATTCTAAAATATTGTTTTCCATTTCGTTATAAAGTTCGTTTGAACTTTAAAACTTATTCATATTATCTATCTACACGCGAAGATACGAGTGTGTGCCATTAAATTAGAAGTTATACACGTTAGCAAAGGGACAGAGTCAGGGAAGACCTTTGACCTCTAAAGTAGTGTAATACCAACAACTTAGACGCTATGTTCTTCCGGTAAAACCTTATAAGGCTTTACAAAATTAACGTGGTACACTGCGTGTGTGTAGTTTACTTAGTTAGTTCTAATCTTAGTGTGTACTTACAAGAAACTGCGGTGGTCCTTTATTTTTTTTTCGTGGTTCCAATGATTGTATATCAATTCAATATACGTATTCTTGTACTTTGAGCCCTACCTTCACTTCAGTCCTATTTGTAAGCGAAAAATTGTTTTTCTTATTATTGTTTTTTTTTCTTATTCGACTTTTGCATCCAATTTTAAATAATTCTTATTAGGATTGTGTTGTAACCCGCACTGGGCTCACATGGTTTTACTGTATATTCCCTCTGTCAGAGAGAAAGAATATGGGCTAATTAAATAACGAAACAATGGTTATAAAAATCAACCTGGGTAGAAAAGCAATGTTGTCTCTCATACAAATTATCACAATCCTTAGTGTAAAACACATTGACACGCTTAAGGTTCTTCAATCCAGTCAATGACTACCATATTTATTTTAACTTCTCTATCCAGACAGCCATTATAATGCTATTATGAAGAGTACTTCACACAAAGAGATAACTGTCACATCGACTGAGCCAAGCATTCTCAAGACAGCTTTACAGCACAGTAACATCAACAGTTTCCTTCGTTTTACTGTTCAGGGGAACATTATGTTGTTAATCAAATAATAAACTCATTGCAAACTTTAATAAGATAGAACTTTACGTAGCTGTGGTTGTGAAATTAAGGAACATTATTTTTAATCGGTAAATTATAGACTGTTATTCTATTCCATTGCAATCCTATTACAGATATGGGAATGCTAGGCTTGAGAATTGTAATTATCTGACACCGTAGATAAGAAATCATCATCTTTTGCCTAGCCTCTTCCCAATTTTGTTGGACTTTTTTAAACAAATTTGGGTAAGGGTTTTTTATCGTGGGATAAAAAGTCTTCGACGAAATTAAAAGATGTTTTTAGAGAAAGTTTTAACCTTTTCTTAACAAGGCATCTATTACCAATTTACACCTACGCCTGACTCTGTTACAATAACTAGATAAACGAATTAACTCTTAAAGAATACGTAATTGCAACACCTACGTTGGCGTTTATACAATTAAGTATTCATCTTTTATTTTTATTTGTTTAATAAAATCAGTGTGATTGAATAAAAGTAAGTAAACCATTAGAATACAACATTGTAGATACACACAAATTATAGATATATTCCAGAAAAAAGTAGCATTTTGAAGTAGTTTCTATAATAAATTTCTTTAATGCCATAAAACAGGTTACAAAATAAATTGAGACCTTGTCTCCAGAGCTAAGTACCTGTATTTCATGGAAGAAGCTTGTTGTTATAATAAATATTTCATGCTTGAACTGTTTCGCTCAGTGTCAATATAGAAACTATGAGGCGCTTTCCCTTGTCAATAAATCTGTAACGACACGCGACGGCCGGGAGTCGGCTCCCGTATTTCCCGAGTATCCCGAGGGACCTTGTAAATACCGTGTAACTTGTACTAGGACCGCATGAGTCATAAGGATGCAAGTGTACATCTTGAACACGCGCGATAAAAATAATTGGCCAGCTCTGAAGTGTGCCCTTTGCAAGTAAACTACTTATTTTTATTTTATTTTTAACCCACATGAGAGATTAACTACGCCCTGCACTGAGCCGGTAATGGGAAGATAAAGGGCAGCCTTTGATGGTATTAAAGTGTACACTTACGTTCATTGTCTGACGTTTATATCGGGACAGATTTTACACTCATTTGCATGCAATAAAATAATAATATAGTAAATAACATTCAAGAAACTAATGGAAACTCTCTTCCTTCTTAATCTTGACAATAATTTTTGTAGTAAGTTTACTCAAGCAAATAAGTAGGTAAAAAGAACAAACTCTTTCAAGTCTGTGGTTTAAGTATGCATTTTCCTGTAACTGTGTCCTAATTTTGTAGATTTGTATCGAGCATAACTAGAGAAGTAAAACTTTAGGCGCATCGAACTTCATGAGAAGGGTATCATTAGTTAGTTCGGAAGAATAAATAAACGCAACAGTAATGGCGGGGGAGCGTGTAGCGAAGCGCGTGAAATATTGCCTTGGCGGGTAAATTTACGATTCGACCGACCAGCCGAGCCGCGGCGACTGGCGAGTAGCGTAGCGATAGCGAAAGTACTAAGTGTGGAAATTCTGCTATCCTAGTAGTTAACTAATAAATTTCAACATGTGAATGAAGGGTTATTTGTTATGAAAAAACAAGAAATGGTACCTGTATTATTTTTGACTTTATCTAATATTTGGGACAGATTTTTCTTTAGTTCTTTGTGCTAAGATATCAATCTGAAATATTATATTTAATTTTGTGGCTACGAGATTACAATTTACAATGCTACGTTACACAGCCATCAAATAATATGCTTATAGAATGTTTATAGATTTATACTAAAGAACTTTCTAATTTTTTCTAAGCAGGGACAAGACTAGCTTTTCGTTTTGAATTTGATCCAAATGTGAATGAAATCAGTAAATATCTACCACTACCAAAAGAAAAAAGTTTGTTGTGTATGCGGTAAAGTTTACTTTCATTGTTCTTACATTTATAGTACTTAAAAAATAAATAAAATAAAATTCGTTTATTTCAGGCCCTTGACCCATATTAGTAACACAACAATACAAATACATTTTAGTCAATATTCATGCAATAAAAAATAAAGTAAAAATTAAAATAAACAAAATTAAATATGCCAATGAATAAAATTAAGAAATGAAGTTATGTCAGCAGCAAAAATATAAATATCCTTATGACATGAAATCGTTTGATGTCAAAAGGCACAGAGCAATATAAAATAAAAATAAAAAACAAAATTAGATATGACAACGAATTAAATTATGGAATTAAGTTATGTCAGAATCAAAAACTATAAAATCAAAAAGACATAAAATCTATACGAAATGAAATTGACCACCAACAATATGCCTGCTACGACAATGACTTACGTAGGGGCAATCCAGTCGAAACTTAGGTAGTTGAAACTGTCCCGCAATTAATTAAGGAATATAATTTATTAGGCCCTATACTTTATTATTATGTAGTTTCAGCGAGACTTTACAAAATTGCATATAACCTACACGCATACATAATACTTTTTTCTGGAAAAACTCACTAGCAATCGATTTTAATTTATATTGAATGCGACCTTTTTTTCAACAATACTAAAAACACATGCATGCGTGCAAGTTTATAGCTGACCTTGAAAATAAATCCCATTGCCCTATAAAAAAGAAGAAATCCTGTTTAACTTATATCCCATCCTTCCCCTCACATTTTTAAAAGAAAGCGTACGTCGCCAAAATCACCGAAACGTCTACGAAAGTACTAGGCGGGCAGCAACCGGCAGGAGATTGGCTGTAGTCTATGAGAGCCAATCGCACGGAAGACGTGAATTTTGTCGTAAAACGGAACGCGGCTTGTCAAACGCATGCTCCAACAGCGGCGCCGCGCGCCGGTCTCTGCGGGTGATTTGGCGGGCATTGTTGGAAAACTACTTCAGGGCTGTCAAATTATTGATTTTATGTGCTTGTTAATTGCACTGATAAGCAATATTATGTTTCTATGTGGATAACCTAAAACCTTGAAAAGATTTAAAAAAAAGGAATAAGTTATGAGACAGACAATTGAAAGCCCAAAAATTAAAAAAAAGCTCGCTTTTTTTAGATTTCCCTTACAATGAGAGGTCAGTATAAACTGGTTTTGTATAGCTGGATTAGTCGCTGTGAGTACCTAACTAAAGTGTTTATGGCTAGGAGGAGCTCTGAGACGTCCTCAAGTTAGATGGACAGAGGACGTGATGAAGGTCGTGGGAATGGTTGGATGTAGCGTGTTCAGAACCATTCATTAGGAAAGCCCGTGTTTAACAATGGACAGCGTCTTGCTTGTAACACGATGCTTAGGTAGGTATTTAACTTTTGGATAGTTAGGTACTTAAAATCCTCACAAAAAATCTGTGTTTTTATTCTTCTTCATAGCTTTAACTCAATTGAGAATGCCATCGACATGGCATTCTAAATTGAGTCTCGCCAGAATTTGACTACAAGTGTATTTTTATAAAATTAAAAAAAGCCTCTAAGTTTTAACTCTTTAAATAAAAAAGTGTCACAAAAACTCGAGTGACATCAAGTCTATTAGTATTGACAACCTTGCTGCAAGTGCATGTGTCCACCCCCTAAAGTGACAACATGTGCGCCCCGGCTGCGCTCGCGCATAGACACAGGACGCTCCCATAGTCTATGATCATTGGGAACTTTTGTATTGACATCATTATGGAAACAATTAGTGCATGTGACGGGTGTTGATCAATGTGTGGGGCGCGTTATGTATTTATAAGTTATTATTAGTGTTTTTCCGGGTCTTGGATGCACAACTTATTGGTTATTTCTTTGCATTTTCTCATAATTTTCTTCGTTTACAATGATTGGGTAAAATAAATATATTAAACATAAATTTGTATTATTTCTGTAAAATTTATGTTTGGAGAAGTAAAATATCGGTACGAATATTACTTAGGCATTTTCTACTAGTCAGCCTTGGGTTCCAGTGATTTTCTAATATTATCCATTTAACTATTCTGATGAAACTTTTAATTTATGACACAAAGAGTTGGTAAATATGAGTTTTTTCTTTAGAACTGTAATCGTACGAGTATACCAAAGATAACTCATGAATGACATCCAAATTCAAGACATCCAACACAACGTTTTTGTCACAGAAATCATAATTTAACATTTCATCATCAGCCTGAGACGTTCTCACGGCTGGGTCACAGGACATCTTTCTGTGAGACGAAACTACAGAAAGAAAGGGATCACAGTCGAAAAAAATGTCAGATAGATTATCCTACTAATATTATAAACGCGAAAGTTTGTAAGTATGGATGGATGTATGGATGGATGGATGTTTGTTACTCTTTCACGCAAAAACTACTCAACGGATTTGGATGAAATTTGGCACAGGGGTAGTTTATAACCTGGATTAACACAAAGGATAATTTTTATCCCGATATTACAATCCCGTGGGACAGTGATCGAACTCCACGCGTGCGAAGCCGCGGGCATAGGCCAGTTCTCAATATAATTTTGACGAGAAAACATTGAACGCGGAAGTGCGTCCTAAACTCCGAACTCCTAAACAAGTAAACAGTCATCCCCGAGCCGTTAACGCCGTTTACGCCGTTTCCAGCGCTCATATAACTTTACGCCGACACGCGAGTTAGCCGGACAAAACACAAAGCTCTTCTGCTAATTTTGAACTTGCTTAAACGTTATTCTCGGTTTGGTCACCACTGGATTGTTAAAGCAAATAATATACAGGAATGGATTCATTGTGTGAAATTTTTCAGAAAATTTGAGGTTTGAGTGCCTAGTCATGTGGATTACTGTCAATGAGTTTCTTGGTTCCACGACGACTTTCAACAAGATCGACCTATGGGGTCAAATTTGTTCTTGTTCTTGAAAAAAACGTTGCCCAACACCAGGTATTTCTTCTGTATCGTGGGTGCGTTTACAAACATTAAACTCACATACACAAACAGCCAGACCCCGAACAACTATCTGTTGGCCATACAAATATTTGTTCAGTACGAGAATCGAACCCGCGGCACGCAGCGCAGCAGTCCTCGTTCAGCCACTGCACCAACCATGCCGTCTAAATAATTCAAACTGTCTTACGTTTTTTTGCAATTTACAGGTCACTGCCAGGCTGTATATAGTACTGTACCGTGACACGGTAATTAAAAAAATAAATCAATATAACCCTGTAAGTTCATTTAATCCTTATTTCATTCAATGACTATTTCATGAAAAATTTAAGAAAATTTGTTATTTAGGTCTATCTTGGCACTTTCCCCTTAAGCTTTTTGGTAGGATACAAATCAATCCTTGCTAACATTTTTAACTTTTCTACAGTGACCGATTAAACGGGTTAAAAGGCTAACCGGCAATACCTGTAACCTTTGTTTGATTAACCATCATACGGTTTAACCGTTATGATAAATAGGTTAACCATTTAATGCTAATTCACAAGAATAAAAGAGGCAAAGCACCGAAAGCGGGCTAATAACTCCGTCACTTTCTTGCATAATTTTTAATTCACAGATATTAACTCTGTTCATGAACCAGATAATATGGACTGATTAACCCTATAATGCGGGTTGAAATGTAAGGTTTTTAAGCTCAACAGAACTCAAATTGTTGATTGGCGCAGTCCTAACATAGCTCATTATCTCGATTAACTCATATCCCCCTTCCTTCGTCCTTGAATATCCCATGAAACACTTGACCGACATTCTCAAAGAAACAAACATTCTCCAGCGTTTAATAATGTAAACTAACGAACTTACAAACATGCTATAAACGTCTATATCGATGCCCACGCATTGCCACACACCCTTCGTCAAGGTTGCCCTAAATATGGGGCAAAAAACAAACCGTTTTGAAAATCGTTATAACCAGCTATTAAGAATGGCTCTTTTTATCAAATGTGTGTTTAAATTAAATTATGACATTATCGTCCTGTATATATAGCACTAAAATATTGATACTGTATTGCAATACATATTAATATCGTAACACCTGGAAACTTTTTTTTTTTAAATTAATTTCCAGTTATAAAAGAAGTAAAAATACGCCTACGTTTTCTACGACATTAAATAAATAGATTTTAAACAAAAAAAAAAAACAGCATTTAACTTCTCATAAAAAAGATAAGTACAAATTTTCTCAAGAACTCCATTCAATTAATAAGTATGGGCGCCGGGCGTCTAAAATCGTGACAAAACTTCTCTGACATAAGATTCCGATGCAAGTGGTGCTTAAAAACCAAATTCAAATTATGTCCAGTATCATAAATAATTACTTATACCATATAAAAATGAGATTCTCATCGTTCCCAAGCGGATTATTTTCTATTAGAATTAATTAAATTAAGTATGTGTGAATTTTATTATTTTGTTACAAGTTACAAACTGGTGATTGCGACACCCCTACCGGCATTTCGTTCCTCAAATCCTATTGAGTTTCCCTCAGCCAGATACAGCGTGCTGATACGACCATGACCGATTTGGACTAGCCGACAGGTTACCTTAGGTTTCTGTGAGTACCAGGGAAGTATAAATGGGCCTAGGTTTATCTAGCGTACCAGTTATCAATAAATGTATTGTCACCACTGTGGGGCATTGACTTGTGTGATAGGCAAAGAACCTTGGCATTTAAGTAAAACTGCTACGTTTAAAAGACAATATTGTTTCACGGACAGCCAATAATGCTAATGAACAGTTAAGTTGTTCAATTGTATTAATAAGCCAAGCAGATAGAAATATAAAGTAATTCCAGAGTTGAGTTATTTCGTCTTTATTTGAGTTTATCAGTTTTCGTCTTGAATTCTGTGCGTAGCCAAAGAAACTGCCTCCCTGCTTCCAAACATACACGCTGGATTATGCACTATGCAGTATCTACGTAACCCATAAACGCAAATAAAACTTCATTACAAAATCCAAAACCGCAATCATACATAAAATGCCACGGTAATAGCGACGAATCCGTCACTTGGGACATTGTCTGGGCTATATCAGATTTGTAGGTTAGTTTGGTTTATCATTGGGCGATCGTTTCCCGTCGTGAACATTGTGCAAGCGAGCTTTTATTGCAAACTTGAACATGCATTCTGAAATGTACATAATATTATTGTTGTAAATCTTTTGATGTACCTAATTAAGTACCAACGTGTTCCGTAGACATTATGGGTTCTTTCTACAATCTTACTACTACATTTATTAGGTATGCATGCGAAAGTTTGGATAGATGGACGCTTGTTACTCAATCACGCCAGAACGGCTGAAAGGGTGATGATGAGGGATGAAATTTGGCACAGATATAGATTATAGTCTGGAACAGCACATAGGCTTCTTTTTATCTCACACAAATATTTTAAAATTTAATGTCCACGTGAACAAATTCGTTAGCAACAGCTTATTGTTATATTCGGCAGATCTAATTATGCATTGCATTATTTGAATGATTTTATACCAAGCTCTAAAACCGCTTTATCAATCCCCATCTCTTCAAAAAATCAGTCTAAATATCTATAAACTTACAAAATAAATTCATATTAATTTGACTAAAATTAATTTATTTACTTAGATATAATCCTAAAAGTGACCATCAATTTATAAGCTTTATTTATTCCATGACTTGTCTCATTAGAATGTGATCCTCTCGCATTGGTTCCAAGAACCACGTTTCTGTTACCAAGGAAGCAGGAACGGACTACTACATGGATTTATGGGACTTCGCTGAAATTTGGACCAACCATAGACTGCTACACTACTTGCTGGCTTGTATGTAGTTATTTATAAACCTGTTAAAATGTTTACTTTAGTTACAGAGATTTATCTAGCGTTCGGTTCGTGTCTAAAAGTGAGCATTGCTTGAGATATTCTCGTGTAGTTCGAGCTGATACGAAATAAGTACTTAAATACGTATTCAAATTAAAACTAAGATAAGATATAGATAAATTATTAATTACATAATTGACCTTGTTAAAAATATAACATTTCCGCCGTATTCCGCCAGATTCCTATCCGTCTTTCTTTTGATTTTATTACTTTTAAGTAATTAATACATCAAAAAGAGCTACTTGGTATAATTCTACTTAAATTAAGTATGAAATCCTTTGTCTATAATATATAAGACAGATGGTTCACAATCACAATATCTCCAATGTCTGCACCACACCCGTGATAATGTAGTTTTGTCGAAATTAATTTACATAAACCACTAACAAATTATGCATCATTTGCAAAAATGACGTGGAAACGACAACCACAATCAGCCAAGGAATAAATTAGCATTCGATTACCAAAAAAAAAGAGGAATTTAAGAAAAAAAAAAATTTCAACCTAGACAAATTTTATTCATAGCTACTCGCCGCGCGATAAAATCTAGATTTACCAGATCTCTCGGTCTAAACTGTGTCTCGTTTGTACCTAGAAGTATCAGGGCGGCATAGCGTACCAGGCGGTTTGTAAGCACTAGGTTTACTTTCAATGCCTACTCACACATGCGAGTTTCAACAAGGTAAACTGAATTTTCAACAAGATGTTTTTATTGTTGAGGGGATTTTGGTACTGCATCTTGCATTAACTATAATCAAACTGCTTTCTGTTGACAATAAATTATTAAAAGATATTAATGTTAATGTCTCTATTACCAGTAATTAATAAACGTGTGTGTGTTCTTAAGTGCATAATTAAAATGCAACGCGTTTCTCTCTGGCCCTTCAAACATAGTAAGTTGTTTCGATACGTGCAAAGCTTTTGTCCGGAAGTTAGAACTTTTAATTGACACATTGACTTATTGTTTATACCTAGCCTAGGTAGGTACTGAAATTATCGCAATATAAATGGAATACCTAATATAAAGCATACACTGTGTACCTACGTATCGAGCGAGACGGGAACTATCCTACAAGTCTGAAGAGAACAGAATGATAAAATAATTGTGTTAGTATTAAATTCATTTTCACAATTATTAGTCATATGTACCTACTTCTGCAGTAAATGAGAAGAAAATAACTTAGGTAGGTACATAGGCTCACACTTAACCTAAGTAAAAGATGAAGAAAGATCCATCGAGAACTTATGATGATGTCTTTAACAACGGATGCCAAATAAATAAACCAGAAGCCATAGAATCGTCTAGTACTCTCATTTACCTGTAAATCATACCTGTTTGTAGGTGTGTATATAACTCGCCTCAAAACGTTACGAAACGTACAATAGTAAAGCGAATGTCGCTGATGTTGATGTATGTATTTACGGCTGACCCATTTTGAGCAAAACTTCTAAATTTTATAGTCCATAGAATGTTAGCTGATAGCTTATTGTCTTTCTGTTTGTTTAGTTTCTTACTTACGTTCATTGTTCTATATCCTATATGGGCGATAAATTGGTTCTTTGAACTCTGAGTATGATTCTAATCGAAAGTGATGCCTACCTTATTAATTTTAAAATTCGGTAATAGATATTATAAGAAAGACTAATCGATAAGGATTGCTACTGTTGGCACCATCAGTTTCCCAATTAATTACCGCGTGAAATCAGCTACCTGACAAAAACATATTTAAGTGTTTTGTATAAGATCCGCTTTACCAAAACTCGCGATGCGAAATGAGACGGTCTCCCGTATAAAAACATAAGTCTTGTTCAATTTCCTAGTCAAAACACAGTATCATTTGAAATTACACAACAGAGGATACCAAAACAAAGATCAGATGAACATGAGAACCAGAAAAAATGATACATGTAAACAGATATACTTAACATCGTCCCAGCTCGTATCCAAGCGGCGTATTTCAATCATAACTCTGAAACAATCGCTTTCTTTGCCAAGATTCTTTGTCGGTTACAGAATACAAGCTCAGTTTGTTCAACCGTAGATTCAAAAGCTAAACAATCTTCATCCCAACACAAAGAACTTTAAAGAAAATTACCAAACGGGACATAACAGCAAAAACAAACACACGAAACAGAAAGCGAAATTTCAAAGAAATCGCGTGCGCAATCCTAACGCTACTGTTTGCAAAAACTTTAAAATCTTTCCTTACATGGTTGAAGAAAATTAAACTCTATTTGAAAGCGATAGTATTGTTATTGAATTGTTTAGTAAAGAAAGGCTTTTCTGGCGTTATCTAAATCTTCTAAGAGTTTAATTATACGGACCTCTGCCACAAAACCGACAATGAATTTATGCATGAAGGGACGGAGAATTTCTCCTCTCGAATCGCCGGGATCTTGTATAAAAGGAACAATAGTCTTTAGTTTTAATCTTGAGTTGTTTTTTTAATATATTTTTTGGTCGGGATCGGGTTCGTGTGGACTGGATTTACGACTTACGAGCAGGTTAGGGTTGCCACGGGGTTTGGGGCCTTATCAGGTGTGAACTTGAAATGATGGCTTTATTAAGATTAGATAGGTTGTAAAAAATGATAAGCTCTAAATTCGAGGAATGATGATTGATGTTGATGAAGCGTAAAAGTCGTTATGACCTTGGAAGATGATAAAAGGCGTAAAGCTGGGAAACAAATCATTAAGTTTTATATAAAAAAAATTAACTAAAAACAAAGCTTCTGGAAATTATCTATTCAGATAGGTATATATCCAACAGTGCGTATAGAGGAAGTTAGACAAAAATCCAGAAACCAGTGTAGTGCCTTAGCACCATGAGTTGTTTATAACTAAATGCTTGATAGATAAATATATTACAAGCTTATAGAAACCTAGGCACTAATCTCAGTTACGAAATAACCGTTAGTTCTAAATACATGGAGTCATTATTTATTAAAGATTTCCATATTCTTGCATTCGCGATTTCCGATGCAGATTCTGAATTTCATCAGAAATAAACCGTTTTTTTTTTACGGATGGGATATCATGAAATGACTTCTCCCGAGAGTGTGTCAGACTTGTACTGACTAAAACCCATCCATGTTCCTTCTTCGCCCTTTGTGTTTCAGGGCCGCGGTATCTCTTTCGAACAACCCGCAGCCCTGGCAGGCATCAGAAATAAACCTTATCATAAATTTCGATTCTACTTTCGGTCTTACTGAAATGTTAAGATTCTATTTTATGTTCATCGAAATCAATATTTTATTAAATATACCCAGTAAAAAAAATTGGTGCAGAAATATTATTCCATAATTCATCGACGCAGGCTATGATCATATGAACACAATGCTCACACATTGTTTTTGGGTTTTTTTCATCCGAAACTTCGTGTGTTTTAAGCATTTTTTTTCTCAACACGTGCTGACCCTACACCCCTCCCTGAGCCCTTATACCGCGCCCCTACTGACAAGACAAGAACTGTGCTCACGATTTGCGTATGATTCTGATCGATGCGCGTACGCAGAAAACGACGCCACTTTACACATGTTTTTAGTTAGGTAAATTTTTTCAAGTTATTTTCGTTACTGTTGCCAAATGGTAAATTGTTTTGAAAACTAATTAACGTATGTGGTAAATCTTTGTGAAAGTATTCGGTATGCGTATTGTATAGTTTTCATGTTGGTAAGGGCGAATTTTAATTTTGTAAGTGTCATTCCTTATTCACAATGTAGAAAAAAAAGAATTTCATCAGTTGTAATCGTCTGATTTTAATTCCTTAAATAAATGTAGGTACTCAACTATTTCAATTTAGGTACTCTACATACTCACCAAAGATACGATAATTATACAACGGTATGTACTTTCTATACATTTCGTTCTGCTATTAAAATACAGCTGTTATCTGCAGACGCCTAGTCTACAGTTCAACGCAATCAATATCCGCTGTGCGTGATATTTTCCGAGTCTGTATTGATTGCCGGCCGGCAAAATATTGTAACGTCAATAAAATTGATAATACTGTTCGTAGCATTTTATTAGTCTGAATATTTATAAGAAAGCTGTCAGTCTATTAGTACCAACACGCAAACTTGCTTATATTGTTGCAAATAATTGATAAGTTAGTTACAAACGCATGAAAATGAAACCGTGATTAGAGAATAAAAGATTTACTTACCTTAAGTTTTGTTATTAAAAATCGGTAAAGAATAGTAATCCTCCAATCAGAATATCTATGTACAGATCCCAAAACCCCTGGGATCTTAAAATACTTATTAAAGGAATAAAAAAATAATGAATCCAAAATATTGTTTGTCTTCATTACCCACTTACATCTATGATTTCAAAAAATTGCGAATATTAAGCCCTATTAATGAACAAGACAAATTGTAATAAAAGTTACAGTTTTATTTCAATCGAAAATAAATTATTTATTCAGATTGAAATTAAAACAAACTCTTCCAATAATTTAAATATGAAGTCAAAACTGAGGATAAACTGCCTCGTCGTTTTAAAATAAGTAAAATATAATCCAGCTTAGTGCTAAAACGCTTAAAAATAAACCTACCTGAAGTTAAATGCCGTCATCTTTAGACCAGCATGCCCAACATTCACCTAGTTCAACAACACAGAACAACACCACAGTAAAGTCAGGCACAAAATAAAAAAAAATGAACGAAAATCAAAAAATGAAAAGGTAATATTTAAAAATTCCCGCCAAACTGCGCGCGTTTGCGCAGGCGCGCGGACAGTGAAGTGACTGGTGGGCTTCACTGGAGTGCGTGTGACGCAGCCTCCGACAAGCGGAGTGTCTGTCGCCCAGTTTCGGCGCTTGCGCATCCAGCCCCCACCACGCCCGCCATTCATGAAGTTTCTTAATGGAACTTCGGGCTTTGAAGCGAACTTCCAAGTTCTCGCTTCGGCCTTTCAAGTGAAACAATGGGAGCTTTTACGAATAATGACGGTTTTTCTTTGTAAACGAGGGATTAAGAAATGTTTTTTGGTACTTTGTTGTGCCGTTAGCACTCACACAGTTAGCTTATTAACTTATGTAGAACATTACAATAACGTACAAGGACAGTCAGATACATAGAATTTCAACCGGATATTTCAGGAGATAAGTATTACACAAGAGGAAGAGGTCATAATTTTAACTGAAACATTACGCAACATAGCATAAAATTTAATTTAAACTAGCGCCTTTATGTTAATATTATTTATAACAAATAATTTCTAAAAAATAAATTAAAACCATGCCGTAGCGGTTTCGTAGCGGTAGGCGTAGCAGCAGCCGTACCCAACTCGTAGGCGTACTACGCAAATCGTAGCAGTAGCGTAGCCGTAGGCATACTATACAAACCGGACCGTAGCCGTAGCGTATTCGTGCGTATTTAAAATCAAAGCACTACAGAATTAAATGAAATCAAGGTTCATATTTTATCACGTGTCACGTCACGTTCGCCATCATCTAAATTCTAAATTAAAAGTTGCATCATATTATGCATTATTTTTTTATTTTCGGTTTGGGTGTGGGTGATAATGTTTAGTATCATCGCGGCTAACCGTGGCACCGATGGTGGAATGCGCCTGATGCCTCTACAGGCAAGATTGTTCCACTCTAGGTCAACATAGAAAGAATTTGAAAGGGAGACCTTTGCCCAACAGTGGGATAACACAGGTTGAAACAAACATGTATAAACTCACGCCTGTTTCTAATGAGGTTAAGCAGAAACCACAGAATGCCTTACATACTCCTTTCGCCACGTTCAGGTAGATCGATAAGTCTGGTCGTACAGGCACGCCGCCCTGGTTGCTTTGATTAATTCCCGTTCCCACCGGTCTGCTGATCTTTCTGAAGAACTTACTAATGAAAATAAATGAAATAATAAGTGAATAGGTTTTCGTGACTAATTTCGAATTAAATCGTCACTATAACATAGGCACATGAACCATGTAGTAGGTACATAAATATTTCAATACAATCAGCCAGTATTTAGTACCTATGGATTTTTTATCATTTTTAACTACAATTTAAGGAATAAAAATATTTGTCATGTAATGTTGGCAGTTGGTGATTGGTGACAAAATGATGATAAATAAATAAAAACTACATTGTGTCATCACGTGTCTCCGCTTGGAACAGGACATCCGGATACAATACAATTTAGGTATGATTTAATATGTAATTCAAAAAACCACACAAATTAGGTACATTGTTGCAAATATTATTTACAAAAATAATAATTTGACATATGTGTCATGCATGAAACTTCCTAATCCTTATCGAATACACTAGGTACGAACTATGGACCCAGCCTATTTTTCGTTGCTGATCATATTGCGGGGGAATGATGAAAAAGTCGCCAAGAAAGATTAACACTTCCATCTGTAGTCAAGTTAAATTAATAACTAAATTATGATTTAATCGACAAGAGTTTTAACGAAGTTACTACCGAACGAACGAACAAGTAAAGCTAAAAATTTCAAACTTTTGAAAGTTCTAACTTCACGCAATAGGGGATCGGACTGGGTAAAGAAAACGACATTCTATTTTGTCCGTCAGACAGGTAATACAAAAATATTAGACACGTATTTTTTGTTTTATCAAAATATCAAAAAATTACTTAGTTAGAACTCATTAAAGTTGGAGAGTGGAGTACCTAGATGTGACGTCATGCGCCATTTCAACTCAATATATCTCCGTAATTTTATGACCACGTGTAAAAAGAAAAAATACGTGTCCAATACTTTTCAATAAACTACCTGACGGACAAAGAAAAAAAAATAGGATTGTCCCCTATTACTAAATTACAGAATAAAGAAATTTGTCTGATAAAATGACTTTTACTAAAGTAATGAATCACTTTGACTTGTTTATAGATATAGGTGTAAGTATTGAATGAGGATGACTATAAAATTTCGGGAAGACTAAAGAAACTATAGATGGACTGAATGAAAGATATATAGTATCTGCCTACTACAGACACTCTATACTCACACTTATCATCCATATTCATACTTTTATTGGTTTTACATTAGCATATTACCAATCATTTCGTTTTTATAAATATTTTCTTTATATCCTTTGTTGTGACATGTTTACTTCAAATTTGTCAGATGTCATTTACTTTTATTTTTGATTCTTACCAGCCAAACTCTCTATGAAGGTTTCATTTAGATTATATATTACTAAAAATTATTATCATCAATTCGTTAGTTCAATTGTTGTATTTTATAATTAATTGCGAATATTTGCTGTGTAAAGATATTCTGAGTTATATTTATAAAAATATTATGCGCAAGGTTTTTGACCAATTGCTACTGGCTGCTTTGAATACTGGCAGGTTGCGTCTTACTAGAGCGCAGCAGTTTTGAATCTGAAAAAGAAAATTGGAAGAAAAGAAACGGAAGATCAGGGTATAAAAGGGATTTCTGACAGATGCCCTGGTTCTAGTCTGGAGTTAAGAGTCGGTTCAGTCTGGACACGAGAAATCAGTATAGTCTAAAATCAAGAAAACAGCTAAATCTAGTTTGGAGTCAAGATCTGTCATATCTTGAGTTTTGAGCACAGCCTGGTGGAGTCAAAGAGCGGCCTTCGTTTAGTGCTGCCGTGGCTGTTGCTAACTGTCTGCTGGAAGCTGCTTTGCGAACTGACGAGCCTGGCACTGGGGCTCATTACCTGTCTGCTGGAAGCCGCTCTTCGAGCTGACGAGCCTGGCACTGGGGCTCATTACCTGTCTGCTGGAAGCTGCTCTTCGAGCTGACGAGCCTGGCATTGGGCGGTACGTGTCTGCTGGTGGGTCCTACCAAATCGCCCTGCATCAAGTTCGTCGTGGTCAAGCTCATCTTAATCAAGCCAGCTTTCTACGACTGCAAGTTTGTCTTCAGTTACTATCACGCTCAGAGATTTGCGGAGATATTTAAAACTTTCTCGGTTAACCTGCCCTTCACTTTTGTACTAATTTATTGTATTTTTCATTTCATCATTTATTAAATTCATTTTCCCCTAATTACTTTTTTAATGTATAAATCTGTTTACTCCTTTCATCAAGGAATAAGCAAGTTTGTTACATTTTGGCGCCTAACGCAAAATCAAGTCTTGATCTTAAACATATTCCCTAAATTCTAAAACAACTTCCACAAGAGATTATATTTGGTAACTATTTTCATCATATTTTCATCATATTACATCACTAAATCTCTACTTATACTCTTAAACACTTAATTCATATATTTATCTATATCTTCTATGAATCTCATCAAAAAAGGTTTAGTGTCGTGGGCTCGAACTATTATTGGCGCTGTTTGCGTCCTTCTTAATAATAACTCAGACTCTTTTGACTCTCTCTCTCCCTTTTAATTTTATCTACTTTATTTTTAACTTTTTTATCTTATACTTACTCATGACTCATCTTCCTCTTCCCTTCTTCTAACTGTAGAGTTTTATTCGGTCTATTTAAACTCTTAAGTTTTTATTTTCTTTGTTCATTCATTGGTTCTTAAACCATTAAAAGATTATTTTTAATCTTCTTCTATATCTGTTCCTATCAGATAACTCTTTGAAGTGCTTTTAGGTACAAGTTATCTAACCTTCTATTATACTAACTGTACTATAAGTTGGTATAACTATTTTCTTATCAACTCTAAAAGTTGACTCTGAAGCGGGTTGCGACTTCCTTAAAATAAGCCTTCGCTAATCTTCAACTCTAAAAGTTGATTGAAGCGGGTTGCGACTTCCTTAAAATAAGCCTTCGCTAATCTTCAACTCTAAAAGTTGACTGAAGCGGGTTGCGACTTCCTTAAAATAAGCCTTCGCTAATCTTCAACTCTAAAAGTTGATTGGGGTGGATCCCTTATTATTATTTTTCATCTTATTATGGGTTTTAGACGCGAGCGGATTACAACTCCAAAAATAAGCCTACTGTTATTGATTTATCAGGTGGAGTAGTGATCATTGAATGTGAATCCTACCTGGCCTAACTTCGTAAGATGTCGGTATGTTTGAATGAGTTATGAAAGTTTTGTGAATGCTGTAATACTTTAACCTTACCAAAATTTTTGTTCTAGGCCAAAAATTTTCTCGGGGTCGTTGGGGAAATATAGTATCTGCCTACTACAGACACTCTATACTCACACTTATCATCCATATTCATACTTTTATTGGTTTTACATTAGCATATTACCAATCATTTCGTTTTTATAAATATTTTCTTTATATCCTTTGTTGTGACATGTTTACTTCAAATTTGTCAGATGTCATTTACTTTTATTTTTGATTCTTACCAGCCAAACTCTCTATGAAGGTTTCATTTAGATTATATATTACTAAAAATTATTATCATCAATTCGTTAGTTCAATTGTTGTATTTTATAATTAATTGCGAATATTTGCTGTGTAAAGATATTCTGAGTTATATTTATAAAAATATTATGCGCAAGGTTTTTGACCAATTGCTACTGGCTGCTTTGAATACTGGCAGGTTGCGTCTTACTAGAGCGCAGCAGTTTTGAATCTGAAAAAGAAAATTGGAAGAAAAGAAACGGAAGATCAGGGTATAAAAGGGATTTCTGACAGATGCCCTGGTTCTAGTCTGGAGTTAAGAGTCGGTTCAGTCTGGACACGAGAAATCAGTATAGTCTAAAATCAAGAAAACAGCTAAATCTAGTTTGGAGTCAAGATCTGTCATATCTTGAGTTTTGAGCACAGCCTGGTGGAGTCAAAGAGCGGCCTTCGTTTAGTGCTGCCGTGGCTGTTGCTAACTGTCTGCTGGAAGCTGCTTTGCGAACTGACGAGCCTGGCACTGGGGCTCATTACCTGTCTGCTGGAAGCCGCTCTTCGAGCTGACGAGCCTGGCACTGGGGCTCATTACCTGTCTGCTGGAAGCTGCTCTTCGAGCTGACGAGCCTGGCATTGGGCGGTACGTGTCTGCTGGTGGGTCCTACCAAATCGCCCTGCATCAAGTTCGTCGTGGTCAAGCTCATCTTAATCAAGCCAGCTTTCTACGACTGCAAGTTTGTCTTCAGTTACTATCACGCTCAGAGATTTGCGGAGATATTTAAAACTTTCTCGGTTAACCTGCCCTTCACTTTTGTACTAATTTATTGTATTTTTCATTTCATCATTTATTAAATTCATTTTCCCCTAATTACTTTTTTAATGTATAAATCTGTTTACTCCTTTCATCAAGGAATAAGCAAGTTTGTTACAGATAACGGGGATGAAAGGGGTTGACAGTTTTGAGATGAGGACTAATGTAGTAGTACGACAGATTACATGCAGCGCTGAGCCCAGGTAAAAAGGAATAAGGGAAGAAGAACGGTGATGATTCAGGGTCAAAGCCTTGTCTTCTTACCACATATCGAAACATTTTGTCATAAAGGTCCAAGACTCGAAAGGTCCGGACTTATTGATTCAATCAGGATTGTCAAAAAGACTTCTTGAACTTTGGTTTAAGCAATAATTAATTCTGACTCAAACTCTTCAAACTGCCCCTACCCAACCCAACATACTACACCAAATCAACAGATGCTATGCGTGGCTTTGCCCTCTCAGATGTCGGAAATTATTCCTTCGGGATTGTATTACAGTACTAGAATCTGTGCCCGCGACTTCGTCCGCGTGAAATTGAACAAAAAAGTTATTCAGATTTTTTTTTCGTTTTTGCATTTTTATTTTTATTTATTTTTCTAGCCAAAGTTACTCCTTATTACATCAGCTTTCTGCCAGTGAAAGTCCCGTCAAAATTCAGTCCAGCCATTCCAGAGATTAGCCGGAACAAACAGACAGATAGACAGACAAAAATTGTAAAAAATGTTATTTTGGTATAACTACCGTATATACAATATAAGTTTTTAAACTGACATGGTCACTAACACTATTAATAACACTTGCAACGGGTTATTTACCATGTGTATTATTTGTTTCGAGTTCCCGATATTTCGGCGCTGTTGCAAACGCCATGATCACGGATAAACAACAGTTAACAGTTGAGTTGTTAACAGTTGTTAGTTAACAGTTTATCCGTGATCATGGCGTTTGCAACAGCGCCGAAATATCGGGAACTCGAAACAAATAATACACATGGTAAATATCCCGTTGCAAGTGTTATTAATAGTACCGTATATACATTCTAGTATATTCATATGCATGTAGTAAAAAGCGGTTATTTTCATATTACAAACAGACTTTTCAATGTTATTTATTTGTATAGATGAGTGACTCGTTGATCTAGTCTACTGAGCATGGGATCCTAGATTCGATTACAAGTTCGGTCTAAATGTTATTGGGTTTTTGCATAAAGAATTTCTCAGTGGCAGTCACAGAGTCTGCATTTGTGCACGGTTGATCCCTTATTATGGCGATTTAAACATAACTGAAAAAAAAGGGGGTGTAACCCTTAGGTACATCTCAGTCTTACTCTTCGAGGATTACAAGAGTATTGTCCTAACCCTGTTCACCTGTGTGGAAAATATAGAAATCCTTAAAGTCGTAGTAATAACAAAGATGGGCAGAGTTACTTTCGCACAGAAAATATTAGTATGGACAAAGAGCTCAACTGGAGTGATCTGTCACGAGGGCAATAGGTATACGAAAACAGCTTTCCGCAGAAAAAAGAACCTTATCAGCTATACGTGAGTCCACCAAATCGCGTGGGCGTTAGGGTAGCCACGAAGGGACATCTAGAAACATCCCGCTCACGCCACGTATCACAGCGGCATAGGCTGGTATCATAGGCGAATTTTGGCAAAATTTCGCAATATACCGTTATCTAGGCTAGCACATAAGGAAGTATATGGCAATCGTTTGCGCAACATACACACACGTTCCGGAAGCAAAACAGCGTGGGCCGCCGTTTTATCACATCCTGCCATGACTGCCGACGATGAGACTTCACCACTGCCATATTGATTCTTTTAATTAACTCATATTTCTCCATCGTACGACTTGCTCATAAGTAAGGCGTTTGAGTTTAAGACAGAGTATGTTCAAAAGTACATTTGGAAGTCTTGTAGCAAATGCGCTAAGCAGCGGCAGATGATTTTCGGTAGGCGCTTAGCAGATTTAAAAATGTTCACCTCAAACGAAGCAAGCGTAAGAAGCAATAGACCGGCTATATTAGCCGTAGAACGGATCACCCAACAGTCTTTGGTTCTTGAGACGAAGGGACGTTATGAAGGTCTTGTGGGAGCAAACAAGATGGAAGAACGATCTTCGGAGGGAAGGTTGGTAACAGGATGAGTGAGAGTAGCCGAGATAAAAGTTAAAAGACCTGTGATTGGAGAGGCTATGCCCAGCAGATGCAGATGATCTAAAACTACTGAAAAACTTAATAGTTTTTTTAAATAATAGAATGAAATACAAAAAAATAATGCGATTCTCCAGCCAACAAAATGGCATGTGCAATGTAGCAACGATCCGTTTGCAGACTGATAGCGTTTTATACACGACGCGGGACGTGTAGGTACATAACCAGCAAATGTGGGAGTATGTACTATAGGTACCTATAGTGTGTGCAAATTGCAGTATACAATCTGCTTACTCGTTCCTCTGAAGCGGTTTTAGGATTAGAGGCGTTATGTTTTGTTTAGTGTCAAAGCCAGCGAAAGCGAGATTGCTAAGCTTGAGGTCCTAAATTTGATTCCCAAGTCTGGCAAAGTGTTGTAGTGGTTTACATCAGGAATTTGGGACTTTGGGAATTTTGGACATGCGCAATGTGCGTATTCCTTAGGTAACATCTCTGCCAAACCCTTAGGGGAACGGGCGTTATATTATGTTATGTTCTGTTTTGTCATCTGCTGTCATAGTCGTGTGGTAGTTTTTATTGGTAAAAATAGTCCAGTCTGTTTTTTTGTCTCACTGCCCCACACCAAAGGTTTTCTCCATACCGTAGCTCGTGGTTGCGTCTACAAACAAACACACACATATAAACACTTACACCCGAAACTGCCGCGAATCGGCAAGCGTAAGGTGGGACGCCCTCAGGCTCGGTGGAGCGACGATCTTTGCAGGGTGCCTGGTAGCAACTGGATGAGAGTTGCCGAGAATCGGGTTAAGTGGCGAGCGATTGAAGAGGCCTATGTCCAGCAGTGGACTGCGGTAGGTTGATGATGATGATGATGACCCGAAACTACCGTCTGTTTCATACAAAAAAAATAGTGAGTGGAGTCCCTCCGCGCGGAACAAGTGAAACTTCGTAATACCACACGCATGCGTTCGAGTTCGAATGCTACGCATTCACTCGCGCTCTGTCTCTTTCTATTCCCCCGCCATGGTAGCGTTAAACGTTTTACACAACCTTGTTGGAAGTCGCATAAGAAGTTTCACTTCAATAATTGTAGCGCGCGGTAATTTATTAGATTTGAGACGATCCTGACGCTTGTGGGACTTCAGACTTTGAGTCACCAAGACAAATGTTCATGCTTGCCTTTTTTTGGATAACGTAATAGGATTGCATATAATATCATAGAACCTCAGCACACGTCCAAGAGCGACTGTACTTTGTCATAACATCGCACCTGTAATCTACGAAGCTTTAGGCAGAGGTGTACTAATAGTACACCCACATTTTTCCAGTAAAATCGCAATAGCCACTGCTGAGCATGAGGTACTGGGTTCGATTCCCGGTTCGAGAAAATAGTTATTGGGCTTTTCCATCAGGAATTTCTCTTTAGCAACCATGGTGTCTGGTTTTGTGCCCGGCTGATGGCAAAAGGCTCGTCCGCTATTAAATTACTTAAACATAACTGTACAATGTGAAAAGGTTGAAAATCTGACCGTGGAGGTCAGATTTTAAAGGAGCCTCCATGTTATAAACTAATTGGTATTCAGCTGAAAAACTTGTTTTATCTTCGCAGACATAAAAACAGGAAGAAGAATAAATCAGGTCAGGAATAAATATGAAAAGCCCGTGTCGCACTCTTCAAGTTACATGAGACAGGAACAAGAAGACGATTAGGTTTATTCTTTTTAGCGTGTCTATGGAAAAGTATATTTGGCCCAAAATTTTACAATACGAACTCCGCTCGCTGATTCAGTCATAAAAACGTCTAGTGTGCAGGGGCCAGGGCATGAAGCGCAAAATGAAGGAAGGTGGAAGAAAAGGTGGCCCATTGTCTTGGAGACACGCTGCATACACACTTGAGATCTGAGCCGTCTATGAACCCCCATCTGTAGAGCTTGTCTTTGCTACGGCTGACTTGGTTTCGGAGTCTTCGGAGATATTAGAGATTTCCAAGTCGGTCACGGCAAAGCATGGCCAGGTGGGAAGGTTTTCAGATTCGGTATACTGCAACTTCGGCAGACCTTACTGTTGATCACTGTTTTCATTATTGGCTTTTAATTTTGCCATAGACTGAGCTGTTAGTGTTCATAGTTTGATACAAAATAAATACAAGCGGAAAAGAACTGATAATAATAAATTGTGCTTGAAATTACTTTGTGCAATGTGGATCAAACATACTATAAATAGCGCTTTAATCTCAGTGGCCATGAAAAACGTCAATTTACGTGTAATGTGTCTTTTATTTTATTTTTCATTATATTTAGTTTAATTTTACTGAAGTATTGTAATGCAGCTCTTTCAATAGATGTTGCAGATTTCTTGAACCTAGAACAACGAGAAGTCGTGAGTATAAGAATGACGAATAAACATAAAAAAAAATACTAAACCTGCAGCTTTATTGCATCATCATGATTCTCTTGCCACCCTTATCTTCCACCCTTAGCCCAATTAATTTGGGGTCGCCACAGCATGTCCTTCTTCCATACTTCCCTATTACTTATCATCTCATCAGACACCTCCTTTTTGCAGCTTTATTGCATAAACTCGTTTGACATATTTATCACAGAATTTTAACAAAATTACTGTATGTCATGTTTTTTTTTACTCAAAATCTGTTGTTCAGTTGTATTTTTATCACAGTTGGCATAAGCATATAAAACTGACGAATCTCCGCCATGCTGTTGTTAGGTACATGTAGGTATGAATACATCACATGCTTATTTTAACACCATGAACAACAGTGTGAATGAAAACGTCATTCACGACTGGGCTATAAACCTCGAAAGAGGGTAAAAGCTTTGCAATACTGTGCCACGCAGTTCGGAAAAAAGCTGCAAATTGGAAAGTTTCAGGATTTATTTTAATTAAAGCAAACAGTCAATGTTAACTTTGTTAGTGCTTGAGAAATCTAGATACATCCCTTCACAAACATGTGTTTGATTAGATCATCATCACCTGCCTAGCCTTTTCCCAATATGTTGGTGTCGGCTTCCAGTCTAACCGGATGCAGCTGAATAACCAGTATTTTACATGGAGCGACTTCCTTTCTGATCTCTACCACCCAGTTAGTACTGGATAATACGTTATCCCTTGGTAAGATTGGTTGTCAGAATTTCGGGCCTGTGCGTAACGTCTGTCGCAGATCTTAAAATGACGGCTGTGACCAACGGCTTAACGTATTTTCCGAGGCACGGAGGGACACTCGGTATGTAATGGGTGGTCAACCATCCACGGAGTTAACATAAAAATCGATCCGACCGGCTGTTATTATTTAGCCATGAGCTCCTCTCGTCCAAAGTGGAGAGTGAATGTCTACTTCTAACCGACCAAAGAAGCTTTACTGCGAAACCTTTCTTCAAATAAAACTGGCAGAAAAAGACAAAAAAGTGAAAAAAAAACCTGACAAAACATTACGGTGTCACCATTTGACATCAACATCACATTTTCTTTTCAATTTTCTAAATCTTTAGTTCCGTTAAATTAATAGTTTTTCAAATATAAAATTAATCATGAGTGCTGCACCAGGATGTCATAACCTGAAGGATGAACGTGGTGTTCGCTGCGATGTTTGTCGTACCATCAACTTGGCCAAACATCTGAAACGTTCCAAACCAAACATGCAGATGTATGACAAATGTACACCGAGTGAAAAGTTCTCGCCTGCGAGTTCAGGTGATCATTTTAAACTGTAATACATGATCTTCTTCTTAGCGTATCGAGGGTAAAAACTTCAAATATGTTTGCTCCAAATGAAGGACTTCATAGAAATGACAGGGCTCAGTGCGAAGCATTGACTACTGAGAAGTTCTTGGCCAAAAAGTACCAGGAGAGTAGCATTCTAAAGAGCCACCTTCATTCAACCTTACTATACTTTTAAACTTCATGCCTCAACACGTTCGAAAATTCTTCGCCAATCTTCACCTGCTTTCATGAAAATCAATCAGCTTATCACGAAGACTATAACCGACATAGCTTGCAAATTTTCTTCCTCTACAATATTATGCATTTTTATAAACATCTGAAAACCATCATCATAATTTATTACCTTTACAAAATATATTTCAGTACTTGCTCTGCATTTCGTCTGAACGTCTAAACTTCCTTCTGGCTAAGACCTGATAACAAACAGTATTAAACTAACATTATTATTAACAGACAAAGCTGTTAAATTGTTTCTAACAAGAGCTAGATAGAAACCTAGATATTTTTATCATTTATATTATGGTGGTGATGGGTCAACGAAATATTTAGAGGTCATTCTTTACACAGACCTTTTAGTGGCTAGGCATTGTTTTAGGAATTTTATCGAAACTAACTACCTAATAGAAGTCACAGAGTTTAGAATTAATTATTGCGGCCTCTCATTGAACATAACTATGACCCAAGAAATATTCCTTTTTTTTTTACAAGATTGCCTGTATTTCAAACTTCTTACTACTACTTCGGCTACTTCTTTTACACTTTGATCTTCATTTATAAACAATTATAATTAATATTCAAACTTAATAATTATTATTTTGTAATTCTTAACATGAATGATGTAACCAAGATTTTATCAAACATTTTGATTTAAAAGAGGTTCTTGCTCATTCTTCTCCATAGAGATCTACGCTTTGGAATGGGCAACTACAGCACTTTCACAAGTTATTATGCCTTGTGACTGGGACTGTAGCTTCGCGTTTTTTTAATGGTTGTTGACTTTCAAAAGTGCCTGTAATGGTCTAAAAAATAAATGCTTTGAGTTTGAGTTTGAAAGCCAAAAGTTACATACATATAAAAAAGGATTGTGTGGTTTTATGAAACCACGGTAAAAGTGCAACTTTTTTTCACACTATAGACATTTAACTATTTTTTTTTTGGAATAATATTCCATTAATGGTATAAAACGTATAAAACGCGGAGTAGGGATAAAGTGAAAGGCGCTCTGACGAGCGTCTTTAACTTTATCCTTACTCCGCGGCCGAGCTTCACGCGACATGCAACACACAGACGAAAAAGTTTGAGACGATGTAATAAAAGTTTCACTTTAAAAACTCACTTTTTAAAGTGAAACTTTTATTACGTTTCACTTTTGCTAAAAACAATATACACAAAGGAGTAAAAGAACTTTACTTTCGGAAGTCAGTGACTTTTGTATGTTTCGTTGACTCTTTTGCCACCAACTTCCGAAAGTAAAGTTATATATGCAATTTTATTTTTTTGGAAGTACCTAGTTTTTTTCTTTAATGACAGTGACAGTGTTCATTTTAGCCTTTTAATTGTGGTATTTCACACAAATGCTTCTCAAGTATCTATCAATTTTACATTGTAACTAGAAGTTTTAAGAACATAATCCACATAAAAGAAGAAGAAAAAATGCATATTATAAAGGATAACTCATAAAATACCGATGTAAAGGTAATAAAATTTATAAGGGACCACCGCGCGAGGATTGGCTAAGTACCTACCAAATAAAAAAAAAAGTTAGATCGAACCAGTAATCTCGTTGAAAAAGATGCTGGTGGAATACTTAACCGCCTCCTTTTTAAGAAGTCGGTTTAAAAATCGCCGCAAAGTTTAATAGGTTAGCTTCCTAAGCTGCCTGTACATTGTATGGTAGTGACTCAGCCACCCCGCGCGAGCATAATATAAAATCTTACGTGAATTCTATTTTAGTTCGCAGATAACACCGACCGGCTCGTGTCACTGACTTCCATGTTGCATGCTCGGACAATAGAATCGTAATGTGTTTCCAACTTAAACTTCATTCAAATTGTTAATTGAATACTCAATAAACAATGTCAATTTCAATTGTTGAGGGTCCTATTCAATAAAATTAATGGCCTGTCAGTGTTTGTATATCTTCAATAAAATAATGTCTTTTAATAAACAGTGTTTTAGTAAAAAACTCAAAGGTTTTTAAACAGATCATCTTACTATTTGGGAAATACATAATTATGTAAAAATAAGAATTAATTTATTAATCAATGTACATAACATCACTCCTGAATACCCCCGAAGGGTTAGGCAGAGGTGGACCTAATAGTATTTACACCTACATTTCGCCATGGGGGCGCGACCATATTGCAACAATTTGTGAAATAATCACCTATGCAAAAAAGTGTGTTAATGTAACTGAAATGACTACGTTATTAACGAAATCTTTACAAATAAAACACGATTCCCACTCTCCACGATGATAGAACAAAAAACAACTTTCATTACAAAAAAAAATTGAAATGTCCAATGTACTAGGATATTATAACATGGATTAGGTGAAATTTAAAGTAAAATACGTAAAAATATTCCCCGCTACAAAAGCCAGAAAGAGATGTAACATGGTAATTAAAATATCTCTGTCTCTTTTGAATCAATGAAACAGCCGTGTAGGTGACTGACCTACATTTTATGAACAAGCTTCCTTGTTGGTATGGTGCCCTGGTGTTTATTACAAATTATGTAATGTCTCCAAAATGATCTCAAACTTTTACCAGGCTCTCGAGTTACATGGTTGGTTGGTACTGGTAAATTGTATGTAACCTAGTCTGTCTTGATGTTTCTTCTTTCAGTAATTGGACATAATAATTATTGATGTAGACTACTTCAGGCATCTTGTTACATTGTAAAATTAATGTGCATCCGAATTAAGAGAGCAATCCTTCGCCCAAAAGCGATTCCATTGTTATCTCACGAGATTTTTTATTATCATTTAATTTTCATATTTTACTTAATTATATTTATTTTTTCCCAGCTCACCCGCTAAATCCAACCTGCATCAAAGTCTGCAGCAAAGAAGAATACAAGCTAAGAAAAAGCGGCCAAAGTGTTGCTTTACCCAGTATACCTCACTACGTACACGGAAAGCTTATGTACGCCGTCAAAGTTGGTGAAACCTACCTCTTTTACTCAATGCTATCCTAGTAGTAATTAAGATTTGCTATGCTGTAATCCTTATCCGTAAGGTTGAAAATTCATTTAATTAACTTATTTTTATTCGTCACTCAAAACTCATTACATCTTCAATAATATTATTGTGAGACAAGGATTTCCCGAATTATCTGTGTTGACAATGTTGCCATTCACCTGAAAGTGAGATATTAACATAGTTTTTAAAACGAACCACTAGTAAAAAGTAAAGTTTAGTTCATTCTACCTTCATATGTATCAAAAGGGGCAGAACAAAATATGACCTTTTCAATACGTCACGTCACTTTGGCCTATGATTTATTTAATCATTACATTCTTTAACTGTTTTCTATAAATATAGGAAGATTTTACTTCTAATCTAAATCCATGTGTACAAAGCTTCACGCAACCTCCTCTACATTTCACCGTCATTAGTAGTGATTGAATCAATTTACCGTCCGCATTATCTCCTCGGCAGGCTGGCATCATAGTGGGCTCTCTTTACTTCACGTACACGCAAGGAGTGTGGGGTGACCAACGAGACGTCACAGAATGCGTTCGCCGTTGGCAGGAATACATACGCAGCATCAATACGAGACGCCCACCGGTCTTCGATCAATGCGGTAACGTAATTGTAAGTACTTAAAAATAATTAAAATTAAACATTATATCCAGCGTGTTAAGATTCAGATTCAAGTGCAAAAACATGCTGCTACTGAAATATTTGTACCTGCTCGCAGCTCATGGGTCCCTTGTAGAAGTAGTTACGTCACCAGTCGTTCGATCAACTTTACCGGCTCGGCAATTCGGTGCAAGTTGCTATCGCAATCGGCTATCACAAATTCGCATTATTGACTTTAATATTGACTCTGATATCTGGCCAACTTATAAATTATTCAAAGACATGAAATAAAATCCTGTTCATCATTCATTCATTCATTACAAAAGATTTTTATCAAATAGGTCAGTTATTCACATTTTAGGTACTCGAAAGCATACAAGTTACGTCAAATAATTCTAAAGATGTAGATACACAGTCATGTACATAATATCAACAGTTCTTAAGTTCAGTCGGGTACTGCTAATTCATAATAAGTATTTATTATTGAATAATTAAATTAATAAAATATCATCGACCTTTTCGGATAGGGCATGGCATAGGCCAACCATGACCCATGAAACTTTTCTTAAAATACAAGTTGTTGTTTTGCAACCTCGTCAAATTCAAGGAGGTAACTATGCTCTTGATTCTCGCCCCGAATCAATAATAAAATGGGTAAATAACTTTTATTTTTTTTCTTATTTACGGAAATCGGTAAGAGAACCACCCGTGTTTTAAACGCAGCCCGTTTGTTTCTCGCCCTATAACCGCGCTTCCACACACACAAACAATCTCAAACGTTTATTCGATAATTTATTATTCCCTAAACCACGTTAAGGGGGTTATTCTGAAATACTAACAAACTTAAATAACCAAAAAAATCTGCGTTTTTTAATAATTAACTAGGTACCGTAATTTTAATTGATTATTTATGGCAACCTCCTTTGTGGCAACCTCCGAAATTTAACACCTGGTATTATTATTTAAACTCTACTACACCTTATATAATGACGTAGATATATAGTTGTATATATTATAGTTTATTAAAATTTATCATTGACTACACCTCCATTGTGTTCTGAAAATATTCTGAACGGAATGCGAATTGTCTCCTTGAAAAGTCTGCGAGCCTAGTAAAACGGAGGCTGTCTCGCAATCGGCACGTGCCATTCGCACCAGTCCCATACGCTTTCGCAAAACGTCTGCCCACAATGGAAGCCATCCGCGCATTGGCCGGCTTGGGCTTGTCGTTGTCGGGCCCAACCTGTTCAAAAAAGATTCGCGAAGTTTCGCGCCATTCTAAACCGCTTACACGCTCTGTCCATTGCGCAATTTGCTCAGTGCTTTTCTGAAGCATATTTAGACGTGAAGCAATGGATATCCCAAGACATTGGTGGAGACAGCAGCCAGTGTAAACAGACTTGCTATTTATTTTGGTACTCAACCCATAACAAGCGCTGCTAGCCTAGTAGATGTATGCCACACTCAACAGAAACTATGGCACAGTGAAATCGCGTCCCTACTTGCCTTTTCATACGCGAAAATTCCTGCCAAGCATTTCTAGTATTATGTTTTCCTAGTGTATACACGTCAGTAACATACAAGGGACGCCGTTCTTCGCATACTGTTGGTTCATTCATTCCCCCTCCTCAATACGGTCAATGAAAATGAGCTCGCATTCTCGCATTGAGTGGGTTGTGGGAAAAACACGTGATACGGTCAGTCAAGGTAGAACCTAGCTTGTAAAATGTTTTTGAAGTGAAAAGGTAAACGATTTTACACTCAAGTACGATGTAATTAGATTTGCGTAAGAGTAAAGTTCACGATTTTTTGTAGTTACGTACTCATAGAAGTGAGTTGGAAAACATACTGTTTTATTTAATTTACAACTACAATTAAATTACCAAAAGATGCACTGTTTACCTACCTGTTTATGGTATGCTAATTTCATTTCATCACTAATAAAAAAGCGTTTTTCTGACTTATTTTTCAGATTTTAATATGTGGTTATCGAGTTTAATAGAGTGGTTGGTAATTTACTAAGTAAAATCAAATACCTAATTATATTTACTATCAAATGCCTATTGTGAAACAATTAAATAGATAATTAAATTGGAGAATTAGGTCACATCCAGATCCTAAAGGCCAAAGTCATACGGATAACGCCATTCAATGCCGTAACTGTTAGACATGTCGTAGTACTTTCCGATACCCCCCTGTGATCCTTGTACATGCACGCAGAGGGAGGCAGGGGATCCATGGTAATCAATATCGCTTATAAAACGGGTAACGTAATACTGGACAGAAGTAGCATGAAGCATCCTCCGCGCTGATAGCAGCCTGGTAGAAATGGGGTCATATCACTGACAATGTTACATTACAAGGATGAACATTGTAACGCTTGGTTACACCGACCAACGACGGCCTGTATGTAGCCTACAAGGCACTTTGTCGGTATTAATATTTTTATTTCAGTTATTTTATCAAAGAGTGGTTATTTTCGCATGGTGATGACAAAAATATTTAGGAAGTTTTTGAGCAGTATGTATGCTAAAATGCCGGAAGGGGATAACAAAAAATTATTATGCCTTTTCCATTATCCAACAGAACATGCTGATATGACAGTAGCAGTATGGAAAGGCAAATATAAACAGTGGACATGGATACTGAGCGAAATGTCTCAGTTTCACGAAGTGCTTATAAAATGCTTTGTTTCAGAAAAAAGTTACAGTGGACAACGCGCTAACACCCGTTTATACTTTGTACAAAGGCGCTGTGACTACTTGTTTCGCTGGTGACGTACTAAATCCTACATTGTTAATATATATCATTATTATTTATTTACCAATAGCTAGCTACTGCTCGTTTTCATCCATAAAATTTATTTCTTTAACATAAAATATGTACCATGGCATTCGGCAATAGTGCAGCTTTTAATATATTACCTCCTACGTCCATCCTTAAAAACTTGCTAAAACCAGAATGGAAAATGTATTTGGAACAGCTAAGTTTTGTTATTCAGAATTTTACTCGGCAATTAGCAAGCTACATCACTCCCCTGCAATAGAGAGGCAGCCTGTATCCCAGCCATGGGAACTAAGAACATTAGACACTTGTTACACTTAGCTAATGGTTTATCTCCTCGACAGGTGTTGTCAAGGTACCGATCCTTCTCAAATGCGCCTACTTTGACTACCTAGCAGCTCTAGAGAAGAAAAAGGATGACTTGGAGAAAGAAAGGAAAATAAAGAAATATTAAAAATAGGGTTTAGTATCGTCGTGAAAATTGACAAGACTGAAAAACTGTTAACAAACTCTTTTTTTTGATGTCGTCAACCTTTCCGTCTGATATTTTGTACGAATGTCAGAAGTAAGAGTTGACGCTCCATCAACATCATGTGTTTAGTCAAGTCTTTGTGAAATCGTCAAAATATTTTATTACATTTGTCTAAATGGAATCTATGAAGTACGCTAAACAAAAAATGTAAATTCTGCTGTAATTTTTTCGTGCTGTTAGTAAAACAATAGTTTATTTATTTATTTAAACAAGAGACAAGACCTCCGACTTCAACACTTCGCTGTCAGACTCTCAGTAATCTTTTGCGTTTAACGCAAAATATTGTAACGCAAAAGATTACTGCAGCCAAAGTAAAATTACTGTGAAAGGTGTTACTTATAAAAAAAAAAAGAATATTCTATGGTAAACTTTTTTAAATAACAAATAAATAAGCTTTGCTAACCATAGCTCATTTTTTTATTTTCAAACATTAGGTAAAGAGATTTATTTCTTGTACATTCTCAGATTGTTCCCGAATTGTTTCAAAATAATTCTGTTCACAATTTTGGGATATTTTTTATATACATAAAACCAGCCTGCTATGGCGGCCATCCACTATGGTTCACCAAAGAGCTGCCTGCGCAGGTTGACTTGCACTTAACAACGAGGCCACTTAAGTTACAATCTTCGTCTAAGATCTGATGCGTGAAGCTCGAAGAACACAGGGTTTTCATCAGGGGATCCACCAGCGAGCATGTACTCCAGGTGCCTGATGTAACAAATGGCTATCCTGGAATTCAACCACAAACTATTAGATTTTTAAAGACATTTGTTTTGTCCAGCCATAGGAAGAGCTTTATAAATCCATATTACAAAAAGTTACTGCCCGACCTAGGGTTTGAATAAAGTAAACCTAGGAACCGATGCTTAGCAGGCCAATGTCGTTTTTCCGTGTAGTCGACATGTGGGACGTGAGTACAGCAGTCATTGTGCCGATAGTCGTGTCGGCCAATGGCTTAATAACCAAAAGCTTCGACTAACATCTGAGGAGTATTTCGCTTGGCAGCTGGATCAAGGGCTTGATTCAGAAAGCAGTAGGTACTTGGCCCAACCAAGTGTTTTAAACATTAATACACCTCCAAAGTGGAGGCAATTCTTTCATTACCTTGCTCACTGACTGAATTTTTTTACCATGAACTATTTAGCATAAACTATTCAGCATCGTTTACCTAGAGCTCACAATCGCTACTACTGAGAATGAGGGCCTGGATTAGATTCCCAGTTCGGGCAAAGTGATTGGGTTTTATTTTTATAATTTCACCATTCATTTTTTTTATTTATAATTTGTATCCCGGAATCTAGATTTGCGGCTTTTTTACAAACTCTGTAATGTGGCCAGACTACACCTATCAGATTCAGGCTGTAGAAACATCTCTGTTGGGGCTATGCAGTTGGTCGGCCACCAATATGTCAAAGGGAAGGTAGTCTCACCTAAGACACTCGATCTTGGAGTACTTCTTCTTGGAAGGCTTGGTCACCGGCAGCTTGGACCGCAACAGATCGAAGGCACGGTTCATATCCCTCATACGCGTTCGCTCTCTGTCGCACGCAGTTTTCTTGTATTCTGAAATGACGTAGTTTCAACCCTCTTAGAAAGAAAGGCGCATAAAAATCGGTCCCTTTGTTTGGAACCTATGATACCACAGACATACACAGATACACACCTTAAAGTTTAAGGTGTGTGTTAAACTTACATATAACGCCCGTGAAACATAACATATTCAGACTGACTGCTGAGATGGCGAGCAATAGAGGTGTATGACAAGAAGACATGCTGCGCCAACCCCAAATAAATTGGGATAAGGGTAGGAGAATGATGATGATAACATAATCAGACTATAGCGTAGGTCTATTAATAACACTTGCAACGGGATATTTACCATGTGTATTATTTGTTTCGAGTTCCCTATATTTCGGCGCTGTTGCAAAATGCAAACGCAATGATCACGGATAACCTGAAGTTAACGAAGTTAAAGAACTGAAGTTCGCGAGTAGACACAGTGAGTTTCGTGTATCGGGAACAGAATCGAGTTGGGAGTGACAGTAGTAGTGGTACGGAGCACAAAAAACGAACAAGGAAGAGGGTAGACCGACATAAACACCTACCCGCAATAACTTCAGTTTATACGTGATCATGGCAACAGCGCCGAAATATCGGGAACTCGAAACAAATAATACACATGGTAAATATCCCGTTGCAAGTGTGATTAATAGTGTTAGTGACCATGTCAGTTTAAAAACTTATATAGCGTAGGTATATCTGGGACACAGAATGGGGATTCACAAACGCTCGGATTCGATTTGATAAGTCGTATGTCTATCTTGTTTTGGCATTACGAAAGCGAGCGAGATAGACATACGACTTTTCGAATCGAAATCGATCCGAACTTTTGTGAATACGGGGGCAGGTGGCGTACCATGACGTCTTAAAACATTATTGTTCCATTCTTATCCCAGAGTGAAATAGAGACGAGGATATACAGGTCGTCTAGCTTCATCTCTTTCCCACTCTGGAATAGGAATGGAACAATAATGTTTTAAGCGTCATAGTAACCCCCCAGGTCTCCTACTAGATTCCTAGATCCTTGTTAAGTTTTTAAGTTCTTCTACGTTTTGTAGTAAGCAACGACTTAATGTCGGGCCTACGATGTCCTCCCATTCTTAGGTACTAACGCTGTAACATAAAAATATTGTAATACCAAATGATTTTAAAAGAGTAACCATGGAGTTTGCCGCTTCTTCTCCATAGGAATCTACCAACCCGACCCGAGCACCTTTTTGTCGAGGGTTTATGCTAGGCCCATGTAGGCCTATGTGAAATAAAAATACTTTGATTTTGACTTCCTGGTTACCTTTAATCGACTACACGGGCCCAGTGCGGGTTGCATCTATACAGGTATGGTATCGAAGACTAGTCAATGGTCTTGTGATGTCGGATAACTGCGTCAGCCTTACTTTCTGAAATTGGTGCCAATAATAACTATTCTCATCAACTTCAAATAAAGTTAAACTAAGTATGTAGAGGTTACCGTCAGTCTTTTTCTAAATGTCGATGTGCCATATTTTACGCCCCTGTATTTGTGGTCACAGGCAGCAAAGGTACTAGGTTAGCCAGAGCATTCAATAGGGGATAATCCTATTTTTTTTTTCTTTGTCCGTCGGGTAGTTTATTGAAAAGTATTGGACACGTATTTTTTCTTTTTTCACGTGGTCATAAAATTTCGGAGATATATTGAGTTGAAATGGCGCATGACGTCACATGTAGGTAAGTTTTATACCTACTTGTGACGTAGTAAGCCCCCACTCTCCAACTTTAATGAGTTTTAACCATATAGTTCGGTACGGGCCCCCGAAGGGGCTCGACGCTCATACCTCCGCTGGCTTGGTATCGGCCCCGAAAGGGGCTAGCAATTAAGTCATTCGCCGTCCTCATTATTTATGTAAATATTTAATATTCTGATTATCAAATACTACGAGTGTGCGTTAATTAAGGGAGTTGGATAAAAATCTCATATATCAACGCCATTAAAACTTCTGTATTTAGCGTGCAAGTTTCTTAATTTGCCCTTATAAAATGCAAGTGCATAAATACGGTCATCGCCATTTCGGCGGCAGTGCCGGTCTAGGCTAAAAGTCATAAAAAATGTGGTTTTCGAACATTCTATCTCCACTACATGGACAATAATGATCTCTTCGTTTAATTATGGTGCGAATTCATCCATAGTTCAATTTAAATAAGCAGTGGTAATGATGAATTTTGATATCTAAAGTCGAAGTTTCGCGCCAATCGTGCGTGTTTACATTTTTATATTTCACATATAACACAAACACGCGTATAGATTCGATAACAATTATGACAAATATCATTCCAAATATTATAAACCACATGAAAATGCCCAGATCTTAGCGTTATTTACTAAAACAGGACCAATAATATCACGTAATATTCATTACCACCACTCAATTTGAATTTGAAATAGACGACCATTTGTTTTTTTTTTAATTATTGTGATGTGTGAAAGCGATTATTCCAATCGATTATTTTTTTATAAACAACGATTTACTCGAGTAATTAAATTAAGGAATTTAATAAATCTATGGATGAAAATTAAAGTTAATTTATTTTGAGCGTAAATACAATAAATATTTATTATAATATATTTTTTAAGCTTTATAATGGTAATCTTAATTGTTTTTCGTACATTCTGACCCAACAATAAACAGCACAAACTGATATTATGACTAAATTCGCGCCGATTTTTTTTCCATTTCAAAATTTAAATTAGGAATTCGTTCTCTGTTCCAATTTATTTTGTAGGTATTTAAATTTACTATTTATATGTTATTATTTTTATTTTTCTTATAGATAATTTATTGTGAATTTTGTTTTGAACTATCCGAAGGTTGGTAGAATGCCGAGGATCACGGTAGGCATAGTAAAAAAGAATTATGTAGTTTGATTATTGGTTAGGAGGTTGGGTTGCTTAATGGGTATTTACTCTTTTATCAGCCTGCTCTGTCCCACTGCTGGTTAAAAGCGCCCATGTCTTTCCAATTTTGTTTATCTTTTGCGTTCTCCGACCAATAATTTTAATCGATACTATTTTTTTATACCTACAAATAAATAATACAATAAAAAAATATAAATCTTGGGTATAACAATCCCAAAAACTAAAAATACAATTTTAAACACAACTCTACAAAATATACGAGTAAGACTCATGTCCTAATGGTTTTGGTTCATATCACGGATATTCACGGCCTATGATGGATAACCTGAAATTGGCAGATATAAAAAAAAAAACCTTTTTAGACTGTACAGCGACCCGCTTTGAAAGAATAAACTAATCTTCCTTGAAACGGCTTATGCATTGCTGATTGTCAACCATCATCATCATCTGTCAGTCTAGCGTCTTCCCAACTTTGTTGGGGTCGGCTTCTAGTCTACCCGGATGCAGCTCTATACCCGTACTTTAAATAAAGCGACCTGCGACTGCCTATCTGACCTCCTCAAACCAGTTAATATAGGGTAGCACGACACCCCTTGGTAAGACTGGCTGTCATACTACCTGTAACATAACAATAACCCAACCATACGATACACAATTTTGAAAGAATATAATTTATCTTTGGTGGATCAAAAAAAATATTTACTACTAGCTGTCCCGCGCGCGTATTGCCAAACTGTATACTGACCCAGACTGGGGTTGCTCTGAGTTTGATCGCAGTTTGCCTTTTTAGTTGAAGAGCAAACTGTATACCTATTCAGAGAGTGTCTGAATCAATATACATTTTGCTTTAAAATACTAGAGCAAAATACATACGAGTCCAGACGGCGAATTTACAAAGGCTATTTGAGTGACCAGCCAGACTCTAATAGATAAGCTTTTGTTTATGCATATTACTCGCCAAAACCTAATCTATCTCAGTAAAAAAAATTACTCAAATGGACTAGCTTTTTGCCTGGATATTTTCAAAGAAAGTGCACGGACAAAAGGGATGATGACTGGGTAAAGAAAACGAAATCCTATTTTGTCCGTCAATCAGGTAATACAAAAATATTAGATACGTATTTTTTTTTATCAAGTTAACAAAAAAATAATTAGTTAAAACACATTAAAGTTGGAGAGTGGGGGGCTCACTACGTCACAACTAGGTATAAAATGTACTGAGCCGTGACGTCATGCGCCATTTCAACTTAAAATATCTCCGTAATTTTACGATAACGAGAAAAAAAAAATACGTGTCAAATACTTTTTAATAATGTGACCGATAGACAAATAAAAAAAAAATAGTCACCACCCCTATTGTACACATCCAGGAGAATTTGGATGCAAGAGCGAGCGAAGCGAGCTCTGGACTTGGGGCACCTCAACTCGGTCAGGTTAGGTTCGAAGGGGATGGCGGGGTCTAGCGAGCGAGCAGAGCGAGCGAACTAAGACCCCGACTTCCCCTTCGTGTTAGGTTACTGTAAACCCTGCAGAAAGAAACAGGATCTCCGCGTAGCGGGGCTACGTCGACTATGCTTTATAAGCGAATATAAAATGTTTTGAGGTGTCACAGTTTGCTTTACATATGCATACATTATAAGATTGCTCTGAGCTCGTATTTACTTTGCTCCAATTTGTTGCGAGCAAAATGTATATCTTCTCGTATTGCTCTGAGCTCGTATGCACTTTGCGCCAATTTATTTGTGAGTTTAATGAGCACGATGTAGTTCAGTACAGACTACGGGTGTCTGGGTCAGTATACAGTTTGGCAATACGCGTCCCGCGCAACTTCGTCTGAGTCACATTTTCCCCGTTTTCTCCTATTGGTCGTAGTGTGCTGATACTTCCTACTGTACCCCATTGGCATATATATATATGCCTATATTACTTATAATACTTTTTACACATATTCTTGGAGAATATGTGTAAAAAGTTTCATGATGAACGGTTGAGTAGTTTTCGCGTGAAAGCGTAACAAACAAACTTACTTTCGCATTTATAATATTAGCTAAGATTCCTTCCAAGATCCTGGTCATTTTTTTTAATTTTTTAATCATTAACCAAACATCAGATATTACACAATCAAATTCTCAATAATTATGTAGTAAAATTAATACTTATTTTAAATTATGAGAATGGCGAGCGCATTCTTAATTTAAATTTTGAAATAGAAAATAATCGGCGCGAATTAAGCCTAAGGTGCTGTCTGTGCTTAAATTTTAAAATCATTCCATTTTCTGTTTTTTTCTTTGCTTGAACTTTGAGACTTAATTTCTTGTTATATTTCACGCTGCTAGTTCAATGGAAAGTTTCTCCTATCTATAAGTTTCTCAAAGAAAGAAAATCATCAAAATGTTGATTTGGTTTTTTTTTGGGTTTACAGTCTTCTGTCGTTCTTTTTAGTAATAAATCTCCTTCTCTTGAAGTCAGCGTTCATTAATTAATTATAAGATGCTTTCGATATAATAATTACTTAATTAAATTGTTAAAAAATATGGTATTTTATGACCTAATTCTACATTAAATAATTATTTGAAATTATACCAACGAGTTTTTATTCAGTCTCAACTCTTTTTTCCAAACTCGATTTTATTACGATTATCGATTAGGCTGAATGCAACATATTAATCGTAATTATGAAACCCGGGTTTTCGGTCAGCACTAAGAAGTGTTATCTAACAACATAGTTTTTAGTAATATTTGTCAAGATTTTGATTGTGTTTTTATTTGAAATTGTGTATGAAAAATGGCAAAAATAAGAACGGAAATAGAATGTTACTGTTTTTATTTTGCCTTTTCGAATTCTTTTAGCATACGAGAAGCCTGCCTATGTACATTATTTCCAGCGCATCTAATGTACCTACTTTTTGGAAGGGTGTAGTAATATGTATTTTACACATATTTTGCAATAGACTGACTCCGTTTTAGCGACTTCAACACGATATTGGAGATATTAACATCAAATTTATCGTACGAAACAGATCCCATGACATATTTTTCACAGTAAAATTGAATCCTGAAAGTTGATGAAAATATCGTGAATTTCATGACAATTCGAATCACCCCGCCGAATCAGCTGATATGTCATGTGTCAAAATCTTGTCGGGCATAGTGGTCTAAGTAATTTTTTGATATTTTGATAAAACAAAAAAAACCTGTGTCGTTTTCTTTACCCAGTCCGATCCCCTATTGTTAATCAATTTAACCCCCAAAGTCCCACACCTTATGTTAATTTGACGTGTTACCGAACTAAGTTTAAATCTCAAACATATTCATAAGTCGTGAAGTATTTCGTCAGAAATTATCCTACCTTTCTCAAGCTGCATGGCCCTCTCCTTCCAGTTTGTGATTCCGTCCTGGTTGGGATCGTCTGTACCGTATTTAGAGTTATCCTGGGATTCGTGGGAGTAGTCTAGAGAAGACTCGGAGTTGGCAGGTTCTGGTAAGTTGGTTGCATCTCTGTATTCCTGTTGTTCGTAGTATCTAGGACCTTTAATGAGGACAGAAGATTAAATGACCTTAGTAGCTGGTATTTAGAAGGCCACTGTTTTCAAAATATGGTAGGGCAAGAGATTGGTTCGGTGTGTTGGGAAATTGATCTTAAAAGTTATTTAGATAACCTCGCAGCTCTTTCAATCGAGTACCTAACTACTTAGTCAAACTCCTAGATAGCTAGATAAAAATATGTTATTAACCCTAATTCATAAACATAAAATAAATTATGCCCAATGCAGTTACGTCTGACGCCTCGATAATTTTAGGCTACGTATGTGAATTTAGTGTAACCAAGTAGAGAAATATTCCAATGACGAACTGTAGGATTTTTTATAGCAAGCGCTCTCAAATACCTTAAATGCTCTCAGAATATTGAAATCTTGAGAATATTCTATGTGGGAAAAGTGAAGCGACAATTAATGTCACGTCAATTGTAACGTAAGAGCCGCCTGTCTACGCAACCTTTAAGTAAATGGATGCATCAATGGAATCTTAATTTTTGAGGGAGTATGCAGTTTCTTACCTTCAGAAGCGCTGCAGCGTTCCAACTCATGAGGCCTAAAATAAGATATCCTTCTAGGTTCATAATCCTCTAACACATAAGACCTATGATGAGAAATAGTTTTATCGTATTTCTTATGGGAAAAAGTATGTTCTTCTCTGGGCTTGTCATCTTGTCGTCCTATTTCTAGAATGACTCGGTCTTCTGCTTCCCTCTTTTCTTCATCATCATCTTCTTTGACCACTGTGTAGTTCGCTGTTAGGGGGAGGGGAGCCTCATCTTCGTAGGATTGGTTGTACATTTCACTTGTTGAACTGGCGGAATGTAGGTGTACTCTAGGGTGCACCTGGGTCTAACTAAACTTTTGGGGATTACACGGATGAGGTTATGTTGCACTGTCGTAACTGTTACAGAATCCTTTTATTATTAAAAAAATGTCACCAGCGATTACGTGGCTATTGCAACACCAACCGATCCTATATATCTTTCAAAGTTTAGCAACTCTTCATTAGTAGTTTTTGCGTAGAAGACATCACAATTTCAGAGTTTTTCAAGAAAACATCTGGTTAAAGTTTCTAGAACCTTCTATACGTTTAAGAGAATACCAGAATTAAAAGGAAGTTCGATCTATATCACTTTGGGAAACACAGTCCCTACATTATAACTTCGATAGCCTCTTCAGGACTTTAAACCACCAAAATTGTATCACTGCAACTATTTTCTAAACCACTAACACCCGTCCTCCACCTGTTTTGCCTCAGGACTGTGTCATCCACATTTCAGTTCTATTGTAATGCATATTCGATCAAAGTAGCGTCGTATGTACACAAGTGTGTGCTACAATTTTTAGTTTTCACCAAGGAGGGCCGTCATTGTCTCGGTCTCTTTTGTTGGATATTTGCTTTGTACAGAACTTATGAGACAGCCATGGTGTGGACTCCTAAGTGGATTAAATACATTCTCTATTTTAATGCTAATTAGTGAATGTATAATGTTGATTTTTTAGGTTTTGTGGTGGGAGAGAGGTTGTATTTTATCTTTATGTGGAGCTTTGGGGTAAAACATATTTATACGGACGGATCAGCATTTTCTTGCATCTTTTTCAACTCATTCAAGTGAGAGGTCCAATCGCAAGTTAATATGCTTCCAATGCGAATGAATGCGGATGCTTGCTACCAGGCTTCTCTCTTCACCAAAATGTCGGCTTTATGTGACAGAATGAGATAGAGATACTCGAAAACACTGATCCACCCTTAGTGAAAGTTAGCTGGCAACCTGTGGGCTGTGATGTATTTTGAATAGAGAATAACACAGCATCGTTATCATATCAGCCGAAATATGATGTGCATCTGGATTGAGGGCCCATTTTTTTAATCCTTGAGAACATTAAGGAATTGAAAGCTCTTACTAATACCGCCATAAATATGTAATGTCTTATTCTACAGATTTAGAAATTTTATTTAATTAGAAAGTTTAAGGATATCTTTACTAAATTCTTAAACAAAAACGATTAACCCAGTGATAGTACTTTTTTAAATTGAGGCTATACCACATCATGCACGCGTCTGGATTGAAGGCCCAATTATTTAATCGTAAAAGTTTAAATTGACGTTTAAGAAATTCATGGCCCTTTGCTTTGTTTTTACTATTATAATATACTAATTAATTTCAAAGTAAGTCTTATTTCGTTTCGCAAGGATTTAAAAAATATGGCCTAAAATCCAGATGCTCATGAAAGATGCCCATTTCTGGGCAAAGGCCCGTATAGAGGGTGGAAGAGACGGTTTCCACGTATTCTTCAGTACGGAACCCCCACACATACAGGACATGTTTTATGATGAGAAACATGTTCAGTTTGATAGTCTGTAGCACACCCTTAAGTATGTATAAACCCTTTCCGTTACACCCTGTATAAATTTTTCATCGGATTATTTTTAAAACCAACCGTATCCTACAAAAGTGTAAAACCCAGATATTTAAATTATAATTAGTGATGACCTATGGTATGAGTAAGCAAAGCAGTATTTTTTTCGATTATTCACATTAGGCTACCTACATTAATGACTCAAAATAATGCCATATTACAGATATTAATCGGTTTTTTCAACTAATATCTCTTTCGTTAATAAAATTTTGGTGGAAAACCCAAGTAGGTGCTAGGTATTAACAAAAACAAATGCGTCAATTGTACGATGTATTTATTGAAATAAATAAAATAATTTATAACTTATGCTCTTATGCTTATAGCACAGCCATGTACAATAGTCCAGGATTTATTAACGCGTTCAATAATCGTTTTATAATCAACTCGTGCGCATTGGCCGCAGCAAACCACCTTTCATAGGCGCAATGTATTACGTATGTTTTTTTTTAAAGGTTGCCGACATTGTGTGTAAAAAAGTAAAATAAGGCTTTTCACAGACTTACTTTATGAATGGTACGCAATGTTACATGAAATAATAACTATTTTCATACAATTAAGGGTCAGTTCACACCGAGACGCGACGCTGCGCGCACACTTTTAAAGAGCGATTCAAAATAAAACTTTATTTTCTACACGAAAGGATACACATTTCTTTAAAGGCATCACGCGGCGCAGCGCTGCGTATAAAACAAAGTGGCTTCCCGCCGTCTGTACGCTTAGATATTGTTAAACTACGCAACACATTTTGATGCGGTTTTCATTAATATACAGAATTATTCAAAAGGAAGTTTTATAAGTATATTTTATCCCTGAAAAACACATCAGAATTTCCACCCGAACGAAATCGCGGGCCACTGCTGGTTTATAATAATAAAAAAAACACACAGACACGACTTATCAACAAGATATTTATGTAATTACATTACATACTCCGCAAAAAAAACGCTAAATATTATACAATCTGGAACTTTACAGGAGATTACAAATTGTCATAAAAATAGTTCTTAAGTCGTCTAGCAAGCTTACTGTAAACTACTTTAAGAATAGTTTTCGCCCCAAAAATATCACTTTTAGAGAGCGAACTCGTCAATGGTAAATTTGTATATAACCACAATCAAAGCGTTATTATTTTGTGCATTCGGCTCAGTAATCAATAGGAGATAAGAACAGGGGGGTTCCCCATGACGTCTTAAAATATTATTGTTTCATCCTTATTCCAGAGTGGGAAAGAGACGGAGCTATACAGGTCGTCTAGCTCCATCTCTTTCCCACTTTGGAATAAGAATGAAACTATAATGTTTTAAAACGTCATGGTAGGTCACCAGGTATTACTCATATACAGGGTCGAAGGTAACCGACGCTAAAACAATTACCACGTATATGTATTCAGTACATCATCCCCACATAGAAATATTTCGTCCCTTTAAAACTTCAGATTGTACTTATAAAACATTTTAAGTATGAAAACTACTATTATTCTAAGCGTATGAAAATACAACACTTTTTTATGTTTTGGTTATGTTTACGCACATTGCATATAAGTACAAATACACAAAAAGTAAGTTTTACAATACAAAAAATAAGGTTAAGTTAAAAAAAAGGATTGTGTGGTTTTATGAAACCACGGTAAAAGTGAATTTTTTTTTCACACTATAGACATTTAACTAAAAAAAATTGGAATAATATTCCATTAAGGGTATACGTATAAGGGTAGTAGGGATAAAGTGAAAGGCGCTCTGACGAGCGCCTTTCACTTTATCCCTACTCCGCGGCCGAGCGTCACTCAACATGCAACACACAGACGAAAAAGTTTGAGAAGGTGTAATAAAAGTTTCACTTTAAAATATGTAATAAAGCGTTAGCGATAAAACACTGTAGTGTAATACTCGAAAGATTGATTCTAAAATCAACAAAGTGTAATCGGATCCTTCAAGAAGCCGACAACCAAGCATTCTGTACATCAAACTAAGTAATACTGCTCAAAAACATATAGTTGAAACTTTGACCTTTGGGACCGTTCAAGTATTACGTAAGCACTACAGGGGGGCGGGGGGGTCTTTGCTTTGCTTATTTTTGATGATATGGGTGGGGGATCTAGATGGTGGTTAGCAGCAGTAATTATTTACTTTTTTAACCACATGGCAACCCACACATTGTCTATGCTTGAAAACGAAATGCATTTTCGGGGATTCCTACAAATTATGAATACGTTAAGGTACTCGCTTAGAACTGAGTAGGTGAATTACCGCGCGCTATTCACCTGTCTGTCACTTATAACTGCTGCTCATGAATCAATCAATTGTACCAATGTTTACGTAAGCATAGGGGGAGGGGTAAGAGCTTTGCTTACTTTGAGCTGAGGGGTGGGTTCATAATTGCAAAAAATCTGCTTCGTAATACTTGAAAGGGCTCTTTGAACTGAACATAAAAAATGATCGCAGTAACAGGCAGAACAACTGCCCTCTCGGCTACTTTAAGGGTATATTTACATCCATTATAAATTGTATTGGAATTAAACTTTTCGAGTTGCAGTTGCGACACGTCTCTCATTGACCGATAACCAATGTGTCGTTTCGACTTTGTTCCAATGGTCTACTGACGCTGCCAGATATTTGTTAGCGGTTTTACGCACTCTGTCGTTCCATTCTTGATTACTTCGTGTGGAATATTATATCGATCAAAAAAATATCATTTATTCATAACAAGTCTTACATTTAATCACTATTGAGTATGGTATGTCTCAAGCAAGTTAATATTTTAAGCACACATGAAATAAAACTCAAAATGTCTTCAGCATGAAAGTGAGCTTAACTTTAAAATAATGAACTATACTGTTAGGCATTGAACACAATGGTTTTTAAGTAAACGAAAGAGGTTTCAGTTCATAATCAAGAGTCGTGATATTTTACACTAGCTGACCCGCGCAATTTCGTCTGCGTCATTTTGCCAGTTGTTTCAACATTTTTCATTGATGCTCGGCTCCTATTGGTCGCAGCGTGATGTTATATAGCATAAAGCCTTCCTTAATAAGTGGGCTATCCAACATTAAAATATTTTTTCAATTCGAACCAATATTTCCCGAGATTTACGTGTCACGTTGTTTGTCCGCGATGGACTCCCAAACTACTTAACCGATTTTAACCAAATTTGTACAACGTGTGCAGTTTGATCCAACTTGAAAGATAGGATAGCTTACATCTCAATTCATAGTCGCAATATTATTTTATTGTAAATTATTTGACGGTCACAATTATCTGTTAGCTCCAAACGATTCTAACAGATGGCGGTATCTGTTGACTGGATTGAGTAAGTATTCAATAGATGGCGCTGTGTTAAAAGTACCAATATTTCACATAAAGCATAGGCTATAATATATTATTACGCTAAGACCAATAGGAGCGGAGCATCAATAAAAAAATGTTGCGAAAACGGGGAAAATGTGACGCAGATGAAGTTGCGCGGGACAGCTAGTATAAGTATAGATTTATTTTGTATTTCTTTAAATAGTTGCTTATTTACCAGAACAAGATCTGGCAGTCGAAGAGAGCAGTAAGTTCTAAGATTTTTTCTTTTAAATAACATCACTGTATTGATAGTTAGCCAAGACAACAAACATAAAATTATCCACAAATCCTGCAATCCTGTACCTTAAAGGCACACTGACTTAGTCAGTCTTAGTTTCAAATAAATACATGTCATTAAAAAATACTTTGTAACTCAGAAATTGCACGCGATTTAGAACTTTAAAGGCCTGATCTTAAAGAAGCTCTGTACTACTTCGTCGGTGACCTTGGCTCGGCGCTGCTGGTAGGCTTGGATCCAAGGGGAAATAGCATCTATTGCTTCTTTCTTCAGCTCTCCTGTTAGCATGGCGCCTGACTCGTATTCTTTCTTTATCTGAAAAAACAGAAGTGAATAGTTTTGTTATGGACTGAGTACTTTAAAGGAAGAAACAGGGTCGCCCGCGAAATTTAAATTTTCTTAGGTTTTTTTGTAATTTGCCGGTCAGCTTCAGGCTGTACGTTGATGAGAACATGATTCGCGACCTTAACAAATATGGCTTTCCTGAGTTACAATCATTAAAATCATCAATACAACCCTTTCATTTCAAGTTCTTTTAATCTCAGTGAATGACAAACTAATGTTTTTTTTTTCACTTAATAGACTTGCGTTTGGCCGTATCTCGCCTGATGTGAAGCGATGATGCGGCCTAGGGTGGAGCACGCTTGCCTAGAATAAACCGATTCTCTCGAACTTAGAAGAGAGCCAGATTATAATGAACGGGAAACAGGGAAGCCGGCACCGAATTCCACAGACTGGCGTTTCGCACTATACTATGTGGCAATATAGCGCTTCGTTCAGCTTAGTAGGTTTTAACTTCTATACTATAAGAGGTCATCAAACATTTTGTTACCTCTGCTAGCCTCTCGTCGTCTTCCAAGAAGAAGGTGAGGTACTTGTATGATATGTCCACGTCAGTGTTCCCACCCTTTTCTCTATGTTCCTCTACGGTAGCCTGGCCGCCTGAGAACGCGTATTTGTTAATCTGTGGAAAAAACATGTTTTATTGAAATAAAGTTGGAAGTAAATTGGTAAGTAAGTAAAATATATGCGGAATTGAAATAAATTACATTCCGCATCTATTGTATAGAATCTGGTTCTTCTAACACAACAGACAGATGTGTTGCTGGGGAGTTTGTTCCGCCACTTCTTATTCCCAGCTAAAACACTAGGAAGTGGCGAACGGCGGGCGTTTTGGGGGATTGTCTCTTGTAATTTTGACTTTCAAAAAGTGCTAGCTCAGCCTAATTGGAATACATGAATTTTGATATTGACATAAAAAAAAAATATAAAGCATCAGTCATACTTGAGTACAAGTTGAAAAATATGTTGAATGTCATTTTTGTCGATAATGTATACTACAAAATCCGCGAAATTCTATTAAGAATCGAATATTCAAATACTAAAGCGGAAAACTCAATTATTGATTATATTACTCGCAGATGTGAGCTGAATCTTTTGCGTTCGTTAATTAAGCTTTCATCACATAATATAACAACATTACGTTTGTAACTCCCCAATGGTAAGGCAGAGATGTACCTAATAGTACGCCCCCATTTCGCCAGTTATGTTTAAGTCCCATTTAATAGGGGGCGAGCCTAATGCCATCAACCGTGCACAAATCCAGACTCCGTGGCTGCTACTGAGACATTCCTGAAGGCAGAACTCAATCACTTTTTGCCACACCCGGGAATCGAACCCAGGACCTAGTGCTGAGCGGTCGCGCTTGCGTCCACTAGGCCAGCGAGGTAGTTAAAGTTCTCATCGATAAACTTAATTCCTGAATACTTCAAAGGTTTCTCAATTAGAACTGGCAATACAACCAAAAACAATACCCAATAGGGGTGCGGACTGGGTAAAGAAAACGACATTCTATTTTGTCCGTCAGACAGGTAATACAAAAATATTAGACACGTATTTTTTGTTTTATCAAAATATTAAAAAATTACTTAGTTAAAACTCATTAAAGTTGGAGAGTGGGGGCTTAATACGTCACAAGTAGGTATAAAACTTACCTACATGTGACGTCATGCGCCATTTCAACTCAATATATCTCGGTAATTTTATGACCAAGTGAAAAAAGAAGAAATACGTGTCCAATACTTTTGAATAAACTACCCGACGGACAAAGAAAAAAAAATTGGATTATCCCCTATTCAAATTACCTTAGTCTTAATCTGCTTAGCAGTATCATTCAAGAAGATGGACGCATTAGGATCGCTGGAAGACATCTTGTGTTGCGCTCCCTGCAGGGCCGGGAGGAAGGTGGAGTGTATGAGGGCTGGCTTTGGCATCTTCAGGCGAGCGGCCACGTCGCGGGTCATGCGGAAGTACGGGTCCTGGTCGATGGCACACGGGACTAGGCAGGGGAGCTGGGGAGAAGTTAAGTTGATAATGTAGACACAGCGAGACATGATGCTATTACAATTCCAGTTTAACATGGCCTCGCCTTGTATGGATTTCCCGTAGAATGAGAGATCCACATAAACTGGTTTTGTGTGGCTTCATTGGTCGTCGTGCATATTATATGGTATACGGGTTGTTGCATTGTTCCTACATGTGTATACAGTGTGCAACAGGATAAATAAAAGACTTATCGTGTCTCTACACGAGAAGTCTTTTATTTATTCTGGGAACAAAAGTGTTTCACTCTCATGGTCTGAGTCTCTACTCAGACCATGAGAGTGAAACACTTTGGTCTACGATTTTTGGGCAACTGAAAATCATGTGAAAGCTATCAATATTTGCAAAAAAAAATCTTGGATACATCTCAAAGAAAAATAGTGCGTGGAGTCCCTCTGCGCGGAAGAACTCAAACTTAGTAATACTACACGCATGCGTTCGAGTGCCACGCATTCACTCTCGCTCTGTCTCTTTCTATTCCCCCTCCATGGTAGCGTTAAACGTTTAACGCAAACTTGTTGTAAGTCGCATAAGAACTTCACTTCAAAAACTCATTTCAGTTTTTGCCAATTATGATACCTACATATTCGTGGCAGATTATGCATTGTGTGATTCAAAATTATTGATAAGGACAGGTGTTATCAACACTTTTATCCACAATTACCAATTACGTCAACTGTAACATAATTATACTTACAACTTTATTATCAAATATGAAGGGGAAGCTGGTTGAGAACGCAGGCGCAGCCTCTATCGACGGGAAGGTGATCTTGCCGATGACGTCAGAGTCTCCGAAGCCGAAGATACCCTTCACCTGGTTGTAGGTGACGCATTTCTGTATCCGCACCATGTTCTGGTAGAATGCTGGGCATTGGCTAGAAGTATAAGGGAAATTGTCAATTTTTCCATATTTATTTTTTAAGTCTTTGTTTAGATATTATTATTTATTTATTATCAGGCACGCAGTTGAGACAATTGATAGCTGCCTGTATCCTGGTGTTCCCCACTTGATTTTGTAGATTTTGATCTGACTGAACATCTTTCTCATTAAAGACCTCTATTGCAAATCAATATCTGCAAATGTCAGTGTTGTTTTAGTGTAGAAGCAAGTAAGTATTTTGTTTTTGCTTATTGGTTACAACTTACAATACGCACCCACGCCAATGAACACTCCTAAAATAAGATTATGGTTTCAAGTATTATGTGTGCATACCGAGAATATTTCAGTTTGATTCCTAGTTAGATCAAAAATAATCATCAACATCTGCCTAGCCTTTTCCCAAACTATCTAACCGGATGCAGCTGAGTAGCAGTATTTTACATGAAGCAACTGGCTATCTGACCTCCACAACCTAGTAACTGGGTAATACGATACCCCTTGGTAAGACTGGATGTCAGACTTTTGGCTTCTGACTACTTGTAACAACTGTCATTTGTAGATCTTTGACACCATGCTTTGGCTTAACGTGCTTTCCGAGGCACAGAGGAAACTCGCTATGTAATTATGGTCACCCATCCACAGACCAACCTCGGCAGTCAAGGCTTAACCTTAAAGATTGACACGTGCGGCTAATATTATTTAGCCACAAGCTCCTCCAAAGCTTATCAAAAATAATCAAACATAAAAAATAATTATCATAGCATAACACACTTTTAACATTAAAGCAGTAGGAACTCACCCAACAAAGTCCAAATTATTGAATATAAAAGTGTTTTCTGGATCAAAGCCAACAGCGATGATGTCCTTAGCATTGTTGAATGCCATCTTACGAGCATCCTCAATCTTCAAGTCTCTCCACAGAACTTTTTCATCATCTGTCAGCTGGATGAGTAGTGGTACATTGAACACATCTTGTAGCCATCTGCAAAGTTACAAGATTGTGGATTTGTGGCATACTTCACAGTATCATTAGAGCTAGTGTCTATTTTTTTTTTTGTAAATTTTTTTTTTTAGGTATACATGGATGGCTTAACCAAGAAGATCAATCCGTGCAGCTGTTATTATTTAGCCACAAGCCCCTTATGGATTTCTGATAATTCCAATGAGAAATTCCGTTGGTTCCACAGCTTATGGAGTAGATGAATCTTTTAACAACTCGACGATTGAGGATAAAAATGTAGTCTGTCTTTAACTTAATTTAAAAATCAGTTCATTGATATGTATTGATTCAATATTCTGCGGCGAGATGGGCAGACGACATAGTTGCCATCGGGTGGAAAGTGGCACAGGACCATGGAGTTTGACACAAGAAAAGGTAGGCTGTGTATACAGCAGTAGGTGAATTTAAATGGTGATTCAATGTTTGCTGTAATATCAAGAGTAGGTTATATTTCTATAGCTTACTTCGTAAACATGAAAGGAATCATATGTCCGATATGCATGCTCTCAGATGAAGGACCTCGGCCTGTGTATAAGTAGAACTTCTTTCCATTCTCGTGTAGATTCAGGATATTGTGAATGTCACGGTGAGAGAAGAATATGCCACGCCGTAGTAAGTGATGAGCTGGAAATAATACATGTTAAATTGATGTGTGGATTCTGGAATTTGAATTTAGACGTAATTGACAAACACTACTACTGCTCGTTTTTAAAACAAAACCCCATGTATATCATGACCATATTTGTTTGCTGCCCTTTTTTGCATTAACCAATATTAGTAAACAAAAAATAGTTTGTTTGGTCCATATACTATTAGTCCTATTGACAATATGATGATAACAGATCTTAATAAATTATGATACCTTTCTTCCCTGTGACTTTCTCAAATCTCTGGATAATTTCTTCATCTATCTTTTGACTCCCAAATCTTTCTGAAAGGTAAGATTACGATTGCTTAATGAATGTGAATGAAGTTTTTTTTTTAGTCTTTACTCATCTTTTCAACTTACTGATTAACTTGTCATAATCAATTCCTGTGTCTGACTTTCCAGTGACAGTCCATGGGTCTACAAAATCGTCGTCCACGTTCACGGCCAGTTTATTTACTTGTTCTTCTACAGTTTCAGCCATAATGTGATCTAAAATGATATTATGGAAAAGTTTATGAATATATTGTGTAGAATGACTAAAATCATATGTTTGATTTTTGAGATTATGTTAATGAGTAAGTAGTACATTGAGTTGAGTAGTGCCAATGCACTACTCAACTCAATGTACTACTCACTGTAATCAAACAGTGAATTTTACTAGAAATGTCCATGAAATCCTCTTGAAATGTCGATAAACATTCTCCAAACGTGTAGGTCCTGTATGTTACATAGATAGGACAAATCACAACTGGTTACAGGTTATGTTTGATAAACTGATAAAACTTACTTTTGAAGTTCTACGTTTAATCCCTGTAATATTACAATACGTGTTTCTTCAGAATACTGCACAAATTTAAGTAAAAGCTGATGCAAGTATTCTGGGTAAAAAGTCAACATCGATCGCGTATGCGGCGCTTTCATACTTTGACGCTGTCAAAACGTTTTGTTAATAGGGTGAGAATTCATGCGTTTTTCGAAAAAATATGTTATTCACTTCAAAGGAACTAGATTACTGTTTCTGGTGTATTTTTAGATACAACACATACTATTTTGTTATATGGTTAATGGATTTAAATGAAAATATCTTGATATTCAGCAGAATATTGTTCAGGCTGCTTAAAAATAACGAAACGCTTAAAACTACCATGGCCACTAATGTTGCTAAAGAAATAGCACTAAATCTACCCTAAATATTTTCATCCATGGCATTATTTTGCTTTTAGCCAGTAAAAATACTGATTTAATGTAAATTAATGGATTATTACGCGTTCTAAATACATTATCAGCTACGAATCTTGCTTCTTTATTTATCTAATCAAAATCTCCCATGCAAGTAAAACTACCCAGTCAATACTATTTTTCTGGTCTGCAGTGCAAGCGTGACAAACGTCAAAATTTGTCAATAATACGATTCAGTGATCACAATTTTTTTGCTGTATTTATGATAGGGAGTAGGATAAGCTCGCATTTCTTTGTCTGAAAATTTTATGGAGATTTTGTGTTAAACAAGCCTGTGTGTTGGTGTTCTTGATGGTGTCCGGTGACGATTCAAATGGTGGCCGTTTGTCGCGTAAAACTACGAGGTCTCCGAACCGTAAGTCCAAGAAGGCAGACGCAGACCTAGCAAAGGGGTCAGCGTTGCGAAATGACTCGCAACCTTCTGTCCATAAAAGGAATCTTTACGTCGTTTCTTTCCCAATCATCATTCTGTTTAACGTGCTAAGATCAATTTTGTATCAACTTTTTATAATTTTTAAATATTTGTATACGGCGTCCCATCGGTTTATGCATAAGCCTCGTAAGGCAGGCGAGTGTAACTTGGAAGTGGTGGTGAAGGACGGTATAGTGTCTACAGAGATCGCCCCCAGTGAGGAGATGGCTCACATACACAATGTTGGGCCTGGGGACCCCCTGCTGGCTAAACAAAAACATCATCATCGGAAAGCTTTTGAGTACATATCAAAGGCACTGAAGATTGATGAAGAAAATGAGGGTGAGTTTAGCTAATACTTTGGTTTCTTTACTACTTTTTTTTAAATGACAAAATCCAAATGAGTCACTTGACTATAATAAGCCAGCACAAACTTTTACTGTTATTAACTGTTTTAAACAGAAACTAATTGTTAATTAAAATGTGCAAAGTACTCTTTGTTATAACTTCACAGTTTTTTTTTTTACTAAATTTTAAAACATTTAGACATTAGTTTTAATTTATTTAAACCATACCAAATTTTTAAGGCCGAGTATGTTCAGAACAGAACATGGAAAACTAACAGTGGTCACTGACTAAAACAAAGGTTTTCAAAACAAAGGAAATATATTTTTTCAAAACTTTGGCCTTCCTCTTTTACTCAACAAACACAGTTCATAAAACCATATCATATTAACAAATAAGTATATAATTCAATCTTTAGAAGGGAATAGAAGGTCTCCCTCTTGAAAATTTGTATAAATGTTTGATCTTGCAGGAAGACATGACTGCTAATTATTGGGGCTATAGCCTGTAGCATTTTCTTTTGTTCTGATATCTTGCACTGATTAATAATCAAGGAAAGGCTCATGATCAGTGGATGTCAATGTGCTGTTACATTGAAACAGAGGCTTGCTAAAAAATAATTATCATGATGCTAGATCAGATCTAAAACCACAGTGGCCAACCAACTTCAATGACTGTGTCAGAGACATAGACTGGTGTGCTATAATAACACGTCAATGGCAACATTGCAAACCTCAGGCTAACTGGAAGTGTCATCAGTGAATATCACAAACTGGGAGACAAGACGTAATTTCATTCAACATTCTCTAAGAAAAGTGTGAGGCCGTCAAAGTTATGACGTCTTGCTCGAAATTAAAAACGCAGCGGCGTTGTTGCGGTTTTTTGCCAGCCGCAACGCTGCTGCTGACTATTTTAAGGTCTGTGGCCGCTTTCGAAAGTTTACCTTAACATTTATAGCGATGATGTTTCTTTCATCCCTCGCCCATATTGCCAACACTATCAACAAATTAGACTACTTGATCTCTCCCGCAGGACAAAAAGAATTAGCTATAGAGCTTTACAAAAAAGGCATTTATGAGCTAGAACGAGGAATCGCCGTCGACTGCTGGGGCGGACGCGGTGACGCCTGGCAGCGGGCGCAACGACTCCACGACAAAATGAAAACTAACCTAGGCATGGCCAAAGACCGTCTTCACTTCCTTGGTATGAAATAACATTATACTACCAACCTTCATCACTGCCACAACTCCGAGCTATGACCCAACTACGCTATTTTATTTTAAAAGTGGAAATTGGCTGAATGTTTGCATGCTACGCTTCTTTTTTTTTCCTTTCAACATATATACACAACTTATCCTACAGTTTCTATTGAATATAATTTTATATTCCCCAATGTAGCCAGCCTAGTTGCGCTCAGTAAGTTGGGCGTAGACAGTGAGCCCGAACGGAGCGACAAAAAGCCGACGGAGTCACCTCTAAAGGCCCGACGGCTAGAGAAGTCCAAGACGACGTTACTCGCGCATACAGAAAGTAACAGTGGTCAAACGAAGCCGACGAACGAAGGTAGACACAAGAACATAATGCTTCATGAATTATGCTTCGTTTGACGTAACCTAATGCAAAAATTCAATCAGAAATTCAACTAACATCTGTATAACCTTATTGTTATTATAACACTACACTGGACATTGGAAACTAATTGGACTGTTTTGTTTTAAATTTGTCAGTGTTTGCATGGGTTGCCTACCACAATTTCAGCTTGCAACTGTTTAAAAAAAAAATATGTGTGATGTGTTTGATTGTGTTGTGTTATGCTTTCCGCTGCATCTATACATAAGAGCATTTAATCTAAAAAAAAACTATCCATTATAAATATTTATCCAAGAAAAATCGTGCCGCCTCATTCTTCATCGATCACTTTATATGCAGAGTGCATTAGTTATCGCTTGGTCTTCAAAGGAAAATGTACTTAAATAAGTTTTCTATGTATGGACGTAGTATCTCTTGCATAGTAACTAGAAGGCACATGTGTTAGCACAGCGCACAACTCGAATACGTAACACGTCATTTAGACTACGTTATCTGTATTTAGAGTCTAGAAGTCTAGATTTTCAGCTAAACAACACGGTCATAGAGAAAATAGTTTCATTAGCTTTAACGTACTACTTTCGTTAACTAGTTACGCTATTTACAGCATCTTTCAACATGCATCTAAAGTGTTTCATCTGGTCTGATTCTGGATTTTTTAGCGCAAGTAATGCCCGTTTTTAAAACGTGGCATTAGTTGCGTTTGCGCAGTTGACGTCACATTACGCATTTTCATTAAATAAATTTCCTTTTCCTTTTAGATAGGACTGTTATCTTCAATTTATGCAACATTCGTCCTTACGTAAACCAAATATTTAATGGCATTATGCGGTAAAATAACAAGATAAGTGCAAGGTCTTGTTACTCATGTTAAATCCTCCACGTCGCTCCAACTTATGCAAAAAAATCTAAAAATAGCTCTATCCTTGAACAAAACAAAACTGGTTCATAGATTCATAGCTTTAATTTATCGACCGAAAAATGTTATGCTAATTGTCGGATCCTAGTTTAGTTGGTCTCAGTTGACTTGTGTTGTATGGCCATAGTGCGTGGGGGGCGACGCAATCATGCGTAGAGCATGCACACGCACGATCTTTTACATACGACTTGTATTTCCCTAACATCTCGTTTCGGTTCAGTAGGCACCTCGCGTAGCTACTGTTTCATTGAATTCCTGACTAATGTTACAGTCGAAAGTTATGTTTGGCTGCACAGTTGACTGGCCACTGCGGAAATGCGGTACTGATTTTCATGGAATTCAGTATGGCCGCAGAGGGGTGACTTTAAAGCCCTTCAAAGGGTATAAAGACCATTGCTTTCTAGATCGTTAACCCCGTCGTTAAAATCTCATATATTCCACTCAACGTCTTTAAATACTTACCAAAAAACTGAAGGTTGGCTGGAAAAAAGTCGAAAAAAAATCGGGGAAAACGTATCAAGGGACGTATTCACGCGAACGGGGCAATCAGGTCAATTAAATTTCGGCAGTGACTCACAAATTGTTTCACGGAGTTTTAATAAACATAGACGTATAGTCTCGTACAATTTCGCGGCAGTTTCACAGCTAATGGGCCTTCACAATTCGTTAGAATCAACTGAGGGAAACTGCTTATTATGGTGTTATACCTCGTTTAGTTCGTCGTAGGCGACGTTTACTACTGACCCTATTAACACCGTGGCTATTGAGATTTATTCAACACTAACTTGTGTCTGCGACGTCGTTCGCGTCGAAGACACATCATATCAAAATTGAATGAATAGTTATGGAGATTACCTCCTACAGCCAAACTTTACTTCTCTATAACATACTAAGTTATGCCCACGGCTTCGCCCACGTTTTATACGGTTATTAGCCCCCGGGATCGTACTACCGGACAAAAGTATCCTATGTGCTATTCTAGGAAAATCCCCATGACAAATTTCATCCAGATCCATTCAGTAGTTTTTGCGTGAAAGAGTAACAAAGATTAATACATCCAGACATCCATACATCCTCACAAACTTTCGCATTTATAATATTAGTAGACTGTAGATTAAGTACATAGCTGTATTATGTTTCTGTTCCGAGCGAGAAATACTTCAAACTTCAGGTCTTAGCCACCTCGTCCATAAGAGTCTAATTTTAGGCCCAGTGTCTCTTTTAGAGCAGGCTAGCTCGTATACAAAGGCTAGAGGCTGCATATTCTGTAGCGCAGCACACGTAGATATTTCAGTTCAATCTAAAATCTAGACTAACCTCCATAGTCAATTTAGACCGAAGCGCTTTTCCGACATGAAACCGATCCATGTCGATATCAGTTCAATTTTTATTTGTTCCACAAAGCTAAGACCGTGACGGCAAACTCCCATTGAAAACCGTTAAAAGCAATCAGTTTAATGGTTACAGAATCTAGTGAAACCTTTCTACTAAAGCTTAGTACAATCCACATTGTGTTCTCTTTGATAACATTTACAAAGAAACTATAGTAACGAAATCTAAAAGAAAGTTTTCGCTATCATCTATACAGTATAAAGCTAAGCCTTTTTTCTCTGTGAGCGTAGGTTTGACGACGTTATTCTCCCAAACTGTGCTACGGATTTTGATATGGTCTTCACTATCATTTAGCGAATTAATTCCAGAAAGTTTATGTGTATGATACAATAATTGAACTCACTAAAATATACTGGTATTGAGCTGCATCCAGTCAGACTGGAAGCCGACCAGAACATGATAGGGAAAGGCTGGGCAGATGATGTAAAGATATATTCTCATGTTTTCTTATTATAAATATTAGTGTTTTGTTCAGTCGTAAAATCCGTGCGAAGCCGGGATGGGTAGCGACCCATCTATTTTACGATATATTATAAAGAGGAGTGGTTAACAAGTTCTGATTTGGGAGGTAATGTCCGAAACTTCTCATCTCACCCGATCCAAAAAAACTTTTAATAATAGAAAACCGAACTCTATTGTTCGAGGATATGTTTTATGTTAAAACAAGAAACTTCACGCAGGCGAACTCGAGGGCAGAAGCTAGTTTTACATAAAAAGCACCTTTCCACCGTCTATCTGAGCTACCTCTCACGAGATACGATACTCTGCTCGGACAACGGTCGTTGACCTACTGACATTGGCACTGGCCCCTTTTCCTCCACTCGAATCAATCAATCGTTTCGGTTAAATCTGTCGATTTGAACTTGGGTGCTGCAGTTTCAATTTAAATAGCCGTTCTATTTATTTCTGCTGTTTAGTCATTGTTAAAGCGTGTGTCGTGTGCGTCATTAGATATGCATTAAGAAGATAAAATTTATTGCCTCGCTGGTCTTGTATGCCTGGCTTTCGATCCTCAAGTTGGTTAAGGTGATGTTCCGTTAGGCACTTCACAATAGGAGTCTGGAATCTGGAGTTAAGAGATAAAATTGTCTGCCTCGTTCCTCTTGTGGTCCTAGTCCTAGTAAGCCTGGGTTTTGGTCCTCAAGTTGGGTAAAGTGTTCTTCCTTCAACCCGTCTTGTAACTTCAGAGTTGGAATCTAGAGTTGTGTCTGGTTGACGTCAGTAGGCTTGATTTCCTGTTAAATGGATCGTGGCGAAATGTAGGTTCGATAATTAGAAGTGGGCAGAGCCAAACTTTTGCAGAGCCAATCTTTTGCAGAGCCAATCTTTTCAGAAACACTCAGGGCTTAGACGAAGAACAATCGTAAAACAAAACGTAACGTATTTCTGCAAAGACTTGTAGTAATGCAGCATAAGCTTTACAATACAGTATGAGGAAGCGCCAGGCTAAACCGAGAAATTATTTTTTTCTTACGTTTTCTTATGACTATTTCATGGAAAAGTCATTCAATGTTATTAAGTGAAATTAGAGGGTTGTATCAATGATTTTAATGATTGCAGCTCTGTAAAGCCATATTTGTTATGGTGGCGAATTATATTTTATTAAACATACAGCCTGTCAGTGACTGGCAAATTGCAAAAAACGTGATAAAATTTGAATCTTATCGCATTATCCGTAAATCAATCTTATTCAATTACTTTTCCACCATCATTGTCACTTAATTGTCAGCTTTTCAAGGCCTTAGTTGAAAAAAAAAATGAAAAATGTTTATTCAGTCTCAAAAGTTACATATTATACAGGAGTTGAGACAGCCCCATTGAGTTATTAAAATAAAATAAATTTAGTTGTTTTGTATTTCGGATATTTTATAATTCTCAACGCGCACCAGTGTCTATTTTAGTTCCAAATGCAATAATAAGATAAAAGGACAGTACTTCCTTCTGTTTAGAAGAAATAGATCTTTGTATCGATTGTTTATAAGAATAGAGTCAAGGTTACTGCACTTGAATGATTATTCATGTTCGACATCCTTGATAAAAGCGTGTCTGTTAGTGTTCACTATACTTACTATTATTTTGTTGTGTGTATATTGCATTTGATGTGTAGTTGTGTTTTGTAAGGTGGATGGGGTTCTTTTTTGCATGTCAAACTCGACCTACATTATGTCCATGGGCGCCGGCAGCGAGTTTCCCCAGTCAGGAAAGAAAAGAGATACGAAAGCTTTCAATTTTTTTTACTAACCTACTTTCTGAATAAAAATTAAAGCAGTTTAGGTTGCTGTTCTAATACGTGCATCGCCTTGTCTACAAATTGAGTGTTCGCCTATGGACACAACATGCACAGGCCTAATATGCCTCACGTCTCAAATTGAATGGACGTAGGCTGGGGGATGATGCAAAATCTCAGGCAACAAACAAATCTATCCGAAGCGGAAAGCAAAAATTTTTCCGAGCTCGCTTCGCTCGCTCAATCATTTTATGTCCTTTGAATTCGTAAGCATCGCATCGCAGCTTGCGTGTTGGTGGCTTTATTTGTTGCATTTTAATCCTACTATGACGTCCTGCAAGGAATACGTCGAATTACCAGTAACCCTGTATAATAAATGACAAAAGAAAACCCATCACATTCGAGGTGGAGTGCAAAAAAATATGTTTTCATGGAACTGACGATGCACCACCCTGGAACTAATCCTGCCGGCGCCCATGCGTATATTATAGTATTATATTACTAGATAAAGGGAGCTGTAAGGTCCCAAAGCGGAGACAAGCCGATATGGAATAGACCAATCAAATTGGTTGAAACCTACTTCACGACTCTCTTCTCTCATGTTATTGGAGGAATCTTTCACGTCTCGTCACCGCTTTGGTGGAAACCGGGCCAGGTGAAAGCGCCAGGTTAGCCCGCGAAATTCATATTTACTTAGGTTTTTTTGTAATTTGCCTGTCATTGTCAGGCGGTACGTTAATTAAAATATGATTCGAGACAGTAACAAATATGGCTTTACTGAGTTACAATCATTAAAATCATCAATACAACCCTTTCAAGTTCATTTCACACCATTAAATGCTTTTTTCATGAAAGACATTAAATAGGATTAAATGAACACTGACCTTTGTGGACTATTCCGGCGCTTTCCTCTTAATTGCAAAAAAAGGAAAACGTGTTCCTTAGGAATAGCTTTCAAACATCTTGACTTAGTGTAGAAATTTCGTTTCTTCTCTATTTTACCAATTTCTAGTCTGTTCTATAATTAACTTCTTTTAGTGCTTATTTAGCTTAGTTGTAGCCGTTGAGGTGTAGAGGGATATTAGTTTTTTGTATTTTAAATATACCTACCACATAAATTCGTGATTATTTTTAACGGCCGTAAGTAATTAGACAAAAACGTGTTTATGTCGACTAGCGTGTGCTTTATCTAATTATTTTTATCAGCTATATGCTTTGTACTGTTTTCGAGTTACATTTGGTAGTATAATGTAAGATTTGTTTAGTTATTTTACTAAAACTGCCGATAAAAAATTCTATGCGGTTCTAGGCAGCATAAAATGTACCGAATAGGTGGTAACCATTTTCGCGTCGATGTCCTTTCCACCCCCTATAACTTTAAACACTGACTAATAGGGGTGCGGACTGGGTAAAGAAAACGACATTCTATTTTGTCCGTCAGACAGGTAATACAAAAATATTAGACACGTATTTTTTGTTTTATCAAAATATCAAAAACTTACCTAGTTAAAACTCATTAAAGTTGGAGAGTGGGGGCTCACTACGTCATAAGTAGGTCTAAAACTTACCTACATGTGACGTCATGCGCCATTTCAACTCAATATATCTCCGTAATTTTAAGAACACGTGAAAAAAGAAAAAAAAAATGTCCAATACTTTTCAATAAACTACCCGACGGACAAAGAAAAAAAAATATGATCATGCCTTATTAAACAAGCTACATTTTCCTCCAGCCAGCAAAGCCTTCATTTTAGCCTAGCTTAAAAGTTAGCACGGCAAACAAACTCGAATTGATTTTGTTAAATTTCTCGACTGAAGTGACCTAAATAAGTGGATCAAAAATAAAAGACGGTTCAGTTTGTAACCTAGTTTCAGAATAGTTGGTCATAAAACATAGCCAATACGTTCTTTGACTTCTAAAACGAAAATATTGCGTTTACAAAAAAAAAAACCGGCCAAGTGCGAGTCGGACTCGCGCACCGAGGGTTCCGTACAAGCCAAAATAACTGAAGAGAATAAATAAAAATATGTGATCTAACTAAAAATTTAAGGTTTTCGGAATTTTTCCTTTATATGTGCTATAAAACATTGCTTCATGCCAAATTCCAAGATTCTAGGTCGACTGGAAGTACCCTTTAGGTTTTGACTCCCTTGGGAGTAGTTGCGAGTTTGAAAATATGCGGCTTATATTGCTGTTTCTTTTGATTGCGTTGACATAAAAGTTTGATTTTGTTACAGCTTAAAGGTATTATAGACCTGAGTATTTGATATGAATTTCAGTTTAATACCTTTACGCGTTCATGAGGAAAGGGTTAGTAAATGTTTAAAATTATTAAAAATATTTTTATTATATGATGTAACAAAAAATGTACGGTTTTCGCAATTTTTCATTTATCTGTGCTATAAGACGTTACTTCGTGCCATATTTCAAGATTCTGATTTAACGGGAAGTACCCTGTAGGTTTTGATTCCCTTGCGTGTGTCGAAAATTTGCGGCATCAACGGCTGTATCTTTTGATTGCGTTGGCTTAGAAGTTTGATTTTTACACAGCTCCAAGGGACAGCAGACTTGAGTATTTGATATAAATTCCAGCTTGATACCTCCACGCGTTCCTGAGAAAAAGGGTCTTGACAGACAGACAGACGGACAACAAAGTGATCCTATAAGGGTTCCGTTTTTTCCTTTCGAGGTACGGAACCCTAAAAACAATGGTAAATCCATGGTATAGAAAAACCAAACCTGATTTTGATCTACATAGTATGACTAACTGTCCCACGCAACTTTGTCTGCGTGGGACAGTTTTTTTTTTTTTTTTTTTTTGACAACATTTTCCCCGATTTGGCAAGATTTTTCATTGCTGCTCCGCTCCTATTGGTCGTAGCGTGATGATCTAGCCTTCCTCGATAAATGGGCTATCTAACACTGAAAGATTTTTTCAAATCGGACCAGTAGTTCCTGAGATTAGCGCGTTCAAGCAAACAAATAAACAAACAAACTCTTCAGCTTTATAATCTAATCTACATATAACATAATATGATAACATCACGCCTGTAATCCCCGAAGGGGTAGGCAAAGCTGTACCTAATAGTACCTACACCAACATTTCGCCAGTGATGTATTAGAGGGCGAGCTCATTGCCATCAACCGTGCGGGTTTTGATCTATTCTGTTGATAACTAAATTTGAAGTAAAGGTATTGCAATTCATAGTAGTAGTAATATTATAAATCTCGCCTCAGTACATATTTGAGATCTTATTGTGTGCGCATGCGCCGCTAACGGATATAGAGAATTGCGATAAATGTGTACACTCCTACACTTTATTATCTCCTAGTACCGGAATGAGCTACACAAAATAAGAAAAGATTTCAGAGTACAATAACTCAGCAGATGACGACAACTGGCGTAGGTACTAGACAAACTTCTATAGTTTATTATCTCCTGCTACCTCACCGTGTTACTAATATTTTTGTCGCGCAAGAAAAAGTACTAGGAATAATATAAAAAACTCGCCTCAGTGGCAAAAACATACTTCTACACTTTATTATCTCCTGGTACCGGACTGAGCTACGCAAAGCAAAACAAGGATTCAGAGATAACTATAAATTCTTGAGACAGACACAACCAACTGTTACACCGCAAACCGTTATTATACCCTGGTACAGGAAATGGAGCATTCACTTAACAAGTCATTATCTGAGTCTAACATCGCCATGTGTACTGATACTCAACTTACTCCACCGAACTTTGTCTCACAACGGAACAAGCGACCGCGAGAACACGACTACGAGTCTGACTTTCGCAACTTCAAAGAAGAAGTTAAAACACTCATATCGTCGTTGATCACGAAACAAAGTGAGGAAATAAAACAAATTGCATCTACATTATTGGAAATTAGGACTACAAATACAAGTATAGAAAGCTCTATGGCCTTTCTCACCTCTCAAAATGAAGAGCTAAGGAAGAAGATTGAGGTAATCGAAACGAAGACTAAGAAGGATGAGGAGTACATAATTCTACTAGAAGATAAAATCGAGGATCTTCAGCGGGGAAGCCGTAAAACCACGATAGAGGTAAAAAACGCACCAAAAATCGAAAACGAAACTAGAAGTGACTTGGTAAAAATGGTTACACATTTGTCAAATGAGACTAAGTGCCCTATCAAACAAAACGAAATCAAAGACATTTTCAGAATCCCAAACAAACGCAGCGACGTAAAAAACGGTCCGATTGTTGTCGAACTATCATCATCAATATTAAAAAGTGACTTTTTGAAATCAACCCGCACGTACAACAGAGGAAACAAAGATAAATTATGTGCAAAACATCTAGGATTCACTACTAATGAATACACCCCAATCTACGTATCCGAGCAGCTAACCACCAAGGGTGCGCGCTTATACTTTCTCGCCCGCGATCTAGTTAAATCCAAAGCATACAAGTACTGCTGGACTTCCTTTGGCCAAGTCTGCGTCAAAAAAGATGATGTCTCACCAAAAATAATAATAAAGAGTGAAATGCAAGTTACTAAGCTTATGCAGCAAATATGACTAGTCCTAATCGATCACTACGTCTCATGTATTATATATAAGTATAATAGTCTCTCCTACTGTTATTTGTTAAATTCTATTAGCTCTAAGCTTTCTATTAATATGTTGAAATTAGTTGTCATTGTAATATTACTAATTAGATTAAGGAGTATAAAATCTGGAATTATAACGCACACACACACAATTAAAACATACACTAATAAACCTTTCATACAGATCAATACATACATATTAAGCATAAAAACACATACACTCAAAACCCTAAAAGACTACAATTTTTCTTACTTAAGCCCTGTTAGAGACAGTTATGGATAGAACTTTGGAAACAATAACTGAAATAGATAAAATAGAATTAGCCCAAGTATCAAACTTTTCCTTTAGAGAATTTAGTACGACTGTAAAAATCAAAAACTCTGATTTTACGATTATCTCACAAAATATCAGAAGTATCTATCTAAATTTTAATGACTTACAGCTGAACCTAGCCGATCTAAATTTTAACACTGACCTTATTGTTTTAAGTGAATGCAGGCTAAACCCAAATAAAAATATTCCTCAATTACAAAACTACTCGGCAGGTTACACCACTAAGCATTTAAATAAAGCTGACGGTGTCGTCGTCTTTGTTAGTAACAGGCACATCTTTAAAATAAAAGAGATAAAATTAACTCACGCTTCTTGTTTACAGGTTGAAATTAAACCCGATCTCATAGTCATAGGGATATATCGCTCTCCATCAAAGACAAATGCAGATGATTTCATAAACTCCTTATCTCAACACTTAGCTACCCTCTCTTCAAATAAAAATGTAATCATTACGGGTGACATCAATATAAATTTAATACACAAGCAAGAAGAACAATCATACGAAAGATCGAATCGACTTAATTATTTAAACATGTTAGCAATGCGCGGCCTACTACCTGGACATTCGCATCCCACTCGCGACAAAAGCTGTCTAGATCATTTCATTCTCAAGCTTAGACCTAATAATAAATCAGCTTTCATAGCAATTATCGAGACCACTATCACCGATCACTCTATGATTTTCCTAAAACTGTCTGAATTGACGAACAAACACAAATCTTTTAAAACTAAAACCTCAATTAACGTCGAAAAATCACTCGAGCTCTTAAAAAGTAGCAACATTCACGACCTCTTAGACCTAACTAACCCCAACATACTAATAAATAACTTAATAACTTTACTACAAAAATGTGTCACTGCTGGTACACTTGTTATAACAATCCCCCTTAAAAATAGATTAATCAAACCTTGGATGACCATAGGCTTGTTGCGCTGTATACATAACCGCAACAGTATGCAAAAAAAGCTAAAACTAGATTCTCATAATGAGATACTAAAAATCACCTATAGGAGATACAGGAACTACTGCAACAGCGTCATTAAGAAACAAAAACGTAAATACGATCGCGAACAACTTTATAAGACACACAAAAACTCTAAAAAGCTATGGCAAACAATAAACAATATTACCCAACGAAAACCACCTAAGACACAAAACCAAGAATTACTGGAATCAGCCACTACCCCTCTCGAAGCAGTGAATAAAGTAAATGAATACTTCTCAACCGTGGGAAGGCATCTTGCTGACGAAATAATAAACAATCCTGAGAGACAGGCTAACAACGACCCCAGCATACCAACGGACGTTCCAAACCCGCCGGTCTCATCGTTTGTACTGCTCAACTCTGACGCTGAAGAAGTAGCAACCGTAATTACGAGCCTAAAATCTGACAGTGCTACTGGCTGGGACAAAATCCCCGTAAGTTTTTTAAAATCTGCCAAGGTTATTATTTCACCGATAATTTCACACCTTATTAACCTATGTTTTGAACAAGGATGCTTTCCCACGGCCCTGAAACAAGCAGTAATAACACCTGTGCATAAGTGTGGTGACAAAACCGATCCGTCTAACTATAGGCCGATATCCGTCCTCCCGTCCCTGTCTAAAATTGTCGAAAGACTAATTAACCAACGATTAACTACGTATTTAACAAAACATAAAATAATTTCACCCTCACAGTTTGGCTTTAGACAGGGAAAGTCTACTGAAGACGCGGTCCTAGCGCTGACCTCTATCGTCACTCAAAAAGTGGACAATCGAGAAAAGTGTCTGGCCGTCTTTTTAGACATCAAAAAAGCCTTCGACACAGTCTCTGTCCCCGCGCTTTTACATAGGCTAGAAGATATTGGTATAAGAGGCGTACCACTTAAACTTTTCACGGAATACCTGAGTGAGCGCAGGTACGTGGTTAAAATAGGATCAGTCACTAGTTCCGAAGAAATAGTGACTTACGGAGTAGGACAAGGTAGTGTGCTCGGGCCGCCGCTGTTTCTCATTTATATAAACAGCCTATGTAACATGAGTATCGAAGGTGCTCACATATTTTCTTATGCTGACGATACAGCAATTGTTTTCTCGGGAGAAACATGGGACAGCGTTGGTCGCATCGCCGAACGTGGTCTGTCTACAATAGCTACCTGGCTCGATCGGAACCTTTTAACTTTGAATATTTCAAAGACAAATTACATCTGCTTTTCCATATTTGACCGTACCCAGCCATCAGATATTCAGATTAAAATCCATACCTGCTCCAGCTACACTAATACCACCTGCTCTTGTTTAAAAATCAATAAAGTATCCAGTACTAAATACCTTGGTGTTATGCTAGATCAAAGGCTATCGTGGCACTTGCACCTAGAACTATTAATGAACAGAGTTAGGAAATTAATTTGGACGTTCAAATCTCTTCGCCACGTGACCACTAAGGATCTTATCCAGCAAATTTATGTCTCCCTGGGTCAGTCTATACTGACGTACTGTTTGCCAATTTGGGGCGGAGCATCAAAAACAAAATTTTTGGAGCTGGAGAGGGCACAGAGAGCTTTACTAAAAGTCATGTACTTTAAACCGATGAGATTCCCCACGGAAAGTTTATACTCAATCTCAAATCTTTTGTCAGTTAGGAAACTCTATGTCCTGCAGATTGCATTAAAAAAACACAAATCTCTTCCCTTCATTACTTCTAAGACACAGTCTAGGAGAAAAAATAAAGTAGCTGCAGATTTACCAGTGAATACTACATTTGCTACAAGGCAATTTATTAAACAATCTTCCCGTATATATAACGCTCTCAATGAACAATGTGCCATCTACTCTATGACATACCACGACTGCAAAAAAACACTAACTGAATGGCTCAAGAGTAAAAGTTACGAAGAAACCGAAAATATCCTACACAAGACCACATAACTAAGAAACACATATAACTTGCACACATACATACCACACCCACATACCATCGCGCTACACATACAACACACTTACACACAAACGTACACACATACACACTCACAAACATATTCTACACCCAGTGCGCTCCCTTGCTGATATATGATTTTACAAATGTTAATTAGTCTTAAATTAAACTTATTGCTTATTTCTCACGCATCTGTAGAATGTCTGTAAACTGGAGGAGCGGAACCACCTAATACAAGCAAATCTTTGCTTAAAAGGTGACTCCAAACCTAACATAGTTAAGTCGTTAAGTGAAGAAATAAACATTTTTATTTTTATTTTTATTATTATTTATTATTATAATTGTGAATCATCTCAATTTAAAGCATGCATGTGCTTGTTCCATAATAGGGCAGGTCGCGTCATCGTCTAATACACAAAGAATGCTTCAATGAATTCCAATAAAATATAAACCAATGAACACTACTGCGTGTCCATGGAGGAGCTCGTGGCTAAACAATAACAGCCGCACGGGTCGATCTTTAAGGTTAAGCCGTGCTAGCCGAGTTTGGTCCGTGGATGGGTGACCATAATTACATACCGAGTTTCCTCCGTGCCTCGGAAAGCAAGTTAAGCCGTTGGTCCCGGCTGTCATTTGTAGATCTTTGACAGTCGTTACGAGTAGTCGGAAGCCAAAAGTTTGACATCCAGTCTTACCAAGGGGTATCGTATTACCCAGTTACTGGGTTGTGGAGGTCAGATAGGCAGTCGCTTCATGTAAAATAGTGGTACCCAGATGCATCAGGATAGACTGGAAGCCAGATAAGCCCAAGATAGTTTAGGAAAAGGCTAGGCAGATGATGATGACTACTGCGTGTCCATGCCTGTCTTACAGCATTAATTTACAAACTTAATCATAATCCAAACCTATCGATCGTTTGTACACTAATCCATTCTATCAACGATCGATTCATTGAAGTGGTAACATTCTTAGAATAAGGTGTGGTAACTTTCATAATCGTTTTGGCTAACGTTCAAAACCTTCATAAAATAAACCTTATCATAACCACGTAAGTAACAAAATATTATTCCAAATAAGTTTCTAACACTAACAACGCCATCTTTAGTCGCAGGTCGCAAGCTCACGACAGCTGGTCGACGTGTGCCCAGTGGAGGGGGAGGAGGTCCTCTGATGAAGTCGCAGACCCTGCCCAGGTCCATGGGCAGGTCATCATCACAGCCGAACAGCTCTAATGGAAGCTACAGCAGGTATCCTGTGAAGCCAGCTTCGACTCCACCAGCTGTTAAACGACAGCTTTCGGTGAGTAGATACAAAAATGTTGGTTAGGTTTGATTCGGAAGTGTTGTTTTGATTGCTGATAATGTATGTGGAATAGATAAGAGTAACTAATTACATGAAGATAAAAAAAGTGAAAGTTAAAGGTAATGATCAAAATATTAGTATCACAACATTAATAGGCAAGCGTGCTCCACCTTAGCCCGCACCATCGCTTCACATCAGACGAATTGCGACCAAACGCAAGCATATTTAGTATTTGAAACTAAAAGCTACATAAACTGGTTAGTATTCAATAAATAAATAACACAAATGTTTTGAAGTGAAACTTCTAATGCGACTTCCAACAAGGTTGGGTTAAACGTTTAACGCTACCATGGAGCGGATATGAAAGCACTGTTGCGTTAAACGTTCAACGCTCCTGGGGAGGGGGAATAGAAAGAGACAGAGCGAGAGTGAATGCGTGGCCCTCGAAGTTGCACTGCTTCCGCGCGGAGGGAGACTCCACGCACTATTTTTTTTTTATCTTTTCCCAAGTTTCAGTCGTTCGGAGATGTAAAGCTGTCAAGTAACTTTTCAATCGAAGCTCAGAAATACATTTTTAAGACGCCAAAGTTGCCTATTGCCCCGTACTTGATTGAAAACGTTGTTGGCACGATCGTGGTTTAGTTAACAGGCGCAAAAAACAGCCATTTGTCCCTTATGTGGATAAAAAACTGTGATGGGCTTTAAGAAAAAGTTGACGTGGATAGACCGTAAAAAAGATTCAATTAATACATATACCCCCATATGTAGGTACACACAAATAAACTCACGCTTTTTCCCATGGGGTTAGGTAGAAACCTTAGAACACAACCTGCTACGACACTCAGCCTCGTCTAAATGAATAATGCCCAAAATATTATCCTTCTTAGCCCTGAGAAGGATAATATTTTGGTTATTTCGTCTTTTAACTTGACTGCCCAGTCAAGAAAAAGTCGTCATAACCACAGTGTCCTTTAATTAAATAAATAAGGAGTTGTTCTAGTTCTTGCAGTCACGTGGATATCGATCCCAGATACGTTAACCTGCGTCTGCCGCGGTTACTACGTTCAAAAGTATCACGTTTCGTATCCGCCTTTAAAGAATGCACACCGCTGACACCAAGCAGCTGTTTATAATCACGTGCTACGTAATTGAGTATCTTTCCTACTGATGGGATACCTTTTCTCACTCTTTCCTTAACTCAAAAAGTCTGCTCTACTTCATGTCACTTACTAAGGAAGGCATGAAAGTCGTCCCTACATCTCTTTTGTGGACTACGGTGGCCCTGACTTTGAGAGCCAAGAGGTTTGATCAATGTGCTTACAACAGGCCCACAGCTCTTTTGGCGAAAGGTAGTAAAATATGAATATTAATTGTGCGACCCGCCATCGCGCCAGTCTGTGGAATAAACTGCCGGCTTGTCTATTCTCTGATCATTATAATCTGGATTTCTTCAATGTTCTAGTGAATCTGATTCTTCTAGGCAAGTGTGCAACACCCTAGGCCAGCGTTTCCCAATTGGTGGGTAATCGCAACCCGGTACCGGGCCCTCAAAATAAAAAAACCGGTTCGCAGCACTTCTGCCTTGTTTACAAAAAAAAAAAAAAAAATTGTAAAACTCGCACAAGTACAAAACTGTATAAAAGCGGGCTTATTACCTTGGGCATTTTCTCCCTGTCCACCTTAGCAAAAAATTGCTCCATTCGCTCAAAATAGGCGAAACTGATCTATTTTACTTAATGTAATCAGCGGGGGAAGACGTTTTAAAGCATTGAGTGCTAAGGGCCAGTGTGACATTAACCGGGCCATGGCAGAATAATGTTTGGGAAACACTAGGCCGCATCATAGTTCACATCAGGCAAGTTGCGGCTAAACGCAAACCCATACAGGGAGGATTTTTTCAAAGCCACCTGGATGGAAAGTACTCTAAATACTGGAGATAAAAAAAAATATTCTAATGAAACTTTGCTTTATTTTTAAAAAGAAGCATATCTGCATTCAAAGGTTTTCGAAAATTCGCTTGCCACACTCGAAAATCGAACCAGCTAAAAACAGAAAAAATAAGATCATGAGGAATGTTTCCTTTGAATAAAATCTGCTATCTCCAGTATTTAGAGTACTTTCCCTCCTCGTGGCATCTAAAAATTTTAGCCTGTGTAGTATAAAAAACACCATAAGTTCGAGCATGACATAAATGCAAAAAATCAAAAGAGGTTTTGTCGTGGAGTATCGATTAAATTTTTGTAAGTGTTCCAAAGTTATACTTAAGAGCATTTTGCTAAATTGAGTAGATATCACTAATATGAATTTCAGACTTAGCTCAAGAGTGTGTGAGACCTCTGAACTTTTTACGCTAAAAAACAACGCGAGACTTGGCATGATATGATGTTGAATACATGAATATTTTTGAAGGGATATGTTGCACGAGATTGTACAGAAACAATAGCCGTTTTTATATTTTTACTAAACGAATATTTACTTATTAGGTAATCAAACATTGAATACTATTTTCGTAAATAGATCTGGTGAGAAACAATCAATCATTGTTTGAAAGTGAAAATTATTTCACTCCACACAGCATTATCAGTGATCAAAAGAATATTTTTTGAAGTAATAATTGCTTTTATATATCTTCTGAAATATCTATTTCAATTGGCTTTTAAATTGATTTCTTTACGAATAAAACTATCAATGTGAAAATCACCAAATTGGCATCTTCACTCATTCAAAGTTCATTGTTTTACTAAAACAAACTACTAATTATTAGTAGTTAAGTGTCTGTGTATAGAGTACATAATAAATTGTACATTGTGTGAAACATAAGTGGCTGTAACTATGCGATTAATGCCTTCACCTACTCATTCAATCAGAATTGATTGCGTTGATGCGCTAAAAACAATCCTGCAATATTATTACTAGTTTCTTCGACTTTGGAACTATCAGAATTCTCCTTTGCACGCTGATCTAGAAAGATAAAGTAGAAAGTAAATATAAATTAAGTAAAAGTAAATACAAATCTATGACACAGATCGAAGTAGAACACAGGAAGTCTTTGCTTTTATTTTATTGAAAAAAATTCCTCTTTAAACAAGGTTTTTATTATAAGTTATCACCTAAAAATAAGTCTAAACGAAAGTTATATTTTAGTATAATCTATTCTCTACTCTAACTTCTTACTTGTTTCGTGAGACCTCTGACTACCCCCTCCGGGTGGAACAGCAGTGTTATTATAATAACTAAACTAGTAACTTTTTACTTATTTTCTTTCCTCATTAACATTTCCATTCATCTAACCCACAATCATCGTCAATTCGCGTCTCAAATCAGAGCGCATACCAGGTACCGTCGAACGGGTCCCCGGTCCGACGCGTGGTGGGGGGAGGCTCCCAACGCGGGACCCCTACGAGGAGCAGGACACCACAACCGGCCCTCAGCGTGCGTGGGGTTGACCCCAAACTCGTCCAGCTGATTCTAGACGAGATTGTGGAAGGAGGCCCTAAGGTGCAGTGGGAAGATATTGCGGGACAAGACGTAAGTGATTCATTAAATTGATTGTATTTTAGACTTTAAAAATCATGAGCGCTGTCATGTTGCTTTTATTTCAATGTCACAAAGTTTAAAATTGCGCAGAACTAAAGTAAATTCATGTTAAGGCAGGGGTTATGATGATGGTGGATCTTTAACATTGGACTTATTAATGTTTCTCTAAACACACAGAGGCAAAGTGCCTATGGACGAGACCTTAACGTAGTTCTCAGACCAAGGTTTAAAACAAACACACAACTAAGTAATAAGGATTCATGCTGCATAGTGACTACAACGCTCCTGCTAAGTTTCAGTTACGATACACAGCTCGTCTGTCAGCTAATGCAACTACATGTGGTCTACGGATTGGCAGTTACTTCCCTACTTCGCAGTTGCAATTTCGCAGTGTCGTTGCATCCAAAGTTGTGGCTATTATCTAGCTATAAGCATGTGCCTTCTCATAACTTCGCAATGAACACGAACACCAAAACCGATCACAAGCCTGGCTTGCTGCCAAATTCAGCTCTGTAATTAACTATCGCTCAAGAAGCCCAGATATTAGCGACTTAGAAGGAACGTTGTTGGTACAAAATTTTAATCGTCTCATTCACCTTACTGCGTCAAAAAACGTTTGCTTTACAATTTTCTTTACAGTGTTATTTGAACAAAGCTATTCTTGGTCTCTCGTTATTCATACTGAAAACCGTATCACCGTATGCATTATTTCATGCGGAATGTCCTTTTTTGTTGTCCGGGTTTTTGTTTATGGCATCTCGCATATCAACCTAGGAAGTTATCGTCAGCAGCAGTTGAGAGTTTTTCTCAATGTAAATACTTTTTCGCGCGACCTAAGCTATACGTCGAGGGAGGGCACATTACTGTCTTTACCTTGCCTTGCTTGACTTTTTGCGCGTATCGCAAATAGCCTAACAATTGTTTAATTTCAGTGTCAAAAAAAACATGAAAAACGATCACACAATAGCTAACCTGGTGGCGTACCATGACGTCTTAAAACATTATTGTTCCATTCTTATTCCAGAGTGAAAAAGAGACGGAGCTATACAGGTCGTCTAGCTCCATCTCTTTCCCACTCTGGAATAGGAATGGAACAATGTTTTAAGCTTCATAATAACCCCCCTGACCTCTAATCAAATTATTTAAACTGAAACTGTTCAAATCATTGTTTCCAATTTATGCTAAATCCTCGTATGAAACAGATTTCAACTTTAAGCAATTCACAGTAAGTTGATTTCAAAATGACCATTTAAAAATTTACTAATGTTTGAAATTGTAGCAGAAATTGAACTTTATGTAGATGAAGAAGAAAAGCAAAACTTTATGATTACTTGTTTGAAAACAAAATTGCAATCGAAGAAATGATCGTGAGGTAATTAACTAGAGTTTTTCAAAAGGACCTATTATTATTAGTTTGAAAATAAAATTGCAATCGCAGGATAAATCGTGAGGTAACTAGAGTTTTGTAATGTAAACTTGTTCGTTGACCTTTAAAGTAACGGTGCGAAGCCGACACATCGGGTGACGACAACAGGCATTACATAAAAACATTTTCTTTTATCACGTCTGCCCCAATATTGCTTAAAGAAATGGTTTAACTTTCGGGCCAACATTTGGCTGGTTGCTTTTTAGAAGTACGAGGAGCTCGTTTCTTAATAATAACAGCCGCACGGGTCGATCTTTGAGGTTAAACCGTGCTTGCCTTGGTTGGTCCGTGGATGGGTGACCAAAATTACGTACCGAGTTTCCTCCGAGCCTCTAACAGCACGTTAAGCTGTTGCTCCCGGCTGTCAGTTGTAGGTCTTTGTCAGTCGTTACGAGTAGTCAGAAGCCGAAAGTACCAAGGGGTATCGTATTACCCAGTTACTGGGTTGTGGAGTTCAGATAGGCAGTCGCTTCATGTAAAATACTGGTACTCAGCTGCATCCGGTTAGACTGGAAGCCGACCCTAAGATAGTTTGAGAAAAGTCTAGGCAGATGATGATTTGGCTGGTTGCTTTTGTTTGGGTATTTAATTGATTAGAATGAGAACGTATTTATAAGACCAAAGAAAATGGTTTGGTTGTTTCAATGTAAAATACAATAAGAAAATAGGGTGGGAAATAGGCTCTACCCAAATTATATAGGATTTAACCATTACTGGCGAAATGTGGTAAAAGGAACACATCTGCCTAACACTTCGGATATCACAGCCGTGTCTTAAATTTCAAAAAGAAATTCCAACAATAAAAAAAAAATTGTAAACATACAGATAGTACAAGCAACTCTTTCGGTGTGATAGGCCGATTGCTTTCCATACATAATTGTATACCCGGCCCAATTCCTATTATAAACTGAACTGGACTGGCCTGGAGCCAAACTGTCTCCAACAACGTAGTTCTGATCTACGCCTTGTAAATAGCGTACCTAAAAACATTGCAAAACCGCAAAGCGATCAATAAAAATGTACTAGGCAAGCATAATGACAATGGCGGTGACCCCTTACTGGTATAATTTATCTTACCCAATCCGTTTCATGTAGAGGACTTTGAAATGCCCTTTTCCATTAGCTGATTAAGGCTCGATTGCACCATAAATCATGAATAGCGTTGAGTGCTAAACGTATTTTAAAAATTGTTCTGATTTTGTTATCTTCGTGCAATATTGTTAAAGAGCTGTGTCATTAATAATTTTGGGGGACAATACAGTATATTCTATATATTTACAAACGATTGCAGAAACAGCAAGATTTTTAAATACGTTCAACATAATTTTTTGAAACATTATTCTGTGTCTGTCATCTTCAAAAGATGGCCAGGAACAATACAATGTTTAAGGTGGAAGCGCAAGGGTAGCAAGCGATATTCAATTCCTTATTTCATTTTATTAGGGTTCCGTACCCAAGGGGTCAAACGGGACCCTATTACTGAGACTTCGCCGTCCGTCCGTTCGTCCGTCACCAGGCTGTATCTCATGAACTGTGATAGTTAGCCAGTTGACTGTGATAGTTCTGTTGCCGCTATAACAAAAAATACTAAAAACAGAATAAAATAAATATTTAAGGGGGCTCCCATACAAAAAAGTGATTTTTTTTTGCTCGCTTTTATAAATAATGGTACGGAACCCTTCGTGCGCGAGTTCAACTCGCACTTGGCCGGTTTTTTTTGCAATTTGCGGGTCAGTGTCTAGTCTTATGTTGACTTTTTCATGAAATAGTCATTCAATGGGATTAAATGAATTAAGAGGGTTGTATTATATACGTAAAAAATTAAAAATTTAAAAAACCCCCACAGACAAAACCTCTAAAAAAGAGTTTTTTTAGAGGTTTTGTCTGTCGGGGGTTTTTTAAATTTTTAATTTAATTTTTATTTCATGCTTTTTAAACTTAAATTATTTTTTCTTAGCCTTGACTGTCCTACTCCTGGGCTTAGGTCTCCTCCCATTACTTCCACTTTTCTTGGTGTTGCGCCTCTTCTCGCTTATTAAGAGCCCATACTACCTCAAATAGCTTTGCGTGATCCTCCGTTACGCCGAAAATACTGCAGCATTAATTTTGAAATAAATATATGTTAAAGTTGAGGATTATTGTTAAGTACTATGTTAGACGAAAACACGATTCCATAAAATTGACTCGATAGAAAAAAAATCCAAAGTTACCTCTAAACCGAACAATTAACCGCTGGTATTCAAAAAATACTGCAAATTAGATCATGAAACTTGGCATACTAACTGAACTAACTATAACGCAGGGCTTATGTTTTTTATTTTTCTTTAATTACTATTATTTTCACCGTAAAGAGAAAATACCTAAACTATCGGCGGCGTCTTGAAATTGTTCACTGCCGCCCAACCCCCGCTCAGTCTCGCTTCGGCTTTCGAACGGGATAGCTGTGTCGCTTGCGCACAGAACACACATTACGCAACAGGACGAAAACGTAAAATTAAAACGTTGAAGTACTTAGGTTTTTAGTGTTGGCGCAATGGGAAATAAGCGTAATAAAAATAAGAAGCGACTAAGTTGGCGTAAAGAAACAGGCAAACATATGATAAACGTAATGAAGTAAGTATCTATTTACGTATCTACTGACAGTATTATTGATTACAAACATGTAAGTAGATAGCATATGACACGTTTGGTGCAGTGGCTAAGTGATTGGCTGCTGCGCTAGGGGTTCGCAGGTGTTTCTGTATTTGTGAAGATCTGTGTTTGTAACTTTGTAAGTTTACAAACAAAAATGAACCGTCCACGATTCAAAGGAAATCCAGTGTGGGGAAACTTTTATAAAAATATAAAAAAATACATAAGTAAATAGGTTTGTTTTTGTATCATGACAACAAAATATAGGTATATAAATAAATGTAGTAATTATTTTTTTATAATTTTGCCCCATTCCAGGATTTCTCCTATAACGGAGACTGTGCGTTTACAAACACAAGTCTTTACAATTACCTATCTGCACTCTATAAAAATATTTGTACCGTGTGGTATCGAACCCGCGACCCGTAGCGCATCAGCCAAGCGCTTTAGAAAGTAATAAAAAAAAAAATAGGTATCTTCGGTAAGTACCTACCTGCAGGAAACAAAACTGTAACTTACTTATCCGACTGTAGTGCTACCTACAACATACCTACATACAATTTATGCACTTACTGACGCGGACGTACCTTGGTAGTTTAGCTAAATAATTATTATGTATCCTTCCAGATGACGTTGATTACACAGTACTGAAGGCGATGGTGATAAAGAGAATATTCGGGTAAATTCGTGAGTATCTTCTGCCGACCTAAAAATGTTTACTGATCTGTTATTAGTACTCACGGCTACATAATTATCAAGCTATATTTATCCAGTATAAGCTGATCTCACATTGTATAGGCATTCCGTACAATGAGAGGTCAGCTTATACTGGAGAAGTATAGCTTTGATATGTAGCCACGCGTAGTCTGCAGTTCTGCACCCAATTTGTATTTCTAATATACACGTAGGTAGGTTATTGTTATTCATGCGGCAAGACTGCTTTTATCGAAGATTTCGTCGATTTCGTCTTGTTTTGTATATTTATAGGGTTCCTTATCCAAATGATAAATAAAAAGATGTAAGGTCTAAGTAGGTATTAACTTGCCACGTGTGATTGTTACAGGACCCAAATACCTTCGGATGATGTAGGAATATTCGGACGAAACAAATCTTCATAATATATTACAAAATATAGAATTGTAAGTTATACATGTTTGATCATCTCACAAAATTAACTGTTCCCCCTAGGGCAGTCACTACCGCTTGGTACTACTTACGCGTAACGGTACTATCACGAAACTGGCGAGTTCACGATAAAACTTTTCATAATGTTGGACTTTTAGGGTTCCGTATTATTTATTCATGTTGACAAAATCATGCTTCCAGGTGTACTTTTATAATGAAGATTGTGTTTTCTTGCAGATCACAAGTACCACCTGTGAATATGAGCTGTTCACTGAATATACATAGTGACGAATGAATACTGGATGCATAAGCTGTTGCCCGCGACTTCGTTTGCGATACAGGATAAAAAATAGCCTATGTCCTTCTCCAGAACATGGTCTACCCATGTGCCAAATTACATCCAAATCCGTTCAGCCGTTTTAGTATGAAAGGGTAACAAAAAAAGAAACTCACTTTCGCATTTATAATAGTTAGGAAGTTAGGATTATAATTTCTTACTTCATATACCAAAACTATCTTTTTTTTTTACAAATTTTTACACAACCCTCCGCAGTACGACACATCAGAAAATGAATGTGATGATGATGATACTAATTGGTACTTACTAGATTTTTTTTTAATGAGAAGGTTGTATGTTGAAATGCAGATTTGCAAGAATTCATCAAATATTTTTATTCTGGTCATTTCAGGTACGAACTGTACGAAGTGAGTTTAAATAATCCTGTAGAAGGGAAAGTTGATTTTGTGTAGTAATAAATATGCCAATTATAGATTTAAGTGAAGTAAAATAAATGTTGTATAACTTTGACGATGTTTAATTACTTTCTAAAAACGTATGGTATATCCCATACCTACCTAACCTACCTACCTATCCTACGTACGTACCTACCTATATTACCTACCTATCCTACGTACGTACCTAACTATACTACCTACCTATCCTACGTACGTACCCACCTATACTACAAACCTTCCTACTTACGTACCTACCTATCAGTGGCGGAACTATCATACAAGCCGAAAAGCCCGGCTTGCCTAACAATAAAACACAACAAATATGAAAGAAAAAAACATTCCAAACAAAAAATGTATGTCAAAATAATAATAACGTCAAATTTCGCGCGCATTTATCAAGAATACACGATGCGCGACGTTGCCAAAAAAATTCTAATATCTCCTATACCTACCGGCCGCGAGACTGGCTCGCTCTAACACTGAACAAAAGAAGAGTTCAAGCTTATTTCGCTATGTTCGTTCGGATGCTCCCACTCGCACTCACTGACTTCTGCATTTGGCTTATCGGACCTCTCTGTTTTTCCTAGTAAAATGTCTCTTGTTTTGATAAAATTGATAGGTATTTATCTGGGAATTTGTATGGAGTTAAAAGCCGGGCTTTTCTTTGAATGTGTGCGTGTATGTCAGTGTAAGGTTGAGAGAGAATGTGTGTTCGGATTCGAATTGATTTCAAATTAGTTCATATTTGTTTTGAGCGATTACTACGTACGTACCTTCCTATACTACGTACGTACCTACTTATCCTACGTACGTACCTTCCTATACTACGTACGTATCTACCTATCATACGTACGTACCTACCTATCCTACATACCTATCATACGTACGTACCTTCCTATACTACGTACGTATCTACCTATCATACGTACGTACCTACCTATCCTACTTACGTACCTTCCTATACTACATACCTTCCTACGTACGTACCTACCTATACTACATAAGTACCTATCCCACGTACGTACCTTTCTACCTAAACTACCTACCTACATACTTACCTACAAAAAATATAGTATTTTAGGGGATTTTTCGCTGCGGGTGCGTACCAGTCACAGTTGTTTGTATTAAACAAACAAGTGTGATAATTGAATTAGCGATGTAAATATAGTATTTTTCGTACTATATTATTTTTCTATATTATATGTATAGTACAATTGACTATAATATAGTACGGGTGGCAAGCACAGTCACATTACACACATACACGGTGAAAACTATAATACACAAACTTACTACTAAACCAATGGGCGGAACCCTCAGCGCAAAGTTGACTCGCGCTTGACTGGAATTTTGTAGCAGTAGGTAAAATAGTTCGCACGGTAACGACATCAAGCTATAACTTTCCAGTATCAGCTGATTTCGCATTATATAGGCTTTCCATTCAATGAGAGGTCAGCTTATACTGGAAAGTATAGCAAGATGAGTAGCCGTTAGTAGGTACCTACAACATTGAAACTAAATTTGCTATGTATAATTTTATGTTCATTTATTGACAAGTTAATATTATATTCATTTGATAATTTTATTACTTAGTACCTACTCGTCCGATAATCCAGTTTACTCTAACAAAATCGCTTCAACCGCGTGCGCCCGCGTGACCGCGAGCAGTAGTGTGCGAGCGAGATAAAGAGTGAGTGTGGCGCGGCGAAGTGGGGGCCAAATTAGAATTTGAGCTGAGGTTGTATAGGCTCTTAACGAAAACAAGGAAAGATGAATTAAAAAAAAAAAAACTTGAGCTTTTAGGGGGGACGGGGGTGTGCAGCCTACGCCCCTGGCGATGCCCATGGTTACAAGTGACAAGAATTCAAATTTCCAATCAACTAGACCCGTAGATGTTGTTTAAATCCCTTCATCAACTAGAAAAGAGGTGATGAGCATCAAACGGCTGAGCAGATTTTCTCGAAACATAGCTAAGAACACTCTCGATTAAAATACCTTTTAAATGACACCAATTTTATCAAAATCGGTTCATCCGTTTGGGAGCTACGATGCCACAGACAGACACACAGATACACACGTCAAACTTATAACACCCCTCTTTTTTGGTCGGGGGTTAAAAATATGAATTTCACGGGGTTGTCCTGGCGCTTCCACCTTGAACACGTTTAACGCGTAACGCATTTAGGTATGTCTGGTGCAAGCGAGCTTAAATCTAAAAGACAAAAAAAAATCTGCCCTACAAACAATACCACAGTGAAAGTTTACTCTATCAATAGAAAAAAAGGCAAATAAAAGATAGACACAGACCAATTAGGTGAATGTATAGAAATCGAATCGATTCGACGATAGCTGAAAAAAGTTATTCAAACACTTTTTACGTTGTAATCAATCAAACAAGTTGCTGATAACATTTCGTTAATATTCTTAGAGAAGTGTTAACAATTTGAATGCAAATAATATTCTTTAATCATCCTTTAAGAGTCAATCATGTCTTAAATGATCAATAGAGATTAATTATCATTTAACTTTCTTCTTTTGTTTGGTTAGGTATTGTGTAGCAATCACCGGGGTTTGTGTTAAAACTGGGTAGGCACAGGCAGCGTCAGTATCTGCTAACCCCTCAACACCCCGGCCGAGTAGGCCTGGTGAGTAACTACTTAATGAGTTGTGTGTACTACATAGTTCACAGACGTTCTTCACTCTTACGCCCTAAGTAATAAGGTTGAAAAATGGTCGACCGTCAGTGAACTCGGTAGTACGGACGACGACCAATCAAGCTATGCAAATTCAAATTAAGCTAATCTCACATTGCACGGAAAGCTAATACAAACCGAAGTCAGGTTATACTGGTGCTATGTATAGCTTGAAATGTCGCCGTGTGTACGTGATTTTGCAATGTTAGAAGTGCTGTCACCGGGCCTAAATAAAAGTTGTCATGTCGATATACCAAAAGAAGGTCAAAGATAATCTAAGTCCATCTAAAACAGACATACTTATGGCGTAGGAGTACATCGTGAGCCTGGCTTTAATAGTGTGAAATTGTCACCACGCAGTGTGCAAGCGTAATGATCAGAAATCAGAATAGGGGATAATCCTATTTTTTTTTTCTTTGTCCGTCGGGTAGTTTATTGAAAAGTATTGGACACGTATTTTTTCTTTTTTCACGTGGTCATAAAATTACGGAGATATATTGAGTTGAAATGGCGCATGACGTCACATGTAGGTAAGTTTTATACCTACTTGTGACGTAGTAAGCCCCCACTCTCCAACTTTAATGAGTTCTAACTAAGTAATTTTTTGATATTTTGATAAAACAAAAAATATGTGTCTAATATTTTTGTATTACCTGTCTGACGGACAAAATAGAATGTCGTTTTCTTTACCCAGTCCGATCCCCTATAGGTAGATTTTATTTATCTAAACTTCAAGAAGTAAGTGACTTGTGGATTAACATCTCCATATAAAATCCCGGAATGATTTTTAAGATCCGAAATAACAGATAAGATCACGCCTGTAGTCCACGAGGGTTAGGCAAAGATGTACATAATAGTACAGCCACATTTCGCAAGTCCAATGTAAAAGGGGCGAGCCTATTGCCAACAACCGGGCAAAATTCCAGACTCCGTGGCTGCAAAACTCAAACTCAAAGCATTTATTTCAATTAGACCATTACAGGCACTTTTGAATGTCATTAAAAAAACGCGAAGCTACAGTCCCAGTCACAAGGCATAATAACTTGTGCAAGGACTGTAGTTGCCCATTCCAAATAGTAGATCTGTAACTGAGCAATTTCTAATGGAAAATCTAATAACATTTTGCCCAACCCGTGAATCGAACCCAAGACCATCATGCTCTTGCTCAGCAGTCGCGCTTGTTACCACTAGAAAAGAGGCAATAAGTTCCGAAATAAAGCTGTTAAATTAGGGGAAAGTGATTATGCACATCATCATCATCATCAGCCTATAATGTGCCCACTGCTGGGACACAAACCTCTTCTCTATGAGAGGGAGTGGGCTGTAATCCACCACGCAGGCCCAGTGCGGATTGGTAGATGTCACATGTCTTTGAATTTTTAGTTCTAGGACATGTCGGTTGTCTTACGATGTTTTTCTTCACCGGTTTTGAGGGCACCGGTGATGAAATAAATTACACAAAGTAATGCGCCTGCCTGGGTTCGAATCGAACCCATGGCTCACTGCTCGTAAGTCGGGGCTGCCACCTCGTGGCCACCGCTGTTGTTATTATGCACACGTGTTACTTACTTCTTTAAAGTTTAGGCGAATAAACTCAACCTATTTCGATCTCTGGTAATGATCAATTCTCATTCCTTCTCTGGCCAGGGACAAATCTCCTCTGAAAAACGCAGCGTAATTCCGCTGATCGAGCAAACGTTGCAGACCCACTTTTTGTTCACTCTGATAAACCTTGTTACTTGAAAAACTACAGTTCCGGATAAATGTTACTTAGGAATTACTACGAGGTCCGACAGACTGAGCGGAAATTTACCGCTTTTTTCCGCTCAGATTTTTCGCATTTGTTACACAGTAGGGAGCAAAAGTAAAGACGGCTCGTTGGTAAATAATGACTGCGTTATGGGTCGGCCAATCATGTTAAGCGACGCATGCTAACATCGATGTCGAGGTACCGTGTTTCATATCGAGACCCGTCCCTGGAGGCCTACTCTCTTTCTCCGAAACGTAACTTCGGCAACGAACGAAAATTAAACGTAATTACGTTTGTGACCCTACTCTATATAATTTGCGGACGCACACAAGAAGTTCGAATTCACAGACAATTAACATGAACGAATGTATTGAATGTTATTGTGTGCGTTAGAGTAGACCTCCAGCTGTCATTCATCTGTGGCATTTGACAATAGATAGCGAGGAAATAAAACTCTAAATAATAATATAGTCGCCATTCTATAAAAATGCCTAAGCCGACAGTCTAAATATATTCTGGCACGGTAGGAACTAGACCGAAATCTACCAAATACTTTCAAGTATTTTAAAACCTGGTTTTTACCCTGGATTATGCATACTCGTACTTGGAAGCCCTGGTATTAATGTGGCAAGTATATCCTATGCCTATTTAATTTAATTAATTTATTAATTATATTAGGTACTATACAAGGTGTTATTTTGCATCCTCGACAAATTCAAAGAGGTAACTATGCTAATGATTCTCGACCCGAATCAATAATAAAATGGGTAGGTCATTTTTTTTTCTTATTAACGGAAATCGGTAAATGTGAACCACCCGTGTTTTAAACGCCGCGCGCCGCCCGTCTGATCCTCGTATAACCGCGCTTTAACACATACAAACAATCTCAAACGTTTATTCGATAATTTCTTATTCCCTAAACCACGTTAAGGGGGTTAATCAATATTGATGATATACTGACAATCTTAAACAACCAAATAATCACCTAATAATTAACTCGGTACCGTAATTTAAATTGATTATTTATGTCTATTGTGACAACCTCCTCAATTTTGACGAGGTTGTAAAGAACACCTTGTAAATCTATTGCCTTGGTCGCAGAGCATGTTGCAATGTGTTATTGGGGTTTTCCATCAAGGATTGCTCAGTAGCCGCCACGGATTCTGGATTTATGCCCGGTTGATGGCAATAGGCTCGACCCCTATTACAATGATAACTGGCGAAATGTGGGTGTAATATTAAGTACACCTCTGCCTAACCATTTTGGGATTACAGGCGTGATGTTATCTTATTTCTATTGTAGAGGACTGCTTTTAATAATAGCGTAGTTTCACCGTGCTAGATCCAGTCGTGTCGATACAGTTGTTTTGTTAGATCGTACAACATCTCCGTAAAGATATGCGTGACCCACCGAAGTGTATTCAAGCGACTTTGATTTAACTTCTATTGTTCTGTATCGTCTTATAGTAATCGGTCGTGTCTGTTTTCGTGACGATATTTTTTTTTACTAAGCCTAAGAAAAAACGTAAAATAGAATTGTTAACACACGTTTTATTTGTCATTACATACATTTTGGCTGTGTAGCCATTGTACTTTTGTATGGAAAAGCTGCTGTTTTTTTTAAAGACTGGTGAAGTTTTTAAAGTGTCTAATGTATTTGATCAATCCTTAGTAAAAAAGATAATTCGGGGTTTTCGCTACACCGCACAGTGGAACGAATGTATGGGAGCGGTTGGACGTAGACATGTCCGAAAAAAAAGAGTAAAATTATGCCAAACTAATGATGCCATCTTATTCGATTACTTAATGCCTTCATAACTTGTGGTGATGAATTTCTTCATAACTCCCATATTTCGGGAGTAATTTGAGAAAATGTGAAATTTTACTATGAAAATGAGTGTATCGAGCTCTCTCCCTCCTGATTCCGGGCTTGTTTCAAGTAGCGGTCTCTAATATCATAATGCTAATACTAAGAGCTATATTTAATACTAAGACACATAGTGCGCCAAATGTGCACTTTCTGGGATAAAGAGTGATGTTTATTTTATAACACAATTTTTTTATTTTTTGTTTATTTTGTTGATTAAAACCGTTTTTCTAAAGGTTTACCTTATTACAATAACATTTCTGAGCAGCCAATTAGAGAAGATATAAGCTAATTAGGATATATAATTAGGGACTTAAGGTTTACATATAAAACTGATGCACTAATGATTACTGATAAGAACATTGCTATTATTTAATTACTAAATGGCTCTTAATACACTAATTTAGCATGCATCATTTACTAATTATCACAATAACTAATTACCTTGCAATATTTAACAAAGGATACCTGGGATACCTGGATTTTATATAAATAGGTCACTATTAGTAACTTTAAAATCAGTGTTGATTTACACCTCGTTGTATCCAAGCTAATCTCGCAATGTATTTTCCAAATTTTAATACAAATCTTGATATTCACGTTGCTTTATGCGCACGCGCACATAAAGATTTACGCGACTTTAACTATTTGTTCAGTGTTTTAAAAGATAACAGTTGTGTTCAGTTATGTGAAAGTGCTGAAACAAGTTTAAAAGACTGGTGTCGTCGATTTTGCTACCGCATTTATGCAAAATGGACACAGTCTGGAAGAAGCACAGATAAGTTTCGGAAGAAACATGAGATTTGGCTACAGGCTGCAATTCAATGGCCGGAATTACAGAATGAAAATATGGAACCTTCTACAGAAAATATAAGTGACGTCATCGAGCCCATAATTTCTCCTGCTAAATCTAATGCTTCAACTTGTACACATCCTAGTCCTCGTAAATCTTTTGAGGACCTTAGTAACCGGCAAAAAAGAAGACGCACTGAAGATAGTCTTTCATGCAGCAGTAGCAGCGCTGAAATTATGTTTTCGGCCGAAAGGGCGCTTCAAAAGGCAGGACAAAGCGATACAGCTTATGTTATGAAATACTTGACGGAGAATCCAGAAGAGGCCTCAAAAATCAAAGCCTTCATTGAAGGTAAATCAATTCAGGTACGGGAAATATCCCCTTTGAAGGCATTGGCTCTTTATGTATCGATGAACTTATCGAAATGGCGCTATAACACTCTTCGGGATTTCAACACTCAAGAAGGAGCTCTTCAATACCCGAGTTACTACATGTTGGTTAAAGAAAAAATTAAGTGCTATCCGGCCAAAGAAGATCTCACAGTTACAGAGAGCTCTGCAAAAATCAAATTACAAGCCTTGATGGATTTAACCTCAAGAAGACTTATTAGGTCGTTAGAAACCCCTGTTGATCCCAATCAACAGCTCGTATTGACCAGCAAATGGGGTTTTGACGGATCATCTAGCCAAAGCATTTATCATCAAAGGACGAGTGAAGATGAGCAAATCGATCTTGCTAGTAATTTTATGATTAGTCTTGTACCACTGCGGCTCGTCTCAAAAGGTGTAACAATTTGGGAAAACGAGCGACCATCTTCCACTTCATTTTGCCGGCCAATATTGTTTAAGTTTATAAAGGAAACCAAAGAAAATGTGCAGAGAGAGATGGCTGAAATCGAAGCAGAGATTGAAGCCTTAACTCCATCCACCATCACTGATGGAATTAGTGTCAAACACCAACTGCTGTTGACAATGATTGATGGTAAAATTCATTCCATTATATCCAATACAGCAGCTTCAGTGTGTGACATATGCAAGGCTTGTCCTAAAGAAATGAATAATTTAGAGTTAATCAAAGATAAACACGCAAACGAGGACATGTATAAATATAGCTTAAGCACCCTTCACGCTTGGATTCGCTCAATGGAATGCTTATTACACATTTCCTACAAATTAGACATAAAATCATGGCAAGTAAGGGGTGATATAGCAAAAAGGCAAGTTGATGACAGGAAGAAAAGAGTTCAAGAGGCTGTAAGAAGAGAATCGGGCTTACTTCTCGATGTTGTGAAACAAGGCAGTGGATCCACCAACAATGGCAACTCGGCAAGGAGATTTTTTGAAAACTACACTAAATCTGCTGAACTGACCGGAATAGATGCTATGCTTTTAAGAAAAATCTGTGTGATCTTGCAGTGTATTTCATCAGGAGAGAAGATCAACGTAACTAAATTCCGAGAGTTCTGCTTTGATACTGCTAAGCTTTACGTGGAGTTATACCCATGGTATTATATGCCTTCTTCACTTCATAAAATTTTAATGCATGGGCCAGACATAGTTCAGAACATGTCAATTGTGCCCATTGGTTTTCTATCCGAAGAGGCATCTGAGGCTAGAAATAAAGATTTTAGAAAATATAGAGAGGGGCATTCTCGAAAGCATAGCAGTATCTCATGCAATGAAGATATTATGCACAATCTTTTACTGTCTTCTGATCCACTTGTTACAAGTATCCGTCCAAAAGGAAATAAGTTTGTAAAAAAATCTTCTTTTAAGGAATTTTATGAGCTTACGGATTCTGAGAAAAGTGATATCGAATTTGTTAACATAAATGATTTAGCGGACATCGATTCTGAATTTGAATTAATTGATGATGATGATGATGACGAAGATAATTAAATGATGTTATTGTTTTAAAATGTGTAACTTAGTAAATTAGAGCTTACATCTTAATTATTTATTGTACTTTTAATGAAACTAGGTAATTTATTATCAACTTACTTAAAAGTCATACTCTCATCAGTTCTTGTGAATATTTTTGTTAATATATATTTCTGTATATATATAATATATTTATAGACCTCTTAATAAGTCTGTCTGCGGTTTAAAGTAAATACAAATGGGGAAAAAACGTTTTTTTTTTTTAAATTTTCATTTCCTTTTATCCCAGAAAGTGCACATTTGGCGCACTATGTGTCTTAGTATTAAATATAGCTCTTAGTAATAGCATTATGATATTAGAGACCGCTACTTGAAACAAGCCCGGAATCAGGAGGGAGAGAGCTCGATACACTCATTTTCATAGTAAAATTTCACATTTTCTCAAATTACTCCCGAAATATGGGAGTTATGAAGAAATTCATCACCACAATTTATGAAGGCATTAAGTAATCGAATAAGATGGCATCATTAGTTTGTCATAATTTTACTCTTATTTTTCGGACATGTCTACGTCCAACCGCTCCCATACATTCGTTCCACTGTGCACCGTGTATAAACATGGTTTATTTTTGGAATGCAAGCCATTCCACGAGTAACTCAGAGGAGGCAAATTCAATTTTGTTCAAGAAACTAATAACGATGTTAGAAAATACATAATTAAAATATCAGTATAATATAAAGAGCGCATAAACGAAAGTAGGTAATAAATATTTTATGTTTATTACTTTAGTTTTCTCTTAGACTCGCTCATTGGTCTATTAGTCACAACTCACAGAATAGCAACTGAGCGTGACAGTGGTTCGACCCCAGGTTGGCAAACGTTTTGTTATAAGAATTTATTGTGCGAACAGTCAGTCTGTGGGATTCACTGCCGGCTTCTCTATTCCCTGATCATTATAATCTGGATCTCTTCAAAATTCGAGTGAATAGGTTTCTTCTAGTCAAGCGTACTCCACCCTAGGCTGCATCATAGCTTCACATCAAGCGAGTTGCGGCCAAACACTTTAACAAAAAAAAAAACTCAGTATTCAGTAGCCCCGAATCCGGATTTTTGTCTAGCTCGCGGCAATAGGGTTGCCCCCTATCACAAGAACAAACATAAGTAGTCAAATATCGGTTATACTTTTATCACTGCCTACCCCTTTCAGGGAAAATAAGATGTTTACCTAATTATTTAATGATTTATCTTTGTTTGTAGGCGGCCAAGCAAGCGCTACAAGAGATGGTAGTGCTGCCCTCTTTGAGGCCGGAACTCTTCACTGGACTTCGGTCTCCAGCGAGAGGACTACTCCTCTTTGGACCACCAGGAAACGGTAAATATTATCTTTTATTCGCTCACTTTCTTTTGATCAAATTTTTTCATCTATGAATACTACTTAAGTAGTTCTGGCTCATACAAATATCACGTAACATAAGAATGTATTCACTTATTGGTGCTCCTTGTTTTGTTTTTTAAAACAGCAATAAAAATACTTCCGTGACTGCGCGAACTAAACAAAAAAACGTAGGAATTCGGTTAGTGTAAGTTGGAAGCAAGTTTTTGACAATGTTATGTTTAAGTCCATCACCAGGTCACGATGCATATCGTAGATTTCCTCGTCACATCATAACGTGACACGATGCGACGTCGTCGTATCCTGAAATAATAGTAAAAAAATATATTCATATAAATATTTTAAGTGCGAAATAAACTCTATTCTGTTACTTTTCACGCCTCATAAACTGAACACTGGTATTCCATGACCTGGATTAAGACATAGGCTACATTTTATCCTGGATAATGAATGGCACGCGTCGGATAATTTCCGATCGCAACCTATGTGAAGTCGCGAACAATAGTCAAACCCTGATCGCATTTTCTGACACTTTGCACCAAAATCATAACGGATGAGATAGAGTAACTGGGACACTTTCAATTGCCTTGCGTATCCGGAGTCATAAATTGTAGCCGACAGATACCACTGTTTGACGTATCCCTTAGCGGCTATAAGGCTTTCCAAAGCGCCCCAAAAAAAAAATGGCTTAAAAAGGTTGACTGGTAATAGTGACCGATATTTGAACATGTGATTGTACTCATGAAAAAAAACAACTTTCCCAAACAAAACATTTTTTTTAACCTAATTCGCTTTTATTATATTAACACAACAGCCGTAGGAATTTCGCGACCTATCAGCTGTTAGCCGCTTCATGTCGTTCACAGTGGGCAGGCAGATCCGGATCCCGCGGCTCGAAACTCCGAATTTCATAAACAACCTCTAAAGAGGTCGTTGTACTCATCATTATGAACAAAATTTACTATGGGACCAAACCAAAGTAAATAGCGAAAAAAAAATTGCTGTTCCGTACTTTATGTTCACATAACTCGTCAAAATGTAGGGAACAGCTGATTTTTTTTTCACGATTTCGGGTTTGGTCTCATAGTAAAAGTTGTTCATAATGTTAAGTAGAATGACCTCTTAGGAGGTTGTTGGTGTTTTTCCAATAACCCTGTATAAACTAATCTTCAATTTGTTGATACGCAGGTAAAACGCTACTAGCCCGGTGCGTAGCGGCCGAGTGTTCGGCGACATTCTTCTCCATATCCGCGGCGACGCTCACCAGCAAGTACGTCGGCGAGGGCGAGAAGATGGTGCGAGCGCTCTTCCAGGTTGCCAGAGAACTGCAGGTGAGATATCAAGAAAGGAAAACGGGCAATCATCATCATCTTACTTCCTGCCCTTGTCCTATTCTACTTGGGGTCGGCGCAACACGTTTTCTTCTTCAAGAAAGAAAAACGGGCCAAGAAGAAGGTTTATTCTCCTGTTGCGGAAGCTAGAGGATCTAGCTATTCAGGTCAGCACATTTCGCGCACGTTTAGGAGCGGGTGTGTCGGTTTCAATATTCCGTGTAATAAGGACAGGTTTTCAATGCAGTTTAAATGTTTTGGGCACGTTCAGTTGTTTTGGAGAAATTCGCCCTCAGTAAGATTAACCAATCAAAACAGCCACTTCAGGATCGGGAAAGTCGACTAGACTTTACATGCCCTAGCTAGACATACTAAAGAATCGTCAAAAAATATGTAGGCTTTTCAGGTGGGCTGATTTCGTATGAACAAAAGTCAAAATCCGATCTCTCCGTGATCGGTTTTTTCGAAGTTCGAAAGGAAAACTATAATAAATACACAACGTAGTTTCAGTTTTTAGGAACCCAGTATCCATTTCCTTGATATACTTATATTCCTTAATTCGTCTTTTTCATCAATCGGCGAACTAAAGTTTCTTCAACAAAAAAAAATCGTTCTGGCCTCCACAAACTCATCATCATCTGCCTAGCCTTTTCCTAACTATGCTAAGGTCGGCTTCCGTCGGAAATCTGTAGTAATTTACATGTAGCGACTGCCTATCTGACCTCCACAACCCAGTTAGTACTGAGTAATATGATACCCCTTGGTAAGAATGGTTGTCAGACTTTGGCCTTCCCAAACAAATAGGTTACTCAATCCTACAACTAAGCTCTGTGTCTCATACTCGACTACAAAATCAAAAGTCATTTATTCAAACTAGGCTGATAATCAGCACTTTTTGAACGTCAAAATTACAAGAGACAGTCCCCCAAAACGCCCGCCCTTACTTCGCCACTTCCTAGTGTTTTAGCTGGGAAGAAGAAGTGGCGGAACAAACTCCCCAGCAACACATCTGTCTGTTAGGTTAGAAGAACCAATTAAAACGTCCCATGCCTTGCAAATAATTAACACTCCCGCGCCACTTACTCGTTATCTCGCTAACAACATAACTGCAAGTCAATGACCTCCTTTCGAACGCATACTCGTGATAAAAAACCTAGGTATAGAGCATTTTAATACACTTTCAAATAGAGGTTATTAGTTCTAGGTATTCGGTTAATCAAGCCTGGTAGACCTATTGGTGGCTTGCTGCAGTTTAGTATTATATTTGAATAAGACACTCTTTATGGTTAAGCCGTGTTTGCCGAGGTTGGTCCGTGGATGGGTGACCATAATTACATACCGAGATACCATACTTAATTCCTCTCCATAATTACATTCCTCCGTGCCCCGGAAAGCACGTTAAGCCGTTGGTCCCGGCTGTCATTTGTAGATCTTTGACAGTCGTAACGTGTAGTCAGAAGCCAAAAGTCTGACATCCAGTCTTACCAAGGGGTATCGTATTACTCAGTACTAACTGGGATGTGGAGGTCAGATAGGCTGTCGCTCCATGTAAATTACTGCAGTTTTCAGCTACTTTAGGTTAGACTGGAAGCCAACCCTAAGATAGTTTAGGAAAAGGCTAGGCAGATGATGATGACTCTTTAGTAATCAAACTCTTTAATATGGCAACCTGTAATGAGATTCATGCCGATCTTACATACAAAACTTTCATCCTCTATTATCTTTTTGAACAGATGGATCGTTCAAAAATCCTGTTGCTTTTAGCGTGTGAAGCCCTTAATGAAGCCGTCAACCATTCAACATTCTGCACATCAAATTAAGTAACACTGCGCAAAAATGACTGCTGAGAAACGAAAAATCAGGGTTTACTTAGTGCAGGGGGGTTACTATGACGCTTAAAACATTATTGTTCCATTCCTATTCCAGAGTGGGAAAGAGATGGAGCTAGACGACCTGTATAGCTCCGTCTTTTTTTCACTCTGGAATAAGAATGGAATAATAATGTTTTAAGACGTCATGGTACGCCACCTGATGGAAGCATTGAATAGTAGAAGGGTGAAGGAGGTATTTAAAGTAAAGTTTATAACATTTTAAATATGTATATTTTCAAGCTCGAACCAATAATACACATTCAACTTTGATTAAAATCGGTTGAGTGGTTCCGAAAATTCATCATTATCATTTCAGCCGAAAGACGTCCACTGCTGGACATAGGCCTCCCCCAAGTGTCGCCACATTGAACGGTCCCGTGCGACTCGCATCCAGCGGATCCCCGTCACCAGGTCCTCGGTCCATCTAGTGGGAGGCCTTCCAACGCATCGTCTTCCGGTTCGCAGTCGCCATTCCAAAACTTTTCAGCCCCATCCACCGTTCTGCGAGCAATGTGCCCTGCCCACTGCCACTAAAGTTTGGTAATTCTTCGGGCTACGTTGGTAACCTTGGTTCTCTTGCGGATGTCCTCATTTCTGATTTGATCACGCAAGGAACTCCGAGCATAGCTCCCTCCATTGCCCTTTGGGTGACTTTAAGCCTTCTGATGAGGCCCATTGTGAGCGACCACTTTTCGGTCTCGTATGTTATCACTGGCAACACACACTGTTCGTCATTAACTTGTCTTGAGACACTGCGCCCAGTCGAGATGGATTCGACGATTGACCTCTTCCTCAAATTTAGATCTACCCAACTGGACCGTTTGTCCCAGGAGGACATATAAAAAAAAACGTTTATTGCAGAAACATGTACAACTTTTACAGTAAATCTTACATAGGGACCTCCTTTTAAGTAAATTATATACCTGTGCTAAGAGGCCCCGCTCTTCAATCACAAATAAAAAAATGGTAAAAGTGATGTACATATTCGTCTACAACTTCGAGTGTAGTGTCTCCGATCTTGATAGGAGTGGGTGTTACATGGTCATTCAACATCATCGAACATTTCGAAGATTAGCTAGTTGTTTTATACCTTATTTAAGATATATTTTCTGTTTGATGTACTAAATCAAACATTCAAAGTTGTTCGTTGGCTTACTGGTCATACAGTTTAACTTCGATCGACAGGACAGACTAAGCGTTATTAAGTTTTTCTATCGGGAATTACCAAATACACGGTCCCCTTATGTCTCCTAGTCACGCACATGAGACATTGGCGAAATAGTAGTGTAATTCACACCTCTGCCCTTTAGTGTGTTACGTCATCGATGTTTGTATAGGTACTGTTACAGTTAATAAATATGTAGATTAATAACAAACTACCTACAAGTTTGCACGGAACCCTAGGTACGTGACTCCAACTCGCTCTTGGCCGGTTTTCTTTTATACCAACTTTCTATGAAAATATGTCGTCTTCGTGTCACTAAAACTTATTTACAAAAAAAAAAAAATAACCGACTTCCATAAAACACTAAAAAGTGGCAAATAATTTTAGTTTCGGCAGTCGGTGACTGGTTTGTTTCATTTACTTTTTTGCCACCGACTTCCGAAACTAAAATTATTTGCCACTTTTTAGTGTTTTATGGAAGTCGGTTATTTTTTTTTTTGTAAAATAGTTTTTATTTTAGCCTTTTCAGTTACTGTTGTGGTATCTCACTTTAATCCTAGTCAAGTATAATTTTTACATTTTAACTAGACAACCAGCACATCGTCCATACATACGACAAAGGACAAAATGCATAATAAAGAGGATGACTCAAAAAGTACCTAAGCAAAGATAATAAAATTCATATGGGTCCACCGGGCAAGCTTCTCTACCAAATGAATGAAAAATCATCTAAATCGGTCCAGTAATCACGGAGAAATCGGTGTACATACGTGAAAAATTTCCATGTAACAAAATTTTTAATAAAATGAAAACTATATGGCCAAACTATATTATTTTTTTATGGGACCAAATGGCAGGTATTCCACATCAAACTAAAGAAGAATCACGCAAATCGGATCATAAATCTCAGCGTAATTGGTGTACATACATAAAAAAAAAACTAATCGAATTGATAAGCTCCTCCTTATAGAAGTCGGTTAAAACAGTTTTTGTTTTAACTTATTATTGGTACAACTGGAAAGTGCATACCGTTACGATTCCAACAAGCCCAAACACAGCTAAGATTCATTGCCTTGTTATGGAGTTCCGAAGCCTGTCTCTTGGATTCATCATCAGATCTGATGGTAAAATGGTTCATAATGGACGCAAATGCTTCACTTGTTGTAGAAAATACCAAAATCGCTGTACGTTTTCCTATAAAATTTGAAGAGTTCCCTCGATTTCGCCAAGATTCCATCATCAGATCCTAACTTGGTGACTATGGGACCATTTGGGAAGTATACCCTTTCCAACAAAAAAAGAATTTTCCAAATCGGTTGGCAAGCGACGGAGTAATGCGCGAACAAACATAAGAAAAAAAAAAAAAAACATCCGAATTGAGAACCTCCTCTTTTTTTAGAAGTCGGTTAAAAATCAAACTCAAAAGTCATTTATTCAAATTAGGCTTCCCAGCAACATAAACTTTGTGCCTTAAAAGTTCACTGCCGGCTTCTTTATTTCCCGAGTATGAAATGATCATGATCTTGATCTTTTCAAAGTCCGAGTCAATCGGTTGTTTAGTCAAACGGTTCTTAGCGTGCTCCACCCTTGGCCAAATCATCGCTTCACATCAGGCGATGCGTCCAAACGCAAGAATATCCTACTAATATACAGTATGTTAGGTTAAACGAGGGACATATTGAGGGAGGGTATTCAGTATTCGATTCTCGTCCCAAATATGTAAAAAACCTATAACGTATATAGAAATTTTTTTAATGTTTCGTTTAGTGCCGAGATATTTTGGACTGTCCTAAGCCAGGTAAGTTTAAAGTATGAAGGGAAAATGGATTATACCTAAGAGTCATTGACCCGCTCACATGTTCTGCGATAGTATTAAGTCGCTAGCGCAAGGGTGTACATACACGTTGCGTGACATTTGCGAAAATTTTGGTATGGTTCTGTCTGTTATTTATCAGTGTTTTTTTTTTGTTTATATTTTTATTAGTATCATGTTAGCATGTACTATTATGGGTTTGAATATGTCCCTCGTTTAAACTAACATACTGTATTATAAACGCGAAAGTTTGTAAGTATGGATGGATGGATGGATGTTTGTTACTCTTTCACGCAAAAACTACTGAATGGATTTGGATGAAATTTGGAACACGGGTAGTTTATAACCTGGATTAACACATAGGATACTTTTTATCCTGGTAGTACAATCCCGTGGGACAGTGATCGAACTCCACGCGTGCGAAGCCGCGGGCATAGTCTAGTTTATCATAAAAAAAAGTTATACTGATCGCCCAATAAAAAACATAATATTTTATTCACATATTTGACCCTTACAAATATTTCACGTTCATGATCAAACTATACAATATAATAAAAATATCGCATATTTTAAAACTAGGCTATATAACGCGAGGTCGAATACACCACTTATGTGCTCCAATTAAAAAAGAAAGGTCGAAACAATCGGTCAAGTATGAATGAAAGTGATTTCCGGATTATTGGTTTTAACAAATTGTTTTTTTGTTTCAATGAAACTTGACACGAGCTTTTGCAGTATTTTTGAAAGTGAATTTTGTACTGTATCTTGTTTCACTGTAGACTTATAATTAAGCTACTATTCCATTCAAAATTTTACCGAAACTTGTTTCTTTCAGCAGCAGTTTGTTTCACAAACGTTGCTTTTGTAGTCTATTTAACTTTATTAATGTTGATGTACTTTTCAATAAATAACTTAGTAGCCCTTATGCAAGTCTTGGAAAACCTTGTAAAAAATGTAAATTGTGTTGTATGATGCACAACTTTAAATCCCATTTTTCATTACTGTATTACGAAAACAGTTGGTGCTCCTGCATTCAATCCTCAATAAACGATAGTAAACTATTCAAATATAGTTTCGACCTTTATCTCTCATCCATTCAGCAATCATGATAAAAATGCTTACTAAAAAACCCTCTTAAATGTGGTGTTCACTAGTTAGAATTAAACCCCCAAATTATCAGTAAGTAGATAAATGACTTTAAGGGTACGTGTTCTCGTTGCCCGGGTTAAGTGTGGACTGGTTGACACGGAACCTTAAAGTTCACGCTATGTTGTGTGTAATAATTTTGGTTTCCAATAAAGTATATTCTACCCATCTAAGAAGTTCCCGTTTTCTCCATCCACAGCCCGCGATAATCTTCGTAGACGAAGTAGACTCGCTGCTATGCGAGCGTTCGTCGGGCGAGCACGAGGCGTCTCGGCGACTGAAGACTGAGTTCCTGGTGGAATTCGACGGTCTGCCGGCGGCAGGGGCTGATCGACTCATCGTCATGGCCGCCACTAATAGACCCCAGGAGTTGGATGAGGCGGCGTTAAGGTGAGGGTGTCGCAAGAAGTTTTACTTTCACATTTATATTTTGTACATACATAAAAAAAAAACTAATCGAATTGATAAGCTCCTCCTTATAGAAGTCGGTTAAAACAGTTTTTGTTTTAACTTATTATTGGTACAACTGGAAAGTGCATTGTATTGTCATATTCCAGATGGAAGTTCCACTCCAACCACTTTTTAATAAGGAACATTAAACGAACAGTTACCTACATTACTCTAGCATCAATTAAATTAACTAACACAGACACTGCTCACAGTCCACTACTGTACCTTAGTATGATGTGGGAAGGGATTGCATAAAGCCCAATTTTTTATTTTTTTGTGAATGGAATCTCACAATTCAACCTTGAAAGTTGTCGTTTGCTTAACCGAACTATCCTGTGGATGCCTTGATTGTAAAGCCTCCAGCCAGGGCATAAATCTTACATACATATACACGCTAAGGCCACCTCCTGTGGGGTACGAACCTCGGCTTAGGTCGTCGCTGGAGGAGGATAGCAAGCTGGATCTGAATGATATTATTATTTAGGGGCTGATTTACAACTACCGGCTCAGCATCACGGGCTGGCTCGAGCAAAGGTCGGGGGGGGGGGGTTAACTTAATTTGTACACTTGGATCGCTGTATGACTAAAATCGCTCTCCCCAGACGCTTCCCGAAGCGCGTATACGTGTGCCTGCCGGACGTGCGCACTCGCATGTCCCTGATACGTCGCGTGCTGGCGCGTGGGGCTGCCGCCGCCACCATCAACGAGCAGGAGCTGGCGCGCCTGGCCGCGCTCACCGACGGCTACTCCGGCAGCGACCTCACCGCGCTGTGTCGAGATGCCGCCCTCGGACCTATCAGAGGTGAGGAGTAGGAAGCCTCTTGCAGATATACGCAGCCTCTTTGTAGGCAAGTGGACCTCGCTGACTATGTTAGCCGTAGAACCGATGAAGTAGACGTGTTCTTGAGTGGAGACCACGGATCACCAAACGTAAGGTCGCAGGGTGCCTGGTAGCAACTAAATGAAAGTGGCTGAGAACCACCAGAAAGGTTAATGACCCAAATGACGAACTGTTAAAGACATTTTTCTAATGTTAAGTTACCATTATCATATCTATATTTATAAAAGAAAGTCGTGTTAGTTACTCTATTTATAACTCAAGAACGGCTGAACCGATTTGACTGAAAATTGGTGGGGAGGTAGCTTAGAACCAGGAGACGGTTATAGGATAGACGGTAGGGTAAGTAGGTAAAGTAGGGTAGGTAGGGTAGAGTAGGAAGGTAGGGTAGAGTAGGTAGATAGGGTAGGGTTGGTAGGTAGGTAGGGTAGGGTTGGTAGGTAGGTAGGGTAGGGTTGGTAGGTAGGTAGGGTAGCGTAGGGTAGAGTAGGTAGGTAGGTAGGGTAGGGTTGGTAGGTAGGTAGGGTAGGGTTGGTAGGTAGGTAGGGTAGCGTCGGGTAGTGTAGGTACGGTAGGGTATGTAGGTAAAGTAGGGTAGGGTTGGTAGGTAGGTAGGGTAGGGTAGGGTTGGTAGGTAGGTAGGGTAGGGTAGGGTTGGTAGGTATGTAGGGTAGCGTAGGGTAGTGTAGGTATGTAGGATAGGGTAGGTAGGTAGGTAGAAAAAAGTGCATTGCAACGCATGCCGGGTACAGCTAGTTACTTATAACTTAACGTATGATTCTATCCTAATACCACGATCCTGATTTAAAATAGGAACAACTAAAACTGCAATAGTGTGGGCACTATTGTAGTTTTCCGGTTAACGGCATCGACTTAAATTTGAATAAATATCATGTATCAAAACTTGAATGAAAACTGGGACAAGCTCACTAACATGTATGATCAATAATCACGTAAGGCATGCATCTGGCAACACCGATCTGACACGCAATGCCTTGACCTGGTTCTACGTCAAATGTCTTTAGGTTATAACTCATAAAAAGATATCGAATTACAATAAAACTGACGCCCACGACATCTTTAATGTTTGTAGGCGGAATATAAAGCAACTGTCTTAAGTCTGCATTGAGAGACGTCACTTAAAACTGTATTGTAATATTATAACAGCATATTATTGTCATACAGAGAAGACTGACGCCTTTTCATACATTTTTTTTACATGTTTTTTCTGTTGGGGTAGACGTGTTCTTTAGTGAAGACCGCGAATCGACAAGCGTAAGGTGGGGTGCCCTCAGGCTCGATGATCTTCGCCGAGAATCGAGTTAAGTGGCGTGCGATTGGAGAGGCCTAAGTCCAGCAGTGGACTATTGTAGGCGGATGATGAGTATCTTCCCTTTGAACAATTACCGACCTCCATGCGGGCGGAGCCGCAGTCATGAGCTACTTTCCTCATAATTTTGTGTTGATCAATATTGTCAAAATACAAGGTGTTGTTTTGCATCCTCTTCCAATTCATGGAGTTAACTATGCTAATGATTCTCGTCCCGAATCAATAATAAAATGGGTCGGTAATTTTTACTTTATTCTTATTTACTAAAATCGGTAAGTGTTAACTAACCCGTGTTTTAAACGCGAGCCGTCTGATTCTCGCCCTATAACCGTGCTTCCACACATACAAACAATCTCAAACGTTTGTTTGATAATTTCTTATTCCCTAAACCACGTTATGGGGGTTATTCTGAAATACTGACAAACATAAACAACTAAAAAAATCAGCGTTTATTAATAATTAACTGGGTACCGTAATTTTAATTGATTATTAAAGTATTTTGTGACAACTTCCGGACATTTGACGAGGATGCAAATCAACACCTTGTAAACCTATCTATACCAGCTATATATGAATTAAAAAAAAAAAAAACTAAAACTTCGTGAACATACGCGAAATATCGAACTCCTAAACAGAATTAATGGACTAGGACACTAGGCATATAATCATCTCGGACCTCTTAGCATCAATCAAACGGTCAGTGAACTCTGTGACATGTCGTAGGTGGCGCCGGCTGACAACTTTCAGTTCATCTTGTTATGTAATCAACTGATTGATAGTTTTAATAGCAAGCTTTAAAGTGCACCATTAGCGACGCATTTGAATAACTGTTTTTGCTATAAAAACCTTTTGAATTCTTTGTGAGAGTTGGTTATCATAATCACCTATTTATTTTATAAATTTATTAGCTCTTAATAATTATTGTTTAAAAAACCACCGCTTAACATTATAGTCACAGTAAAGATTAAACCTTTACCCGATATATTTTACCATTCAGGGTCGTTATTGCGTAAGAGCGAAAAAGGGATGACGCTATTCCTCTCCTAAAGACCATCACTTTCCATCACTGGATCTTGCTACTCAGCCGTCAATGTTTAATGTGACCATTTGTAGACAAAACTACACTCAGCCTATACAGGTTAGAAGGGAATTCGAAACACAAACGATTACTTGTACGTATTTATTACATGCGTCGTTGTCCATCCACTCTGTATTAACACTTGAAATTAATATACCAACTAAGAGCCAGTCCACACGGCGCGTTGCGTCGACGTAGCGCTGTTACTGCGTCGTATTACATATTAATAACCATAGTGTACACACGATGCGCTGCGTCGACGCAACGCACACACGACCGTCTGTAGCCCCCAAGACGAAGCGGGAGGGGTGTACACATAGCGACGCCGGAGCGACAGCGCTCAGTTGTTTATGCGTTGCGCTCAGTAATTTCTTAATGAAATGAAAAAAAATATGGGACAGATCCAAGATCATATATAATATCGTCTTGTGATTTTGCGTCGATTTCGTCGGTGACGTAATAATAGGAGCAATGCCAGACTCTTTTCTGATCCATGCTTCCTAATAGACTGCGATGTTTTTACAAAATGCCCGCCGCAAATGTGCGTCGCCGCTATAACGACGGAACATTACGACTGCGCGTCGCAGCAACGCAGCGATGGCGCAGCGCCCGTGTGGCCGGCAATGCGTCAAACTATTTGCTTTGTGACAACGCAACGCGCCGTGTGGACTGGCTCTTAGTGACCGTCGGTCTGCCAAGTCATAGGTCTCGAGTTCGAACCTAAGAGGCACCTCCTGATTTTTGGGATTCATGTGCGCATTGTATAATTATCACATTCTTAGGTGATAGAAACCAGCATGCCTGAGTATTTCTCGACGGCATGTAAAGCCAAGTCAGAGTCCCAAGAGCAGCATAAAAACTCTGACATCAGGTTAGGCGCTAACCACACGATAAAGAAGATTATACCAACTGATTTAAAACCTTTCCATTTCCTCCACAGAACTAGACCCCGAGGAAGTGAAGTGCCTGGACCTCTCCCTAGTCCGAAGCATCACGTTCCAAGACTTCATGGATGCTCTCAAGAGGATCCGACCGTCAGTCTCGCCGCACAGCCTGGTCGCGTACGAGAAATGGTCGGTCCAGTACGGAGACTTGGGACTATGAAGATCTGGTTATACAGGTAAATTTTGACTGAAAAAGTCTACCCTGCTACCCAACCTTTTCACAATTGTGTTGGAGTCGGCTTCCAGTTTTACCGGGTCCAGCTGAAAACCCGTATTTTACATGAACCGTCTGCCTATTCTCTGACCCGTTGAGCCATAAAATAAACAACATTGCACGCTGCCATTCTTTATAAACGGCCAGATAATTGAATTTTTTTTTTCTTGTTCAGATTGAAATTTAACCCTGTAGTTGTTACGCAAAATTCGCGGCATAGTTGTAGTTTCATCGAACAAAAATGGCAATTTCTCAAAGGAGCTTAATGAGACGTGAAGCGATCTTCTTCGCTCTAATACCTATTTCCACTAACACGTTACCTAAATCAATGCCTAAATACCCATTCAGTGGACTTTCAACTCTCCGCGCTTTGCCTAGCGTTCAAAATCCAACAGAACGCAAAAGTTATAAAAAGTAAATTTCTTGTTTCAGGTATCGGTCATAAACTCAATATAATGGTGAGTCATTAAATTAAGAGAATAGACAATAGAAAGTACGATGTTGATTTACAATTGATAATATTTATCACGCAAATTCATCGCTCAAATTTTATATATTTATTTTACCCTGTCTCGGCTGCATTTACAGCTAAAATAAAAGTAGCCATATTCCTTTTTGGATCTCCTATAATACACGAACATTCCCGAAGTGCAGCCGAGGCAAACTGAATGAGTTTGTTTACAATTGACATGGTTTTAAAAAAAAATTGTACAGACGCCAGTACATCAAGCTACCCGAAACAATCTTGAACCTAATTCTTTAACGATAAAGTTGAAAATCTATTAAAGAAAATTGACAGATTGTTGTAGGTTGATGTGCTGGCTTCTGTATTTACGAAATTGAATCGCATCTAGTCAACACTAAGGACTGTTTTCGCGTGTACGCAGTCCAATAAATTAGTGATGCCCAATCGATGTTTGCCGTAATCGATTTTACGTGTAATATAAAACTTGCCATGCAATATGTCAATGTTAAAGCTTTTGATATTGAGTAGTTTTAAATTAAAAATAATTGTTTTTAACTAAGTCTTAATTCATATGAAATACTCACGATTTATACAACTACGACCTGATAACACAACACTTGAATATGGAATAATTTAACAAAAAGACTAAGTTAAAAATAGTTATAAACCAAAATGTCCAAACTCCACTAAAATAGTCCTCGGGTAACGCCAAATAATATAACCCGAATCATGAAAGAAGCTGCTTTCTTTGTATCTGAATGTAAAGAGATCGCTTTCGCTCCAAATACTTCTCAATTGAGTCGGGTTACATTAGCCCTCATAGTACCCGTCCAGTCAAAAGGAACGTTGAAAACTGGTCTCTATGTAGAGGTCAGAGAGTGTATGTTTTATTATAATGCTTCCTTTTGGCTTGTTCGGCTTAGTTCCGCTTTTTATATGAAAAACTAAGGACCGATATATGTGGAATTTCATGGAAATATTAGTTTTATTGGATGTGGTTTTCATCGGACTCTCACAATTGTTATGTTTTGCAATGAGAAAGCTTTAGTTCGTGTATAGAATAGTACTCCTCTGCATACATAATCTCCTAGTACATTATATAACATTTTAAATATGTACAGTAGGACAGAATAAATATGGGGCATGACGGCAAGAAATATACACACAAACACACATAGTGGAAACGAAATTGACATTTATCTGTTTGTGTCTGTTTTGCAAGTTAAAATTGCGAGTGTGTTTTAGGACCAATTAAGTCAATCGTTTTTGTAATGTTCAATACGATTGCTTACGTTATTTGCCAATTCACAATATTTATTCTGTAACACTGTTCTCAATCGTTCAAAAATATTTAATAATAATAATAATTACGTAAAATGAAATTCAAGGTATTCATAGTTTTTGTTACCACTTTTTACAGAATAAAATATTTAATCACAATTTATCAGCTGAACAAAATAATGAAATGTTGTACAAATTGCGTTTACTTTTTAGTATTACCTCATAATTTTGTATATTTGAATTATTTGCAATGAATGATATTGTAGCTTAATGAAATTATTATATTTTAATTGTGTTTTTAGTATCGACAACCTTATTCTGTAGAAATAGTATGTAAGAATGCGTAATTTTACACTGTAAAATACACTTTTGTGTCAGAATAATAATATTATTAAAACATCAACAGAATCCATACTTAGATATAGCGCGTTTTCACGTACTTTTTAATTTTAACCACGTACTTATCTAGTTCATTAACTGTAATCCCACATAAAGAAAAATACGTAGCAACAAATAGTTATTAATATTATATAGACTCCATGATAATTATGAGGTTTGTAAACGTTGTTTTAAAGTTAAGAGAAGGTTTAACATTAAAATATGATGGCCCACTTGCTCCACAAATCTATGGTGGAAGTGCCAGGGTAACCCACAAAATTCAAATTTTCTTGAGTTTTTTTTGCAATTTTCAGGTCAGTGTCGAGTTATATAGGGTGACAGGTAATAGGGATGGTGACTCATTTTTTTGTCTATCGGGTAGATTATTAAAAAGTATTTGACACGTATTTTTTCTTTTTTCACGTAATCGTAAAATTACGGAGATATTTTGAGTTGAAATGGCGCATGACGTCACGGCTCAGTACATTTTATACCTAGTTGTGACGTAGTGAGCCCCCACTCTCCAACTTTAATGCGTTTTAACTAAGTATTTTTTTTGTTAACTTGATAAAACAAAAAATACGTATCTAATATTTTTGTATTACCTGATTGACGGACAAAATAGAATTTCGTTTTCTTTACCCAGTCATCATCCCTATTATTGACCGATACTTAAACACATGATTGTACTCATGATAACAAACAACTTTCCCAGAGAAACATTTTTTTCATACTCATTCACTTTTATCAATAGCCATATGAAATTCGCAGTTGTAAGCCGTGCGGGTGCTCTGCCTATCCACTGTGGCACGGTACGATAGTAATGAGACAGAACGGCGTCACGCGGCTAACAGCTGATAGATCACAGGCGCACGCGCGCGTGAATTCCATATGGCTGTTGTGTTTTTGTGATAAAAGTGAATGAGTATAAAATATGTTTCTTTGTAGAAAGTTGTTTGTTATCATGAATACAATCATGTGTTTAAGTATCGGTCACTAATAACCAGTTACGCAATATGTATGTTGATTCAAATATGATTCTCGACCGTAACAATTATGGCTTTACATCCAAATCATCAATACAACCCTCTTGGTTCATTTAATCGCATTGATTGTCCTTTTCATGAAATAGGCATTGTATGGGATTAAATAAACATAAAGAGTTGTTCTCTTATTTATGGTTTGAATGATTATAAGTCTGTAAGTAAATACGTGTTATGGTTGCGAATCATACTTTTTCATTTATCATTCGTTTAACATACAGCCTGACATTGACCTACAAATTGCTAAAAAAACTAAAGAAAATTTGAATTTGGCGGGCTCAGCTGCCTGTTCCCTCTTAACGCTAAACGCATCTAAATCATCGTTCTGTTTCGTTCTATAGTTCGAAGATGATAGAGCCAGGTTGATTCTATAAACATGTTTCATGCAGAAGTTACTCAAAACTTAACATCAAACAACTTTTTGGACAAACCTCTAAACAAGTATCTCACTCAATGAGATACGTAACATTACTATAGTTCGAAGAATATCTAAGAAAACTTGCCCAAAAATATTTATATTTAAGATTAAATGTTAATGTTCTTAAGGTTGTCGATAACTTGATAATAAGTTAGTATTAACACTGCCCAGTGTTGTTAGAATAATCCTTAGTTTTTAAATCATTGAAGTATTTTTATTATACAGTATGTCTAGCCCAGTTTTGCAAAATTAAAGACTTTATTTCTTTCGCAAAACTGCGCTATTCAAAATTAAATTTTCTTTGCAGAAAATGTTATTCAAAAATGTACTTAATTAATCTAATTCTGTTGATTTTATTATTTTTATTAAAAGAAAAATTATGTTGTCGCAATTGCGAAATAATAATTATGCTTTGTTAATATAATATGCTGCAAATCTTATGAATGATTACATTTTTAAACGACAGTCCTAAACAGGTATCACTTCACTTCCTTTAAATTAGCAGAAAGAATGAGGCTGCGATGTATTTAGTGTATTTAGACTTTCCTTTGTGTTTCATACGACAATGAACATTATTTGGAAAATGTTAAAGTTCAAATTCATATGAAACACTTAAACACATTCTCTTATAGAACTCTGAACGTTAACTGCATAAGAACAAGGTTCACAAAGTCTTAGTACACTTTATAGATTTCTGCCTTCGAATCGTTTGCTCAAAATGTTGTATTGAAAACGATGATTTTGAGCGTGTTGAAATGATAATATATTTTCATAATAGTTTGTTACAAATTGTCTATCTCTTGGATTGAAAGTTATTTAATGGAAATGATCAATTACAGGACCATGCAAGTTGTATGTAATTTGTAGAATTGATAGTAGTGTGCCATTTTGAGATGCGCGAGAGCATCTTGTTAAGAGCTGTTGAGACATGTTTGTATACAGGGTGACATTGAACTAACTGGCCATCTTTCTGGGGATGAAAGTACTAATTTTTAAGCAAAACTTTCGTTATGAGACCTACTCCGAAATAAAAAAAAAGTGATGTTTCATACAAAAACAAACGGAAATACTTGTTCAAGTAGATACTTCACAAATGGTCCCTAAGTGAGAGTATTTGTTTTAGGTGGTGACAATATCATGCCCGAATAGATTGCCAGTGAATTTAAATTCAACCTGTATACTCGTTTTTGTATTCCAACAAAAATGAACAAACCCTTTCAGTGTGTAGTGTCAATGAAATTTAAAATTAAATTAAATATAAAAGAAATTCTCTAAATGTGATCGGTGTCTCGAAGAAAAACCATTCTTCTTTGCCAGACAAAATAAATGTCGTATTTCACGTTTATCCAATTGTACAGTACGCTTAAATCTGAATAAAGTATCAAGTATCTTCCACAAACCAAAGTACTGTATAAAACAACATTATATTACTGGCCAAGTGCAATTTGGGAGTTACGGAACTAGTCTTATGGTTTATATTTCTTTCGCTCCAATAAAGTTAGAAATAATCCCTTTCATCATTGTTTGTATCTTGCAAAGTTTATTTTTCAAGCCAAAGTGGTTAGTAAATAAGTATATGCCAACTTTATCCACTTCTTCTTGTATCCAACTGATCTTGCTATCCCAATGTTTTATGTCATTGGAAAAAAATATACTAGTTTATTGTAACCGTAACGCCCTCTTAAGCCTGTTATATATCTTCTTATGTACCGTGACGCTTTCTAATTGCTGGATAGACTACAATTTATAAATCATTGTAAGCTGGCTTTATTAAGCCATTTTCACACAGACCTGGGTCAGTGTTTATGAACGCCAGAGTACGATCCGTAACATGAGGAGACATCATTTCACAATATATTGGTAGTTGTCTAACGAGTTCCATCTCATCTCCGGTCGACGTCATGTTAGCCAAAAGTTGAAGTTAATAGATTTTGTAACGATATAGATAACAGTTTTCCTAAAAAGACAGCGACATAGTGGTTAGTGCAGTTATTGTAGCATTTAACGTAGCTAGTTATAGTTAATGTAACTTGTAGTTTCTGTCCGATATGTTTACACTTATAATTAAGTTGTGGCGTGATTCTGAGATGTTAGATTGTATTGTATATCGTGCTGGTGTCGGCAACTCCACGTCCAAAGTGCGTATTTTGCGTATCCTACACGGTATAGTGGAAGTTGTTGAAGAAGTTAGAGTTTGCGGGCGCGCTTTTACGGTTTTATTGTAGTTCTCTTGTAAACACCTCTGCCTTTCGGGGGTATGATAAGTGGCGTGACTAAAATAGAAACGTGGTGATATGTCATGTTCTGGTACTGATTTCTCTTATAAACCACTCAATAGTACTGTGTTTACCAAGAGACCACGCTTGTCTATCTCGCGTGGTTGTTATGGACCCCGGTTTCTGAATATTTTGGAGATTTTGCAGACCTCTTTAAATGCTAAAATAATACTATAGTTGAAAGCCTCCACAAACAGTTTTCACCTCTTCATTTTTGCTACAGACAGCTTTAGAATGAAACACGAGACTTGAAGGAAGCATATCAAGGAGGATTCGGTGAAAACATATCCGGGAAGAGTACGAAGGACAATTTAGATGGATTACGTTCAGAATCACGCCGCAACTGGCTATGTAGATAAGCCCTTTTTAGATAGAGTTACATCTCCTAGTGCTAAACTGAACGACAAATTAATTTAGCTTTCCTAGGCCAACTGTACACTGATGTGATGAACAAACTTGTGTGTAAAATAATCTGGTGAATTTAAGGTATGTTTTTGCTTATCAATATTTTGAGGTACAGACTTGCCGCTTAACTGAGTCGGCGCCTAAGGTAACTAAAGGGTGTGGCAGAAGTGTTGACAACTGTCGGCGCGGCAGAAGTGTTGACAACTGTCAGCGCGGCAGAAGTGTTGACAAATGTCAGCGTGGCAGAAGTGTTGACAACTGTCAGCGCGGCAGAAGTATTGACAACTGTCAGCGCGGCAGAAGTGTTGACCACTGTCAGCGGACGAATGAAAAAAAACCAACCCCCTCCCGCCCCGCGCGAGCGTTTGGTTACCTCATACACCGTCTCAGCTAAACGTCAGGCCTGTAGTGAGAACGATAATATGGTATGATGGAGAACACTATGTAGTTATCATAGCAACAAGATCGATTAAAAGCAATAATTTAAGTCAATGTATGCTACAGTTTTAAGTTTTTGTATATTATATCTACATTTCAGTGGACAGAAAGGCGTTTAGATAGAATAATTCCCCTAAATCTTAAAACCCGTCATACACTACTTAAGATGCAATGAATTTAAGAATGAGAAGCAGGTTTTAGGAGTTATAAGTAAAAGGGATATTTTAATATGAAAATGTGTGCGTAATTTTTATGATTATTGGAAAGTTTAGAAGTAAGGTTATATTTAGTATGAGTGACAGCTTAGATCGTTTATTATTGGTTAAAATGGAAAATTAGTATGGTCAAAATTTGGCTTGTAGGTGTCCCTTTTGATAATGATCTGATTGAGTGTTTCGGCTTCGATTCCAATTTGATGTGGATCTCGTCTTTATTGACTTTTTAGAAGTACTAATAGAACGAATGAATTACCAAATACCCCTTTGGTTTGCACTGTAGTGTATGGACGAGGTTATGTCGTTTTTTATTAAACAAAACTTTTAAAGGCAAGTGTGCAAGCGTAGAGTAAAAAAAATAACGTTGTGATTTTTTGAACAATCGTTTTTAACGTTTTGGTTGTGGTTTTTTGGAGAAAAGTTTTTCGTTTTAAAACGCGTCGTGTCGTAAAATGTTTGTGTGTTCGTACGTTTTTTACTAGTTGCGTTACGTTTTGGTTGAAAATGTGAAGTTTGAATATTTGAAATATAATTGTTTAGGTACCTAAATAGCTTGGAAATTATTATGTTAAAATGATGAACATTACACAACATGTTCTAAATAATCACATGCGAGAATTATTTATACACTTCAATTTCGCGGCCTTGCACAAAATTATAAATCCTAGTCCAGCTGACTAAAGCTTTAATATTTCTCGCGTGATACTTTTAAATCAAACCTTTCCGCTTCGTAATACCAATCTCAAAAATTAACAGGTGAAGTGTCTATTATTGTACATACAACTATTCTGTATACAGGTTGAATTTTTCAAGTGGGCGTGGATGTCCTTAAAAAAATCACCCTGTATAGAAAAATGTTTTCTCTTCAACTAAACTTTGCTATTTTGACACATGTAGGTATTTCGAGTTCTTAAAACGTAACTCAATTTAAAATCGCCTTTATCAGAAGCCACTAGTGTCAAAGTCGGGTATCATTCGAGGATTCATGGTGGCTTAGGATCTGAAAAAAATATTAATGTAAAAATTACCGCGTGTCTTACCTTTTATACACACATTTTATGCACGCACACATATACACAGACTACACTGTACATATTGAATGGAATCAAATTCTTATGAATCATACACCTCTTCATTTTTAATCATGTAAGAACGCTAGTCAGGCAACCGCTAGCTGAGCATTGATTCAAAATTATTATGAGTTTAAAAGTAAATATTAACAAGAAAATATAACTTAATTGTCCTCTTCCTAAAAGAAGAAAGTTACAGTAATATCTTGTGGGCTTTAAAATTTTTAAAACATACTTAGAACACAATATATTAAAGGACAACACCTGGCAACCCTAGCGACTTTCTGTAAGACAATCAAAAGCTGCCTTAGGTCTGAGCTACGAAAACCAACATATATTTAGGCTGCTAGCTTTGATAAAATAATGCACTTCGCAATACACCTTGCCAACTTCTGGCAACCAAACAAAAACCAACCTTATTACTTACCCACTAATATTCTTATCATCTCGTGCACTACATCGCTGTGATATGGATAATAAACCCAATGCCTTATTTATTTTATGCGCACTATTTTTAATCACAATTAATATTGTTACGTCGACTTTCAGTGTCTGTCTGTCATCCTCGCTAAAAAATCTTCTCTTTTTGAACTCAATTACAACTATGGTCAAAAGCTTGAGGGTTTTGGGAATTTAAAATGAATAAAATATAATTGTATTATTTATTTGTTGAATTAAAAGTTTTATATGGTGTTATAGATTTGTGTTGAGATTCTTAGGAGACATTTCTGGGGTTCATAAATGACCCATGAAAACAAAAAAAAAACAATTCTGATTATTATGACCAACACAAAAATACATTTTCATGTGTTGTGAATACATTTTCATTTTTGTATGAAACAGAAAATATTCTTGAATTATAAATTTAATATTTGAAATTTTTGAGTTACCCCCAAAAAAAAAAAGTTTTCCATGAACATCAAAGTCACCTGTATAATTGAAAACTATTAAGAGCTTGTATGACAGACAGTCATCTAACAAACGTTTTTTTAAACAAAATGAGCTTCGTAACAAATAAGTAACGACATGCGACTGATTGTTACCTTATAAAGATATTTCAACATTATTTCTTATGTCGTTTTGATGTGATTGTTTTAAAGGACTAAGGTATTAAGTGAAAAAAAAACGGTACAGTTCACGCTTTATTGCTAAATGAATGTATGTAAGAGACGTTTATAATAATACTGAAGTTATTCAGATTATGTATTTCTAATGTTTCAGGCCTATTTATAAAGAAACGATATTTACATGGAGTTAAAGGTTGTTGTATTTTAATGTAAAATGGATGTTTAGAATATGTTATAAGAATGAGCTTTTCTTTATTAAGTACGTACAATTAAATGTGGAATGAATCTCGAAATGAATGTTCTCTCAAAGTCGGTTTAAGGTTTTTGTATTACGTGTTATCTTTCCTATATAAATAGGCCTCAAGTCTCCTATTTATTGCGAATGAAAATTCTAAAACGTGGTTGTAATTGTTTTTACACTTTCGCATTTACGCTAATTGTTGTTTTTAATTTAAGCGCACGAATTTAACAATTTGACTAAAAAAACTTAAACTTTGTTAAGCCTTGTACACACTTCGGGTTACTTATTTCGAGTTTACAAGCTTTGTTGTTTTATTTATTCGCTGGCGATGATTCGTAGTCTTTTGATATAACAGACTATAAGAATATTAACAAATAAATTGTTCAAAAGTATCATAAAGTGTGCACAGGGCTTTAGTTAAGTGTCGTTGAGTGTTACAAGAAAAAAAAATGATAATATTTTTTCATATTAAGCACACTTTCGCCTAAACTGTCGTGAATGTTACACTAAGCATATGTGATACCTACACGGTTTATAATAAATAATAATTTGGGAGTTCTGCTTTTTATTCAGTGTTCACTCGGTTTAGGACCGCGAAGTAAGAGTAGGAGCAGCGTAGAATCTGAAATGAGAAAAAAAAATAGAGTATAAGTTAAGTACATACGCAAACGATTAGATTTTCTTGAAATAAAATTTCAAGACTATGACATTTTAAAGCAATATTGTTTTAATCTTACTCCAGAGTGGGAAGTTATGGCGCTAGACGTCCTCTATAGCCCCGACTCTTTCACAAACTGGAGTAACATAAAAACAATACTGCTAAAAGACGTCATGGTAACCCCCCAGTCACCATTAATTTAAGCTCCATCGTGCGGAGTTGTATCTGGCTGCAGAATTTGGTCATTTTTAACCGATTCCCAAAAAGCAGCAGGTTTTATTTGATAGACCATAAGAACAATACCCCGGATGAACAAGTAAAACAATTTACACCCCTTTCTAGAGTTCTTGAAACATTTCCAAAAGTAGCTTATTGTACTGACCGCGACAAATGTAGGTCGGGACAGCGAAATGTAATGCCCAGCTTTGAAAATGATGGGTTTCTTCATGCGTTCCATGGCTATGAAAAGGGCTCGCTTGAACTTGGTGTCTTGCTCATACCATGGGCACTGGTACAGCCATTCCCGGAGGTTTTCACTCTGAAAACAGTTCCTGATGAGTAAGAAGTTGTGGTCAAAAATTTTTGTGTCTTCTTGTCGGTTGTCTATCTTCGGTTCATTGTCATTCAGGGTGATTTAGCGTCGGTATGCCTTCCATCCTGAACATAGCAATAGCGGAAAAAAAACAGCTGCCCCATACATTTGGGTCGAGTAGGTATTGCAATTTTGTATGGGGCAGCAAATATTTTTTTCGCTATTACGATGTTTGTCCGATGGAGAAACATGTTCAGTTTGATGGTCTGTAGCACAGCCTTAAGTATGTATATACCCTTTCCGTTACACCCTGTATATCGCCTAGGTCATAGTATAATCACCAAAGTAATCAAATACCATTACAAAAATCACCTACCCTTATAGTAAGCTCGTGCCCGCACCAGCAGTACAGGAACAATTGAGAAAGCATGGTGACCATGTAGTTTAACATCGAGAAGAACTGCACGCTGTTGTGTTCCACCTATATTTTGATTCAGGATTTTAGTTAAATACAACACACAACACTCACAGATTACAAAGTTCAAATTCCATTGCAGCGGACATTTTTATTCCAAACGGTCAATCAAAAATTAACTTAAACCGAATAGACTATAGTTGATATTTGATTCATTGGCCAAACATATGTGAACCTAAAAGATTTATCAGTAAATAAACTTACTATAGATATCCTCAATCCAATGTTGCAGATAATTGCAACGGTGCCTGTCAATTGGAAGAATATGTTTGCGTGATACGTGTCTTCACATAGTTGTATGAACCTGAAATAAATATATTTAGAAGGCATCTTTGTTTTTTTACATGCAAAACGAACCTTATCGATATCGATAAGACAACTTTCAGTCGTAACGTCGTCCGTAAATATTTTAGTTAGTACATAATTACGGACCCGCTAATAAAAGCCGCTCGGGTCAAAGTCAAATGTCAAAATTATTTATTTGCAGAAAATGTGGTACAAAAGATGGAAAAAGTAACAGTAGTGCAATGACATATTTCGCCATGAAAATGGTCGATCTTGGATTGGCCCGTGGATGGATGACGACATACCGAGTGTCCTTCGTGCCTCTGTTGAGCTCGGGTTTGTGTCGGTTTGTTTTATATCGTAACAAGTAATCAGTGGCCCAAAAGTCTCACAACCAAACTAATCAAGGGGTATCGCATTTAGTCGCTTCTCATTTATCATACTAAAAAGTATTCCAAAAACCACATTCAATATATTCCTTATTTGTCTGATTCAGCCTCTTTCCTTCCATCTTTTTAGGTAAGTTTTCCTAATAATATTTTACAGTCTCGAAAACATTTATTACCTACTAACCTTTCCACAGTCTGATGCTGTTTGATGCATTCAACCAGAAATTCGTTATTCATTTTGATCAACTCTTTACGATTCTCCTCTGACTGTGCTGCATCAAACACATGCTGTATCTGAAAAGCATGAAACGACAGTTACCTTGGTATAACAAAATTCATCACAAGAGGGTAGTTACCTATCAAGTAGTTGAGTGGAATAAAGGAATTCCCCTCGCACCAAATGTCAGTTTATTCGTTGGTGAACATTTTTAATCCTGTATTGTAGTCTTATTTTTTTACCCATTGGGAGTCACGACACGACCTACTTGGGTATTTGATTTTGTTGATCAGTTACAACTTCACTATTCAAAAATACTTCCTTCTCAAATTATTCTTACACAACGTGGATTGAAAATGAGTACCTATTGTGTGAAAACTGTATCTAATTAGTACTTACTACTAGCTGTGTACTAGTGGTTTCACCTCCTTAGGGTTGTAACGTGATGTGCCTAACCTTCTTCAGGAGTTGGGCCATCATAAACAAAAGCTTTTCTAATCCGACTGCTACTAGTCGGATTTAATTTTGTTTTTGATTCCATAGATAAGCGCGCTCAAACAAACAAATACTCTCGGGCTTTATTACTTATACAGTATGTTAGTTTAAACGAGGGACATTCAAACCCATAATAGTACATGCTAACATGATACTAAAAAAAATATAAACAAAAAAAACACTGATAAATAACAGACAGAACCATACCAAAATTTACGCAAATGACACGCAACGTGTATACACCCTTGCGCTAGCGACTTAATACTATCGCAGAACATGTGAGCGGGGCAATGACTCTTAGGTATAATCCATTTTCCCCTCATACTTTAAACTTACCTGGCTTAGGACAGTCCAAAATATCTAGGCACTAAACAAAACATTAAAAATTCTTCTATATACGTTATAGGTTTTTTACATATTTGGGACGAGAATCGAATACTGAATACCCTCCCTCAATATGTTCCTCGTTTAACCTAACATACTGTATATTCTTATGTGTTGGCGGTGATGGCACCTGTTCTACCAAACCGAATTATACATTACTCTTACCAAACTGAATGACTGGCCTTTATCCTCGTTCCACCTACCTTCTGAATCTTATCCATGATTATCTCCAGCTGTGCACACCCGAACATGATCATTGACACGGCGACGCTGTCCACGGATATGAAGAGAAAGGCACTAATGTAGATGCTGACCATTTGGTACAAGTAGCCCAGCTCATAGCCAGGAGACTTCAGCGGAGTTACTGGCATCCTGAACAAAATCGCGTCTCAAGATAGGATCGGAATGTGAAGAAATGCATTAAATAGAAGATACTGGTCAATTTTAAGGAAAATCTTCACTACTAGTATCAATCAATCTAAACTACTACTAAAAATGTTTGAATGAAAGTTTGGATGGATGGATGGAGGTTTGTAACTCAATCCTGCCAAAATGGCTAAACGGATCTGGATTATACTTGGCACATATAGGTGTATAGATTATAGTCTCAAGTAGCATATAAGCTCCTTTTTTTCTCACACATTCACATCTAATTTTCACGCGAACGAAATTGCGGTCCACAGCTGGTGTTAAGTTATTATTAGAATGTTTTTGGTTTTAACCTAGGATTGTGCAACGTTTAGCGGCCCAAGTAATCTTTATTTTGGTACCTGATGGCTTATAAATAGCTATGATTCTCAATATGTCCAGTTTATAGAGGAGGTCCAAGAGAAAAACAAAACATAGCACATTTTTAGCCTAACCTAAGATTTTGTTATGCTGCAGCATCCAAAGCCCTTATTATTTACTGAAAAAACTTGCTTGCTTACCAGATTCTGAAAGGAAAGGATCGCTTACTGGCATCATCAAACAGCGGAATCATAGCCCATAGCGTACAGGTAGTTGTGGCGCTCGTCAGGAAGAACAAACAGAGGCGGTTTATCTTGCGGGATTGAGCTGCTAAAATTCTGGCAAGGGGTAAGGTTTTTAAGCTTTAAAATGTAGTCATGCTTAATTAAATACGACAAATATTTAATTAAGTATGACTACTTGACGGAGATTTACAACTTTCTGACCGAGAAATTATGATTTATTTTGTTTTCGGATAAGAACAATTTCAAATTACTAGGATGAACTAGAGGTAGGAACATAAATCATTCCTTAGACCTTTAGAGACTTCTTTTTTGAATGAATTGGAAGGTCTACTTACTTCTCATGCTCAACAGACTTCGGCTCAAAAATCTCGCAGTCCATGATCCATAGCAGTTTCAACAGATTCTTCTTATTGATCATGAAGGCCGTACTCTTATAACACAGGGACGCCTGAGTGAACAATAAGTAGGAAGCTTCTGACACCGCATCGATGTCGCCCCAAACGTCCACTATGTAAATGATCTCAAATAAGAGAAAAGAGTATTGGGTCCACATCACGAAGAGCATATAAAGTTTCCGCAAAATATTGTAATTGTTTGGATGAGGCCAGACACCATGAGCACTAAGGATCTTTTTTGGTCGGCCCAGGAATAGTTTTGTGTTTTTGACTGCCATTTTTGTCAAAATGAATATTGCTGTTCCTTTTAGATACGTACGGTTTCTTCAGCTTACTGCCGTTATTTATTTGTCCTGAACATAAAATTTCCTAAGAACCGTTGAATATTTAAAAGCATAAAGTTTAAACGTTTGAAAAGTTTTAATCGTTGTTGATACGTTGATGTGTTATAAATTGTAGACATTGTGCTAATTGCTTTTGTTTCACAAGGAAACACTGAAGGGTTTCCCTTTAATAGAAACGTAATAATTTTAGTTATTTTTAAACGCTCCCGAAAAAAACTACCAAAAGTTAATTGGTAGTTTTTTTTATTGTTTCATCATCTTCATTGCCTTTTCCCAACTTTGTTGGGGTCGGCTTCCAGTCTAACCGGATGCAGCTGAATACCAGTATTTTATATGGAGCGACTGCCTATCTGACTTCCACAACTCAGTTAGTACTAGGTAATACGATACCCCCTTGGTAAGAAAGACTTTCCGGTCACTGACTATCTATCTGTAACGATTGTCAAAGATCTACAAATGACAGTCGGGACCAACGGCTTAACGTGCTTTCCGAGGCACGGAGGAAACTCGGTATGTAATGGGTGGTCACCCATCCAGAGACCAACCTTGGCAAGCGCGGCTTAACCTGAAGACTGATCCAAGCGGCTGTTATTATTTAGCCACGAGCTCCTTCACGGGTAATTGATTGTTTATTGGCAATAAATGTGCAAATGAAACGAGTTGATTTAAAAAAAAAAGGGGACCTTGCCCTACACTAGGAATTTCTCCTGTATCGTATCAGATTCACAAACAGCCGGCCATGGAACAACTATCTGTAGGACATACAAATATTTGTTTCGTGCGGGGATCGAATCGCGACACGCAACCCAGCAGTCGATCACTTCGCCACTGCGACAACCGTGCCGTCTTTGCCTAACCTCTGGTCGCATTTCCTACATTTCCAAGTAACTACCCCGCAGTTTTAAAGGTGAATGCGTCTCTCCCCTTTTCTTACTTGTCGCCTCGTACACCCACTGGACCATATAATTCGTAGAATACTCTTGCCCACTGTACCTAGGTGAGTAACTACGTATTTTGCAATTATAAACTTCCACATCAAAGCAAAGTTTGTTGGAAGGTGGCTATTAAAATAATTCACACGTGTTGCAGTCGGTTTCTGTGATTTGATTCACACAGCTCTGATAACCTTAAGTCTGCAAGAAGGAAGGCAGCTTCTAGGGTTGGTCAAAGAATAAAATAAAAAACTAAAGCTGTTTATGTACTGATTTATTTGCTGATTACTACTAGGTACGACTAATCTAATGCTCTACTCTTGTATGGCTTTATTGTTTCTTTATACAAAAGCTTTTCTTTTGCAGAAAACTCTTTTCAGGCTACGATGTAACTTTTGACGTTTTATTTTGTTTGATTCAACACCGCAAAGTAGGAGTACGACATTCGAAGGATCTGGAACAAATTCAGCTCATCAATGTATCGCCAAGCATGATCGGAAAATCTATTATGATGTATGATTGCGATACATAGCATAGCAACTTACTTGTAGAAGCATTTACCAAGGAATGTGCTCTGATAGCCGTAGCTGTTATGCTCCCGGTCTTACCGAAGGCTGCCCCTTATGAAGGAATGAAAAAAAGAAGTACTCACAGCCACAAAAGTCTGCCGTGACAAGATGATGTAGTGTCCAGCACGTAACACTAGAGGGCGACTGATTCGCATCATGGCGAAGCACAGCTCACGTTTGAACTTCACGTCCTGCTCGTACCAGTAACATTTGTACAGCACTGTGTGCAGATCTTCACTCTGAAATATGTCAACTAATCAATTTTGTTACAAAGCATCTGATTTAGGAGTGGGAGCTGGCAAGGTAGAAATAATAAATCGATTTCAATAGCTATACTCAATTGATTGCCTTTTTATTCAATTTGTAGGTGACCTACCTAGAAATACCATTCAACAAAGATTTTTGGTTATTGGTGTTTTTTTTTTTAAATTTTAATAAATATCATAATTATGTAAGCAAACATGTATACTAACGGTAGCAGTGAGCTCATGTCCACACCAGCAGCATACGAAGAGTTGACTGATCATGACCGACAAGTAAGTCAGAATTGAGAAGAACTGCATGCTCTGCCAATCGACCTATTATGATAACTTCCTTTTAACAAGTATTTAACAATCTCAAAAATCTTTACTAATAACTAAGTCAAATAAGACAGAAAATAGTAGTAAAATACTCACGACTAAAATCATTAACGCTGACATGCAAATGATTCCAACACTGCCGACAAGTTGGAACAGCAGATATGGGTGGTAAGCATTTTCGACAAGCTCTGTGAACCTGAAAAATAGAATAGGAACATGAAGAATATAAGAACTGATTTTCGGAAGGAAGGATTAGTGCAGCGACGCTACGGTATAATAGAAGTCAGACAAGGGAACCAAGGGATCCCAGTTAGCTATTTTGTAATCCTTCTTGACTATTGCTAAGGAAGGAGAGATTTCTCAGCCAGCTACATAGAAATCAGCCGGAGTTCCATTTTGGATAATTTTGCAAAGTCAAACTATCACGCTCACGCCTACTACAAAGATAATTACTTTTACATACTTACTTAACAATAGCTTGATGGTGTTTGATACAAGTTACGAGCTTGTTGTAGTTGTCCGCTAAAGCGTCATCTACTTCCCTTGTGCCACGTTTTCCATTTATCGAAGAAATCTACAAAGACTTAGTACATTCAGTAAGAGAATCTGAAGAAGACTGGAAGTCGACCCCAAGATACTTTGGGAAAAGGCTAGGCAGATGATGATGTAAAACCAAGTCAGATGCCCATGCGCGATACAAAACTCCTCTACACGTCTGCAGATGCGTAGAGGGGGTAATGTGTGCATCTGCTGTAGGTATTTAACGTCCGCAGACGCGTCCGCCTCTCCTACCGGACAAAATGTCAACTACACATAGGCGAGTTGCGTCATAATAAACTCAATTACGCGCGCTCGCCCCCATTCACGCCTAAATCGGCACCAAAATTGAGGGTGCCCGTATTGACGGGCACACCATTCTTCCGCGGGCCAAAGGACATAGTCCATACCCCGCCTCGCGCGTCCCCCTGCGGGGACGTAGCGATTTCCACGAGCGCCTCAAATCCGATTGCTGTCGGTTTTTATGGCACAGATCAAAGGGTTTCGGCGCGGACGTCCGGCGTCTGTCCACACGTCTGGCGACGCATCAGTTTAATTGGATTGCGATTGAGAGTGCACGCGTGCTTCTTGCGGTTATATCCTACATTGTTCAATCATGATTATTTTTTGTATTTGACCCATTTTTGGTTCTGAATAAGATTTAGTATTATTATTAACTAGCTGTCCCGCGCAACTTCGTCTGCGTCATATTTTCCCCGTTTTCGCAACATTTTTCATTGCTGCTCCGCTCCTATTGGTCGTAGCGTAATGATATACAGGGTGTAACGGAAAGGGTATATACATCCTTAAGGGTGTGCTACAGACCATCAAACTGAACATGTTTCTCATCATAAAAAAATTTTTGCAGCAAAAAAAATATCTGCTGCCCCATAGAAAATTGCAATACCTATTCGACCCAAATGTATAAGTAGCAGATTTTTTTTGCTGCAATTTTTTTTTATGATTAGAAACATGTTCAGTTTGATGGTCTGTATCTGTAGCACACCCCTACGGATGTATATACCCTTTCCGTTACATCCTGTATAGCCTATGTCCTTCCCCAAGTTGAAATCTATCTTCTTGCCAAATTTCATTAAGATCCGATCAGCCGTTTAGTCGTGAAAAGGTAACAAACAAACATACAAACAAACAGAGTGACATTCGCATTTATAATATTAGTATGGAAGTATGGATTCTTGTTGAAATGGCTAATAATATGAGCACCGAGGAAACTTTTAGATTTATTGAGCTATATCAGCTAAAAACTGTTTATGGAACCCCAACAATATATACCACAAAAATAAAAATGTTGTAGGTGTACCTACTATTTTAATACTTATACCTAATTCAATTGTTTACTTATTTAAATTAATTCATACTATTAAGGGTAAATGGATACTGTAAACGTGCGTGTTGCGTCTATCGAGAATGAACATAGACTGATCGATCTGCAGACGTGTGGACAGCTCGTGGTGATTCATGTGCGGATGCATCTGCGGGCGTCCGCGGACACATCTGCAGACGTGTAGAGGAGGCTTAAGGCACTAACCACACGATAACGAAGAAAGACAGATAGATTTAAAAAAAGAATGATCAACTACCTACATTCAAAATTTTTTCCTTGATGATGTCAATCTGGGCGCAACCGAAGATGACGCACGAGAAGGCGACACTGTCCACACCGAAGTACATATAGGCGCTGATGCAGATCGTGGCCAGTTGGAAAATGTACCCGATATAGTACTGAACTACCTTCTCGGGATTTAATGGCATCCTGATGAAATAAGAAAATCATCATCCAATGTCTTTTGAACTTTGCTTAACACATTTGGTACTTTAGGGCTAAATGTTAGTATTTTCCACAGGGGTTTTCAATGGACGCTGAAGAAGAAACAGATTTTTATTATTCCAAAACTAAACGCTTTGGGTAAAGGGCATTGATTCCTTCGAAAACTTGCTACAGCCTACGGGATTACTACCATGCAAGAGTGCATTCCACATGAAATTCTCAAGTCCAGTTCATTGTGTGCTTGTTAAGCGTGTTGAAGCCAGTCATGAAGATTTCGTTGAAAAAGATTCACTCGTATAATTAAGTACTAGAGTCCAGAGTAACTATGATCTTTCGTCTTGAGAAATTATCACTTACCACATATCAAATGGAAACTTCCGATCAGCGTCATCAAACAGAGGCTTCAGTGCCCACATGCCGCAAGTGATTTGAGAGCTTACCATGAAAGCAAGCAGCAGTCGCTTGATTCGAGTGGCCTGCAATTTTAAAATACTAATGGGAAAACCTTCTCATACCTTCCTCGAGAAAATATCGTATGAGGTACCGGAGTACACAAATTAAGAAGCATCTTAGCAGTTGGGTGCACAGTTTTACATGGCTCACTTAGGTAAAGCAGTTGAATGCTAATATAATGGATTTGCTCTGAAGTCTAGGAATAAGTCACAGCCCCGTAAAAATCTCAAATTTGTGTACTCCGGCAATTCATCTCCCGGAACCTACTTTTCATGCGTAACATTTTCTGGCCTGAAAATCTCTGAATCCATAAGCCTCAACAACTCCTTCAACATTCCTATATTCATTTGAAAAACGGTCACTTTCAAGCAAAGACAGGCTTGAGTGAACAGCAAGTAAGACGCTTGCGAAACAGCATCCAAGTCTCCCCACACCTGGATTATGTAAATCGTTTGGAAAATCAAGAACAGGTACTGAAGGGTCATCATAAAAGCCCTGTAGCCAGTATGAAGAACAGATCCATTTTCCACCGGCACCCAAACTCCTAAATATTTCATTACAAACTTTGCCCTGTTGAGAAAAAGGTCTTCGGACGAAGTCATTGTGACTAAATCGACAATTGAAATGCGTCAATCTTTTCTGAATTAATTTTCCTGTATGAAACATAATCTTCTATGTTTGGCCACTTAGTAAAACAAGGCAAGTAATTATGGTAAATAAGCAGTTAATAGCGACCTAATTTATGTTGTTTCAATATCGTTAGACGATAATTGGCACGTTTCGCATGTTGTTTATACAAGCTGATGCCTGGTGCCGTGATTGAGACTGACAATTGAAAATAACTCCTATAGGATAAAAGAAGTGGTCCCTGAAGAGGAATAGGTACACGCTGACAACAAGTGATTGAATATCACGATTAGAGTTTGACTAGTGAAATTTCAATGAATTGTGTTTATCTCTACATATTATAGTATTAAAAAAAAACAAAGTGGCTTCACGCCGTCTACTGTACGTTTAGATCTTTTAAACTACGGTTTTCATCAATAGACAGAATAGTTCAAGAGAGAAGGTTTATGTGTATAATTTATCCCTGAAAAACAAATCAAAACCGCGCGTACGAAGTCGGGGGAGCAGGTACTTCTTTTATAAAAGCAAAACTAACTGACACCCAATTTATTCATACTTTTATTCTACTACGTCAGCTTATGTGCTTCTGTATGCTGTACGACGAGCGACGTACTTTCCTGCTTTGAAAATGATTAAACAAACACAACCTGTAGAATTTTATTAAGTACTTACTACATTTTCCAATAAGGCTCCATTTATCCAGTTATTGATAAATGTGCCTAATAAGGACAAAATGATAGTGTAACATCGATGAATTGAATCCTTTGTTTGTATTCAGCTAATGGACCAATCACAGTAAATTCAAATAAGGGGCTCACTAACATAAGACTGCGGTTCTGCCGTCCCTAAGAAATTTGAAATATCTCGCATAATATTGAAGTTACAGTTCGTGCATAACTCACCCATACTCGTAGTGGGTAGTCCGACGAGGCGGCAATCCAACACGACCGAAGATAGATCAAGCACAGACCAACAGCTTAATCGTGCTTTCCGAGGCACGGGGCTATCATACTTCCAATTTCCCAAGTCCAGATTGCTACTCAGAAATTTCCATGAAAAATCAATAACACTTTGCGTGACTCGGGATTCGAACGCAGGAACCTCGGCTCGTGCTTGCTACCAAAAGACCAACGACAACCACTTAACCTATTACCAGAGTTATGTCAGCTCCATACGCTTGCCAGTAGAAGAGTATAATAATAATTGGCCGCCGTGTTTTGCATTAATTTGTGATCTACTCGTATGAGATGGCTGAAGGTTTGACTCTATCGAGACCTGGCTCAGTTCTGGAGTCTCAGTAGCGATGCCAAGTCGATTGGCGATACATCCAAGTGCTGAGATGTCATTATGAAAACGCCACAATGGTCGTCCTAGTTCAGAACTAGCAAAGCGAGTACCTATATCCCGTTGCGTCGGCGGGTGAGGCAACTGGACGTAATTTCTGCGAAATTGTTCACCAATCCACTAGAAGATGTGTTTAAGATGCTGAACTGGGAAGGCCGTGGCATTAATATCTACGGCGATGACATTGTCATACTGGCTGAATCGGTACACCACTTGCAGCAGATGCTGCATGGCCTAGTCGATTCCTCAGTACGCATTGATCTCAGCGTGAACTTGGACAAAACCCAGGTTATGTTCAAAAAACACGTCACCCCAGGACCTATTGTTATCAATGGCGGTCCTGTCGAGATGGTTCGAGAATATGTTTACCTTGGGCAAACTCTGTAGTTTGGTAAGAAGAGCGTTGAGAGAGAGGATAACATAGCTATAGAGCTTAAAGACTAATGTCTTCAATCAATGCGCTCTGCCTGTTATGACTTACGGGGCCGAAACGTGGACACTCACAGTACGGTAGGTTCATAAATTCAAGGTCGCTAAGCGAGCTATGGAACGGGCTATGCTTTGTCTCTCTCTGAGGGATCGAATACGGAACGAGGTGATCCGGCAGAGAACCAGAGTGATAGACATAGCTCACAGAATACGTAAGCTTAAGTGGGCCGGCCATTAGCCGTAGAACCGATGACCGTTGGGATCTGTTTTTGAGGCTCGGTGGAAGGACAATCTTTGCAGGATGGCTGCTACACACGGCTCCACGGCTTTAAAAAAAGACATTATTGCTATTATTTAACAAATAATATCTTATCTTATTTTACTATAAAGATATATATATTACAATTTGATTTGATAATTAAGCTAATCATTATACATATACATATTTTGCCTACTGACACAAACGACTAGGGACCCCTAGATAAAGTGACATCCTATTTACCCAAACCATAAAATAGGAAGCGCTATAAATATTTTAGATAGGCATTAGCTAACGATACAACTTGAGGGTACTTAGGATTAATTTTATAAAGAAAACGTAAGTAAGTAAAATTAATGGATATCCTCAAATTTTAACATCTATCGATTAGACAGAAACCTAAAGATAAAGTGACTCGCACGATATACTTACCAATTTCATCGCAATGTTCAAGGGGTCGCTGGCTACTTTGTTAAACAGGTAGGTATAGGTACTCGTGAGACGTAGCCCGGTGAAGCGATGCCGCGATGGTACGAATACGGGTCGAAACATTGAGCTCTTTTTGAAAGTATTCTTTAGATTATTCGAAACGACTGTAAGTAATGTAGTAATGTAACATTTAAAACTTGAGGGGTTAGGGGATGCCAGGGCTGCGGGTTGTTCGAAAGAGATACCGCGGCCCTGGAACACAAAGGGCTAAGAAGGAACATGGGTGGGTTTTAGTCAGTCAAGTCTGACACTCCCTCCCGCTCCGCCCAGAGCGGAAGAAGTCATTTGATGATTTCTCAGCCGAAAAATTAAAAAAAAAAAGGGGTTAGGGGACATACTGAAGCTGTCTGTACCAACAAGGTGAGCGGCAATTGGCGAGAATCGAGTTAAGTGGCATGGGATTGAATGTCCAGCAGTGGACTACTGTTAGCTGATTATGATGATGATGGTACGCTTGCCAAATCTGGAACATTTTACTTTTGTGAATGTTCGAGATTTGTGAATCACAAGTTCAAACATGTGACAAGGCAAGCACTTGCTCGATCCGACCAAGTTTTGCGTTTTTTTACACGTTTGTGCGTTTGTAGAGGTGTAAACCTCAAATTATTGTTTAGAGACAATGCATTATTTTTTAGTGTGGTGTATTTATTTTACCTTCATTCTGTTCCACAGACCTTACAAATGTTTGTTTAGAAAAATATTGGTGTGTTTCTGAACCATAAACTTGACGTGACGTGTGATGTGTCAGGCCTACGTCAATGAAGCTCTAAGTGTCAAAATGATCGCCGTAGGGACTAGCGATCTAAATAGATAATTTAAACACTTTCAACCAATTCCTTTCAATAATGGTGCCTTCATAATACAATGATACTGACACGTTAGCATGGAAAACAATATAATGGAGTTTACACTGCCACCGGCCCCACGGGGGCTGTGCTTCGACAGAAATGATTTCGTCAAGGTATTTTCGCCGATTTCCATGTAATTAATCGTGCTAATCGGTTGCTTGGGCTTAAAATGTTTTCTAAACTTGTTATTGTTCATTTCAGACGAATTTTTCCGTCGATAACTTTTTGGCGGAGCATCAAAATGTGGCATCATTGGAGACAATGCGAGATGACCTGGGAGTGTACTTAAAAGTCCTAAGGTTGGCAATGATAGAGCTTATAAACAAGGACTACGCTAACTTTGTCAATCTTTGTGCCACTCTCATCGGGTTTGACAAGGCTATCGTGAAGGTACAGGTGCCATTAGGACAGTTGAATGATGAAGTTATTGTAAGTATAAATCTTCTTTCTTTAGCTAACTTATTCAGTAACCAATTTTAGATTTTTATGACCCATGTCGTATATTGCGTACTTTTATCAGTTTTGATTAGCTTTCTATTCAGTGTGCATTAATTGTGACTTTATTAACATTTTGTACTATGCCTCACAAATTGTTTTGTTTTATTTTGTAGAGTGTAAAACAATGCTTAGAAGATGCAATGAAGGAGTTATCGATGTGGATGAGTCAGAGACATGGTCTACAAAAGAAGAAACAGCTGCTCAAACATTATAGCCAAACAATAAACCGTCTGGAAACACTAGACAACATCCTAAAAAAAATTTCTCTTAAAAAGATACAAGAACAAGTCATTCTAGCTGATCGTGCAGCAATGCAATACAATCAATTGAAATTCTCCATTTCAAAGTGTGATGGTATAATAAAACCGGAGCATAAATTACAATATAATGAAATAGGAGGAAAACTAATACACACTCTCAATGAATTACTGTTCAAGTTTTGGAATGACAGTGATGAAGAGAATCTCCTAAAAACTCTAACCTCTCTTGCATCTTTAGACCGAGTCAAAGAGTCCGAAATGCTGATCAGAAAGCAAGCAGTTGCTCCTCTATTACAAGACATTATAAATGAACCAGCACTACAGAAGAGTAAAGACGGATTACAAGGAATCTACGAGAGAATCTTGTTCTTATTAGACACAAAACTGAAGTTGTTATTAACTGTTACACAACATTCCAAACTATCCTTTCTTATTAAGAAATATAGGTTTTTAGTCAACTGCTTTTGGTGCGAAGTTGAAAATAGGTTGGAGGTTAATCTAGCATCTATTTTTGCTCCTGGCAACCCTCAGATATTTTACAGGAGGTACAGTGAGAGCATTCAGTTTATTAGAAAGCTTGAAGGTTATTGTTCATCTGATGATGTCAAGTTGATGCATGAAACACCTGAGTACAAGAGCTTTCAAAGGAGATGGAACTTGCCGGTCTATTTCCAGATACGGTTTCAGGAAATTGCAGGTAAATGTTTTTTCAGACTTTGCAAGAATTTATTTGAACTCAATCTGCAAAATTTCACAGAAACTAAGCTGTGTGTAGAATTACACTAGAAATTTCAGCTGTCTAAATATGACTCATCTTGATCTTGATTATGCAATTTCATCAAACCTGTCTACATCTTGTATCCATATTCTATCAGGTAAGGGTAAGGTCAGGCCAGTTTGTGGGTGTCGTAAAATCAGAGATGGTCCCATTCATGTTCAATTAAGACGCCCCCATTGACTAAATGAAACATTTGGCATCATCCTGTGCATAGTTTGTATTGATTATCACACTATCATAACAAATCATATACATAATCCTATACTGGACAAATGCCAGAATCTGCTATGGAATTCCCAAACCAGTGCCCACTCCGACATTGTTGATAGGAAAGTCATTACCATCTGACCTTTTTTGATTACATGCAAAAATTTCAAGAATGTGTGTGTTTATAAAATATACAATCACAGGAAGCTTCGAGACGGCGCTACAAAAGAGCCCTACCGTGGAAAACAACAGTGACTTTATGTTGAGAGAAACACACAAGTGTTGGAATGCTACCCTGGATTGCTGGTCGGAAGGCGTCTACATCGAGGCATTGGCGCACAAGTTCTGGAAACTAACACTGCAACTGTTATCGCGGTATGCCACGTGGGCTAATGCGTATTGTACTCAGGTAATAAACATTATGTGTCGGCGATTTGAAACCTCGAGAGTGCTGATAATTCTTTTGTATGTACTGATAAGCATTATGAAATGTACGTGATTTTATCGCTAAGCTAATGGGTACTTGCAAAGCCCTAAGCTCTTCGATCGTTTAATCCCAAGGACTAATTTGTGACTAATCAAATGCAAATTAATTCAAACAACAAAGACATGCTGTATAAAGTAGTTTTTAGTTAAAAATAAATAAAAATAAACTAGCGATGACGTCATACTATAGTAGGTTAACATTATATTAATGAACACACATTGTGTTGCTTTGTTTTACAACAACGAAAGTCATGTTCTCCTCATAGGAGCTCTGATGACGATTATGAATGATTTATTGATAATGATGTAAAACAATTTATTCTTCACCGTTTTCAGAGAAAACCAACACAAAAGTTTGAACCAGTGAATGTAAATAAAAACCTAATTGATAACAGTATTAACATCTATGTGGACATACAGACCCTAATAAGAAGGTTGCCACAACTATTGGAGCTTGTCCAGTCTAAAATACCCATTGACAACAAAGATCTTCTTGGACAAAGCTTGAGATCTTCTGAGGAGGGACTACAAGGTACAAAAGAGAAGATAAAAGAATGTATAGTTAATGAACTATATGACAATTTCAACATCCACTTGAAGCAAGTCAGTGACATACCAAGGTTGTATAGGAAGACCAACCGCAGCGTGCCCACCAAGCCTTGCACCTACATAGACGTGGTGTCTAATGCCTTGAAAGAATTCAATGAGGAAGTCTCCATAAAGCTGGATAATGTGTTCACTATGGAGCTATTTGAATCGCTTTTCAATGTTATGACTGTTTCGTAAGTATACAATCCATTATTAAATTTTCCCTAAAATAGATAAACTAAATCGCAATGCGTCATCAAGTTCAAAAACGCAATCTACACATAGGATAAACTCGTATTTAAATGCTGAAAATCGTACCTAACTTAATAAAACTTAGCTCCCTTATCTACATGAGCGATAAGTAAATCTCTATAAATAGAATCATGTGTTCCAGATACTACAAATATGTAGAGGATGTTTTGACTTCGGTGCAGAGGACCGAAGAGTCATTGAGAAGACTGAAGCAAATACGAGAGATGAGCTCTCCTCAGAGCAGCGACAGCGCGGGTGTGACGGACGGAGACAAGATCCGTCTGCAGCTGAACGTGGATGTGGTCTCGTACGGCGCCCTCGCGCACACACTCCGCCTCAATGTTAATAGTGTTCACAAGTTCACAGAACTATCCAGTATGGTAACGGAAGCTGTAAAAAATATAGATATTAAATGATATGCCCAGTTGTATACTAAAGTTTTTTTTGTTTAACCTGTAGTATTTAATTCTAATGTATTATACTATAATGTAACTGTAAATTATTCTAGCAATAAAAGATATTTATTTTTTAACATAAACATGTATTTGATCAGCTGAATAAAAATTGTATGATTTGAAAAAATAGAAACCATTCACTTATCACTTAAAATAATTAACAAGATAAAATCTTACTAATACTATTTGTGTGGAACAAAATATTTCATAATTGTGTTCGATTTTGCTTTGTTCGTGGTTCTGGGACTACTCCTCGGCATCTCTGAGCTAGAGGGGTTCTTCCACATGGCCTTCAGTTCCTTTTGCATTTCGTCAGGAAGTGCACTGAACACTTCCTTGTCGACGTAGCTGGGACAGTCGTCGCAGGTCTGCTCCTCACAATCCCTCATTGTATCTGACGTGTCAGACATGTTGTCTTTTGCGGGACTGGCGCGGGGCGTGAGCGATCGGTCGCGGGAATTCAGTCTTAGCTCAGATACCTTCTCCAGCTCTTTCGAATTTAATCTGAGTTCACCAACTTTTAGTTTACTTGGAGATGCAACCTCTTCTTTGGACAAACATCGTCTTTTTGCTATCCATGTAACTTTTTTGGGTTTTTTTGGTGAAGGCTCAACTTCGGCGTCGGAGAGATCAGTCGTGGTGCTACTGCTCGGCGACACGGCGGAGTAGTCCATAGGCGATGAGGAGGTATCACATTCGTTTTGTAAATTAAGCACAGATTGGACGGAAATATCATTCATTAGGTAGTTCACTATAGATCCTCTACCTGTCATGCGCTCCTGGAACTTAGTGAATGCCAATCCCACTAAAGTTAAATGGAATGGTTTGGTTAAATCAATTAGTTTGTTGAATAATCTCATAATGATGCTCATCAGTTTTTGGTGGCCAGTTTCGGTCACTGTCAGTGCACCACTGCTAAGAGTAAAAATGGAAGGAGAGATCTGACTTTGTCTTGACTCTCTGTGACTGCTCAACCTCTTGGCATCCTTCTTTCGCAGTGTTACTCTTAAAGAGACTGGGATGCGGCCATCTTCCCTCACTAGGACCATCAGCCTCTGCAGCAGAGCAGTGAACTTGTCCTCTACCTCACTCCTCACACTGACAATCTTGAAGCTGTCCTCCAGACCTATACTCTGAGGCTTGCCAGTCTGTTTTACTGGAGTATTATCTTCACCTAAGCTTAATTCTTTCAATCTAACAGCCATATCACTGCTGAAGTGCTTTTTCAGCACATCTAGGGATGCTTGTTGTAAGTCACTCACAGTAATAATATTGTTAGCTATAAGTGCTTCTGTAGTTTTAGAACCAATACTTGGGATGCATTGAACATTCGGTAACGTAGACATGAAACTGGTCCCGTGTTCTGGGAATATAGTAGTTTGGTCATTAGGCTTATTTTGGGGACAAATTAGTTTAGCTAACAACTTGTTGTGTGCAATACCAGCACAAGTTGTGAAACTTAAGTCTTCACATATCTTTTTCCTCATCTCACTGGCTATTTGTGATGTTACCCTCAGTCTGGTGTGGCAGCCACATGGGCAGTCAATGCTAGGCTCACTGTATGCATGACCAGCAAGAGTGACATTACTAATGTTTACAGATTTCATCTTTTCTTGTACTAAGTTTGTGACATCAATAAAGTTTTCATCCATACCCAATTTCTCCACTGGACATTTCCAACATTGTAACACTGCAAAAATCTTATTGGAGGCAGTTCTATAGTTGTGCAAATCTTCACCATTGATAAGTTTTAAATTAGGACAAACTTTTAGCGCGTCCGTAACAAGCATACATTTCTGCACGCCGTACTTCCTGGCCTCGTAGTTGCTAGTTATGACGAAGTTCTTCTGTTGTACGCCGAGCGGAACCGACCGCAGTTCGGGATTCCGTACCATCTCCACTTGAGCATAGAAACAATCTATATCGATGTGAATAATGCACCGCGCATGTTCGCTGTCAACATCGTTGTAATGAGAACAGCCAGATTCCATATTCCTGCAAAATAAACCATAGTTTAGTCATAATTTACTTTGTTCTAACTTAGTTTTACCTGTTGCGATACAATGTTATGAAAAAACTACAAATACCGTACCTATCGTCCATGACCGTACCATTGAAAGATGAAATATATTTAGTAGTATGTAAATATGCTTTTTGGGGTAGAAATTACTGCTTTTCTTTCATAAATTTCCAAAATATTGATATTTTATATTGGACAATCACGACACATCAACAGAAGCAATGTTACCATGCCAAAAAAAGATTTCCCCCGTTTTTTTGAGCAAGGTTTTTCATGACACATTTCATTCATTCTGTTTTGATAGTTTTAGTTTATTATATTCAAGCTTTTGTTTTGCCACCGAAAAAGTGATTTCAGGATAACAGTTTTAAGAAGTTAGTAATATTGTTATTTCCAATCGACTATCCATACAATCGATTTCATTATCAATTTTGACACATGTCATTTAAATCCACTATCACAATACGTCATTTTTACGAAAGTGGGTTGAAGTGGGTGTTCATGTTCAATACAACTAACAAATAAACAGCTAAATACCGGAATTTACAGTTATGAACACCTGAAAAGTGACAATGGAGGGGCTGCCTTCGGGTGATATACAGGCGAAGTACCAGAAATTGGCAGCTGAGTATTCAAAAGTGTGTATCTTTGCTATCGTGATGCGGTAAAACGATCGGCAATTTGGTGAATTTGTTGTTTCCGTTGTTGCAGTTGCGGGTGCATATAAAGGTGCTAAAGAAGGGTGTTCTAGACGAGCAAGCAAAGTCGAATGAGCTGCGAGACACATTGAAAGATAAGGAGAAATCTTTGAGGAAAGGGGAGTTAGAGATAGATTCGCTGACGTTCAGAAACCAGCAGTTGACGAGGCGCGTGTCCGTCCTTCAGGATGAACTCGACGCGTTACAGGTCAGTTGTATCATGAAACTATATAAAAACTATGCTCAATAGCTGTGAAGCATACCTAATCAACATCTGATAATGAACTTATCTCAATTTTGCATGGATTCTGTTATCTTTGTTTTGCATCATTCAGATAATAATATTTTCTGGTAGTTTGGTCCCTTTACCTTGTGCTCAATGATTTGCTCTAGTAACTGCTCACAGCTCAGGTTTCTGTAAGATTTTAACAAAGAAAATGATGCTACAACATCACATTTTAAATGTGCATCCATTACTTTAAAAACAAAAACAACCACATTATGGGTTCTTTAATCTTTTTATGTTGTCATCAATTAGTTGGTCGAACAATTGCTCAAGATTTAAGACTTTCCATACAGTCATATAGACAATGAAATCACTCTAAAATTTTAAATGCATTAATACTAAAATATATTTGTTTAAAAAATTAATGGTATAGCGTGGTATGGTAACGTATTTAAATACATTGTTCTGCTTTCTAGTTAAAGTTGACAAAGAAATCTAAGGGTAAAGGTGATGACAAGCAGCCGACAGTCAGCAGTGCTGCAGCATTGGACTCGGGACTCCTTCAGGAAGAACTGCAAAAGAAAATCATTGAAAATGCACAATATGCCTCACAGGTATGCTTGACAAATTAATAATCAATTTATATTTATTTATTCTCATCATAAATTCAGCCTTGTTTTAAAGTCTTATTCCGCTTATTAAATTCATAGAATAAAGATACATCTACAACAAAGTTACTATTGTTAATCAAGTATTGCATCAGTTTATTGGTGACAGTGACAGAGGATAACTAAATTAATTTTGTTAAGCAAAAGCCACAAAAATTATAGTACTTAACTTATTTGTGCTGCATGCACATGCTTTAAGGTAAAAGTCAATAACAGTTGAGGGATCTAATTATTAAGGTCTAACAAGACAAGAATAATCACTGATACTTGTAACAAAAAACCCAAAAAAAAATATCAACAAGTTTTATGCACCTGGTTCTACCCCGGTTCCAACTAGTTCTAATGGTTAGTGTTTAATATAACTACAGAGAATAACCGCAGACCGATACTTATTTGAATCTTACAAGGAACGTAGGGTTGCTTTTTTAAAGAAGCAGACATTCACATCTTAAATGTTGAAAACAGTATGTTACGAATTTAATTTAATATTATAGCTTTAATTTGCAACTGTAAACTTCACACTGGTGGTAATTAGAGTATGACTAATAACAACACAATAATTGTGTTGTGCTACAGTTTGTTTGTTATCAGATGCATACAGATAAGGTTCAATTTGAATATGGATACACATTTATCATATCATATTTTTCACTGCCTTTGTTGTCAATATTTTTATTTGATTTAAATATAAGTGAAATCTTTTTATTCAAATTAGACTATTCTATAATTATTTTCTAAAACTAAATATTTATGTAAACTAAATAATAATATGAGTTATGTTCAAAAGAAGTCAATTATTTATACAAGTAATTGTATTTAGTAACTCGATTTTGACAGTGGTTCATTCAATTTGGGAACTGTATATTTTTTGTCACCAAAATTTATATTTGTCATCAAAGTTGTATCACCTAATAAATAGATCTATCGCCACGAAATATTTTCGTTCTCAGATAAACAAAAAGTGTTCCCAGGTATGAATTATCAAATAAATGTTGATATATGTGTAAAATAAGAGATAAATTACCAATAAAATTGTAGTGCATTAGATGAATATAAACTTCGTTCTTATAATAATAGTTTTATTACTTAAATAATAGCTTTGTGCTCAGAATGGTAGATCTGTCACCAAATAAATAGATCAGTTCCTTATTTCTATGAAGAAATGCCATAATACGAGACATTGGGCACACCGACTCGGACAGGTTAGGTTCGAAGGGGATGGCGGGGTCTAGTGAGCGAGCGGGGCGAGCGAACTAAGACCCCGACATCCACTTCGTGTTAGGTTACTGTACACCCTGCAGACAGAAATAGGAGCCCCGCGTAGCGTGGCTACGTCGTCAACGCCTTAGTTTGGACCTGTGGTTTGGAGTTTTTATGTAAACATTTTTACATTGTATGATGATTTAATTTTCGTGACTCTTCTATTATTTTGAAACCTAATAAAATTACTTGATGATTGATTCTTAATTAATATTTAGGTACTTAAGCGTTTTGATATTATTTGATGATTCAATGTAGGTGACAAATCTACTATTTTGGGAACAAATATTATTTATTAGGTCAATGAAAATGCATTTATTAGGTTATTGATAAAATCATACCCATTCAATTTTGCTCATTTTTTAATTTTCACCACTAACTTTTATTTGTAAGGGGCTGGTACTCAAACTGCTCTCCAACTGTGGTGTTAATGAGTAGCATTATTTGTCGAATTATAATAGTGGTTTTCAAACAATTATTGTACCTTCATCTACTAAAACCTTTATCTTACAGCTCTCAGACAAAGTATTCGAGGTATCTCAGCTAAGATCATCTCTAGAAGACTACCAGAGACACATAAGTGAGAGTGACAGCAAATACAAGTGTGAGATAGCCAAGCTGAAGAACAAGAATCAAGAGTTGCAGTACTCCCTAGAGGAGGCGCAGAGGGATAGGATAGGAGGCACTCCCAGCAAGATACACTTGGCCACAAGCAGTCAGGCAGCTAGTTGTAATGGAGACTTCTTGTCAGAAGGAGGAAGTTTGGTAAATATTTAAAAGCAATAGATGAACTGTAAACACATAAATGCCGGAAATTTCAAATGTATGTTTGCAAATAAATACAATATATTTAGGACGTTCGGCTTAGCGCCGAAAGTATAAAATCCAACAACAATTTCAAGGTCTGTTACGTCATTCCAAATGAAATATAATTTTAAAAGCGTAAATTATTTGTTTATGTTTTGTCTTTGCTACTCTGTAAGGAGTATTGTGATCGTACGTTTTTGGCTGTTTTAAAAACTTAAATATAAACTTATAAACTAAGTCACCTTATGGGATATTTTCCGAAATGAATGATTCAACTCAGAATAATTGAAAATTACGGAAGAAATCCCGTAAGTGAGATTGTAAGTTTAATTATAAACCGTGAAAGCTTGAAACAAGCTTAAATATGTACACATTTATTTTTTAAACAAACGTATTCCTTTCACAAGAAGTCAATTATTTTTAGTCCATAACAAACATGTGGGTCCTTAAAAAAAAAAAAAATAAATAAAAAAAAACATACAAACATTCACTTCATGATTTTCATACACACATTTGTTTGCAGGTGGGTAGTGAGGATGCGCTAAGTTCTGTAGATGACTTGAATGTTACTGAGCAACTTAGTATGAAAGCACACTCATTAGAACAGGTAAGCACGCTTTTCTAATTTTTTTTGTTTATTGCAATAAATATATCGGTTTTAGTTCCAATGACGCTCACATTCAACGCATAAATATCTGTCATGAAAAATTAATAATATCATATTCATCATCTGCTCGATTTCATATTTTATGAATTTTGTGAAATTTTTCGTACTTAGCAAAAGCCAAGGTGATCAATTACCGCGGGCATTTGAACTCCATGGCATACAGCCTGTAATTTGGTAGTCTAATTAAATAACTTAAATACTCGAATAACTTTCCAGGAAAATCAAAAACTCAGAATGGAATTCGAAATGCTCCGAATGGAAAACGAGAGCCTTAAATTAGAAGTAGCAAAATATGTATCAGCGTCACAAAGGAGGCGTGGTGATGGCCACGACTCTGGGGACTTCAATACCTTCGGGGAGACTTCCATGGATGCTGAGGGCAGGGTTACAGGGCTCCTTGGAAGCCTACAAGTCCCCTTCCTACTGAACCAAGAAGTGGAGACGAGGGAAGAAAGAATGAAGACGTACTTTAGAAATAAGATTAGTGAGCTGAAAACTGAGAGGGAAGAGTTGAAGAGTAAGACTGAACATTATGTTAAAGAGGTATGTGTTGTTTTTTTATACTAAATAGACTTGCATTTGGCCGCAATTCGCCTGATGTGAAGTGATAACGCGGCCGTGACGTGGTGCTCCACTTGAACTTTTAAGAGATCCAGATTATAATGATCGGGGAACAGAGAAGCCGGCAATGAATTTCACAGACTGACGGTAACCAGGGCTAACCACCAGGGCTACTAGTACTCCTTAAGTAGGTCAGCTGGCCTACCGTGACATCTTAAAGCAGTATTGTTTTAAGCTTATTCCAGTGTGGGAAAGAGACGGAGCTATACAGGATGTCTAGCGCCATCTCTTTCCCACACTGAAAAAGGAGTAAACAATAATGTTTTAGGACGTCATGGTAGGCCAGCTGACCTACCGTTTAACTGATGGTGCCTGGGGTAGCTGTGGGGTTCGGGAGGGGTGTAGATACGTATATCAAGAGTTCAGTCATTCGTCCGCTGACGGACACCAACAGCCCTGCACCTCAGGTACCGTCTTGATTAAACAGTGCGCCTACTTTTTTTTTTAAATCATCGCTCCTCACTAGGAATGCCTCCTGTATCGTGGGTGCGTTTACAAACATTTAAACTCACATACACAAACAGCCAGACCCAGAAAAAACTGTCTGATACTATCTGTAGGCCATAAATATATTTGCTCCGCAGCACGGCAGTCTATCGTTCAGCCACTACGCCAACCGTGCCGTCATTTATTATTTGCAACTATTGCATTTACAAAAATCACCGTGTGTGTGGAAGAATTAGGTGGACTTGTAGCTTAACTTAACTTGTAAATCCATAAATGACTGCTTGCTATGTCGATGTTATCTGAGTAACATATTTAAATCTGCCTCACTGCCATCGAACATTGCCATTGGCTTTGAGTATGAGGATTTATACAGTCGGGCAAAGTATTATGTGGAATTTCTATCAGGAATTCTTCAGTAGTAGCACCGGAGTCTTAATTTGTGCCCGGTTGATGACAATAGGCTCGCCACCTATTACGTAGGACTTAAACATAACTGACGAAATATGGGTGTAGTAGTAGGTACGCCCCTGCCTTACCCTTCAGGGATTACAGGCGTGATGTTATGTCATGTGTATATTTAAATATCTGCCTACCCTACTCCTAATCCATTCCCTGTTCACAGTGCGAGTTGCTGCGCCTGCGGTTCGAAGAGATGGAGCGCGACAAACAGATAGACCAGCACACGATCAGCGAGAAACACAACACCATCAGCAGATTGGTGAGTCACGCACATCTGGTTTATTTTTTAATAGGAGCTGTTGCCCGTGACTTCGTTCGCGTGAAAATTGGATGTGTTTTTCAGGGATAAATTATACATAGAAATTATATTATTTCAAATTTTAATTTATAAATTAGATTATATTATATAATTAATAATTATTATAAAAGAAGATTATGAAAGAAGGTTTATAATAATAATTATTCCTTCCTACCTTCTTCAATCATTCTGTCTATTACAGAATAAGAGAGACAAAGCATAGAGCGCGGTCTAATTCAGTCACTTTGTTGCAATTGTTATGCCCAAAAAATCAACCCTGCGCGTATTGATTAACCGTACACCACACCTTTAGTGTATAGTTTTTTTACCCGACTAAAAAAAAAACAAAACTTTCAGGTCCCTGCTTATAACTGTTTGTTGACGTTTATTTTGTCATAGTAGATATTATATATAGATAGAATCATCCATCACAATGAGTCACCCTGTATACGTCAGTGTTTATTGTTTTTATCTTTCCCAAGATAATTTTGAAGTGTTATACAATACTATTTATTATGCGCACAATTGACAGCGAGCGCTGAATGAGGTTACAACGTTATATCGTTAATAGATAGTTTTAATTTTAATATAATGGTAGCACCAGCGACAATGTTTTATACTCCCCTTTTGTGATTCAGACCCTGACCTTAGAATTAGAATTGATGACTGCGCTTGAGGACCTGACCTGAGGACTTGACTTGATGACTGGACTTGCAGACTACTCTTGACCAAGCCAAGTGGCTTGGTGGGCATGAGACTTTTCAATCTAATCTCTAGGGTAGCCAACAGATCGGCAATCCTCTTTTTCCACATGTTTATTGATAGCAGCAACCGACAACCAAAGTTAACTTGGGCAAATCATCATCATCGTTTGTGTCAACTCCTCTCTCTATTCAAATAATATTCTACCACTCCTTACCACGTTTTAAACAACTAAATCCGTTCACAGGAAGAGGAGCTCCACTCAACGTCGCACAACTACGAAGAACAGATGTCCGTGCTAACGGAACACGTGGCCGGTCTGAGCGAGCAGCTCACGAGGCAACATGACGAGATACAGCACCTCAAGCACACGATACACACTCGGAGGAAATAGGAGAGGGGGTAGGCGGGGACGGGGAGAGGGGAAAGGGGGGATGGGTGTAAGATACAGGTGACGGGTGGGTGTGAAAGTGTCATTGTGAGAAAAAGAGGGAGTTAAGATAGCACAGACAGCGTAATTAAGTAGTTACCCCCCTGGCGTACTCGGCGGTACTGTAGAGGGGTTAGCACATACTAATACTGTCTGTACGTATAGGGCCATCATTTCTCGTATTAAATAACTTTGACAAGTAACGCCTATATCTATATATATGTATATATATGTGTCTAGTACCGAGCTGTATGGTTTTTAGGGTTCCGTACCCAAAGTGTCAAACGGGACCCTATTACTGAGACTTCGCTTTCCGTCCGTCTGTCACCAGGCTGTATTTCATGAACCGTGATAGTTAGCAAGTTGAAATTTGTACAGATTTTGTATTTCTGTTGCCGCTATAACAACAAATACTAAAAACAGAATAAAATAAATATTTAAGGGGGCTCCCATCCAAAAATGTGATTTTGTTGCTCGTTTTTCTAAATAACTAGCTGTACCCGCGGCTTCATCCGCGTGGAATTTAAAAAGTAGCCTAAGTTACTCCTTATTACATAAGCTATCTGCCAGTGAAGTGAAGTCTCATCAAAATCAGTCCAGCCGTTCCAGAGATTAGCCGGAACAAACAGACAGACAGACAAACATTGTAAAAAAAAATATTTTGGAAAATGTACCGCATATTTTGGAAAATGTACCTACTAATAATATAAATGCGAAAGTTTGTGAGGATGGATGGATGGATGTTTGTTACTCTTTCACGCAAAAACTACTGAATGGATTTGGATGAAATTTGGCACACGGGTATTTTATAACCTGGATTAACACATAGGATACTTTTTATCCCGATAGTATGTTCCCGTGGGACAATTATCGAACTCCACGCGGGCGACGCCGCGGGCATAAGCTAGTACATTCATGTGCATGTAGTAAAAAGCAGTTATTTTAGTATAACAAACAGACATTTCAATTTTATTTATTTGTATAGATGGTACGGAGCCCTACGTCATGCTCCCTGGCGAAACAACCTTTGCTGTAACAAGTATAAGTTACATGAACAATTCTATGAAATGTCTATAAAATTCTAGTCCTATTAAAAAAAAGTCTATATCTCTAGTTTCGACGTAAACTTTTATTTAAAGTGGTTGCGCTGCGGAGTATCCTTCCCGGCGAAACCACCATGCTATTTCTATTACTACACATATTACAAGCTAATTATGTAGTATCAAATAATTCTATAACAATTCTATATTCAACTAGTACCCCTAAATCCTCAGTCTAATTTAAATATACGAATAAAACGGTGCCTCAAACTTTGTTTTCGAAATAGTAGCTAAGTGCCTAGATTAAAGTTCTTAGCGAATAAAGTTTACGTTAAATATCAAACAATGTCCTCTAGGCGTTTAGTTTATAAACACACAGATAAATTATTTTCTTGTTTCAATAGATTATTTTAATATAAAATGATATTAGGTGAAACATCTGTGCATCCATCACTGACTAATACTAGCCACTGATAGTAATTAAGTGATAAACAAATATTGTCATTATCCTTTACTATTAACAGTAAAGATATACTTCCAGATTGTAACAGTAAGTTACAATCTGGAAGTATATCATTTCAAATTAAAAAAAATAATTCAAAATAAAATTTATAATTATTGAATAAAATTATTACCTACTCCTTACAGCTTTTTTGACAAAAGATATAAACCACCAACCAACAAAATCTTGACTGGGTGGTGGATTCAGGCTGGATTAATCAGATACCTAAATTACAGATTCAATTTGTAAATTTAAATCTTATTATTATACGCCATTTGGTGGCTGCGCCCATCTTAAATATTGAGGTTGTATAGTGCACTGTATTCTTCTTGTCAAGCCCTTTTATTTGATACCCATATTGGTGGGATTGATAAAAAATTGTTATCAGCCATTTGGTAGCGGCGGCCATCTTAGATTTCAATTTTGCATAGTAAATTGTATTCTACTTGTTGAGACCTTTCATTTGATACCCATGTTGATGGGATTGATAAAACCTAAGTTATCCGCCATTTTGTAGAGGCCGCCATCTTGGATTTTAATTTTATATAGTACATTGTATTATACTGGTTGAGCACTTTCATTTGATACCCATATTGATGGGATCGATAAAACCTACGTTATCCGCCATTTTGTAGCGGCCGCCATCTTGTATTTCAATTTTTTATAGTATATTGTATTCTGCTTGTTGAGCCCTTTCATTTGATACCCATATTGATGGGATTGATAAAACCTACGTTATCCGCCATTTTGTAGCGGCTGCCATCTTGGATTTAAATTTTTTATAGTATATTGTATTCTGCTTGTTGAACCCTTTCATTTGATACCCTTATTGATGGGATTAATAAAACATAAATTATCCGCCATTTTGTAGCGGCGGCCATCTTGAATTTATAATGATAATGAATAAACATAATTGTATTGTCACCAAAATCCAAAGTGTATACAAAATTTCAGATTAATCGGTTGACAGGAAGAGGGTGAAATTTGAATTACTAAACTTGACCCAAGAATAAATAAAACAACCCGTTTGTTTTATTTATTCTTGGGTCAAGTTTATTCTTGGAGCTAAATAAAACCGTTTAATAAAAAACCAAATCGGTTCATAAGTGACGGAGAACTGAGGTAAGACATATTTAAAAAAAATACAACCGAGTTGAGAACCCCCTCCTTTTTGTAAAGTCGGTTAAAAACACACAATAAGCCATAAAAGGAAATAACCATTCTATTATTATTCTATAATTAAACAAAATTCCAATTATGAACTTTACTGACAATAGTAAATGACAATATTCGGTTATCACTTTATTATTATCAGTGGCCAGTATTAGTCAGTGATGGATGCACAGATGTTTCACCTAATATCATTTTATATTAAAATAATCTATTGAAACAAGAAAATAATTTATCTGTGTGTTTATAACCTAAACGCCTAGAGGACATTGTTTGATATTTAACGTAAACTTTATTCGCTAAGAACTTTAATCTAGGCACTTAGCTACTATTTCGAAAACAAAGTTTGAGGCACCGTTTTGTTCGTATATTTAAATTAGACTGAGGATTTAGGGGTACTAATTGATTATAGAATTGTTATAGAATTATTTGATACTACATAATTAGCTTGTAATATGTGTAGTAATAGAAATAGCATGGTGGTTTCGCCGGGAAGGATACTCCGCAGCGCAACCACTTTAAATAAAAGTTTACGTCGAAACTAGAGATATAGACTTTTTTTTAATAGGACTAGAATTTTATAGACATTTCATAGAATTGTTCATGTAACTTATACTTGTTACAGCAAAGGTGGTTCCGCCAGGGAGCATGACGTGGAGCCCTTCGTACGCGAGTTTGAGTCGCACTTGGCCGGTTTTTCTTCCATAAATGTCACACTATCGTCAACTTATACACACGATGACACATCAAGCCACACATTTCCAGTATAACATGGCCTCGCTTTGTATAGATTCCCCGTGCAATGAGAGATCCGCATAAACTGGTTTTCTATATCTTGATTGGTCGTCGTACGTACTAGATCACACCTAAATAAGATCGCACTGTTGGATTTACAACTTTCAGCAATAAGCTAAGCGTTGAGAATCCAACAAGAGACATTAAGTTGGCAAACTAGTGACCTCACAGCTAGCTATTACCTAACAAAATCAAATGGATGAATCGGGTTTTGACAGCTCATAAGAAGTATGTCAATTGATTCGGGGTAAAAACTATTGACCACTTTAAGTGTGCAGTTTATGGTGGCGTTGCTTGTAAAGAAAACTTGCGTCGATATGCCAAAATTGGTACACTTATTTTAGTACAATGTTTTGCCACCTGCACATATAAGTTGGTTCAAGACAAGTGTACCCTATTGTTCAATTCATTAAGACACTGCAGTTTGACGAGACCAGCTGGCCTACCATGACATCTTAAAGCAGTATTGTTTTACTCTTATTGCAGTGTGGGAAAGCGACGGAGCTATACAGGATGTCTAGCGCCATCTGTTTCCCACACTGGAAAAGGAGTAAAACAAGATTGTTTAGGCCAGCTGGGCCTCAAGTCTGCTATTACAATAGTGTCAGAATGGCCTATCATTGATTTCATAATTGTTGATTTTGAAAACTTTGGCAATCTACTAATATAATGGCGTCATTATGACTTCACAATGGTCAACCACTGACACTCCATTGAAAGAAATGGCATAGAATTTGACAGACCATTATGAATTTAGCAGATTACGGACTTTTAGCAAAATGACAATGGGATCGTGTTGGAATGACGATGTTTATAAAAATAGCAGACTTGAGGCCCTGTTCAGTCATCCATCTGACAATTATTTCCTTGATGCTCTCCTCACCCCTCAACCCAAATACGTCGATGAAAACGTACATATTGTATACTGTCAATAATCGCTGTAATGTATAAAGGATATAGTTTAAAAGTATGGTATAATGATCAAAATGTACAGTATGAAGTCTTCATATTCAGTAAAGATGTATTTAAATGAATAACATTCTGCTGAGATTTATAATGCGCGTTTTTGCCAGACAGGTTCCCGTCTTTGTCTTGCACTTTTAGTTCGCCAGTTGTGCGAGAGTGATGGCAATAACGCTTGTCCAAAGTTGGTTTAAAGTAAACTTTTGTAGTTCTCGGACTTGGTGAACGCAAATACTAAGTGTTGTTTTGCAACTTCGTCAAAATTGAAGAGGTGGTCACAAAGACATAAATAATCAAAATAAATTACGGTACCTAGTTAATTATTAATGAACATAGATTTTTTGGTTGTTTAAGTTTGTCAGTATTTCAGAATAACCCCCGTAACGTGGATCTCAAACGTGTATTCCATAATTTCTTATTCCCTAGAATAAGAAATTATGGAATAAGAGTTTGAGATTGTTTGTATGTGTGAAAGCGCGGTTATAGGGCGAGGATGAGACGGGCCGCGTTTAAAACACGGGTTTTTTACACTTACCGATTTTCGTAAATAAGAAAAAAAATAACCTACCCATTTTATTATTGATTCGGGACGAGAATCATAAGCATAGTTACCTCCTTGAATTTGACGAGGATGCAAAACAACACTTTGTAGATATACAAGTGCGTAAGGGACGCCGATGCTTTATTTAAATCTAATCAAAAGTCATATTCAAATTAAGCTGATATTCAGTACTTTTTGAACGTCAAAATTACAAGAGCCATTCCCTAAAACTCCCGCCCTTCACCACTTCCTATTGTTTTAGCTGGGACGAAGCTAAAACGGTTACCTACCACGTATTTAGTAGGTACATGCATTCTGAGAGGAGCTCGTGGCTAAATAATAACAGCCGCACGGGTCGATTTTCTAGGTAAGCCGTGCTTGCCGATGTTGGCCCGTGGATGGTTGACCATAATTACATACCGAGTTTCCTCTGTGCCTCGGAAAGCACGTTAAGCCGTTGGTCCCGGCTGTCATTGGTAGATCTTTGACAGTCGTTACGAGTTCTTTGAATCCGAAAGTGACATCCAGTCTTACGAAGGGGCATCGTATTACCCAGTTACTGGGTTGTGGAGGTCAGATAGGTAGTCGCTTCATGTAAAATACTGGTACTCAGCTGCGTTCGGTTAGACTGGAAGTCGACCCCAAGATATTTTAGGAAAAGGCTAGGCAGATCATGATTCATTCTGTACATAGAAATTTTTCATCGGTAATTTAAAAAAAAAACAGCTGTTCCATACATTTTATTTATTTATTTAACACTTCAAGCACATAGTACAGAGGCGGACTTAATGCCATAGGCAACATTTTGATGTACTGAATAAGTGGGAACCGTTTTAGCGTCGGTGTGCCTTACACCCTGTATTAAGGCGGGTCGAATTCCAAGCAAGGTATCTATCGCCTAGGTTATTTGATCTCCGGTTGAGTCTGAAACGAGTTCACATTAGCCAATCAAAACTCAACACTGATTTATGCGATATAGCTAGGAAGACGTGGCGTTCGAAATTTAAATAAATTATATCAAATGTTCAGTAGCTATTATATGTTCAGTTGATAGTTTTGAACACGTAGTTGTTGTGTAAGATAATACTGAGAAAGGAACATCGTGGTACAAACTTTTACTATGGATTTTGTACAAGATTCCAGACCCCTAAAAGCGTTTACGTCTTACGAAATTTCATACAAACTTTCAAGTCCTTATTTTCCGAAATGACTGAATCGATTTTAATGAAACTTCATACGCATACGCAGGAAACGTAGGTCTAAAAAGTTACTAAAATATAGTGTTACAGGTAAATAAGACCGATTATAAATTATCTATAGAAAAAGAAATTTCCAATAATCTTTTTTTTAAAAGGATTTTCGAAAATGTTTTTTAGTAACTTTTTAGACATATGTATCCTGCTTATGCGTATTAAGTTTCATTGAAATTGGTTCTGTCATTTCGGAAAATAAGGACTTGAAAGTTTGTATGAAATGCCGTAAGTAAAACGCTCTTAAACGTTGTAATTAGCTGTCATGCACCTACACTGTAAAAATTTATGGAACAGCTTTTTTTTTTTTTTTAAATAGCCGACCATATTTTTCAACGCAAACTCTACCTATAATATTTTCTGACTATCACCCTTCTATACACGTTTGAATGTATATCACAAAGAAATTGTATAAAATGTAAAAAATGTTAAAAATTCGTTGGAATTAAAGAAAATTGTGCACCTGCACACTGCATATTGTATAAATTTTATAAAATATTTACGAGTGTGTTTGTAAAATCAAAATTAAGAAATGGTTTAATGATTAAGAATATGGAAATTATGATCAATAAAAATATTTCTTCGATAAGCCTGGATACGCATGCTATGTCAAATGCAGATAAGCATACGAAAAACGAGTATCAGCATTTCCAAAGGTTTTTTTTTTTAATAACTTTTATTTTAATAATGGTCTAATTGAAATAAATGCTTTGAGTTTGAGTTTTATAAGTTCAGCCTCAAAAAAAAAACAAAATTGCATTTTGAAGTGAAATTATTGTAGGATTACCAAAATACTGTCAGAGATTAAAAATTAAGTTCAGCCTCAAAAAAATTGCATTTTGAAGTAAAAAAATTGTTGTTGGACTTCCAAAATACTGTCAGAGATTAAAAATTACGGGAAATTCGAATATTAAAAAAACAGACAACGAAATTTTTAGACAGGCAACATTTTTGTAGACGCCATATTGATTTCGCATCCTACTTTGTTTATGTATTATTCAGAAAGTGTCTTTATTTTCAAAACTTGTTCCTTATTCTTTGTCAGGTTGAAAGATAGTCTTGTCTTTAATTCTTTGCTTTCCTATCACCATTTTTAAACGACAAGTTTCGTGGCCTATCTGATGTAATCGTATTAAAATCGGCTAGTGATTTGTGCTTTAGTTTAGTAAATTATTGGTAAAGCATTCGGTTAATTTAATACATCTTCTGGAAGTTGTAGGAAGAAATAATTAAACTCTGTATTTTTTCTCTCCACCACTGAACATAATATGCTTAGTATTTAAATTATGAACTCTGCTTTAAAAATTATAAAAGTCTTCACCCATTGGCCGTTCTAAGACACTGAAAAAAAAAACATGGAATTATTTAGTACTGTATAAAGCTGTATTGATATATTAGCATTTCTGTTAATGGCCGGCCAATGTGTAAAAGAGCTGGTTATAAAAGGGTCATTGAGATTATAACCGACGTCCAGACTGTGACTCTACAAAGAGTTGTTTCTAAGTTAATCTGCTTATCCTAAGTTATTAATATTTAAGCAATACAATATGCTATGAATATGTAATTATGTGTATAAAAAGTGGTGTAGACTTTATGCGAGTATTTTGGTATGTCTTTAAATATTAGGTGAAGAATTTTATATCATCCCTCCCCGCTCTCCTCCGCATTTAATTTTTTAATAGCTCTGTTAAAGCCGGTGTGAACTTTTTCCTTTGCTTAATCTATTAAATATTTTTTGCATCATCTACAAATATCTTAAACCAATAACTTTTCCTTTTTTTCGAAATATAAATAAGGTTAAGTTATAAATTGGTAGTCTCGAATCTAGACTATTAAGGGTCAGCTCACACCGAGACGCGACGCGACGCTGCGCGCACACTTTTAAAGAGCGATTCAAAATACAAGGTGTTGTTTTGCATCCTCGTCATAATTCAGGAGCTTGTCACAAAAGACATAAATAATCAATTAAAATTACGGTACCTAGTTAATTATTAATAAACGCTGATTTTTATAGTGCTTTATGTTTGTCAGTATTTTAAAATAACCCCCATAACGTGGTTTAGTGAATAAGAAATTATCAAATAAACGTTTGAGATTGTTTGTACGTCCATACGTAACCTCACTGTACATAACTGTACATGTACTGTACATAACCTCGCTTCCATAAGCGAGGTTATGGGGCGACAATCGGACGGCCCGAGTTTAAAACACGGCTGGTTCACACTTACCGATTTCCGTAAATAAGAAAAAATATAAAAATGACCTACCCATTTTATTATTGATTCGGGACGAGAATCATTAGCATAGTTACCTCCTTGAATTTGACGAGGATGCAAAACAACAGCTTGTATAACTTTATTTTCTACACGAAAAGATACACATTTCGTTGTGAGAATTTAGAATACGTTGTGCAACGTTTTCTGAATTCTCACAAGTGCGCGCAGCGTCGCGTCTCGGTGTAAGCTGACTCAAAGAGATGTACCTAACTACTCGCAATCAGTCCTTGTATAAATAAGATATCGTGGTAATACTGACGACAGATCAATAAAAAATGTTTATTAAAAATTCTTGGATTTTATTGACTATGCTTACGTACTAGGCTAACTAAGCCAGAGATTTTGAAAACGGTGCGATGGGCAAAGGTTAAACAGTTTCAAAGGTAAAAGTCAACCCGATGCTGCAATAAAACTCGCTTCAGGCTTCTGCCTCTTCAGAGACGGGAGCTGAAGATGGTCGACAAGTAAATCATCATCATCATTTCAGCCGAAAGACGTCTACTGCTGGACAAAGGCCTCCCCCAAGTGTCGTCACATTGACCGGTCCCGTGCGACCTTCACCAGGTCATCGGTCCACCTAGTGGGAGGCCTTCCAACGCATTGTCTTCCGGTTCGTGGTCGCCATTCCAGAACTTTTCGGCTCCATCAGCCATCCGTTCTGCGAGCAATGTGCCCTGCCCAATGCCACTTAAGGTGACACTTTTCGACATTTTTTCCATAGAAACTTCGGGGGGTTTTACTCCACTGTTTGACACAGCACATTAAAAGTAAAACATGATGGTATTATCTCATTATAAATTTTGTCTGTACGGAAACAGAATAGGAAAATAAAAAGCCATTAAAAAGTTACGAGCTATCAAAGATACGTTTTTATTGCAAATTTGATCTTTGGCGGAAGTTGCTTGAAGAAGAACGTACTTACGTTTCGGAACGCTGTGTGTGTGCGTACGAACTAGATGTGCGTGAAGACTAGCGTCTAACTGCTCATCACTGATACTATCTCTGTTGTGTACGATGCCAAGTGAGACAGCGTGCTTTTCAGCCACGGCCACCAGTGAGTTCGAGCCCGCGACTAGTAAAACCTTAAGTTTGGCAATTCTTCGGGCTACGTCGCCGCGTCGGTAAACTTGGTTCTCTTGCACATCCTCCTTATTTCTGATTTGATCACGCAAGGAAACTACGAACATAGCCCTCTCTATTGCCCTTTTGGTGACTTTAACGGCCCGTTCACGACCTTGCCGCTGTGAGCGGCAGCTAAGCGCGGGGCGGCGAGCGGTAAGATCAAAAGTATAAAAATGTTTGAAGCACGCCACGAGACGCCGCTCATAGCGAAAACGCGCGCGGTTTTATCCGAGCGAATCGCGGCAGCGGCGCGCGGTGCGGAGAGCGGCAGGAACAAAAGTACAAGCGAATGAGTGCGACGCCACGAAACAGAGCGGCGCGGACAGCGGTGTAGGAGTGACGTACTCAGCGGTGTAGATTAAAACAAAAAAGTTTTGACGATTTTGTGGCGGTAATGGATACCGATGCATTTATTACTGAAATTTTAAATCGACCGCCTATTTGGATGTCAAAACTGTACTCATAAAACTTATCTGGATATTTTATAGGTCACGAAATTCGCTATTTCAATACCGATTTTTATTCAGTTCGTGCACTCCTTCTCTCATATTAAGAATATCTTGTTTTAAAAATGTACTGCTTTCTAAACAGAGAAGGGATAATTTTGATAACGCCATGATTTTGAGCACGTTTTGACTACCTAAATACGTCCACCGCTGCCGCTGCAACTAACCGCTACTGAGGGTACGTGGCAAAGAGTATAGTAATATAGATGGAACGTGGCGTGCAAAACGCACCGCTCACCGACGCCGCCCCGCTCGCCGCGCCGCGCACCGCTAAGACCAAAGTCGTGACCAGGCCGTAAGCCTTCTGATGAGGCCCATTGTGAGCGATTATGTTTCGGTGCCGTATGTAATCACTGGCAACACATACTGGGCATAGACTATCGTCTTGAGACACTGCGGTAAGTTGGACGAGAAGATACCACGCAACTTTCCGAACGCCGCCCACAATGCTGACAATTAAATCATTTAAAAAAAACGACTTTGCTGGTTTTTTTTACATCATCTCATGGTTTTCTATTGGTGGTGCAATTTCTTTGGAGGTCAGATAGGCAGTCGCTCCATGAAAAATACTGATTTTCAGCTGCATCAGTTTAGACCGGAAGCGGACCCCAAAATAGCTGGGAAAGGCTAGGCAGATAAGATGATTTGTTCCTGAACAGATAAGAAACCGATAAGTTCATGGTGTGCGATATAGCTGCACGAAGGATATAGTATATTTTGGCCTATATTGCATATAGGCAAAATATCATTTTTATGACACTCATGTCAAAAGTGATACTTGGCCTATGCCCAGCTGCAGACTATAATAAGCTGTTTTTTTTTAAGTTATACAAGGTGGAAGATGCGATGCGCAAACGGTTACCACATATTCAGTACATTCTGAACCCTCTCGTCGCTAAATGTCACACAAGCGAAATGTCCCGTTAGAAAATTACACTCGCACAATGTCACACTAAATTTTCACCGGTTATTAAATTTTAAAAAAGCAGCAGTTTCCTACAAGTTGCATTACTTACATGGTCAAAAAGTTTGGAACAGCTGATTATTTATAATACGTGGATACTTATGTGGTAAACGTTTTCGCGTCGTCGGTGTCCCTTTGATCTTGTATACAGGGTGTTTGGCAGAACGTTGAACATACGAAAATGGTGGATAGGTGGGGTCATCTGCTACTTACTCAGCCCAAATTTTTTTGGCCCTGGCCCACGGGATATTTTTTAAATTTTTTTTTGTCTTTCTTCTTCTTACACCACTTTCTTAACTTTAAAGTGTAATTTTTATTAAAAATGGGTAAAACAGGCAATATTTAGTATTTTTTTAAAATCTTTTATGTTGGCAGATTCTTATAAAATTATTGCTTTATTCAGATGTTAGCTAGAAAAAAAGTTATGAGTCCTCAAACTTACAGAAAGGTGTAAAAAATACTTAAATCTTAATTTCAACTTGCATTTAAAAAAAAACAAAAAATGATTGAGGAGTTCCAATTCTAGCAAAACATCCCTAGTGTGTGAGCTTTCTAATGGTATGGAATTTGCTTTTATAAAAAAAAACTTTAAGAGTTATTTCATAATTTTTTCAATTTTTGACGAAATTCTACCTTTACGGAAAGTGAAATGTTTTGCGAAATTTAATACTGCAAAGTTGGTAAAAATTAAATGATCGACGGCTTGCCAGTAGCAGTTGTGCAAATTAACATTCACTATTCCCTTGGGATGGTTGTTACACGAAACAGGTAGAAATTTTGTTTCACTCTTGCGCAGTCATAGCGTATTTTTGTTCTCTTTCGCTCTCGTGGCACCGTAACGCCTCAGAATGAATTCTTTTCTTAGTCGAGACTTAACTGCCTCTGCGATCTCACGTGCCCGTTACGCTTACGTTTGTTTTTGTTCACTTCGTTTTCTTTTATTGTTATCACTAGTTTTGTTACCTGTTAGTTAAGTTTTTTGTTATTACTGTTTCCTGTTGTTATTGGTAAAGAAATGGCTGCTTTTACCAGTGAGGAATACGCGGACATGTTGTTAGCGTATGGAAGTGCTAATACTAATTCGCGTGAAGCGCGAAGGATTTATCAAGAGCGTTATCCCAACCGCCGAGTACCCAGTCATCAGACGTTTGCGAGTACTTACCGACGTTTACGACAAACCGGTAACCTGAACTTTCAAGAACCACGAGTGAACGTAGCACGACCCGATACTACCATTGACGAACAAGTTCTTGCCGAGTTTGACGCGGACCCTACCAAAAGCATTAGACAAATAGCTTCAATGCTTGGCCTAAGCATATGGAAAGTGTGGTCTGTTCTCCGGGTAGATGGTAGGCATGCTTTTCACTACACTCCAGTGCAAGGTAAGATTTTAAGCTATTTATGTACTGCATCTGATACGATTTTGTGGAATGTAGTAAATTATGAGACAGTTCAATTGATCGTTCCATTTAACCTTGATTTCGTTACTTTCTTTATTAGTTGTTTTGCCTCATGTTGTTTTTTTGCGCATTCAATTCTAATTTCAAATTAAATTCGAATAAACTATTCCTATTCGGTCGCATTCACGTAACAATCAGGCGGCCAGCGCTTACAGGATTCGGATTTCGAATTCGGTTTCAGGTGGTCAGCGTAGGTAAACTTGCCAGCGCTTATGGCTCCTTTTCAGAACAAATGGAAAGTCGCACGCCCTTTTGTGAATGTGGTCTTACGTCTTTATGGCTAAGCCATAAAGCCAATTAGGTACTTATTTAAAAATTGAAGATAATTTAATTTAGATAATTGTAGAGTTTGAACTCGAAAGAAGAAAAGATTCAGTATTGACATCAATTCTTAGACGTGTTTTGTTTGTTCTAGGTCTCGATGACAGTGATTTTGGGAGACGTGTGCAATTTTGTCGCCATTTGCTGCATACCGATGTGGACGACGGAAACTTTTTAAAAAGTATTCTGTGGACGGACGAGTCCAAATTTGACAAAGAAGGGATTGTCAATTATCACAATCTACACCATTGGTCACATAAAAATCAAAACCCACACGTGAAGAGACAAAGGGGCTTCCAGAGGAGATTCAGTGTGAATGTCTGGGCAGGAGTGATTGGCGATAAGCTAATAGGGCCTCATTATTTGCCCGACAACATTAATGCGAACAACTACTTGGATTTTTTGATCAATGATTTACCACCATTAATGGAAGAAGTGTTCCAAGTAGACATAAACAGGCCTATTGTCTTTCAACACGATGGTTGCCCAGCTCACTTTAGTCTGATCGTACTTGAGCATTTGGATAATTGTTTCCCAAATTCGTGGATTGGCAGGGGAGGACCAATTCCCTGGCCTCCGCGATCGCCCGACCTCACTCCGCTCGATTTTCACGTGTGGGGAAGGGCAAAAGAACTAGTTTACACTACAGAAGTAGAAAGTCGAGAAGATTTAATAAATCGAATTAATGCTGCTTTCGAAGTTATGCGACAGGAGATGCTGCTGCGCACAACAACTGTAGAAATCAGACGTAGATGCCGCGCCTGTATTGTAAATGAAGGGCGTCAATTCGAACATCTGTGATTTATTATTTAAATAAATTATTTAATTGTTTCATTAATGCACCTAACTGGTACAGCATAATTTCAATCGATCATTTAATTTTCACCAACTTTGCAGTATTAAATTTCGTAAAACATTTCACTTTCCGTAAAGGTAGAGTTTCGTCAAAAATGTCCTACTTGAAAAAATTATGACATAACTCTTAAAGTTTTTTTTTTATAAAAGCAAATTACATACCATTAGAAAGCTCACACACGTTTGCTAGAATTGGAACTCCTCAATCATTTTTTGTTTTTTTTTAAATGCAAGTTGAAATTAAGATTTAAGTATTTTTTACATCTTTCTGTAAGTTTGAGGACTCATAACTTTTTTTCTAGCTAACATCTGAATAAAGCAATAATTTTATAAGAATCTGTCAACATAAAAGATTTTAAAAAAATACTAAATATTGCCTGTTTTACCCATTTTTAATAAAAATTACACTTTAAAGTTAAGAAAGTGGTGTAAGAAGAAGAAAGACAAAAAAAATTTAAAAAATATCCCGTGGGCCAGGGCCAAAAAAATTTGGGCTGAGTAAGTAGCAGATGACCCCACCTATCCACCATTTTCGTATGTTCAACGTTCTGCCAAACACCCTGTATTGCCTTAGCTATCTAGGCTTTCGAATGAGGTGTGTGTGGACAATCCCATTGAGGCTTGATTATCGCTAGGGTTGTATCTAGGACGCACTGTCGTCGTAATGCGGCTCAGTGTGTAGGCCGCACTATGTTGGCACGTACAGTGGCCACCACATGAGTGTCGGGTGTCTGCGGCGCTCTGACGTAACTCGGTTCTGATACGGGGTGTGTGTAGGCCGTACTGTAGTACCGTGGCCGTCATAAAACGGTTTTGTCTGCACCCGCACTGTATGTTCTGTTTTGGGATTGTGATAGGTCATTGACAAAAATAAAAACGCACGTTATATGCACAACTTTGAAACGAACGATAATCATAAGCACCTTATAATATGTCCTCTGTTACAATATTTGTTTTCAACAGTTACATTATCGTTATAAATATTTATACAAAATTTATCAATTTGTTGAACAGCGTTTTGCAAATAATTCGCTAAAGTGAGGTCATTTGTAGATCATGCGTCACGCGAACAAACAGTCAGACAAAGTCAGCAAGTAACTGTCCGGACGTAATATGTATATCAAAACATTGCACTCGGTAGCTTCCAGAAGCATATTGCAAAATATTCCATAATCATTAAGTTTATTTTATATTATTATACCTTATTTTAAAATCGTTTATATTAGAGTCCGGTACAGTCACTTGCTGTATTGAAAACTGGTGATAGATAGAATAAGTATTGGATACTATCAACTGGAATTAAGGCCTTGTGGTGGAAAAACTTTGGAAGAAAATAGATTTTTAAACTTGATGTTGATAAAAAGGTGCTGATAAACTTGAGCATTCACTTGTAATGAGCATTCTTGCGAATGTTACATGACAGAAAAAAAAAATCTTGTAATAAATGAGAGCGTTTTAGCCAGAATTCTAGCGAAAGGACAGTATATTTGCTTAGAGCTTTTTGCCGAGCCTGACATCCTCGTGAAGAATATTTTTTTGACGAGCATCGACTAGAGTTCAGAAAGATCATGAAAATATTCATAGCGATGTTTGGCTCTATACTCGGCTCTGTTCATTGTTCAGTTCGACCAATTTAAAAACGGCGAATGCTCGATGTTCTGTTATAAGTGAATGCTCAAGTCTATTAGCACCTTAACGAGATCAGAGACATGAAACTTAGTTTGGTTTCACATAAAGTACAAAATTGTAATAATGAGAGCTCTAAATATTAAATAAATGCTTTATAAGCTATCATACAGTATAATCAAGTTTAAAAATTATTTTCTGCAATGTTACGAGCTGGCCTCATACGCCTATAACGTGAAACTGTACATTTAACATTAACGTCATTTTACATATCACTGCAAATAACTATAAATATAAAAGTTACAAAATCTAGCTTCTTTAGTCGATAGTATCGGACACTTTGCGTTAAAACGCTTGATAATTCCCTTTCAGTCGTCGCTCAATAACATGGGTAAGTTAATGTTAAAATAAAAAAATAAATAACTACATACATAGGTGCTCTGCATCTCAACCATTCTCTCATCCCCGAAGCTCATCATCTAATACATTTTATACATACATTACACATCATATGTTAAGTCGACTGTTTGAAATGGCTTCAAAACAAACTCTTTTGGCACACTATACACACAAAATAATAAAACTTAAATAAATCGAAATACATCACCGTTGGTGCCCCGAGTTTAAATAAAGATACTTCATAAAGGCAGATAGGCATATAATCTTTATAAATAAACTAACTTTACGTCGAGTGTACACACGGACACATATTCAGCTTACACTGTGGAAAATATTGTGTATTTCTAAGTTACCTATAAACTTCTAGAGCGAATGTGTTGCAAGCGAATGTATGCAAGAAGCGGTTAGCACGTAGTCTTCACATTTATCAAATAGTTTATTTACCGTAGGACGGTTGAATTACGAGCCTAATTATTATTAACCGAAACTCTTATGTTTCTACTTATTTATTTATTTTAGTTAGGTATTAGGTGTATAATAAGCTAAATATGTTTCCGTTTCTGAAGGCGAGAACAATATAAACACGGATTTTAAAATAATAAAATAATGATTAGGGAGCGTTCAAGTATTACGTAACGAGTTTGGGGGAGGCGGGGGTCTTCTGAAACGTTACGATACGTTACAAGGGCGGGAGGGGACATTTGAACTACGCGTTACGTAACATTGTTTAAACCCTTCAGAACGGTCGCGTAGAGATTTTTTTCTCGCGGCGCGTTACCTAGGGTGTGGGCGGGGGTCAAAAATCTCCATTGCGTTACGTACTTGAACGTCCCTTAAATGAAATGCTAAGCAGTTAGTTGTGCAGGTATTCTCTCGCCCTTTATACCTAGTCGACTAAAATATAAGATATAATTATCTACCGTTTGACATAAAAAATATACTTTACATAATTGTGAAATCCTTAGAGAAAAAATATCTATGTCAAACAAATAGATAGTATAAACATGTGTTCATGTATTTGGTTTCTATAAACAATAAATTAAAGATTTAAATAGAGACGGGAAGTATCAACTGTGATCATTACATGATGAAAAGTTTAATTTTCTATCATTTACTGTATATAATCACAATTAATATTCTCCCATATTCTAGAACAGTATGGCTTTTAAATCATCATGATTATAATCTAGTTTAAATTAATACACGATTTGGGCTAAAATGTTTCAAAACATTTCATAGGTGGTTCTGGCGTGGAATGGTATTTAAACCTGTCACATTTACTGATACTGTTAGCCTGCGTCATCCCACAGCTGGGCAAAAGGCCTCTCCCCACATATAAAAAATATAATATAAAAGAACGAGTAAAACCGAGCCGCTTTGTGATACGTATTGAATTAAACGTCCTGAATGGACGAAGTCATCAGTAAGCACGATGACCAATAAAGGTATTCGAAACCAGTTTATGCGAAACTCTCATTGTACGGGATATCTATACAGAGGGAGCCATGTTATACTGGTCTTGTATAGCTAGATCTGTCGCAGTGTGTACAATTGAAATGTTCGAGCTGAACTATAGGAATTCTGACGTGATTTTTGACTTGGCATGTTACCATCGTTTGCTGAAAAGCTTTCTAAAACTCCGATCGCTAAACCTGTTTTCAAAGATAAGTTTACATGCAGACTAACTTTCAAAAATCGGAGGTTAGGATTCCAGATTCCTTTTAGATCTGTAAGTAAGCAATCAAAATGTATTCATGAGAACCACAGAAAGAAAACTACACCCCAGTCACTCACAATTTGCATCACATGTCCGTATATTACAGGTCGACAACGCGACGATTGACAGAAACTACTTTTACATTATAATACAATAACAGCAGTGCTTCGAGTACATTAAGTAGCAATTTTATAGCGTGATAACCGACCAATTGGAAAGCGGTACGCAAAAGCGAAAGCTTCCCAATTGGTCGGCTATCACGCAATTCGAACGCGATCGTCGACCCAAGTGGATATAAAACATCAACAAAAGGACACTACCGTAATAATATATGTGTACTAACTAATCAATATCGAGCACAATGCGTCACTCGTGTCACTCACATAGCGTCCTCTCGCTCGCACACTGTGACCGCGGTGTTGCCAGCGGTCAAATGTCCGGCACTTTAGAAACACGTCTTGGCATAATTTCTTAGTATAATTTTGTCAAATCTGTTTGTTTGGTTGCTCAATATTGGAGAGGCCGTTGACAAATCTTTGTATTTCTCTCGTTTTTAGGATGAATTGATGTTGTGAGCCTGTTAACCACTAATGTTCACTGTCTAGCTATTTAGTATTCGAACATATCTAGTGATATTGTGGCCTTGGAACATTGAAACCAACTTTTGGAAGGTGTCTTATGGAACTCAATCCACCAACTCATAAGGCATTTGGCATAGGGCTCCTTCATCATCGTTTAGCTTCTCTCCAGGCCGAGACTCCGCCATTTTGACATCACGTTCTACAACCGATGATTGTCAAGGCTCGAGTTCTGTGTGCGGGCTTTCTTCGTCTTGCGCTAGCACTGGTTGACGTCGGGCGGCGTGGGCAGGTACGGGTCCGCGCGCTTGTGCTCGATCAGCGCCTTCACGGTTGTGGAGTCCGCGGGGAGTTCGGATTTCTTGCGTAGCAAGGGTTTGCTAGCGTTGTAGCCTTGTTTTCGGAGCTGTGGAGATGATATTTATATTAATAGAGCTGCAAATAGGCATAGTACACCATAAGGTGTAATTCCGTTTTTTTGGTCAGGGTGTATTTCATATTTTTACTCAAGAGAAAGACGCCTGTATATAGTTGGCTCATGAAGCTTAAAAGAGATCGCGTCTCAGAATGCAGCGTGGCTTACCGATTGCAACCCGAATGGTCGTCACCTACTCGAGTTAGCAGAAGAGTTTACAGAAAAAACAACACCGGGGAATACAGCGAGCTGTGTATATTCAGAATCTGAACATGTTTAAAATTAAACTCAGGACTTGGTTAATCAATAAGGCCTATTACAGCATTGACGAATTTTGTAATGAGAAAAATCTCAAAACTAGTATTAAATTTAATTAAATATATGTGTAACCACTGCTTTTTGACTTTGATCAAATTGTTTTATCTTTTCTTTTTTACTCTGAATGTATTGTTGTAGCATTTTGCTGGGGACTTTGTTCTGTATTAATTATATTAATGTTTGTAAAGTTAGTATTTTTTAATTAGGACAGACTTTCTAACTTCGATAATGGGTGAGGAACGATAACCTCGTTCCTCACCCATAATAATATTTTAGGGGTATGAGGAACAGGGTGTAAAGTTCCTCGATACTCCTTAGAAAAGGGAGGATCCTCCGGCCAGACAGGTGTTATGTCTGGGGGGCAACTGCCCGATAGTTGTTATCGGGTTTCTCTATATATACTAAAGTCGATGTAAACTTTACTTGCGACTTGTAGGAAATTGATGTTAGTTCCTCCGTCGCATCATAGATGGCGCTGTAGTATTTTTTGTAGTATGTTGCTTTTTGTGGTCGCTACAATATATTTGTTGATCTTGTTTTCTGTGTACCTGTTTTAGAAATATTTCGACACAAATGTATTTTTCTTATGAAATAAATAACTTGAACTTGAGGAGGAAACCTATACTTGGGCCTGGCTGAAAAAGAGAAGGGGAATCCCTTCCTATGCTATCACCTTGTTGAGTATTATAGCTCATACCTCGTGCGCTTCCTGTTCTATGCGCTGGTACGTGAGGCCGCACAGATCGTCCTTGGGATCGCCAGACGCCACGCGCGCCTTCGCTTCTAACGCCTGCCACACTTCCTCTCGTTGAATAAGGCGCTCGCGTTCCCTGGAGGAAGTACATAAAGTATTATAGTAACATATTTAAAAGAAATGCTAAGGGTGGAATTTCATTTGCAAGTACGGGTCAGCTATTTCATTTTGTCACGTAAAGACGTCATTTGATAGAGCGAGAAGTCCGGTAGTAAGCATCCGCATTCACTCGCATCAGAAGCACATTAACCTTTTGACCGATATAATTTTGACCGTATAGATGACAAACCAAAATGTGTCCAGCACGCCACAGTCACGACTACATGACAGTATTAAAGGATGAATTCAAAGTTTGGCGCCGAGGGTACGTTTTTGCTTTTTTGGTGGTCAAACAGGTACCGTGGAGTGGATCTCTCTTCTGATATAGATGGTTCTTTTGATTCCTGCCGCATAGGCAGAGGTGCGCAATTAAAAAAAAAACATAAATCCAATGGCATCTCTAGAAAAATGGAAGAAACTACGTCAGATTGGCTTCTCTATTCCGTGATCATTATAATCTGGATCTCTTTAAAGTTCGAGTGAGTCGGTTTCTTCTAGGCAAGCAAAGGCAAGAAAGCGATAGTACAATAGCGAGGGGAGCATAGACTTCGTAACATTTAGAGCATTCGATTAAAATATTTATTTTTTTGTAAAATTTGATGAATTTTTAAAAGTCATAGTACAAAAGTTGTTGATTATGATGTTAGTAACATAGTCCTGAGAGGTTGTCGGTGTTTTACAAATAACCCTGTATAAAGGGTGTAAAACACCTCTTAACGAAGCCGAAAGGCACTGGTTCTCCCTGTCGTCATTGCGATCATTTTTTTGTTCTACACCATATTCCCAGGTATTCTTCCTTCTAGTTACGGAGATATTAGGGGTCAAAGTTCCAACTTTTTGACAAGTATTTTTTTAAATACATTTTTGAATGTAAGATTTTTACTTTAAACACCTCCACGACCCCCGTACTATTCAATCCGTCCATCAGCACAATGTTTTGAGTGCGTTACATTGAGTTCTACCACAAAACATGATTTTACACCCCCCAAAAAAAAGTCGTTTCCCAGCAATAATTTTTGCGTAAAGTTACTTAGTTTCATGTACAGAATGCTTGGTTGACGGCTTCGTGATGAGGTGATTTACACCGTGTATGCCACTTACTTCTGTTTCTCCTGCTTATACTGCTGCGTGCACTCATCAAAAAGCTTCTGATTCATCTCCATGAACAGCTTCAGAGCGTTGTAGACCAATCCGTGGATGGTCTTGTTCCAATGGCTCTTTGTGTTCCGGTACAGTGAAGGGAACATGATGGGCAGGATGTGCGTCGCGTTGTCAGAGATCAGAGACATGATGTACTCGTTGTTCCAGTAGTATAGCGCACGTTCCGCTACCTGGAAAGTGCAGGGATTGTTGTTAATTATAGCTATTTATTTTTTTATTGCCACAGGGTAGGTATGGTTGCAGTATAGGCGACAATGAATCTTCCTCATACACGATGACACATAACATTTAAATGAATACTCTGTGAGAAATATAGTATAAGATTAGAGTTATAAAATATAGTATAGATTTTTGAAGTTATCATGAAATCTAAGTAACAATGTTTTGAGATCCTTTTTAATTGGAAAAAAATATGACTGATCCTGAACTACTCCTAATTTGAAAAAAATATGAATCCTGATCATTAGCAGTGCCTTCTTTTGGTAGCTACATTTCAAACTTTTAGTCATATATATAAATAATAATGTGTATAGCATAAACAGCCTATAATGTTCCCACTGCTGGGACACAGGCCTCCTCTCTGAGAGAGGTAGCGGGCTGTAATCCACCACGACGGCCCAGTGCGGGTTAGTAGATGTCACATGTCTTCGAATTTTTAGTTCTAGGACATGCCGGTTTCCTCACGATGTTTTTCTTGACCGTTTTGAGAGCAGCGGTGATGAAATAATTTACACAAAGTAATACGCCTGCCTGGGTTCGAACTTACGGCTTACTGCTCGTAAGTTGGGGCTAGCATTACTGGGCCACCGCTGATCTCATAATATGTATGGTGAGTCTCAACATACCTGGAAGTGCGGACTGGAAACGCACTTGGCGAGCTGCTTGAACAGCGGGTCCATGATCTTCTGAAACTCGGCGGGCTCGATCACATCCAGAATCTCTTCCATCTCATTCAGGAACATCACCTCTTTGGGCGAGTGCGTCTTCGGCCAGTATTTTAATAACGCCCTGGAATATGGAAATCAAATATTAAGTGTTGACCTAGTATACATTTTAATGTCTTTTTTTATAGGAGCTCGTAGCTAAATAATGGCTACCCGGGTTGATATTCAAAGTTAAGCCGTGCTAGCCAAGATTGGTCCGGGGATGGGTGACCATCATTACAAATCGAGCCTCGGAAAGCACGTAAAGCCTTTGGTCCCCGGCTGTCATTTTGTAGATCTTTACCAGTCGTTACTAGTTGTCAGAAGCCGAAAGTCTGTCATCCAGTCTTACCAAGTGGTATCGTATTACCCAGTTACTGGGTTCTGGAGGTCAGATAAGACAGTCGCTTCATGTAAAATACTGATACTCAGCTGCATCCGGTTAGACTGGTAGCCGACCCCAACAAAGATTGGAAATAAGCTAGGCAGATGATGACAGATCGTCTTTTACCACCAACCGTTTTAAAAGCAGGTTTCATTCAGTCTGTATAGGACCATTTCCTCATTTCATAAAAGAGCATTGAAATTGTTAGTAAGTGTCAGAGATGAGCAACTGTTGTGTGGTATCTGAAAATTGGAAGTAGTAGCTGATATTTAGTTGTGAATATGGTTTGTGTGTGTCTTCCACGTTTTAGTTATTTACATGGTTAGTATGAGTGCTAGGACACTACACTTAATGTAGATCTGGGCGCCAAGTACAAGGTGTTGTTTTGCATCCTCGTCAAAATTCAAGTTATCACAAAATTCACAAATAATCAATTAAAATTACGGTACCTAGTTAATCTAATCTAATAAACTAATAATAAAGCTGAAGACTTCGATCAATAAGGCTGAAGAGTTTGTTTGTTTTTTGCTTGAACGCGCTAATCTCAGGAACTGCTGGTCCGATTTAAAAAAAATCTTTCAGTGTTTATATTATCACGCTACGAATAGGAACGGCGTAGTAATGAAAAATGTTGCGAAAACGGGGAAAATGTGACGCAGACGAAGTTGGGCGGATGAGCTAGTTATTAATAAACGCTGATATTTTTGGTTGTTTAAGTTTTTCAGTCTTTCAGAAAGTTCCCCTTGACGTGGTATAGGGAATAAGAATGCGATTGTTTGTATGTTTGAAAGCGTGGTATGGGTCGAGTATCAGACGGGTCGCATTTAGAAGGGAGGTTCGCGTTTCACAGTTACTGATTTCGGTAAATAAAAAAATAAAAAATACCCACCTATTTTATGATTGATTCGGATCGAGAATCATTAGCATAGTTACCTCATTGAATTTGACGAAGATGCAAAACAACAGCTTGTATATCGCATATTACCTTAATTTTGAGTTTAGGCCCGAAACTTTTACCTAACGGTGTATTTATTTCGCGAACGAATCACAACAACTCACAGGAGTTTCAGATGTCCCCAGTATACAGTAGTGTGCTACATACCTAACAACAGGCTGCGTGAGCGAAGGGTCCTTCTCTAAGAACTGCACCACGCAGTACGCGAGCTGAGGGTGGTACACTGATAGGGACTTCGCCTTGTGCAGCGGTAGTAGTACCTGGAATTAATTACATTAATATTACAATTACTCAGGATAGAGAGGTATGGAAGAAGAAAGGGGAGGCCTTTGCTCAGCAGTGGGACACTATGTAGGCTACCAAAAAAAAAAATACAATTAGAAAATAATAATTTTTTTGGGTACTTGCTGCACTCGTGGATAAATGATAACAACTGCTAGGGTCTATCTTTAGGATAAGCCGTGCTTGCCTAGGTTGGTCCGTGGATGGGTAACCACCTATTACATACCGAGTTTCCCAGAAGCAGCTGACGCACTACTTACCACTATGCTGCACAAAAACGATCAATTCTTATCGCCAGACGAATCTGGGCTCCCTACGTCTGGGCCACAAGCCTCTCCGGGAGAGGGACTGGGCTACTAACGCAGGCCCAGTGTGGGTTGGTGAATATAAAAATGGGCTTACCCTCAATAAGAACATTTTGTGTTCTTCCTTGAGCGGCAACGCGAAACCGTTGATGATAGAACCGAGGATCTCCAGCAGCTCCGCGATGCCATTGTGATGCTCCGTCTCGTAGATAAACCTGGACATACAAAAAACATTCTCGTAGATAAACCTGGACATACAAAAAACATAAACATACGGGCGAAGAGCGGGAGTTTTGGGTGACTGTATCTTGTAATTTTGACGTTAAAAAGCGCTGATTATCAGCCTAATTTGAATTAATGACTTTTGATTTTGATAAGGTCGATGCTGTACATTCATTTTAATACATTATTGCATATTTCTGATATAATTTTAGACCTGTACACACAACATCATTAAGTTCTTACCCCCCTAAAAGACATGTGCGTTCAAATCCGTGTCGGGCCTAGACGATTTTTGTATTTTGCAAAAACATTTTACTATAGTGAATTTATTGTTTTAGTGAATAAATAAGTTTTAGTATGTATTTTTCTTTTAAACTCTGTTTTTAATAATGATGTTTTCAATAAAACGTTAATACTTCTATTATTGGATTTAACGACTAGCAATAATACTGTTAACATTTACACAATAGTAATTAATGTGTGGTTTCAAGACCGCTTGACGTGAATGAGGCTGGAGGATCAAATCCTAGGTGTGATATTCGCTTTTCGTCATGATTTTTTATTTTTATTATTTTTGTAATATATTTAAGAAAAATAAAATACTTTAATAATGAATTAAATAATATAAACAAAAAAAAATGTTTAATATTGCTATTATTTAACACAAACTTTGATCTTATTTTACTACAAAGATTTATATTATACTAGCTTATGCCCGCGGCGCCGCCCGCGTGGAGTTCGATAATAGTCCCACGGGAACATACTATCGGGATAAAAAGTATCCTATGTGTTAATCCAGGTTATAATCTACCCGTGTGCCAAATTTCATCCAAATCCTTTCAGAAGTTTTTGCGTGAAAGAGTAACAAATCCATCCATCCTCACAAACTTTCGCATTTATAATATTAGTAGGATTTTATAATTTGTTTTGATAATTTACAGTTATCATAATATTCATATTTTACCTGACACAAACGGGTCCCTAGACAAGTGACATGCTATCACGCAAACCATAAAATAGGAAGCGCTATAAATATTTTAGATTGACTAAGATAACGTTATAACTCGAGGGTAAAGTATTAATTTTATAAAGAAAAAGTAAGTAAGTAAAATTATTGGACACCTTCAAATTTGAACATCTATAGATTAGACAGAGACCTAAAGATAAAGTGACTCGGACGATACTAGTTACCAATTTCATCGCAATAATCAAGGGCTCGCTGGCTAATTTGTTAAACCAGTACCATGTATTAGTAAGACGCTCGGTGAAGCGATGGTTCGATCCCCGCTGGAAACATTGAGTTCTTTTTGAAAGTATTCTTTAGATTATTCGAAACGAATTCAATGTTGTATCAGTGTAACATTTTAAAACTTGAGGGGTTAGGACATAGTGACGCTGACTGTACGAAGGAAACGAATTTTAAACTGATCAACTTTTTCGTTCCACGACCGACGTACTTTATAACATCGGAAATACCTTGCAAAATAAGGACGAGGTACATTATTATTAGTATTGAACATTTACATAGAAAGCCATTTCCACGTATGCACGCTGGGTCGATGTAGTCAGTCATGCAACTCGCTTCTAAATTGAACTGTTCAATTCACACGTTGTGTCAATTAAAACTAGAATCAAGGCCACGCGCGCCTCAAGGAGATGTCAGCAAATCGGAAGGGGTCATAGAGGGCTGATGCCTGCCAGGGCTGCGGGTCTGTTCGAAAGAGATACCGTGGCCCTGGAACACAAGGCCTCAGAAGAAACATAGATGAGTTTTAGTCAGTACAAGTATGACACTCTCTTCCGCTCCGCCCAGAGCGGTAGATCATTTGACGAACTCCCATCCGTAAAAAAAAGGCGCCGTACACCTCTTCAAAACTAAACTACATGGAATATTTCAAAGCCATTAAAACATGTAAGTAATATATTTTAATCTAGTCACCTTTAGCTTCATAGTGAAGTATGGACATTAAGTGACATGTTTAATTTTATCACACGTGAATGGACAACGAGATGTAATTAGTCGTATTATTGTTCGTCATGTTACCTCATATATACATAAATAGGCGGAGGATCATTTGTCTTTTATGTACTGGAGGTAAATCAAAACTATTCAAATCTGTGTTATTGCGGTTTGACGGATTGTGGGTAGGAAATTATGGCTGAAAAGGATAATTACAATGGCTCATATTATGTAAATAAAATTAACTTTTCTGGAAAATACCTAAAAATTATCCTTTATCACGAAAAATAAATTATGCTATTATTATTATTTTTACTTTAGCTCCCTGACTAGTAAATTTATTCTAAATTAGCGACCTTCACCCTCGTGAATTATTATACAAATATTATGCTTATATGTCTGGTGTTTTGTGGTGGTGTTTTGTGGTGGTGGTGTTTTGTGAGAAACAGTAAGCAAGAGTGTCCACTGTTCCGTGTTAGTTTTACTTTAACTTATTGAATGTCGTCAACTTTATGTTTCCATGTTAATTGTATATAAAAAAAAAAAAACTTCCCCATTTAAGAGCGTTTATACCCACGGCATTTCATACAAACTTTCAAATCGTTATTTTCCGAAATGACTGAACAGATTTTAATGAAACTTCCTACGCATAAGCAGTATTCATAGGTTTAAAAAGTTACTAAAAAACATTTTCGAAATGTCTTTTAAAAATGAAGATAATTGGAAATTTCTGTTTCTATAGCTAATTAATAATCGATCTAATTTAGCTGTAACATTATTTTTCGAAAATGTTTTTTGTAACTTTTTAGACCTATGTATACTGCTTATGCGTAGGAAGTTTCATTAAAATCTGTTCAGTCATTTCGGGAAATAACTACTTGAAAGTTTGTATGAAATGCCGTAAGGTGTAAACGCTCTTAAATCGGATTTTGTTAACGAATTCATGGGTTTTATTTTTTTGCACAGAACCCAAGCATCACATAACATTAGCTTTCTGGCAGAAAAGTCCCGCCAATATTGGTCCAGCTTTTTCAGAGATTATCTGGAACAAACAGACCGACAGACCGAAAGACAAAAAAACATTTTAAAAACATTGTGTTTTTATTATAAGTACCGTATATATACTTACCTACTTATATATGCATTCAGTAAAAACCTAAACAGATTCTGCAATTTTATTTTTTTGTATAGATATATTTAGTTTTAAGTACATGACAACAGTGATCCTGACGCACATTTCAAGATTGTGTGTGGTCCTGGCCGGTGTAGAAATATTTAATTTAGCAATAGCGTTTGTCCATTACTGGGACTTCTGCATAGGAAAATTACTGGACACTCATAAATATTTGTATACAGTAGGGTAGCGACTCGCCTAGTACGGAATCGCACTTTTCCATGTCTCTATCCTTTTCTGTCGCTCAGAACCGTCATTTGCTTGAGAGCGAGTACCAGACAGCGTGCTAACAAAAATGCATCGTCGATGGTATTGCGTGCGATATGTATCATGGAAAGGTGCGATTCCGGGCTTCTATCTTATTCTCGTATGAAACCCCTGATCACAGTCGGTTGTAGGAATATGCAGCATTAATTTAATACATAAGGTATATTTTCGGATGAAGCGTGACTGAGATAAGTCTAAGGCCCGGCGCCCACTATCGGCATCGGCACAGCATACCGAAGCGGTATTTTTGTTACTACGATCATATATCATGGAAATTTCTACTTTATTGCCATGAAGTTAATGTATAATGATTTTTATCATCTAAAATCCTCAGCCGTGCCGATGCCGATAGTGGGCGCCGGGCCTAAGTTCGCTTTTCGACCGTCCTACCTACCAGTGTAAACTATTAAGCAGAAAAGCAAACGCATTTGCAGGTGTATTCCAAGCTTCATACATGAGTGGATCGAAACATCTGTCAAATGCAATGACTGCCAGTTCTAACACGTACTGTTATCAGTATCAATTATAGGTTTGGTTTCCTGTGCCCAGATGCTGCACAACGATACTACATGTTTTATTGTCGTCGTAAAACAAACAATTGATACACACCTTCTAGCACTTGAAGATACTTCCGTATTGAATGCAATCGTTATCAAAGAATCGGCCCTGGTCGATCCATTGTCTTACTATCTTTGTCTTCGAAAAATATTGAAAATAATACAAAATTGTGTTGCACACATGCATAAACTAACGCCTTTTTTGAATGGGAGTTGGCAGAAACCAGGAAGGAGCTGGTGGCTAAATAATAACAGCCGCACGGGTCGATCTGAGTTTCCCCCGTGCCACGGAAAGCACGTTAAGCCGTTGGTCCCGTCTGTCATTTGTAGATCTTTGACAATCGTTACGAGTAGTCAGAAGCCAAAAGTCTGACATCCAGTCTTACCAAGGGCTATCGTATTACCCAGTTACCGGGTTGTGGAGGTCAGATAAGGCTGTCGCTTCATGTAAAATACTGGTAGTCGGCTGCATCCGGTTAGACTGGAAGCCGACCCCAAGATAGTTTGGGAAAAGGCTAGGCAGATGATGAGTAGGCAGAAACCACAGAACGCCATCTTCTACGATCCTTACATATTCCTTTTGCCTCGTCTACGTTCATACATCTTGTCATACCATCGTGGGACGCCAGTTGCGAGTACTACGCACCTAACACTTCTGAAGAACCTTACCAGTGCCGCATATTCTTTTATATTACACTAGCTGCTGCCCGCGAATTCGTTTGCAGGGTTTTTTTTTTTGGGTATGAAAAATAGATTTTGGCCGATTCTCAGACCTACCCGATATGCACACAAAATTTCATACAAATCGGTTCAGCCGTTTCGGAGGAGTCTAACTAACATTGTGACACGAGAATTTTATATAAAAGATTACATAAACAATTTATGACTTGATGTCAAATGAATTAATTGTTCATTTCAAATTGCATGAATTACTAATAAAATACTATGTGCCATGAATAACTAATTTATCATCTGTAGATATTGTTTAATATTTATTTTTGGCTGTAATTAATTATAGATAAATACACGACAATTATCTACCATTCGTTGTTATTATGGATTTCAATTTATACTAATATCATAAAGAGCTAAAATTTGTTTGTAAGTTTGTTTGATAATTTGTTTGTATTGGGTAATCTTCAGTACTGTTCCGATTCCGAAAATTCTTTCACTAACGGAAAGCTACATTATCTCCAAGTGCTAAAGGCTACATTGAAACGTTCCCGTGGGTTGATTTCAGTATCAAACAGAAGCGAAGCCGCGGACAAAAGCTAGTACATAATAAACCCAAATAACTTTAAGGAAACACAATACAGTCAACAGCAAACATTCAGACTTAAATTCAAAATTTAAATCACACGAGATAATCAATCCTAACTATATATTATAAATGCGAAAGTAAGTTTGTTTGTTACGCTTTCAAGCGAAAACTACTCAACCGATCATCATGAAACCTTGTACACATATTCTTGGAGGTATTAGAAGTAACATAGGCTATATATCATCACGCTACGACCAATAGGAGCAGAGCAGCAATGAAAAATGTTGCGAAAACGGGAAAAATGTGACGAGACGAAGTTGCGCGGGACAGCTAGTATTAAATAACATAAAATCACGACTGTAATCCCAGGGGGTTAGGCAGATGTGTGCCTAATAGTACTTCCACATTTCGCCAGTTATGTTTTAGTCCCATGTAACAGGGGGCGAGCAAATCGTTATTATCATGTGAAGTTATCAATTTCTCAATCGCAGATTTCATGAATCAGAAAGCAGAAACCACTACTCATTAGGGTCCATCCATTAATCACGTGATGTTTTTTTTTTAGCATTTTTAACCCCCCTCCCCCTAGGTGATACGTAGTGAGGTTTAAGACTAACCCCCCGCCCCCTCCCAAAATCATGTGTATTTTTAGTACCTAAACAGAATCTTAAAATTTTTAGAATATTATCTTTAAATATAGGTACTTCGTTCGTTGCCTGGCAACGGCGAGTCAAGGTCACATTACAAGCCGCTTTTCGGTTTAGAATCGCGCGTTTGACGAAAAAATAATTACACGTGATATCTTACTACTCTTAAATATTTTTTTTTGGATGTAAACTGTTACTGAATACTGTACTTTAATTAAGCAAGTAATAAAAGGCTTTTTTATTTTTATTTATTTTATTTATCTTACTACACCCCCCTCCCCGCTTGTGATATTTCGTGATTTTCGCTACCCCCCCCCCCTTTCAAGCCTCACGTGATTAATGGACGGTCCCTTATGTTGAGGCCGTACGTGTCTGAATACCTACCGCAGAGCTATCATACGAGTATGCACATTAACAACACTTACCTATAGAACACATTATTGATTTGTTTCCGTATGTAGGCTCGCAGTACTAAGAACTTTCCGTATATTCTGTGTAGCGTTGTCTTTAGGAAGTCTCGTTCCCGCGGATCTTCTGAATCGAACAGTTCTAGTAGCTGTGGACAACGAGAAGGTTTGTGTTAATACAAGTTATTTATTTATTACATTTAGTACAGCATCAGCCATTAATACTAAATTAAGTAATCCTTTTTCTCTCAACTTCTCACAGAACCACAAAAAAATCACATTATCGTTCTTCAATTCATCAGCAACCAAGTCCAATCTAGGGTTGGTCTCCACGAGTGCGTTCAACACCGTAAGCATATACGTTACCGGGGAGTTGGATCGAGGTACGGTGCGACAAAACGGGACATTAAAAAATGTATACTTCCTAAATTATGATTATTTTGAACAAATTATATAATCAATCAAAATCATTTATTTCAAGTAGGCCAGTTCACACTTTTGAATAGTCGAACAACAATAAAAATGAAGCTACCGTCCCAGTCACAAGACATAAGAACTGTGAAAGTACTGTAGTTGCCCATTCCAAAGCGTAGATATCTATGGAGAAGAATGGGCAATAAACTCCATGGACACTCTTTTAAATCAGAATCTTGTTCCAAAAACCGTGGTTAGTCGGTTACATAAATGATAAATACACTTTTACACGTCATTTTTTTTTTAAGCTAGATGAGGCCGGTGTTTCGTACCTGACTACTCTGAGAAGAAACAGCCGAAACAAACTCAGAGGTTCTCTGTTAACTTGTTACTCTTTTAAAGTCCAGACATTGCTCAATTTACATGAGGACTATGCAGACTATATAGTATCTGAAATGGTCTTTTGAAGAAAGAACCACACAGATTTGAGTGGACCTGTCCAGTCAGTGCAAGCATTTGTCAGTTATCGTGTAGCTCATTCATCACATCATTAATGTTGCGATGGTACACTATGTGAGAGCGATGTAATAAGATAAAATAGCGAAAGTGAAGCTAGGGATCGCGAGAGGGGTGAGAAATGGAGACACGGGTTTTTCAGGGCCTGGTACTGAATACGTCAACGAAAAAAACATAAAATAACGACTGTATAATCCTGAACTACCCTATTTAAGGTATATTAAAATCATCTCACTACTTAAGGCATGTTCCAAGTCTACACTGGATTTAAATACTATGTTTGTCATTTTAAATGCTTTTTGGTCGTGTGCAAACAGGGTGTACATTGTTTACTATAAATAGCCTTTGAAAAATGGTGGTATAAGGCCTCAGGCTTCTGGAAGCATAATTTCCTGTTAAAATTGATTGGATTTTGTTATTTAATTTATTAAATCACAGCACCTGCTAACACGCGATTTGTAGATCAGAGGTTTCTTCCACCACGCTTTGTAAGCGAGGGATAATGACAAAAGTGTAGGTGGCAATAACCTTTCCGCCCGCTAGCTTGCAAACTAGTAAGAGTTTTATTATGACTTAGCATAATCATAAAATGGATCATGATGTCAAAACCGTTCATTGAAGTACATTCTTGACTTCTTATAATTACATGTAGTGTTTCTTCAATTTACTTTGCGAACAATATAACATATTATCTACATTTATAAATTAAAATAACCTGAACGACTTAACTAGCTTAATAATAAACCAAAACATTGCATCAAAATACTCCAACGCTGTCTGGTTTCTTAAATAATTATTGTGACCTAGTTTTTATTATTGTTTCTAAGAAATAAGAAATTGTTTGTTTACAACATAATGTAGACATTTGATCCCATAACACAAAAAAAGGCTCAGACTTTACAAAGGCGACCTTGTTAGTGCGTTACTTTTGTCCACTATTAATTCAACACCTTTCACCACAAAAAGGAGGTTTCGTAAACAAGGCTGAATGAATAGATCAAAGGGAAAAGAAGTTTGTATTCACATGATACCGGTCGTAAACAAATTGCGATGAAAGATTCATTGAAATCGATTATGTAAGGATGTGTGCTCAAAGAGCGCAAATAGCGGGAGCGACGGAAGTAGGCGTTTATTGGTGAAGCTAACTTCTATTGGAATAAATAGTGGCCATATTAAACATAACAGTTAAAACGTAAATAAAGTCGCTGGAAAAACGGCTCATGCTTCACACGTTTTATAGTTTTTTGACGATGGAAATTCCCGATTTGCGCCGAGTCTCAGTCCAGCATGTCATGAAAAAACATGAGTAGTTGAAAAAAAGAAACTATTTTTACTGCTGCGGTCAGCTTTTCCTATTTCCAGGAAATGCTTTCGAAAAAAATATAATCAACGCATTTGTATAGAAGCAAGTCCTTCCAACATAACGGACAGATATGATGCTGGGGAGTTTGTTTGTTCCACGCCTCGCCACTTCTCAACACTAGAAAGTGTTGAAAGGTGAGCCGCAGCTACCTAAGGAAGTGCTGAAATCTGCGAGCTATCTCATCGAAATTCAAAAAGTGCTGATTGTCAGCCTAACTTGAACAAATAGCTGTCCCCCCGCTACTGCTACCGCGCCGCTACCCGCTGTCACTATCGACAAGACTTTATAGCTTCCATCGCTGGGGTGGGCACTTATAGACATGTTGAATGTCTGCATGAGGAGGGTTTATTGCATGCGACGTTTGTTATTGATTTTTCGTATCTATTATAATTATAACTTGTGTTGACTTGATACAGCCACATACTGAATGAATGCACGTATGTAATACGTTAAACAAGTACAACGGGTCTTATGGAGCATGCATGTCGTGGCCAAATTGTAGAATTGATCAATTTACGATGTGATCGATCATTTCCTGAAATGGCTGTAATAAATGAAATAAAACAGTATCCGTATAGCAAAGAATGTATGAGCTAAAACTCAAGTTAATAATATTGTCATTACAGACTGTTCCATACCGATGTAAAAAAAAAAACGGAACACAATCTACAATCTAAGAAAATTATACAATACATTTACATTCCACATTTGGTACGGTAGAATTATGTTTTATCATTGAAAATCAATTTACAGGTGGAAAAATTGTGTTGCACATTCTTAGTTAATTTCACACTTTGTTGAGCGAAAAACTATTCTTTCTCATGGAACTTGAAAATTGTGGTATGTGGAGGATACCGACAGCAATTTCTTTTTTTTTAACTTTGTCCTACAGTGGAATAGTACCAATACGTTGACTAAAAAAACAAAGAACTCGTAAAAATGTTACTTTCCAGTAGCCTTTTTTTTTTCATTTTTTTTTAATAATATAACATCACTCCTGTAATCCCCGAAGCGTTAAGCAGAGGTGGTATCATTAGTACGCCCACATTTCGCCAGTTATGTTTAAGTCCCACCTAATAGGGACGAGCCTAATGTCATCAAACGGGCACAAATCCAGACTCTGAGGCTGCTCCTGAGAAATTCTTGATAGAAAAACCCCATAATACTTTGCTCGACCTTAGCATCGAATTAACTGTTGTTTTGTATTCTCGTCAAATTCAAGGAGGTAACTATGCTAATGATTCACGACTCGACTAAATAATAAAATGGGTAGATTTTTTTTTTCTTATTTACTTAAATCGGCATGTGTGAACCACCCGTGTTTTAAACGCGGCCCGGCTTATCCCCGCCCCATAACCGCGCTTTTACACATACAAACAATATCAAACGTTTATTTGATAATTTCTCATTACCTAAACCAAGTTAAGGGGGTTATTCTGTAATACTGACTAACATAAACAACAAAAAAGCAGCATTTTTTAATAATTTAACTACGTACTATAATTTATATTGATTATTTATGTCTTTTGTGACAACCTCCTGAATTTTGACGAGGATGAAAAACAACACCTTGCATTTACTAATGTGTAAAATCCGTGCTTCTTTTGCAGACTCTTTGGTGTTGAATTGTTAAACTAAATCCGTTTTTTTCCTAGGGCTTGACTACACAATATTCGCAGTTCCTTTCACAATTCTCCGGGATATGACCTAATTTGATTTCAAGCTACATTCAATTCATAAGTCGCGTAGAAAATTTTCGCCTAACAGTACGCATGAGAAGGTCTCTCAGCCAATCAGGGGACGAGGACTGGCAGCCATTGATAAATCAAAAAGGCATATAAATCACTCAGCAAGCGAGGATTGCTCTCAATAACGCGATCCACGGATGAATGTAGGCAGAATTATTATATTCAGTGGAACGTGTCTATTATTTGTAATCAGATACGAAAATGAGTCATCAACATCGTGAGGAAACCGGCATGTCCTAGAACCAAAAATTCGATGACATGTGACATCTACCAACCCGCACTGGGCCCGCGTGGTGGATTACAGCCCACTCCCTCTCATAGGAGAGGAGGCCTGTGTCCCAGCAGTGGGAACATTATAGGCTAATGATGATACGAAAATGAGTTAAGACTTCAGGTATAAAAAAACGGATTGCATTCCGGGAGTGCCGGCAGAAGTGGAAAATTGAATTAAATATAAAAATAAGTTTGTGCATTTTTGATATTTTGGACAGTTAGGAAATAATTTTGCACGAATTGCTTTAATTATCAGTATAAAAGTACTATCATTTATGCGGTAAAATACAATATTCATTTATTGCACTATCGTACAAAAACATGACAATTTATATTACATTAAAAATTTAACACTTCAGAACTATTACAATCCGTCTTACGAATTTTACCTCTTTGGAGAAACCGAAGGTTTTGTTTGTGCATAAGATTATTATCCAGTTTTGGAAACCCAAACTCAATGACAGATGTCATAAAGTTCGAATTCCTTTGTAACCTAACGTAATCTGACGGTCACGTGTCCTGACGCGAATTTAACATTTTTTACCCATCACAAAAGTGCACAACGCCGCTAAAGAAGTTTTCACTTCAAAAACATAACTGAAGAATGTAAAGGGTGTATACATTGCATTGCATGTTACAATTGCATGATGCTATTAACAAAATATGCATTAAGTACATAATTTTACATAGCATAACGTAACATTACGCCTTTAGTTCCAGAAAGGTTAAGCAGAGGTGTGCAATACCCATGGCTACCAATCAAGATATGCAAAACCAGTTTATGCGAATCTCTCGTTGTACGGCAAATCTGTACAAAACGAGGTCATGTTATACCGGAAATGTATACCTTGTGATGTGTCGCCGTGTGTACACCCACATTTCGCCAGTTATGTTTAAGTCCCATGTAATAGGGGCGAGCCTAATGCCATCCACCGGATACAAATCGAGACTTCATGGCTGCTACTGAGAAAGTTCTGACGGAAAAACCCAATAACACTACCCGAGAATCGAACCTAGGACCTCATGGTCAGCAGTCGCCCTTGAGACCACACGACCAACGAGGCAGTCTTATTTATTCATATGGATATCTATACTAATATTATAAAGCTGAAGAGTTTGTTGGTTTGCTTGAACGCGCTAATCTCAGGAACTACTGGTCCGATTTGAAAAAATATTTCATTGTTAGATAGCCCATTTATCGAGGAAGACTATAGGCTATACACCGTGTAAATCACCTCATCACGAAGCCGTCAACCAAGCATTCTGTACATGAAACTAAGTAACTTTACGCAAAAATTATTGCTGGGAAACGACTTTTTTTTGGGGGGTGTAAAATCATCTTTTGTGGTAGAACTCAATGTGACGCACTCAAAACATTGTGCTGATGACCGGATTGACTAGTACGGGGGTCGTGGAGGTGTTTAAAGTAAGAATCTTACATTAAAAACTTGTATTTAAAAAAATACTTGTCAAAAAGTTGGAACTTTGACCCCTAATATCTCCGTAACTAGAAGGTTCCCAGGGTATGGTGTAGAACAAAAAAATGATCGCAATGACAGGGAAAACCAGTGCCTTTCGGCTTCGTTAAGAGGTGTTTTACACCCTTTATATCATCACGCTACGACGGACAGAAGCTAAGCAGTAATGAAAAATGTTGCGAAAACGGGGAAAATGTGACGCAGACGAAGTTGCGCGCGACAGCTAGTAATAATACAAAGTTCAATTTGTCAAAGCAATAACCGTGGTATAGAGTTGATGTAGCAAGGAAGGTAATTTCCAATGGAGCTATTGTAGTAACACAATGTAATTTATTAATTGCCCGACTCACTGGTATACGTGCGGCTGTTATTTCCCAACTTATATATTTATAGTTTCAAAGAGTTTTCATAAGGAAATTCTTTGTATTTAGCCTTTGTTTTTCAGGATAAAATTGAACTTTGTGAAATGTCATATTGGCATTTGATGGGTTTCGAACGAGCAATGCGATGAATCGCAGTCGAGGTATTGTATTTCACAGTTCTGGAGTAAAAATAGGGAGTCGCTCCATGCAAAATAGTGGTATTCAGCTCAATCTGGTTGGACTGGAAGAATCTGACACCAACGTAGTTTGGGAAAAGGCTACACTGTTAAAAATTATGTAATTTTACATTGAAAAATATTACATAATCCTGTAAAATTCCCGAAAACTCTGGGAAAATTATGAAATTTTACATAAATTTCATCAATTTTACATTTTTTCGTTAAAATCAACAGTTTTTAAGTAGTTTTACATAAAATTTATGTAATTATCACTAAGCCATGGATATTTACAAAAAATCTGTAAAATTACATGGATTATTGGGATAAATACATTTTCGTATGTATTTTTTACGATGGAAAAGGGAATTTTACATATAAATCTCGTAATTTTACCTATTTTAGTGAAAAACACTTTTTTATGTAAATTTACTTACGTCTTATGAAATATTCCGAAAAATGACTGTAAAATGACATAAAACATAGTGAAATTTCCCAACATTTCTTTAATTTTACATATATTTTGTTGAATTAACTGTCTAAATGGTCTTTTTACATAATTAATATGTAACAATCTCAAAGAGATGGAAGTTTACATAAAATCTGTAAAATTACATGGAACGTTTGGGACAAATACTTTTTTTAATGTGTTTTTAGCAATTAAAACGGGAATTTTACAGAAAAATCTCGTAATTTTCCCAATGTTTTCGAAAAATGCATTTTTATGTAAAATTTCTTACGTCTTATGTAATATTCCGAAAATAGCAGTAAAATTACAAAAAACTTATTGAAATTTCCCAACATTTCTTTAATTTTTACATATATTCTTATGAATTTACTGTTTAAATGGTCTTTTTACATAATAAATATGTAATAATCACTAAGAGATGGAGTTTACATAAAATCTGTAAAATTACATGGAATGTTTGGGACAAATACTTTTTTTAATGTGTTTTTAACACTTAAAAAAAGGGAATTTTACATAAACATCTCATAATTTTACCAATGTTTTTGAAAAATACATTTTTATGTAAATTTACTTACGTCTAATGTAATATTCCGAAAAATACAGTAAAAATACAAACAATAATATGAAATTTCCAAAAATTTCTTAAATTTTACATATTTTCTGTATTATTTCTATTTAAATGTGTCTTTTCACATAATAAATATGTAATAATCCCTAAGAGATAAAAGTTTACATAAAATATGTAAAATTACATGGAACGTTTGGGACAAATATTTTTTTTTATGTGTTTTTATCAATGAAAACGGGTATTTTACATAAAAATCTCATAATTTTACCTAATTTTCTGAAAATTACATTTTTATGTAAAGTTACTCACTTCTTATGTAATATTCCAAAGAATGTCAGTAAAATTACAAAAAACATTATGAAATTTCCCAACATTTCTTTAATTTTAAATGTATTCTGTAGAATTTACTCATTAAATGGACTTTTCTCATAATTAATATGTAATAATCACTAAGTGATAGAAGTTTACATAAAAACTGTAAAATTACATGTAATGTTTGGGACTAATACTTTTTAAATGTGTTTTTAACATTTAAAACGGGAATTTTACATAAAATTCTCGTTATTGTACCAATTTTTTTGAAAAATTAATTTTTATGTAAATTTAATTACTTCCTATGTAATATTCCGAAAAATATCAGAAAACTTATAAAAAACTATGAAATTTCCCAGTATTTTTTTATTTTTAAAATTTTTTTGTAAACATTCTGTTCAAATGTATATATTAGCGGGTGTAAGTATAATAATAACCGGCACTGAAGTTAAAACAGTCTATTAAACTCAAACACACGGTTTACAATACACAGCAGTCCACTATACTTTAAAATGACTAAAACTATTACAATTCAAAGTTATGAAACTCGTGATCGGTCGTAGTACTCGTATCGGCCCTCTGATCTCTCGCGCAGAGCTGTTATAGCTTCCGCGCGATACAAAAATGTGGCCGCGCCGTCGCCTACTATAAATTGTCCCGCGGCTTAGTCTGTTAGGAAGCTAGCTGGGGGTTGACCTCGATTGGCTCTCTTGGGAAGACGCCCACTTCTAGGTTCTAAAGCACGCGTGGGCGTGCTGGGTACGTAATAGTCACTAAGAAATGACCGTTTACATAAATATCTGTAAAATTACATGGAATGTTTGGGACAAGTACATTTTATTATGGATTTTCAACAATTGGAACGGGAATTTTACCTAAATATCTCGCAAATTTACCAATATTTTATACATTTTTATGTTTTACTTACGTCTTATGTAATATTCCGAAACATGTCAGTAATATTACAAACAATATTATGATATTTCCCAATAACTAATTAATTTACTACATAAAAAATCTGTAACTAAAATAACTGCTGTTTTTGCATTTTGTTTTGTTGTAAAACCGTAAAATTCGCGCCGTGATTCGCGCACGAGTGTGGAGGGCCCTTTTGAAGGAACTGTCATATTACGGATCATCATTCGCCGCAACCGCGACACGTATAGAAGTACCCTGCCTCCCCTTCTCCGCCGTACTTCCTATTTTTAAATATGCTTTTTATAAGTAGGTATTAGACTTTTTATCAGTTTTCCGAACGAAATGACATGTGCAAACGAGACAGCTCTATGAATGTGTATAGCGACGTCCCGTTTACACAGATCATTTCGTAAGGAAACCGAGTAAAAATTCCGTACATAAGTAAGTATCTGACATCGACAAGGGGGCTCAACCAAAAGTAAGGTCTCTAATGCCCGGTTTCTGAGGAACTTTTAACGGCAGTTTATCTATTCATTAGCGCTATTGGTTCGATAACCTAAGAAAGTGCGTTTCTGAACATCGCAATGTAAGATAAACTCCGTTTAAACTTAGGTTAACTTAACCGACCAATGTGTGGCGTTTATCGAATTCATAACTTTATTTGACGTTTTGCTTCAAGCAAATTACATAAACTTTTAGGTTATAACTTGTTATTATTAAATTGTCAGTGAAATCTTAATATATTAAAATTAACGTTATGAATACGAGCAGCTCATCCGAGTCTGATTTGGAAGTATTGGAGTTTATTTCTAATATTTCAGTACCTAGAAACTTAAGACGTAGGAGAAATCCTTTCGAAATGTTTACGGATGAAGAATTTAAATTAAGATATCGCTTTGACAAGAACACTGTGATACACCTAAGCGATATTATCAGCCCTGATCTAGCTCCCGTTATGGATCGCAAATATACATTGTCTGTGTTGGAGCAAATCTTCATAGCATTACGATTTTATGCTACAGGTACTTTCCAAGTAGTCATTGGTGATGACATTAACGTTCACAAAACTACTGTGTCAAGAGTGGTTTATAAAGTGAGCAAGGAAATAGCAAAGCTAGCTAGGAGTTACATACGTATGCCAAATGAAGACCTGAGAGAAGTAAAGGCACAATTTTTTAATATCGCTGGATTTCCAAATGTAATTGGTTGTGTAGATGGATCGCACATACCCATTCAATCTCCTGGAGGTGAGCAAGCAGAGCTATTTAGAAATAGAAAAGGTTTCTTTTCTATTAATGTACAGGCTGTGTGTGATGCTAAATTATATATCCGTGATATAGATGCTCGCTGGCATGGATCAACTCATGACAGTACAGTGTATCATAATTCATTTCTGCGAGCAAGACTGGATAACAATGAAATAGATGGTCACCTCCTGGGAGACAGTGCTTATCCTTGTGGAAGGTATATGATGACACCATTTTTAAATCCAGTCACAAATGCAGAAAAACTTTATAATGAAGCACAAATTAAGACCAGAAACACAGTTGAAAGGACATTTGGTGTGTGGAAAAGGAGATTTGCATGCCTTTCTCAAAAATTAAGGTTAAAATTAGATCACACATTAGCTGTAATAGTGGCAACAGCTGTGTTACATAATATAGCTCTACAGCAAAATGATACTGTGATGGTTGATTCTGCTCCTGAAGACGAGGTTAATGTTACAGAATCCATTCAACCTCCTATTACCTCTGAAGGAAACCGTTTTCGTCAGTTATTGTTGGAACAATATTTTAGGTTGGTAAAGTTTTTCTTTCATAAATATCTCGAAGTACACAATGGGAACAGAAAATAAAAAAAGCAACAAACTTGAGTAGATAATATATTTTATTTATATTTCAAGTGAAAAATACACTGAATGTAAATGTGATGACAGATTCAACAAAAACAAGAACTAACGAAATTAGAAAAGCAAATATTATACTGGATTTTTCTTTAAAAAAAATGCTCATATAGAACCCTGGAATTAAAAAAGAAAAATTTAGTTTATTATAATTATGTTGCCCATCATAAACTAAAATTCTTCTTTTTATATTCCAGGTCCATTTTTGCATTTTCTAAAAGAGTTCTCTTTAGCTCAATATCAATATCTAGTAAAATTTTAGTTTTTTCTAATTTCATTAGTTCTTGTTGCCGTTGAATTTCCAATATTTCCAACCTTTTGGTTGTTATGGCATCTTCATTAATTTGTTTTTCATTTTTTCTTTTAATTATTGAAGCACTGAGATTATTTATATTTCTTTTTTTTGTTTCAGTTAAACATTTTTTTTTAAATTTAGGTGTGCTTTCAACATCCTGAAAGACATTGACAACTGGTGAAATTGGTCTTTTGCGACATTCAACTTCTTTAGATGTTGATTGGATGTCACACACCGAATCTTCTTTTGCATCCAATACTAAAAATATATCTTGAGGAGTACCAACTTGTGCATCTTCACTTACTACTTGTGTTTCAATATCTGTAATTAATAAAATGTAAAAATCACTTACTACTGTGTTATTTTCCCTGCTGATTGTACTGACATGTTCGTATATGTAACCACAGCGCTAAAAGTTGAGTATGGGCACATAGCCCACATTAAATAAATATAATAATCTATTTCACAATAAATTATTAACAAGGTCAATTCAATTTTAACTATTTATTGTCTACAATATTGCCTGCATACATTTAAGTACTCAGGTAGTATTTAACGTACGCCTAAAAAGTACATAGTATAATAAGAATTTAACCCAAATATCAGTGAAAAGAATGATCAATTTAAAAAAAAATTAGGTCTTACCTAAGTTGTAATATGGTGCTGATGAGTCCAATTCATTTCGTAATGGTTTAAATTGAGGAGTTAATAAAGCCACAATTTTCTCATCAACTATAGTTGTCTTGGGGCAAAATGTTCCACCTCCTGTTTTGTACATCTCGGACTGAAATACATAAATATATTACATTATTTTCTGGCACCATTGTGTATCCTAAGAATCAATGAATATATTAGATTATAAAAGTTACTCCGAGGCAAAGTATTACATATATGAAGTATAATTATGTACATTATTGGTAACAAGTGGTTATTACACCTGATTACTAAAGGGTTCCTTCGTACTTTGTATTCTTAAAATATACAGGGAGTCTAATCAAATATAAATTACAAGGATACGACCTACCTTATCATCGCTCAAATTTTTTCTCGCTTTTTTCTTTAAATTATCATATAAGGCATGCAACTGCTTTTCAGTCCTAACGCCAGTTTCTGAGACAGCATTATATTTATTTGTCAGCGCCATCCAAGCTTGTTTCTTTGCCTCCACAGAAGTTCCATCCGTCTTTTTATTGTCGATTATAGACACAAATTCTTTGGCTACTTCGATAAGAAGCATCTTCTCTCTCTCAGTAAAATTTTTACTGCGTTTTCCAGATTCCATTATAGTTATTTTTTTATGAAAAGATAAAGCACAAACGATAGCAAAGTCCACGGCAAAAGCAAAGAAAAATAATACCACGATAAAACTAGACGAAACTTTTTTTTTGACTTCAATAATTTTGACGTTTATTTAAAAAAAAAAATTGACTACGATGTCGTTCATTCATCCGCTGATAAACAGCGAATTATAATAATTTATAACTAAAACAATGCTTATTTACTTATTTACCCTTAAATAAAATATTCTTGTAAATAAAACTAGTAATAATCCTGAATTAAAATAATAAAATCAATTTTAAACTTGATCTCGTAAACAGACCCATCTAACGGCCGATTATGGTACTGCTTATCTATTTGATAGTTATTGAACGGTTCATTGCGTATTCAGAAACGCAGTGACAGTTAACCGACGTTTATCCTATACATAACTTTATTGTATCAATAGCTAATGAGAGTTTATCTGAGAACTTCAGAAACCGGGCATAAGCCGCCTTTAGCGACGAAAGATCATACAACCACGTTACAAAACACTTAACACTGTGTAGCGTAAATCGGAACGTTTAGCCGTGTATTTCCTTCTCAGTCGAGTCAGTCGCAGTTGCAAGTTCAAGATATTGCATGCAAATTAAAGATATTTGATATTTGAAGCAACACGAGTGGGTTAAGGTATAGAAAACGTTTGATTTCCAGCACGCGTTGCATGACCGCCGTAGAAACGGGCTATTTCTACGGAAGAATCGACAAAATTACAGATTGTAGAAAGATTTCTATCGTCCTAAGCATGGCGATGTTATGAATGTAGAAAAGAAATTTTTCTATTCTTCAGTCTACATAAGTCTACGACGTCGAGCATGACGACCATATTTTCTCTACTTTTGACACTTGGGTGTAGAAACATTTCTTCTGACAAATGTCAAAATAGTCTTCATCACATCGGACCTAGACAAGATTCTTTTTGTAAAGAATCTAGATAGGGTTGGAAAAAGCGCGGGAATCATTGAATTTGGCGGTCGTGATTTTTCTTTCGATATCCTTTTTATAATAAAAAACGTTTGTGATTGGAGATAAGTTTTGTAGATTTATGTAAATATTCATTAGATTAGTTAGTTTAATTGTTTTTAGATATAATTTTTCATATTTAGGGTAAGTTTTTTATATTTTACTCTTCTGGCCACGGCCAAGTGGCCACAATGGACAATGAACCGCCTGATCCGGGGGGCACAGTCCCCTCGGTCGGGCAGAATATTACGATATATGAGTCCAGTATGGATACAGACTCGTCCATAAACAGATCGGAGCGGAAAAGGGCTAGAGCTCCACGCAAAATTTGTAAAAATTGCAACAAAAGAAGGCGAAATGGTCACTCAAAAGGAAACAATAATGAAATAAATTGTCATTGTGATAATGACTCAGTAGTCATATTCAGTCCACAAATTACATCAGACGTACCGGTTCACCAAGAAGCTACTCCGACGTTCACACGTTCACGTTCTGTAGACGGTCCCCAGACTGAAATTATAAAGTCGGATCTTCCCCAGAAGGCGCCACAGGTTGCTAGGGCTTTGTACGAAGCCACAGACCTATCGCCATATGTCGTACATATTCAAAAAAATGTTGATGCACAAAACTCGGCTCAGACATTACACCCAATAACTTTAGGTCAGTTCCTTAAAAATCGCAGATTCAATAATATCATTAACGGTTCTCTAAAACGCATCGGTCGAAACAGAATATCAATAAGCTTCTCCCGTTACGTAGATGCTAACTCTTTTATAAATGACCCAAGTTTGGCCAAAGAGAAATTGAAGGCATTTGTTCCATCAATTAATGTGTGTCGCATTGGAATTGTTAAAGGCGTACCTACCGAATGGTCTCCGGAGGAAATAGTAGAAAATATATCTGTTCCTGCTGGATGCGGGAAAGTCATCAAAGCAAGGCGTCTAAACTATAAAGTACACGAACCGACCCCTGTGTGGAAACCATCCCAAACAGTCGTGCTCACCTTTGACGGACAAATATTACCAAAACGTGTATTTTGTTGTTATAATTCCATGCCAGTTGAATTGTATACATTTCCAACAATTCAATGTTTTAATTGTTGTCGTTTTGGCCATACAAAGGTACAATGCAGGTCGAACCCTCAGTGCTTCAAGTGTGGGGAGAAGCATTCTGCTGACACTTGTAGTATTGAAGACGAGAGTAACAGTAAATGCTGTCATTGCGGTGGCTTTCACTACGCGATCAATAAAAAATGCCCAGAATTTGAAAGGCAAAAATCTATTAAGCATTATATGGCCCATAGCTGCGTGTCGTATGCTGAAGCGTCACAGCTTCATCCACCAATTTCAAAATTGTATGCAGATGTGGTAACATCTGCCCCATCACATACCACTAATTATTTCAATTCACAACATTCGCCCCAATCACGTAACACACCAATTGTCTCCTCACATAGAAAAACGGTATTCCTTAAACCTCGGGATCCCCCAAAAACAACTAAGGGTTATGACCAGGTAGCTCATCAAGCATTAATAAATAATGAAGTTTCTGTGTCAGGGAATGGTGTTGCATTCCAAAATAAAACAACAACTAATAATGAGAGTCAAATTGTAAATTTAATAATCATGTTAATTAATATGTTATCTAAAAATAATAATATTGAACCGTCCAACGTTGCCACAGTTATTGATACGCTGTCTAACTTATTTAATATTAATCATAATGGATCCAAATCTACCCAAGATTGTCCAGTGGAACAGTCGCAGCATTGTGAATAAAAAATCTGATCTGTCCTACATATTGAACAAATACGATCCATTTGCAGTCGCTCTCTGTGAGACATGGCTTAAACCAGGGTTCTCTTTTAGAATTCCTGGATATGCGTGTCTAAGAACAGACAGAAGCGATGGGTATGGCGGTGTCGCCATACTTATTAAAAATAACTTGTCTTTTCAATCTTTTCCTCTTCCAAGTCTCAGCGATGATATATCTGCTGTCGCTGCTATTGTAAATAAAATCTGTTTAGTATGTATATATTATTCTCGTCCCACTGTAAATATTCTTTCTGAAATAAATAATCTTCTTTCAGTTTTACCTAAACCTTTTTTGGTAATGGGTGACTTTAATACACAACATCAGTCCTGGGGTAGTTCTAGTTCCAATTACTATGGGGAAAAGTTATTAGAAATTCTGGACTATAATAATTTGTGTATTTTAAATACATGTCTCCCAACACGCCAAACGAATCCAGATGAGGGAATAAGTGCCCCTGACCTCTCAATCTGCACACCTGAGTTAGCATCGCTATTATCCTGGTCTCCGTTACCGTCTTCTTATGGTAGTGATCATTACCCTTTAATAATTTCTTTTCCACATAAAAAACCAGATGCTTGCAACTCAACACCACGATTAAAGTATAGACTTCAAAATGCAGATTGGGATACATACAAAAATTGTGTAGAAGAAAGAATTCTTGCTTTAAATAATTCCTTACAACTAGATGATCCTCAGTTATTATCTAATCAAATTACAAGAATTTTAATAGAGGTGGCAGATAATACTTTCCCTATTAAGAATGGTGCTACAGGCAAAATTCCTTCACCACCTTGGTGGGATGCTGAGTGCACTCAGGCCATCAAAAAAAGAAAAGAAGCAGAAAAAAATTATGGTCAAACTATGACTCGTCACAATTTTGAGATATACTTAGAAGCTGCTCGCACAACTCGTAAGCTCCTTAAGAAAAAGAAATTCGAAGGTTGGCAAAGATTCTGTGCATCTATATCTCCAGAAGTTAACGCATCTCTAGTTTGGCAAAATATTAGGCGATTCAGGTCAGCATTCAGAGACACAACAGCCTCAAAACTGCCATTAGAATTAGCCAATGAGTTTATGGACCAATTAGCTCCTCCTTCAGTCCCTGAACACAGATCTTTAATGCATTTTCCCTATGTTCCTATTCCTAATTCTGAGTTGAATTCTCTTTTTACACTAAGTGAGTTGAAAGGAGTCCTTTCACATGTTAAGGATTCAGCTCCTGGTGAAGATGGTATACCATATTCATTTATAGCTAATCTGTCTGACTCTGTTCTTTTAATATATTTAAATCTCATCAATACAGCTTTGATATCTGGCAACATTCCATCAAGTTGGAAGTCTCAAACAATTATCCCCATTTTAAAACCAAACAAACCTCCTTGTAATGTTACTTCTTATCGACCAATTGCACTTTCTACAGTCCTTGCTAAAATTGTTGAACATCTCATTAAGAATCGTTTGGAGTGGTTTTTGGAAAGCAAAAACTTGCTAGCTACATCACAGTTTGGTTTTAGGAAGGGTAAAAGTACGATGGACAGCCTTGGTGTGTTTACAACTGATATTCGCTTAGCCTTCTCTTCTAATAACTCTGTAATTGCTGCTTTCCTAGATATTAGTTCAGCTTACGATAATGTCCTGGTATCAATCCTAGAACAAAAGCTGAATTCATTACAAGTTCCAACAATGCTGTCCAAGTTCATAATTAACATGCTTTCAGAGAGATGTCTAAATCTTCATATTGATGGGTATACATTTACCCGTTTAGTATGGAAAGGTCTCCCTCAAGGTTCTGTACTTAGTCCAATTCTCTACAATATTTACACTTCTGATTTGGAATCCTCTCTAAATGAGTCAGTACAAGTCCTTCAATATGCAGATGATTTACTTCTTTATTTATCTGGTCATTCTGTTGCAAATATTTGTACTTCCCTAACCTCTTCTTTATGCTTACTGAAGACTTGGCTAGAAACCAATGGTCTACATCTGTCAATTGATAAAAGCAACATTGTCTTGTTTACTAGAATGCGTAAGCCTCCTACAGTTACAGTAAGCTATAATAATATCCCTATGCCCGTTAAAAACCAGGTTAAATTTTTAGGCCTTATATTGGATACACATCTTACTGGGTTACCACACTGTGATTATATAGCTGCTAAATGCGAACGAAATATCAACATAATTAGATGTCTTGCTGGTGTTTGGTGGGGAGCACATCCCTTTTCATTAAAACTATTGTACAACACCTTGATTAGAAGCGTATTGGACTATGGGACTTTTTTGCTGGAACCTGCTAATGTTGCTGGTTTTAAGAAACTGGACAGTGTACAGTCCAAGGCACTTAGAGTGGTTTCAGGTGCAATGAAAAGCAGTCCTATTAATTGTCTTCAGGTAGAATGTGGAGACCCTCCACTTCATTTACGACGTCAATTTTTAGCTGATAGATTTATGGCTCGGTGTTTGCAATTTACAAATCATCCTTTGCGAAATAAACTTTCCATTCTCTCTGAAGAAGTAACTTCATCCACTTACTGGAGGTACAAAGCTACTCCGTGTTTAGTTAAAAGCTTTAGAAAATACAATTTAATAGAAGCTCCTTGTCACCAATCTGAATTTCTTCCTATATTTCACTGTAATTACAGTTCATTAATCATGTCACCAAATATACATTATAACCTTAACATTTACCGAGATGATGTATGTCATAACCATAACTTCAATTTCACCATGGATAGAGACTGGAAGGGCTATCAGCTTTTGTTTACAGACGCCTCGAAGCATGGAAGAGACACATGTGTGGGAGTAGGTGTATACCATTCACAATATAATATCGTCCAAAAAATAAAGATCCCGCCCGAATCATCTGTATTTACGGGTGAATGTTACGGTCTATTTAAAGCTGTCGAATATATACTTATGATGGGCTTACGAAATTCACTCATTTTAACTGATGCAAGGAGTGCCTTACAATCTTTGGCCAGATTCCCTTTCTATTCTCATAATCCTTATATTATATTTGAAACACGTGAACTCCTTTATAGGTGTTCTATTAAGGGGTATTCTGTGCATTTTGCGTGGATACCCTCGCATTGTGGCATTTTAGGTAATGAGAGAGCTGACCAGTTAGCTAATGATGCCGTATTGTGTGGAGACGTTTTTCCATACAAAAATAACTCCCAAGATCTGGCAGCTTTGCCCAAGGTTTATCTACAGGAATCCTGGGGTCAGCTTTGGTCCGGGCAATCAGTGAAAGGGAAATTTTACCGTACCATTCAGCCATCCATTTTTGTTAAACCTTGGTTTAGCAAGTACAAGCTAAGCAAAAAGATTACAACAATATTCATACGTATGCGATTGGGTCACGTGTGCACCCCTGATCATCTTGCCAGGCTTGGCATTGTGCAGAACCCTGCATGTGAATGTGGCGCTGAAGTGGGAGATCTGAACCACCTTATTTTTTCCTGCCCCCTTTATGACCACTCCTCACTTTTCCAAAGTCTTGTTTCCCTCCGAGTTCCTTTACCCACTTCTATCTCATGTATTTTATTTAATTTTAATGTAGAAATTTATAAAACCATAGCTCTTTTTCTTGTAAATAATGATATAGCTATTTAAACATTATTAATTTACCATGTATCTAGCTCTTAGTTCACGCATCGAGTCGGCCTTTTTGTTGGGCCACCTGCGTTTTCTGTTGTATTATAATTCCCTGTTATTATTCCTTGTATTATAATTAACTGCTATCTTCGTAGAATTTATTATTTTTATTATTTAAAAACAACTAATCTCCTTTCCATTTCCAAATTCCCGTTTTATAAATATTTTATCATTTTGCGAGTACTTGATTCTTACGTTTTGTTTTCAACTAAAATATTGTCAGTGGCAATAAGCACGAATAGTGCAACGCCAAAACAAAAAAAAAAAAAAAAAAAAAAAAAAAAAAAATCTAGATATTAGGTAGGTATTTGTGTTTCTTGAGCTTCTGTGATTTTAAAAAAACATGTTGGGGACCTACCGTCGCCATCTCCTCAGTTTGTATGCCGAGAAGAATGAAAGGAAGGCCGAAAGGATTGCTGTACGAGCGTTAACTGGGGCTTTCGATTTCCCTTAAAAAAGAATTCCTTACCTACAAATTCGCAAAGAGATGGTGCAGTTTTTGTGCCAGGCTAGCTGATCGAGCATCTGTCTCCTAGCACATCTCAGGGTCTGCCTGTTTTCGTTAAAGTTAATTCAATCTAGGTACCATAACTAGGTTCTTTGTTCGATGAAAATCCTGCTTACAGGATATTGCCAAAGATCAAGTCTATTACTTCTAGATCGCAGATGCTGAGTGCAGAATAGGTACTCAATCTGAATGCAAATTTTCCAGGCAGGGTTTCATGACCAATTTAGTTTAGTGGTTTTATCATTAAAACAGACCTACGCAGACTACATGAATCCAAAATTTACCAGTATTATCTACTAGGTACAAAAACACAACAAGTCATAAAAACGAAGTATGTCTGTACATCCACCCTTAACAAACGTCATGTAAGGCCGCAATACGTGATGACGTGAAATATATGAAAATTAATGGAACCCACAAAGACCCACAAGCGTAACATTCCCTACGACACTAAGTCCTAACCTATCATATAAATAAGTTCAGGGGGGTTACTATGACGCTTAAAACATTATTGTTCCATTCCTATTCCAGAGTGGGAAAGAGATGGAGCTAGACGACTTGTATAGCTCCCCCTCTTTTTCACTCTGGAATAAGAATGGAACAATAATGTTTTAAGACGTCATGGTACGCCACCAGGATGCTTGCACCATGCGACCTAAGGTTACAGACGAATAGTAGACAGGAATACCAGGTTCGGGAAGGGTACACTCACTGCCAGTCCCGCAGACTCACGAGACTGATCAGAGATGGCTAAAGTTGTCTTGGCCACAGTGAGGGGTAATGAGACAATAATATAAAATTCAAATTTAATTTATTTACAAAATGTTCTGCTTATACAGTATGTTAGTTTAAACGAGGGACATATTGAAATCCATAATAGTACATACTAACATGATACTAATAAAAATATAAACAAAAAAAAAAACACTGATAAATAACAGACAGATCCATACTAAAATTTTCGCAAATGTCACGCAATGTGTATACACCCTTGTGCTACCGACTTAATACTATCGCAGAACATGTGAGCGGGGCAATGACTCTTAAGTATAATCCATTTTCCCTTCATACTTTAAACTTACCTGGCTTAGGACAGTCCAAAATATCTAGGCATTAAACAAAACATTAAAAATTCTTCTATATACGTTATAAGTTTTTTACATATTTGGGACGAGAATCGAATACTGAATACCCTCCCTCAATATGTCCCTCGTTTAACCTAACATACTGTATATTAATTTTATTTGTACAAATGTTTGTCTTGACGAACCTAACATACTGTATACTACTTTGTCTCAACACATCTAAAAAAAACTTAAACATACTCTGTGTCCTATGCGTGTAAGATGCAACCAAATCATTCTTTTAACTGCAACATTGAACAATATCATTTAAAATAATAACAGTTATAATATATTAGTTTTTTGTTTATAATTTATATGTATTAAAAGGCCTTTGCCCAACAGTGGGACATTCAATAGTAGTAGTTGATGTAAATAAATTCAATATTTGGGGCCCATATTTTCATTCTTCTGAATCCTCATTCGTTGTAATCTGAAACGCAAACACAAAATATAGTTAAATATTGTTAGTTGCCAACATAACATGAACAAAAAATTTATTTATCATTGATTTGCAGGGGAATTCAGCCTATGCTTTGGAGCCTTGGCTCAAGACACCAATTAGAAATGCTCATGTGCCTGAGAAGGCCTATCTACAAGCTGTAACTAATACAAGAGCTAACATTATAAGAAATTATTTTATGTAAATAAATAATTTCAGTACCTATCTGAATCGTCGGCGTCGTCTCATTTATCTGCCAGACCATTCCTTCCGACCATTCCGAAGGCTACTATTGCTTATATCCTGAAACGAATAAGACTATTATTTCAACATATTTTTAGGACAAAGCAGAGGCCTATGCCTGTATCAACTGTAATATTCTGTTGCTTTGAAAATCGCTTAAACTTATTTCACATTGTAACAAGATTAAAATGATTTAAAGACACATACTATTAGAAAAATTCACACAAGGAACCGAGTGTACGCTGACCTCTTTTTCTTGGTCTTGCTGTTTATTTTTGTATTGTGAATATGCGAAAATTAACAAAACAAACAGCGTATTATAAAGTTTACTTTGTAAACAATCCAACATGTCATCTGAGTCCGCCACAGATAAAAAACTTAATACGAGAAATACGTTTCGTGGTTGCGATGAGTTCCGTTCGAAAGGTTGAAATGTTATGTAAAATATTTAGGTTTAATTTCGCGAAAACGATTTAGGCCTGGATCCAGGATGCAGCAACACCATCCCGCCCGCGAAAAATGAAAAACTCGTGCAATTGACAACTTTTGTTGGTTAACTAAACGTACTATTAGCGTCGTCGTGTTTTGATAACAGGACCTGGCCCCCTATTCACAAACGCTCGGATTCGATTTCGATTCGATTAGTCGTATGTCTATCTTGTTTTGGCATTACGAAAGCGAGCGAGATAATATACGACTTTCCGAATCGAAATCGAATTCGAGTGTTTGTGAATACGGGGGCTGCATCACCTGCATGAACCTAGGTAGGTACCTATGTCATAGAATAGAAGTCTAATACCTAGGGAGATTTAGGGGTTAGGATGGCGATTCTTTCCGAAAAAGATCGATTTTTGAATCGAGTCGAATCGTGACCTAATGAATCGATATACAAAAAAATCGAAGCCAATAAGATCGATTTCTGAAAAATCGATCTTTTTTTCAATTTTTTGTTTATAATGTAATATAAATCTATTTTATTAAAAACAAGATACATATTATAATTTAACGATCTCTTATCAACAAAATCAGGTAATTCGATGATAAAAAATATTTTTATTACCATAACAAAACATCAGATCAGGCACCCTATTCACAAATACTCGGATTCGATAAGTCGTATGTATATCTTGTTTTGGCATTACGAAAGCGAGCGAGATAGACATACGACTTTCCGAATCGAAATCGAATCCGAGCGTTTTTGAATACGGGGGCAGGTATAAAACAAGACATTACACAGACACAGATACAAAAAGTCAAAGATTACAAACAAACGTAACTTTTTTTTTTAGAGAGGCGAAGGAATCCAAATATACAGTCATCTCGCGAGTTTTAGAATAATTTACCCTTTAACCGGCAGCACTCTTATAATACGGGTATATTCAATTAATTGTAAATATTTTTTTGGTTTATACCAAAAAATTAAATAAAATCGAATGTCGATTTTCAAGGGTGAAGTATCGATTCACAGAATCGATTCAGTACTACATATCGATTTAAAAAATCGATCTTTTTGGCTCCAAAAATCGATTCTTCAATTAATCGATCTCAGATCGCCATCCCAGGTAAGTACCCTCCTACCCAAGGTTTAATAAAATTTAATAATCGGGAATTCAGGGGAGGAAAAAAATGAACAACGTTTTATTAAACTGAAACATATTATTGATCAACAAATAAAAAATATTTGTTTTTCTACATTCGTTATAATACCAATACCACCCTAGCACACTAATGCTCGATGTCGTGCTCGCACGTGGATCGCGCGGCGGCAAAACAATCTCAAATATCTCTCTGTGTACTCATCCAGTACATTTCTTTTCACTGCAAACAGCTGGTATTATTATTAAGATTTTGTAGGATAATCGTCGGTATTTTCACTTTTTTATTGGAGTGAAATATCTGTTACGAAGTATCTATTTAATAATCTGTCATCTGTGTAAATATTTAATAATCTGTGCCGCGGTGGTAAGGATTGGAGGATTAATTATTAAGGTTTAGTTAATTTTAGTTACGTATCCGTGTTCGGAACGCACCTTTGTTTGTATCAGTATTCAGTACCTACCACCGGAGTCCGGACTTCCGGAGTTACCCACCCCTACAACACTGGTAACATACGAGTACATTTAATAGAATAGAATAGAACACAAACCGATGCATATGAATTATGGCATAAGTTTTCGATTGTAGTCAATTTTCTAAAAACCGACTAAATCTTCCAAATACGAACACATCAGCAGTGTTACCAACTCAGTGGATTTTCCACTAAAACTGGTGGTTTCGACCCCCCTTTTAGTAGCGAAATATTGCTTTAAGTGGCTGGTGGATTTTTCTAGTGGTTTAGTAGAACTCACTTTCAATAATTACTGAAAATGCTATCACTCAACGACTAAGCCTCTAAAACGTTACGAAATATACCATATATATATACCAAAATTGTTTGGAATGAAATATTGCATTTCAAAGATGCTCAAGGGGAATCTAGGTTTGAGGAATTAGCGACTTTTGCGCTTACTCTATTAATACTGCTTCATTCTAATGCCGATTTTGAGAGGCAATTTAGCTGTATGAATGTTATAAAAAACAAGCAGAGGAACAGAATGAAGTTGAATCTTTTAACTACTATATTAAGAATACGCTGTGGTTTAAGATTGGAAGGAAAATGCTGCAAAGATTATGAAATTACAATAAAAGTTATAAAACAAATTGGGACCAAAGAATCATATAAACGTGAAACAGACTATGTGGCAGGAAAAAATCATTTTTGAATTTTAGAATATCACTTTATTTTTATAGTTATTGTTGTTATTGAATAATTTGTATGTTCCTCATCTTGACTTGTTGATAATTGACTAATAATATTGTTACTTGATTTACTTATTTTAAATATTTTATTACGTAATAATAAAGAACTTTTTTTAGTAATATAACTACTTACTGTTTTCTTTCATAAAAACCAAAGATTTGTTTAGTGGAAATTTAGCGATTTTTACAAATTTTTGGAGAAAATCCGAATTTTGTTAGTGGTTTTAGAAGTTGAATCTGGTGGAGAGCTTGTTTATTTGTTGGCAACACTGAACGTCAGTGCTTAGTAGAATAGATAGAGGCGTCATGACGCGTCGCGTCTTTTAACGGATTACCATTTCGCGGCGCGGGCGCGCAGCCTCTTTCTCAACTCCAACCCAGGCTGAGGCTACTATAAACGGGTAAGTGCTCTGTGTGATTGTAATTCTTTTTGGTTCCTGATGGATCACATTCGTTACCTATGTATTTCTGTCAGCGCAGTCCGGCAGCCATTTAAACTTCTCGGCAGCCTCGCTATGACTGTCGAGTGTCGAGAAAGGCTATGTACATAGTTGGCCCTTACCACTTGACCTGCCACCTTGCTCCTCACTGTGAATGCGCTCACATGCTTCGCCTTCCTGCACCATGCTTGCCTCGCCGCGCATCGCATAGATCGCTTGACCACGCGGCGAGGAACCTTTGAGAAGCTTGTGGGCATGTGCGCGCATAACCTCTAATTTTAAGCCGCCTCGATGGGGGAGTCATCCTCCATCCACCTTGCTTTGGGCTTACGGCTGGGAGACGCCCGCATCGACGGAGGCTTGCTGTGTTCTGGCACAACGCTTACGGATGCACCCGCCACGCGCTGATTCCAGGGTTCCAGTCAGTCGGCGAGCGAGTCTAACACGCGCACTATCCACGCGGCCGCTACTGCCGTCTGTGCCTCACATCACGTCACGTGGTACTTGGGTACCGAGAACCCACGCTGCCACGTGTTGAGGCTACTTGCCGCCCCAGTGCCAAGAACCTTGAACATGAACAAGTTTTAACCTGCAGTGTTTGTGCTCACACCACACCGTAGTACTACTAGGGTGAGTAACAGATATTCTTTAAGTTTCTTGCATCAAAAATCTAGTGAAATCTGCTTTAGATCGTTAACCGTTACGTAATATGATTGTTTTAGAAAGAACTTGTGGATTGTGGAAGCAGCTTGCAGTTGATTCACGTTCAGTTCACGTCCAGGGTGGACGAATGATCTTGTTGAAGTTGTTTGCCATTAAATAAACGTAAGTACTTACCCGCGTACTAGATAAGTACATCTTAATTTAAAATAGTCCTAGCCGTAATTTGATTTTCGTTGGTTAATAACTTAACCGATTCGTTGCGTGTTACATTTTCAAAAACTTTTGGCTGTGGCGGGCAAACATTCGTTTCATGATACGACAGGCGTGCGCAAAAAGCGATGATACTTTTTTTAAATTAAAACTGCTACGCAAATAATTGGTCAATAACGCTTATAAATTCTGTTATTCTTTCACAGTAAAACATGCCCGTCGTGAAAATTTGGTAGGCAGACCTAAAAGTAAAGAAAGCTGTGCCAATATTGGAATTAACTGTGGCAAATGTAATACAATCAGGTAAATCTATTTCACTTTTGGTAATGAAACCTTGCTAGTGTATATAGATTGTAGAGTAGACTATAATTGGATACTGAAAAGCAATAATGTGCTGACAAACCACATATATGTTGCATTATGACGTCAATTAAAAAATTAGATGGTTACAGTTGACATAAGTATTGCAAAATTTTTGCTAAACCGTATCCAATTAGATAGGTAGATTGTATATATATAGAAGCCCCTATTTTCTGTCACATAATTAGATGTATTTGTGCAGATAAACATCTATTTAAATACATACAAACTTTATATACCTGAATGGAAGTATTAAGCAGACATTTAATTACACTGTACCACATAGCGCTAACTTGAAAAGTCACAACTACGTACAGAAATTTGTTAAACATATTATTAGTGATCGGTAACAATGTTTGAATTCCATGGTTTCATTTAAAGGTTATTAACCATTATCAATTGATAATGGTTACCTTAGTTTAGTTTAGCTGATTTTTAATACACAGATTAAACTTAGTTAAACTCTCATTTTAAAACGAGTTGCTAGTTTGCTCTGAAACTTTGTACTTACAATAGGATAAGGTATATGTCTGTAAGTAGTTTAAGTAACTGCAAATACCATAGTTGAAAAAAATACAGCAAGTTTAAGTTTTTCATACATCATATGTTTTTGCTCTATTTCTTTTATTCTATTAACTGGAGCAATATAAACTAATTACAGACCTATATATATCTCATGTCATTGTTTGTGCAAAGTTTCATTACAATTGAATTATTCCTCGTAGATACACTTTCCTCGTAGAGACACTTTTGAAAAAATCTCACTTCTGTTCCTTATAGATTCACTTTTGTTTACTCGTAGTACAGCAAAACAGAAAATAGTTAGTGTACATTTTGTCAGGTAAACTCAGGGTAAATTAAAGAAAAAAAGGTAACTAATTGCTTATGTTTATTACAAAAATATAACGTTACCTACTGGTAGGACACTTGCTACACCTTACAAAAAATTAACATAAATCAGATCATCAGATGAGACCAACAGAGGTAAAGGAATCTGTAAAGTAAAATTATTGATAATGGTTAATAACCTTTCTATGAACTGGACCGTCTCCTTCAAAATTGTTACTTTCCTTTACTTTCACTCTACGATCCAGCAATGAAATTAAAACTTTGTTACCTAACACTATATTAATGCCGGTGACTAGCAAATTGACTACTGAGTTAACTCACTGGTTTTAATTGTTTATTACTAGATTAAAAAAATTGATAGAAACTTATTACTGTTTTAAATGTTGTGCAGATAAAAATGTCTGAGTTGCCATTTTTAATTGTATGTATTTACCAATAGAGGACATGAAATATAATGTGCTTTTAGTTTCTGTAGTAAGCTTGCTTTGGAACTGGAGTAGTAGACTGCAAAATTGGATGAGCTGCCTCAGGAGACAACGATGCCGCAACTTTATTGTAGTTAGTGAACTGCCACAAAATTTAGTGAGTTTGTTATATGGGGCATTTTAAATGAAAAAAATCATGTGCAAAAAAAATTTAAAAATTGCCACCGATTTCTGAAGCTAGTTATTTTTAAACTTTTTTGTTTTTTGTTTTGGGGGATACATAAATGATTTGACGGGGAAGTTCGGGCATTGTCGGGCCGCTGTCGGCGTTTCGTCGGTATCACTAGTAACTCGCAAAGCCTCAGAGTATAGAGTCAATGAGCCGTTGAGCTAAATGAACTAGTGAGCTATTCCGTGAACGACTGAGCGACTAAGGAGCTAGATTGTAATTAAAGAGCTAGTTCAATTTTATCTCTCATTCGCGAGCTACCCATGTCTAGAACTTACACCCTTTTCAAACTGCGCTGCCCGAGACTTGTACTCTTAATCACTAATAGGGCCACTTATCGTAATACGATACATTTAAATTGAGACTGACATGCGTGTATAACCATTACCGGTAACATTTTATTATTTTAATTATCTAGTCTAGTGATCAGTTTTTGAGGTCCCGGTTTTTAAAGTACGTTATTATAAAATTTGGGAGCCTATATTGCCTGTTTTAATTCTGTTTTTTTGCCCACAGATAATGAAAACATATATTACTTGCTGGTAGAAAAAACGATTGTTAGCGGAACTGCGAGTCTGTCTACGTCGTTACAACTATTGATGGCGGCTTACTTCAACTTGAATATGGAATATTCAGTGGAGTGTCAAAACACATTAGAATTTATACAAAGGTATGTTTTTTAGGTTGTGCGTTGTTTCGCTAATTGTTTCATCGAATTTCGTTTCACATAAATTGTTTCTCATATTATCATTTCATAGAATAATCAATACGCAGAATATTTACTTTAAAGAAATTTAAATAATCGATTTTTGTTTCAAATAAAGTCCTTTATCCACATATTGTTTGTTTCACATAAAACTTATTACAAAGAATAACATTTTATCGAGTGACAGCTTCTAAAATTCATATCTTTGAAAAATACATACCCTCCTAATAATTACAACACCGCATTCACAAAAATAATGCGGTTAAAGTCAAGACTTTAACTTGACAAGTCAAGCAGGAAAACAATCTTGTTATTCTTACTAATGGTGTCCATGCCTGTTGCATGCAGCATAAAAGCAAGCATGTAGCATGCAAGCAGGCATGCAGCATGCAAGCAAAAATGCAGCCTGCAAGCAAGCATGCAGCATGCAACAAGCATGGTTTCTGTCACGGCTCCGGCGCTGCGGGGCTCCGGCGGACCCACGCGAGTTCATCGTCGCAGATGGTATTAACGCTCATCACCGCGGCTGAGGCTGGCCGGCTTGCCGGCCAGCAAGCCGAAGCTAAGCAAGCGATAGATACCACCTGCTCCTCAGCTCGCGGGTCGCCTCATCCCTCCGCGCCTTTAATTACACTCTAGGGGTAGGCCAGACAAGACTACGTGGAGTCTGATTTGCAGCCATTCGTTTTTATCACTAACTTTTGTAGTACAACATATTGACTTTTAAGGACAATATTTTAATTTAAGGTTAATAATTTCGTTGAATAGAATACCATGGAAATATACATCGAGCAAACAATATTCGTTAAAAAGTAATTCTACTGTTTGATAAATTTGTTAAATAAAAAATGTGATTATAAAATTCATTGAAGTGTGTTTCTGTAAAATATGTTTCATTCAAGTAAATAGTAGTTGAAACAAAATTATTCGAAATAAAAATACGAGGACCAAATATTATGTGAAACATTTTCTGGGAAACGAAATTCTGTGAAACTTCTGTCTGCGAAACAAGGTGACACCATGTTTTTTAAGATAAATCCTAAAGAAGGAAGTAAAGTCCGTAAAGGACTCACGCTGAATAAAGTATTGTCATTAATGAGTAAACTTCACATTATATAAAAGACATTATGTCATTTACATGCGGTTATTGTGGCGAGAATTTCTCCTCAGTGATTTCGTACAATAACCATCAAAAAAGTCACAGGTTCTGTAAAAATGTTAAATTTCCGTGTATAGATCCTTTGTGTAAGAGTATTTTCAATAATTATGAGTCTTTTAGAAATCACAATTTTAGATTGCATCTGCCTGGGATTAGTACTGCTAGTCCACGAGTTGACATTAATTCAACCTCTATTCTAAGTGTACAGAATGTAATCATAGAATATTGTTAAAAAAATGTCGAATACCATTCAAGAACTCATAATATTCAATCTGGAAAAGCGGTAACTTGTCCATATAATCTTTCATCTGAAACAACTTCATATGGTTCGTCTACTTTTACTAGTATACCATCATTAAAAAGAGGCACAGACGGCACCCGGATACCCATCAATAATACATTATTAGGCACTATATAATTTACGTGCTACTTAAAAGACTCATAATTATAAACATATTACTCATAATTATACAAATATACTGTAAGGCATATCTACGTCAAAAAAAAACTGAAATGATGTGCAGAATCGCCCTTTGGCACACATGTATGTACTTGATGAAGCCAAAACAACAGTTCTGACCTGTTAATTCCTAAAAGAAACCCTTAGAATAATGATGTCCTCATTTATTGTATGGATGGATTTGTGACAGTACACTTGTATCGTAATGTACTATTATTACTGTGCATAGGTCTCGTTCATGTACAATTCAACTTGTGATTCATTTCTCCTTTATACTACGTTACTACGAAACAGGTCAAAACCTGCACAATGCGCACCTGCCGGCCTAGCATGACCGCCGTAGAAACGGGCTATGTCTACGGAAGAATCGACAATTTGACAGATATTTCTATCGTCCCAAGCATGGCGATATTAAGAATGTAGAAAAGAAATGTTTCTTTTCTTCAGTCGACACAAGTCTACAACGTCGAGCATGACGACCATATTTTCTCTTCTTTTGACATTTGGGGGTAGAAACATTACTTCTGACAAATGTCAAACTAGTCTTATTAAAAACTAAATACGAAAAATACGTTTCGTGGTTGCGTTGAGTTACGTTCAAAAGGTTGAAATGTTATGTAAAATATTTAGGTTTAATTTCGCGAAAAAGATCCAGGCCTGGATCCAGGATGCAGCAACACCATTCCGCCCACAAAAAATGACAAACTCGTGCAATTGGCAACTTTTTTTTGTTAACTAAACGTAATAATATTCAGGGAATATAAACATCACGTGATACGTCCCCGTTGCTATGGAAAGAATTTCTGTCTATGTCTTCATAGAAACGCGAGTCGATGGGGCGCGCCATGCTCGGCCAGAAGAAATGTCAAGTTGTATAGAAAAGATTTCTTGTCGTTTCTTGGTAGAATAGAGATAGAACGGTCATGCTAGGGGGGCTGAAAAACCGAAATGCAGGTATAATTGCACCGGCCGAATATTCGGCGGCTGGATACCGAATATTCGACCGATGGTCAGGCCAAACATCCAGTATCCGGTATCCGGCCAACCAACTATGCGTTGCATCTCTAATTTATTTCTGTAACAAATATTTTCAAAAATTTTTTTACATTAAATGGTATAGTTATAAGAAGTACCTACATAATATAATTTATGTACGGGATTGCTGTTAATTTTTAATTATATCGTTTTATATGTTACTGTAATAACCAAGACGGATACATTGTTGTTACATTATTCTGCAGGCCTCGTGTTCTCGTGGCCTCGTTTTTTCATTGCGTGTGTATATAATTATATTATATTATTTTAAGCAGAGGTCTAATTGCCGTACGAAATTAATGGTACAATTCCACACAATACAGGCTCATTCTTTTAAGGTGGATGCTCCAGTGTAGCCCACGAAATTAAATTTTTCTTAAGTTTCTTACAATTTGCAGGCCAGTGATAGGTTTTATGTTGATGAAAATTTAATTCGCGCCTGTAAGACGTATGTAGTTACAGGATTATAATCATCAAAATCATCGTTTTAACACTCTTAAGTTCATAAAAGTGTCAAGAATGACTATTTCATGATAAAATTCATTCTTGACACCTTTATGAACTTCGCAGGTTGTATTGGTGATTTTGATGATTATAATTCTGTTACTACATATGTTTACAGACGCGATTAATATTATTATCAACATACAATCTAGCACTGGCCTGCAAATTGCAAAAAACTGAAAAAAAAAAATTGAATTTTGCAGGCTACCCTGGAGCATCCACCTTAATGGAACAAACATAAAGTAAATCCTTGTCATTATTAGTATAAGAAGTCACTTCAAAAGAAGGTATAAGCTAAGCATTTAATTATTCATTTAAGCATATCCTTTACCTGTACGAAAATAAATAAATTGTTGTTTTTTAGGAATTTTGTTTTTTATTAGATAACCTCCAAACTGTAAACTGCTTGTTGTTTGTATATAATGTCTTATAAAATTAGTTCATTTTACATGTAATTAGGCGATAATATTATCTAAAGAATTCAATACAAATCTTGTACATTTACATGCTATAAGCTAAGCATTTAATTATTCATTTAAGCATATACCTGTAAGAAAATAAATAAATTGTTGTTTTTTTGGAATTTTGTTTTTTATTAGATAACCTCCAAACTGTAAACTGCTTGTTGTTTGTATATTATGACTTATAAAATTAGTTCATTTTACATGTAATTAGGCGATAATATTATCTAAAGAGTTCAATGCAAATCTTGTACATTTATATGCCATCGATAATTCTCAGGATTTTGCTATTGGCAAGTTGTTTGTTTTTTCTTATGTATTTTAATAAATGAAGTCGTATTAATCAAAATACTTGTGTGAAAATCATTAGGAAACATCAGTCTAACCGATCTGGGTATAATCGCTCGTCACATCTGAATAATATAACTGTGCGCCTAATATTACAGGAGTAATATAGTATTTGTAAAATGTGTGCAGTGTGTTTAAGCAAATTATTCAATAACAATGAAGTTTTTGGTTTTTAATTTGCATTGAGGTCACACCATTTAATCAAGAATCCTAATAAATGTAATATTGGGTGGATTGTTACTAATACAGGTGCAACCAGTGTATTTAAGTTAGATCGGTTATTGACTATTTCCAAGTGATTTTTTGCTGGCTGCATTATTTAAAAAACATAAGAAAAACTATGGCTAATAACTAAATCCGAAGAATTACCGACAGCATGTAAATGTACAGAATTTATATTGAATTTTACAGAAATATATCCCATAATAACATGTAATCTTACCTAATTTTACAGGTAATAATACACAAACAACAAGTAATTTTACCGTGCCCATATTTAAAATCACAGTTTTCTTATGTGAAAACACATAAATTTTATCAGTAATATTACCGAATAAAAAGAAAAATACTTAAAAAAACATTAAAAATACATAAATTTTGTGGTAAATTCACATACGAAATCTGTAATTAAACACAATAATTCTGTAATATTACCGAATACAATGTAAATGTACATAAAATATAATGAATAATACCTAAACTTTTATGTATTTTTACATAAGAAATCTGTAACAAAACACAATAATTGTGTAATATTACCCAACAAAAAGTAAAAATACTTAAAAAAAACATTAATTATACATAAAGTTTGTGTAATTTTACAGAAGAAATCTGTAATAAAGCACATATTAATTCTGTAATATTACCGAATATAATGTAAAAATACTAAAAAAAACATGAATAATACAGAAAGTTTGTGTAATTTTACAGACGAAATCTGTAACAAAATACATAATAATTCGGTAATATTATTGAATAAAATGTAAAAATACTAAAAAAAACATGAATAATACAGAAAGTTTGTGTAATTTTACAGACGAAATCTGTAACAAAATACATAATAATTCGGTAATATTATTGAATAAAATGTAAATATACATAAAATATCATGAATAATACACAAACTTTATGTATTTTTACATTCGAAATTTGTAACAAAACACATAATTACTCTGTAATATTACCGAAAAAAAAAGTAAAAATACATAATTGAAAATTTACAGATTATGTAAAATTACAGAAGTGGTAATTTACAGATTATGTAAAATTACATAAGTGAGATTTTACAGATTATGTAATTTTACAAGGCGTATGTAATTTTACATATCGACCTGATTTCATTATTATGTAAAATTACATAAATTTAATTTTACATAATCGTCATTTTGTTTAATTATGTAAAATTACATATATGTAAAATTACATAATAATGAAATCAGGTCGATATGTAAAATTACATACGCCTTGTAAAATTACATAATTATGGAAAAATACAGAAATGTTAGGGCAACGAAAGTTGCCCTAAAATTATGTAAAATTCCCTGAAAATTTTTAACAGTGTAGGCAGATGATGTCCTTTAGGAGACTTCTCATAACCTATCATCCTAAAATGTTCTTCCGGGACACAGGCCTCCTCTCTATTAGAGGGAGTGGGCTGTTATCTACCACGGGGGCCCAGTGCGGGTTGGTAGATGTCACATGTCTTCGAATTTTTAGTTCTAGGACATGCCGGTTTCCTCACGATGATTTCCTTCACCGTTTTTGAGGCAGCGGTGATGAAATAAATTACAAAGTAATGCGCCTGCCTGGGTTCGAACCCACGGCTTACTGCTCGTAAGTCGGGGCTGCCACCACTGGGCCAACGCTGCTCTCGCTGTATGAATAGTATGGCTTACAAAATACTATATTCTAGAAAACGTAAAACCTTAATCAATACAGTAGGAAAAAACACTTTAATAAAAGTTGCTTCGTGTATACATATAAGTGCTCGAGACTGTAAATATGTTATACATCTCTATGAATATCAGGTCCTTATAGAAAATAACTCTGTTGTTCATACCAGGCCATTTGACAAAGCAATTACTGAGATATCTAGTTCTTCAGCCGAACTATGTCATTTTCTCTGTTGTTATTGTAAGTAGGTTTTTGTTTTATGTTTTCTTTGTTATTGAGATACTTCTTCATGCCCTTTCAGTTTGACTAATAAACATAAAATGGCTTATCCGTAGGTACGTCTAAGGTGCTTACATAAAGAAGCAGATTTCCGGTACAGTCAAATCTGTGCGGGTCGGTACCGATCAGTGCAGGGTTAACTTGTATTTAGAAACAAATAAAATAAACCTGTTTCTTTATAAGTGAACGCATAAGATAACATAGAAATTAATACCTGCACCGATCGGTACCGACCCGCCCCTATCGGAAACCTGCTTCTTTATGTAAGCACCCTTAGTCTAAAGCAAGGACAGGCCTTTTTGAAGTGAAACTTCTTATGCGACTTCTCACAAGTTTAACGCTATCATGGAGGGGGAATATTTTCTAAAACTCACTAAGAGATGGCAGTATTACAAGATTTGTGACTACGTAGTTCTACTACGTACGCAAGATGGCGTGCAAACAGTTATACAATCGACTCTTCGGTGTGACCAGCCTTCGATCAATTTCCATGAGTAGAATAACCTCGATAAACTTATGTAATCATTATGTAATAAAAATAATACAACAAGAAAACAACAAAATGTTATTTAGAAGCTCAATAAAATAACGAGAGTGATTGCGTGGCACTCGAACGCATGCGTGTAGTATTACGAAGTTTCACTTCATCCGCGCGGAGGGACTCCACGCACTATTTTTCTAACGCTTCTCTTTTGAAGTTCAAATTCCCTTTTCGTTTTTAAGGAGCACGCCTAACTGCATCAGTTCCTACAGACTCGACAACACTCTAATATCATCAGCCTACAACAGTTGCTACCAGCCACCCTGCGAAGATCGTCGCTCCACCGAGCCTGAGGACATCCCACCTTACACTTGCTGATTCACGGTCACCACTCTAGGACACGTCTACCCCAACGTCAGGGCTACTCCAATATTGTCGCTATGTAATCCCCATTGTAATTAATTGTCATTATTAACATTATTATCTTGCGTTCCTCTTCTACACACTTTAATTAAAAAAATATATATAATTATTTAATTTAATATCAATTTCCATCGGTAATTTAAAAAAAAAAAAACATTATTTCCATGCATTTTGACCGCGTAGAATCTACAAAAATCAGCTACACCCAGCTGTTAAAAAAAACACCGTTCAATTTCAGAATCATCATCTGCCTAGCGTTTTCCCAAACTTTGTTGGGGTCGGCTTCCAGTCTAACCGGATGCAGCTGAGTACCAGTATTTCACAAGAAGCGACTGCCTGACCTCCAAAACCCAGTAACTGGGTAATACGATACCCCTTGGTAAGACTGGATATCAGACTTTCGGCTTTTGACTACTCGTAAAGACTGTCAAAGATCTACAAATGACAGCCGGGATCAACGGCTTAACGTGCTTTCCGAGGCACGGCGGAAACTCAGTATGTAATTATGGTCACCCATCCACGGACCAACCTCGGCAAGCACGGCTTAACCTTGAAGATCGACCTGTGCTGGGGCTGTTATTATTTAGGCAACAATTTCAGAATGTTTTACTGAATACGTGGTCAACGTTTGTGCGTCGGTGTTGCTTACAACCTGTATATTAGTCGTCCACTCAGTACTCACCCCTATTTTAACCATATTATCATCTGAATATACGTATTATAAACTAACGCCTTTTATCATTGGAGACTAAAGATCATTCTAAAGTTGTATTTTTATCTAAAGTAATCCCTACTAATATTATAAATGTGAATGTAAGTTTGTTTGTTACGCTTTCACGCGAAAACTACTCAACCGATTTTAAAAATTATTTCATCATTTGAAAGCTACATCTTTACCGAGTAACATAGGTAGGCTATACAATTTTCGGGGACGTCGCGGGCCAAGTGGTAGTTTCAATATATGGTCCAAATAATTTATATTTGGACTAATGAGCATTCGCTCATCTACTCCCGGATACTCTTGAATCTAGTCCATTATTATTTTGTTATCATATGAAATAACACACATTTGTCCCACATTCTTTTTTGATCTATAATAAGGCTTGCGTAATCATCACAGATAATCTTTTGTGTTCCTCACTGTATCTATTGATTACACTTGTAAACAATCAACATTGACGTCATTTCCATAGATAAACAAAGCAACCTAAAAGTGTAGTGAAATAAAGTGGTTTATTTCATCATTTACACTACAGCTGGACATGAGTACACACGGCGACAGATCCAGCTATAACTTACCAGTATATCATGGCCTCGCGTTGTATCGATTTTCAGTACAATGAGAGATCTGTATAAACTGGTTTTGCATAGCTTGATTGGTCGTCGAGCATCTACCAAGTGTCCCACATCCACTGGTCCCTGTTACTCACGTCCAACGGATTCCCGCGACTTCGATATTATAAACTGTATATTCAGGGTTTAAAATAATAAACGCAAGACCTGTGTGGTGTCTCAGACTATGAAACTTAACAATTTTTGTTCCATGACTTTTTTTAGTTTTACCGTACATTTTTGTTTTTTATCAGCTGAATGTGTCAGTTCCTATAAAAAGTTCAATTTACTATTTATCGAATTTCAAGAACTCTTAGATCAAAACTTGTTCAGTTTCATAGTCCAACACGAGCGGTCTTGTATTTATTATATTATATTCCTTGTATAAAAATCACCCTATAGATGAAATTATGCACAGTTGTTCAACATAAGCAAGGGAGGGTTACTGAAAAAAAAAATACTGAAAAAAGGCATTGTAACGCATGTGCACATCATCTGCCTAGCCTTTTCCCAAACCATCTTAGGATCGGCTTCCAGTCTAACCGGATGCAGCTGAGTATCAATATTTTACATGAAGCGACAGCCTATCTGACCTCCACAACCCAGTAACTGTAACGCATGTTCACAGCTGGTTACTAATAAAAAATAATTTTTAATATGAAATTAAAAGGTGTTGGTTGAAAAGGTCAAGTGAGGCGCTCTACCTCACTTTTCGACCTTGACCGTGAGGTACCTACCACAGCATCAGAATCCTCATGGATTACTACCGAATTAACTATTCATAAATAATTCCGGCAGAACAATGGCCTCTGTAGATAACATCTCACAAGACAAGATAACAAGAATCCGTTCAGGTGCTTAGCGTGTAAAAGGTACCAAACTGACATGGACTCACTTCTGCAATTTATAAATTAATTCACTAGCGAAACTTCTCAGACGCGATGGGCGAAGTTTACTGACGTTCACTTTACACACTACAAATCGACCGAATGAAAATAAACCTTATATGTACAACGCTTTAACTTCTCCTTAGCGTGTCGATGACAATTTAAGTCAGCCCAGATTTGGCGACGAGTTTTTCACTTTCAGTAGCGTCTATCACCTCCTGTGATGTCCAAACAACAGGGTAAGCAGGACACGATATGATATCAAGTGTCCCATCGTTTGTGGGGCACAACACCCCAGAGCAGAGTCATCTATGAATCTCGACCAGAACAGGTTTTTCTTGCTTTGGCCATCCTTTGTCCAGAGTCTATTCAAAGACTTCCAAGTAAGCCATTCCACTCGTGTCCAGGTGGGAGGTTTTCAGCAAATGGCAAAAATTGGTTAAGTAAAAACACACACTTTAAGTACTAACCTGTAAGACAAACTTCTGGTCGATATATTTCTTGGCGATGTTGGGCTGGAAGTCTGGAGACTCCAGCAGCCGTAGGAACAGTTCGTAGACCAGCTGGAGGTGTGGCCAGGCCGCCTCCAGCGTGGGCTCGTCTTCCTCAGGGTCAAACTCCGCACCATTCGGGTTTGAGGAGGGCGGTAATGTCCGGAATAGATTTATCGCGAACTGTGGGCAATGGAGAAAGGATTACTTAGTTAATGTTTGCCGTAACTGCTTAAGGCTTTATACATGGGATCTGCGGTGGTCCAGTGGTGGCAGCCCCGACTTACGAGCAGTGGGCCGTGAGTTCGAACCCAGGCAGGCGCATTACTTTGTGTAATTTATTTCGTCACCACTGCTGTCAAAAACGGTGAAGGAAAACATCGTGAGGAAACCGGCATGTCCTAGCACCAAAAAAAAATCGAAGACCTGTGTCATTTACAAACCCGCACTGGGCCTGCGTAGCTGATTGTGCTACATGGGCACTTACAATACGTCGAGATAAGGTGCACGATTCGGGTGTCAAGTTATATACAAAACGAAACAGGCGTACTTCTGCTAAAGATACAAAACAAAACACTGCGACGTGCAACAGTTTTACAACATTTGTTAATATTTGCAAGTAGGTAAAAGTTACTCGGGGCGTCGCCACTGGACACTGGTCCACTTAAATTCGAAAAAAATAAGTATAAACTTTTCCAACAAAACGTCCATTGCCATATTGCATTCTCACTATTCTCTTCAGACATGTTCATTGTCAACTCATAGACAATTTTTTCAAACCCAATCAATACTTGGCCGCTATTGTCCTTGCCCGCGAATTCAATTGGGTACGTCAATTGATATAGAATAAATGTAGATATTCTGTTTTTCTTTGTTTGGCATGTCATAAAAATCACAATAGGGGTGCGGACTGGGTAAAGAAAACGACATTCTATTTTGTCCGTCAGACATGTAATACAATATTAGACACGTATTTTTTGTTTTATCAAAATATTAAAAAGTTACTTAGTTAAACTCATTAAAGTTGGAGAGTGGGGGCTCACTACGTCACTAGTAGGTATAAAACTTACCTACATGTGACGTCATGCGCCATTTCAACTCAATATATCTCCGTAATTTTATGACCACGTGAAAAAAGAAAAAATACGTGTCCAATACTTTTCAATAATCTACCCGACGGACAAAGAAAAAAAAATAGGACCTCCTGCCCTTTCCCCAATTTATATTGTTTTTGATAAATCAAAATTATAAACATGGTCGACGGCAAAGGTTTTAGAAATAATTGTAGCACGTTGTGGTTTGTAGACCTACATGGAAAAACATGTTAGTTAATTTATCGCACTTGTAATTGCTTCCACATTTGACAAAAAAGTGGGTAAGTACATTGAAACTGTACTAATAGGGTATAATCCAATTTTTTTTTCTTTGTCCGTCGGGTAGTTTATTGAAAATTATTGGACACGTATTTTTTCTTTTTTCACGTGATCATAACATTACGCATGACGTCACATGTAGGTAAGTTTTATACCTACTTGTGACGTAGTAAGCCCCCACTCTCCAACTTAAATGAGTTTTAACTAAGTAATTTTTTGATATTTTGATAAAACAAAAAATACGTGTCTAATATTTTTGTATTACCTGTCTGACGGACAAAATAGAATGTCGTTTTCTTTACCCAGTCCGATCCCCTATAGACATTGGGAAAGTAAAAAAAAAAAATACTTCTACATAAATATGATGGTGATTTATGACATCCAAGTGACTGAATGTTAAATACATTAAAGAGGTAAAGCATTTACGAGATCGACTGAGTATATGTATCAATATAGCAAATGATTAAATAGTGAATTTGGAGCAGTTTTGGGAATTAGTCCAGTCTCTGATTCTAACTTATCACGTTTATTTCCAAAGACTAATGATCATCTGCCTAGCCTGTTCCCAAACTATCTTGGGGTCGGCTCCCAGTCTAACCGGATGCAGCTGAGTACCAGTATTTTACATGAAGCGACTGCCTATCTGACCTACACAACCCAGTAACTGGGTAATACGATACTCCTTGGTAAGACTGGATTTCAGACTTTTGACTTCTGACATCCACTAATGTGAATAAAAATACATTGTGCAGTCTCACGACATATTCAATACTAGCTTATGCCCGCGGCGTTGATAATTGTCCCACGGGAACATACTATCGGGATAAAAAGTATCCTATGTGTTAATCCAGGTTATAAACCACCCGTGTGCCAATATTCATCCAAATCCATTCAGTATTTTTTGCGTGAAAGAGTAACAAACATCCATCCATTCATCCATCCTCACAAACTTTCGCATTTGTAATATTAGTAGGATGAGCCCTAAACCTACATAAATAAGTCCGGTAGACACCAGAAGACAATCGGAAGTGGGGGCTTCATAAATACGTCCCTAAACAAAACCTTGGCCTTACGATTACGAATGTTCGGAGGCCTTTACTAATAATTAATGATAGTGACTTTTCATTGTCCTTGATCTATTAGGGCATTCGCCCACGGTGACTTAGTAGCGATAAATTACATTGACACACATAGATCATCATAGTCTTGCATCTATTTCCCTCTCTGAAACTTAAAATTGCAGCTCACTATCTTGAGAAGTCCATTATACACGTTGAAGTGATTTCTCTCACTCAAACAAATGACGCCTTAACGTGCCAGAATGAGGTATATATACTCGTGAATGCAAATGTGATTTCCCCCATAATAAAAGCGCTCCTGCACCACTGCTATCGTGCAAGTGGAATTTGCAACGCGCGACAGGACCACAAGACCAACGATGCGCCGAAGTCTGAAATGTAAAAGGGACAGTGACTTCTGGGTTTGGATTCTATTAGAAGGCTGATAAGAAACACTGAAATTCTTATCAGCCTTCTAATAGTAGTCGGATAACAAACACCGTCCCCTTTTAAAAAGTATAATATATTCTTGACATGTAAGTGTTTACAAGCAACCTACGAGATGAATATAATTTATCTGTTGAAAATATTTTAATCGATAGTTTTATAAAAGCAAACTATCGACCAAAACCAGCTCAGACCGGTACAGTAACACACATTTACTACGGCAGACGAATAAACCAAAAACAGAAAATGCGAAAATCGGTTCTTTGTTTTACCTCGAAATCCCGGACAGAACCCTAAAAAGTTCCGTAAACAATTTTCCTTTGTTCAGTGCATTTAAGCGTGAGAAGCGTCGGATACTTTTCAAAGAAAAATGTAGGGTAGTTAAAGAAAAGTTGAAAGTAAATGAATGTAGCTATTTTGAGCGCGGCCGGGACATTCTTGGTCTTTGAAAACAATTCGTGTTTCTTGAAGCGAGCGCGTAAGGGACTAAGTGTTCGTTGTTGCGTGATTGACTCGAAATTAAGGAGATTCTACTGAACATTCTTACAATGATATTTCTGTTATAATTATGCTCAGATTGTTACAGACAAAGAAAGGCATCTGCTCATCAGTGGGTGAAGACAGGCTATGGCTGATGATGAATTAGGCTTGAGAGACCATTACTTCCAAGTCACGACGATATATCAATATTTGTTTAAAAACGATTATTTCTAGGTTTTGCCACTGGGTTCACAAATTAAATTCTAAAGTTAAATTATAATTTCAGGAATTCAAAAAAAGCAACCGGCTTATAAAAATGTAGTTAAACAAAATAATACTAGTGTTAAAGTTTCAGAAGCCAATGACATAATTGTTTGTTTGGGCTTTTTCTAAAAAATGAAAAGATCGAAGAAATCGGTACATGAAAAATGACAGGGGAGAATGAAAGAAAAAAAAACTTATGCCACCGTCCCCAAATAACAGAAAAGCAAGAAAATGATGATGATGAAGAAATCGGTGGACATTAAAAAAACAAATACGCTTGAATACATCATCATCATCATCCGCCTAGCCTTTTTTCAAACTATCTTGGGGTCGGCTTCCAGTCTAACCGGATGCAGCTGAGTACCAATATTTTACATGAAGCGACAGCCTATCTGACCTCCACAACCCAGTAAATGGGTAATACGATCCCCTTGGTAAGATGGGATGTCCGACTTTTGGCTTCGACTACTCGTAACGACTGTCAAAGATCTACAAATGACAGCCCAGACCAACGGCTTAACGTGCTTTCCGAGGCACGGAGGAAACTCGGTATGTAATTATGGTCACCCATCCACGGACCAACCTCGGCAAGCACAGCTTAACCCTAAAGATCGACATGTGCGGCTGTTATTATTTAGCCACGAGCTCCTCATACGCTCGATAACATAACGTTTTAAAAGTCGTTCAAAAACTATCGCGGGCGTTCGAAAATGATGCCGAGACTATCTTTACCTGAAAATTCCACGGCATAGCGAAAAGCAAGCCTTGGTTTAAAAATATTCCTTGCAAGAACCCCTTACAATGTCTGAAGGGTCTTATCTATTTCAGTACGGAGCCTATCTGGAATCTTGCCGTGCAAGCTAAAGAGCTGTCGCAAGGCTTATCAGTTTCAAAGGCGTTAGTTATAGGCGCTGTAGAATGTAGGTAGGTAGGTGCTGACTTTATTAAGCGTTCAAGAGCTGATTGAATTTTTCAAAGGATGTGCATCACTAAGTCTAGTGTTTATCACAACAGGTACATTTTAGGTAATGATATCTATGAAGGAAAATCTTCAACCAATGCTGCTTTTACCAAGAATATTCTAAAACTTGCGCTACAAGATTTGTGTTTAATACGTTCGACATACCGACATGAAGCAGTTATTTATCTGTTCTTTTATAGTTACTTTTGCAATTATTATCCACATACAAACAGTTGTCAGTAATGAGTTCTCGTATCTTAATTTGTATAATTATGTGTAATGTAATACTAATATGTAATGAACCCTGGATGAAAAAGAGGGACCCCGTTACTTTAACGTGGGTATCTGTGCGTCTCTGGCATCGTAGCTCCCAAAAGGATGATCCGATTACGATTCAGTTTTTTGTTTGTTTAAATGTGACTTGATTCATGCATGTAGTATACCTGCTTTTTACGCTTGAAAGATACTTCTTGACTGCATGTAAAGCCAAGTCAGAGGCCTATAAAATTATCACCAAGTTAGGCAAACACAAGATAAAAAAGATTACGTGAATAAAAAACAATCTTCATTTTCCACTCACCATATTAACCGCCTCCGGGTATATAGGCTCAGTGATGACGCCCCTCTGTGAGGTGACGTACTCCACCATCTCCAGGAGGGCAGCCCTCTTGACCTCCTTCCACTTGAGGTCCGACAGGGGCTCGTCTGCGAAGTCGAACAGCAGGCAGCATTGCTGCAGCTTCTGTACGAAGAGCTGTTCACGCTCCGCCGCTGGTGCATCTGAGGGGGGGAAGCTTTGGGTTATTTTTTGTCTGTGGTGTCCTTGGTGAAGGACTATTGTTTTAAAAGAGACAGCTTTTTGGTTGAAATGATTGTGATGGTATTAAGAGCCATATTATTAACAAGACTACTCAGGTCTTCATGTTGTTAAAAGGTTAGTTTACTGCCAGCTCCTCTGATCTCTGGTCATTATAATCTGGATCTCTTCAAAGTTCGAGTGACTCAGTTTTTCTAGGCAAGATTGCTCTACCCTAGTCCGCATCAGGCGGGTTGCTGCCAAACGCAAGTCTATTTAGAATATTAATTAAATAAAAGCTTTTAAAAAAATCCGGCCAAGTGCAAGTCGGACTCGCGCACGAAGGGTTCCGTACCATTATTTATAAAAACAAGTAAAAAAAAAAACACTTTTTTGTACGGGAGCATATTTATTTTATTCTGTTTTTAGTATTCGTTTGGTTAGTCTTTTTAGACCTATGTATCCTGTTTATGCGTATGAAGTTTCATTGTAATCGGTTCAGTCATTTCGGAAAATAAGAACTTGAAACTTTGTATGAAATGTCCTAAGTCGTAAACGCTCTTTAACGCCGTGAAGTCTCTGCACTAAACAATTTGATTCAGTAACACATAGAAAGCTCTTAAAACCTATGCACCACGAAAGTAAATCTCAGTTTACTCGAAACCAAGTTCTCCATACCTACCTAACATAATGTTATTACAGGAGCAGTTTCCACCATGCGATGGAAGAGAAATAGTTGCGTTTAGCTTTGAGTCCTGTCCCAAAATTCCCCGTGTTTCAAATTCACAACACATTTCTCGCCTGGAGTGAAACTTTGAAGCGTGGAATAATTTGCCGTCAAACTAGTTTCCAAGCTGAACACCTACATTAATGTTGAACTAGCAATTAAGGTGACCTATGTTTACCTAGAGGAGAATCGTACTGTAGGTCAGATCAACAACCTCTTTTTCACAAATCCAAGAGCAATCTCAATAGGGGACCGGACTGGGTAAAGAAAACGACATTCTATTTTGTCCGTCAGACAGGTAATACGAAAATATTAGACACGTATTTTTTGTTTTATCAAAATATCATAAAATTACTTAGTTAAAACTCATTAAAGTTGGAGAGTGGGGGCTCACTACGTCACAAGTAGGTATAAAACTTACCTACATGTGACGTCATGCGCCATTTCAACTCAATATATCTCCGTAATTTTATGACCACGTGAAAAAAGAAAAAATACGTGTCCAATACTTTTCAATAAACTACCCGACGGACAAAGAGAAAAAAAGTTGGATTATCCCCTATTGTATTTGTTAACCTGGTACATAACATAACGACACACCACGCCACACAACATAACTCCATAACACAATCACCGAAGGGGCAGGCATTACTCTGGTGTACCTAAAAGTACAGCCTTACTTCGCCAGTTATGTTTCAGCTCTATGTAATAGGAGGCTACTGGCGAACCCTTTTTCATCACCAGGGCATCATCATCAGCCTATAATGTTACCACTTCTGGGACACAGGCCTTCTCTCTATGAGAGGGAGTGGGCTGTTATCCACCACGCGGGCCCAGTGCGGGTTGGTAGATGTCACATGTCTTCGAAATTTTAGTTCTAGGACATGCCGGTTTCCTCACGATGTTTCCTTCAACGTTTTTGAGAGCAGCGTTGATGAAATAAATTACACAAAGTCATGCGCCTACCTGGGTTCGAACCCACGGCTTACTGCTCGTAAGTCGGGGCTGCCACCACTGGGCCACCACTGCTCTCAGCCGGGCATAATTATCCAGAATCCGGGAGTCCGGGCCGATGCTTAGGAATTGGTCCTCTATCTGCTACTAATTTCAATGTCGACTTATAAATTTTGAGTTGAGCGTTGCTTTTATGTGGTATGCCATGAAGGAATTCGAGAAATTTATCAAGGATTTAAGAAGCGTTAGCTGGCTGAAAATTCGAGTGCCTTAAAAGCCTTTTAAGCACTCGGAACAACTCTAAAAACGCGAAGATAAATACAAAACGAAAGCGCCCTTTACTTGCGGGTCTGGCTAAAGTATGCAAAGATTTACGACACAGTATTCAAGCAAAAAGGACAATAGTTTACGCAAAGAGACAGTTCTGCCGACAATTCAGTGCTTCGTTTCGTAATAAATTTGTCACCCGCACCAGACACCCTTCCAAGGGGGCCGGTGAGTTATGTTCTAAATGCGTGCCCCACAGAAACAAAAGGGGACTTTTTAAATAGCTGACGAAAACTTGGTGCGTAAGGACAGGGTTCAAGAGAAGTGGTAGTAAAAACCTCGTTTTTTTTCGTCCGTCGCTCAATTTCTTGGGTGTGTGAAAGCCGCAAATTAGTGGCGGCGTCCTCGGAATAGCTTTGCGTTTTTCGCGTAATCTGTGAGTAGTATACAATGAGGGGTGTGAGGAAGTATTTCGGTAGTGATCCGGAAATTATACGGATTCCAGAACTCTAGGAGAAAATTTCGATATTCATATGAACTTCACGTGAAAATTTCTTTTTTTTTCTCATATAAAGGGTGTAAAACACCTCTTAACGAAGCCGAAAGGCACTGGTTCTCCGTCATTGCGATCATTTTTTTGTTCTACACCATACCTGGGAACCTTTTAGTTACGGAGATATTAGGGGTCAAAGTTCCAACTTTTTGACAAGTTTTTTTTTTAATTAAAGCTTTTAATGTAAGATTTTACTTTAAACACCTCCACGACCCCAGTACTATTCAATCCGTCCATCAGCACAATGTTTTGAGTGCGTTACATTGAGTTCTACCACAAAACATGATTTTACACCCCCCAAAAAAAAGTCGTTTCCCAGCAATAATTTTTGCGTAAAGTTACTTAGTTTCATGTACAGAATGCTTGGTTGACGGCTTCGTGATGAGGTGATTTACACCGTGTATATTTTGATTTCCCTATGAAACTTTGGTTTTTGGGGCTAAAAACATGAGAAGACATAAACGTGGTTGCTTTCGTAGAAGTAATGTTTATCTTTAGTTGAATTGTAATGTCGTCTTATCTTGGTTTTTTCAGGGTAAAACGATATCAGCATGAGGTCACGATCGTCAACAGATTTATGTTTTGCTTAGATTAATATTAAATTTTAGTTAACAGTTCATCCTGATATTAATGAAACAGCCCGGTCATTTTGCTTTGTATATGCGATTATGTTGAAGAAATTTTACAACCATGAGTTGTAAAAAGCACTGTTAAATGCCGCACCTAAGTTTGCATATAAACAAACATGTTTCCAAATGACGAAAACATTAGTAATATCAAAGTCTTGAAGACAGTATATAAACAAAGTGTTCATGATGATGTTGATGAGTTTAAACAGACTGCAGAAATAGGCAAATGACCTCGTGGCGGTAATTTCGCTCATTAACGTCAATGGCCGCTTGGTAGTATTTAGGCAGCTCCTTATTTTCGCGATGCATGATTTGTCGCTGGTTGCGCTGCAACGCAAGGACGTCGAAACGTTTCCCATGGCACACATACAGCACAGGGCCGACCGCTGGCCGCCGATGGGTCGATATATTTCTGCGGCGTTTTCGCCATTTTCCCCACGTCTATACTACATGTAGGCACAAGATAGTCAATCACTAGTTTCAGTGATTCAGCCGCATTGTTTCGGTCGGCGAGGTTGATTAGACTCTTCAAGGCTGACAGTGACGAGGTGTGGGCGACTACTATGTAGTTATCGCTACTACAACGTAGTTTATCTGCGTCGTACATGATTGTGTACTGAAAACGTCGTCTTCGGCGCAGTTCGATGTTTCCTTCAGCAACTAGGTACAAACCACAAATAGACGAGACCATTTCCCACGCGGATGCCAAAAATTACCCAAACATTAGAGGTGGTTTGTAAACAGAGATTAGGAGCTGCCTCCTGGGCTCGCCGCATTTGATGTCCATTATCTGCATAACTAACACGGGTACATTGTTGATATTACCGACGAACCTTTCAGCGGGGGGAGCTGCACCATCAAACTTTCCGTATCGGCATTTGGTATCGTGGGGCGCTCGGGCGAGACGGCGGCCGTGGCGGGGGGCGGCGGACTGCGCGCGTCCGGCGGCGACGGCGCCTTCTGCGGCAGGCTCTGGCCCTCCATGCCGGAGCCGGCTAACAGCGCGAACCGGAAAGCGCGCGCGACGTCCGACACGCTCTCGGAGCGCTTGGTGACCGCTTGGCTGGCGACGAGATCGAGGCCCGAGTGGAACGACGGAGACTTTGGGATTCCGAGCGGCGAGACGGCGCGGCGCGGTTTACTCTCAGCGGCAGCGAACATCGCGCGAGAGGGCGCGCGCGCGGCCGGCCCGGCGTGGACCATCGCTTGCGGCGGCCGGCAGCGGCATCCGAGCGGAGGCCCGGCAGCGCCGGGACCGGTGCGAGCTGCGGGGGCGGCTGGACTGCCACGCGCCGGTCTCAGCCACGACTCGCCACTGGCGGCGCCGCGAGTGCGCGCGCACGCCCGCCGCACCCCGCTCGCGCCCCAGCCGCTCTATACAACCTCGGCTAGGGCTGCCACACATATAACATAATGTCTACATGGATTGTTACTGCAATACAATAACGCCTCCTACACACGAGAGTGCGTCTCAATAGCTGATTGCGACTGTGACGAGAGCACTCTCGTAATGGAGTAACGGCAGTAGCCGGAAGCGACACCGAGAGCTCGGCGTAATGACGCAGATTCGTATTACATTGTAGCAACCCTGTAAATATTACGACGATTTCACAAGTCGAGGAGGTCGGGGGGTCGCGATCGCGTCACCCTATGAGGAACAGTAAACAAATGGACTGTATCGCGATAACCAAATGCGTAATATTATAAACAATACCGACCAATATAATATTAATATATGCAAGTAAACATCAATCAGCTGTGAGGCCGTTATTACGAATGATAAGCGTTTGAACGTTCTTCTAATTAGAAAAAAAAACTTGAATAGATAGGCGCCATAAACTATTTGCGTCAATGAGCAATTCACAGCCAATAACCGAGCTGGCGATAAATTATAAATTGGGAGTAACGACTGAATGTAGACGGCGACAGTTTGCTGGGAAAGTAGAAGAATAATAAGGGGTACGCAAGGGTAAGTTTGTTTGGGTGAACCGCGGAGGGGTCCCGCCATACCCTGGCTTGCGGGGAAAGGGGGGTGTATCCCTGTGCCAGACTGGTGCGCTCTCCCCTGCACCATCGATCGTTTAATAGACTTTAATTCGTCTGATTCACTACCTGAATTCATATCGAGAAAGACTTTGGTTAATTAGAAACAAGATTCAATTAAATTGCTTTCTAGATAAAAAAGTGGCCGAATTGGCCTGAACACATTTGAAGTTTCCCAAAAAATATCATTGTAATCATTCAATTAAAATACTAATCGTACCTAGTTCTGATTCATCGACACCGGAAAATAAGAGTGCGGATTGAGATCTCTGAAACGTAACTGGGATAATTCCCAGATTGCAGAGAAAATTTACGTTTCCATTGGGTGCAATTATTGAGCAATATAGCGGTCGTCGAAAGCGTTCGGAATCGGTATATAACATTAAAAGCTTTAGAGCTATTTTGAACTAAAGGCTTTGGTATGGACGGCTTTATTACCTTGGTTGAAAAAGATAAAAAGAAAATACTATTTTGCTGCAAAAGCGATACTTTTTATTGCAAAAGATTTAGAGAGGCGAATTTCCAGCAGTTGACAACTAAAGCCTAAGTAGTTTCATAAACCTAATTTAAAAAACTTAATCAAAATATAAGCAAACGTTTGACGACCCTACCTGCATCACAACCTTTACATTTTCTCGAGTTCAATGGAAATGAAGCAAATCTAAACACATTTTTCTGAGCCAACCATTTTCCTTCACTCTTTGCTAAATTAGGAAAGATGTTCCGATAGGGCGGCTATATCATACGTAGAGATAGGTATATAAGCTATGGCGTTTATGCACCATCACACCTTATCCCCACGTGGGGTGAGGAATACAAAAGGGTATCATTATCAGACTATGCTAAACAAATTGTTTGGGATCGCAGCTGTTTATATGCAGCTACTGGTAGTTGGTCGATTGTTTGAATTTAATATACAAGGTGTTGTTTTGAAACCTCGTCAAATTTCAGGAGGTGGTCACAAAATACATAAACGCTGATTTTTTTTGGTAGTTTAAGTTTATCAATATTTCAGAATAACCCCCTTACCATGGTTTAGGGAACAAAAAATTATTGAATAAACCTTTGAGATTGTTTGTATGTGTAAGCGAGGTTATAGGGCGAGAACCAGACGAGCCGCGTTTAAAACACGGGTGGTTCACACTTACCGATTTCCGTAAATAAGAAAAAAAATAAAAATTACCTACCCATTTTATTATTGATTCGGGACGAGAATCATTAGCATAGTTACCTCCTTGAATTTGACGAGGATGCAAAACAACACCTTGTAGGTAGTAAGTAATAATAGTAGCTCCTTTCTGGTTAAAAATGAAGTGCTACTAGTCTACTTTTATCTGACTAGCCTTTTTCGGAACTGTGTTGGGTTTCTGTAACACCATCACGTCTAATTCGAAGACAGATGTCTAAAGAACCAACACACCCTTTTCACCAGTTACGTTTAAGTGTCATGTAAAAGGGGGTGCACTTATGGCACGAATCTGACTCTCATTTTTCTTTTAGCAATATCTCAGTAGCATACCGAAAGGGGTACGAACCCTTGTGGCATGTCTAGCCGCCGCCATCTTGTTTTTTTTCAAAATTTCCGAGCACGATAAAAGTGGTATATTTGGATACAGGACACTTATACAAACAAAAAATGTTAAGTAACATGGTATCCTAAAGTGTCACGTTTCCGAGATATTTGGAAGTAAAGATCGCCATTTGTGTCATATGGACTCATATGGCCAGGCTCCATACAAAAATGTTCGAACCCCTTTGATGACTTGTCCTATGAACCTTCCTTTTTACAAGGCGTTGTTTTGCATCCTCATCAAATTTAAGGAGGTAACTATGCTAAAGATTCTCAATCCGAATCAATAAACAAATGGGTAGGTTATTTTTATTTATTTTCTTAGTTACCGAAATCGGTATGAACCACCCGTGTTTTACACGCGGGCCGTCTGATTCTCGTCCTATAACCACGCTTTCACACATTCAAACAATCTCAAACGTTTATTCGATATAGTTTCTTATTTCCTAAACCACGTTAAGGGGGTTATTCTGATTACTTATGTGTTTTGTGACAACCTCCTGAATTTTGACGAGGATGCAAAAAGTTTTTGCAAGGTTTTTGCCGAAAACCTTGTATATTGGTAATAAGTGCTATGGGAGAACCCGCAGCAGAAGATTCCCCCAGTTCAAAATATCCCCTTACTCACCATGGTAGCTAAAGTGCTGATTTGGCGAGGAAACCAACCGGAAGGGTCGTAGAAAGCCGAAAATTTGCTTTCATAAGCGCCGCTGGATAATTTATATTGACAGGAGGCTCGATATGGGCAACCTTTTTCTTTGATACAAAAGGAAATGACTTTTACAAACATTGGTGAGAGAAAACAAACCTGAAATACTGACCAGACGGACACAATAACTAACCATAGAGATTCCGTTTTGAGCTATGAGGATTAAATGAGCTCTAAATAATTAAAGACCTATCTTTACTATGTACAAGACTTGATAATAAAACTCGTGAATAGTATCGAGAATTATAAGATCTGCCCCCGTATTCACAAACGCTCAAATTCGATTTCGATTCGATAAGTCGTATGTCTATCTTGTTTTGGCATTACGAAAGCGAGCGAGATAGACATAAGACTTTCCGAATAGAAATCGAAACCGAGTGTCTGTGAATACGCTTGAAAGAAAACCGTAAAACCATATGATAAAGGAACAGCGCCCCATTTTCGCCAACATTTATGATATCTTACGCCATTTTTTTTTTCGTTTCAATATGGCGCGTGCTTTTTATTGTTATCCGTTAGTCCTAAACGAAGTACATAAAACATAAATTAAGGCTATATTTAGAGCAGTGATGTGATTCAGAAGTGTGTCAAGGTTTTTGCTATTCCAGACAGTTTGTTTGTTAGTGAGAAAGCTGATAAGCACCCAGACTTGGAACAAATATCTGGAGGTCAGCATTATTTGTCCCAACTTTCGATGCGGAAGCAAAACTTCTCTGAATGGAGAATTTACCAAGAGTCTGGGACTTTTACCGATTCTACGAAACATCACGCCTGCAATCCTCGAAGGATTTGGCAGAGTTAATAGTACATCCACATTTCACCAGTTGTGTTCAAGTCACATGTAATAGGAGGCGAGCCTATTGCCACCAACCGAGTACAAATTCTGACTCCGCAAACAGCCAGTTTCAGTTAACTAATGCAGCAAAAAATATTCCGATTTAAGCTTTTAAATGAGGATGCAATTTTTATTTAGGAGTAGTTTGACAGATTTCTGGTTGTGTTTTACTGAGTGATATAATAGATGTGGTATGGTTTAGTCATTACTCCTAAGCCTAAATATCAACCAGGATTTCTAAAGTCCCATGTTCGCCAAAACATTAAATCCTTCGACTTCCGCATTTACCGCAACCATGACCCTCGGGATTCCACCTCCGTCTTAATAGCAAACCAACGGAAGATATACATAAATATGTCACAGTCAAAACTGTTAATTAGTCAAAACTACTTTTGGCCGGTCAAAACTATTTTCACAAGAACTAACATTTTCATAAAAAGTCGATGGTTGTTTTTTTTTGTGACCGTTTAAAAAATATGGCGTTGTAGTTATTCTCGGTAAATACAAGTCAGGCGTTCTCAAAAAAAAAAATTTTTAATATGGCAACGTCAGGTTTCCATAGTTGCATTAATAACATTTTTGATTTGGGAAATAGTATCTATTGCAATTAGAATCGTGAGTAGTGCCTTGGTTTAAAATAATGCCCAAGACTTCAATTGCACCCTGTATAGCAAACTACACTCTATGTATAACTAGACATGGTTGTAAATCGTCTCCAGTTTAGAGTCAACAACACCGTAAAAACAAAACGGTTTTAAGACTTGACAAATACTCCAAGGTCAGACAAATTAAGATAAGAGCGGAGATTAGGCCTTCGCTGATGAAATTAGCAAGATTAGCTGCTGAATGGCGATGACCTGTGCCCTAATTAATGCTCTTAATTAGCTATCGCTGTCCTTTAAAGGATGGGCGCACTTCAAAGTGATGGCTCACATGAGAGATGTATACCAATAAATCGAACCGAGAGACGGTCACGGAAGATATGCTTAAAATAATAAATGGAGCGTTCAAATGTCACTTGCTAGCTTTGTTTTGTTTTCCAAATAGGAAATCTCTTTAATATGTGAATCATACCGATATGCCACTTTAGATAAAAAGAGAGAAGGAACACGATTAACGCCCGTTTTCAGTAACACTATGGAAGTGGTGTTGGATTTTCAACGTTTGATTTGGAGTTGAAAATCCAACATTCTTAGTGTAAGTTACAATAGGAATATTATGTCACTTTAAAATATAATATCTCCTGTCGCAGCAAAACTGTTGTTTTACGCACCTAGCACCAAATGAAAAGTCACATTATCACTCCATTTACCCCACAATACACATACTCCATGTCCGAACCCCTAACTCTACAGCTCTATGTACATATACCTAACATGTCGTATCATCGGGACCATGTACTTACAGTGGTGTCGGGTGATATATGAGCAGTTATGTACTATTGCGAAGCACTCAACTTTAATTAGTACTGGAAACGTTTGATAGAATTAATTACAAGTAGAACCGATTTCAGGGACGATGTGTCCTTTGATACGCAATCATGACGTATCTATGAAGTGGTATTAGATGAAACAATGGGGCATAATTATTTGGAAATAACGGTAATATCGTGGGGCAAGTTTTGAGAACTAATGTGGGTGGCTAAAGTAGAGAAGACAAGAAAGGCGTGCGATGATGACTAATAGAAGATTATAGAAGAAGATGGCACGCTGTGTCGAATACTCCAAATGAATTGGGATAAGAGAGAATTATGACAAAGAGCGTGTGTTTTTTTCTTCAATCAAGAATTTGATAGGTGGGCTGATGATCTAATAACGTTTGTGGGGCTAACATAACCAGAAGTCCCACAGGAGAGAGGTATAAAAGAAGAAAGGGGAGCCTATGCCCTTCAGTGAGACACGATGTAGGCTATAGTAAAGAACAATTTGGGTCAAAAATCGTCAATATCATTTATCAAACACGCCCAGAAGCTATAAAATGCGGTTTTATAGTATCGAACAGGCAAATAGGCTAAGATTTCGGGGTCACACAAGTTCGCCGATTCATGCGGTGCACAGCGACCTAGTTTCTCGATGATGTCGCAGGATATGGCATTTACGGTGCGTCCTATGCGGTAAGAGGCGACTTTATTGCAACGTGCAAGTGTTCAAGAAATTATTGATGAACATTATAATAGACAACAAAACAGCGAGAATCTTTATTACTTATAGCATCGTCAATGTTAATAATACCTACAAATAAATGATTCTGACAGCCGGAATTTGGGGCAACCAATTTTTAAGGGTAGTTTAAGCACCGAGGTTGAAAATCAATATCGATTGATGATTTGTGTCTATAGAAACGATGGATCGACTTTCACACAGTCACAGGATGGCATGGCAAGAAAGGAGGCGTCTGATGAGATGACAAGTAAAAGAGAAGTATGGAAGAAGAAGACATGCTGCACGTCATTTTTATGGCGAAAAGTGTCATTGCACTACTATTATTTTTTCAATATCTTGTACCACACTTACTACAATTTTTTTTTGCCTCCCCCATGTAAATTAGGATCAAAATCAAAATATTTTATTTTACATAGGCCTACATGGGCACTTATGAAACGTCAACAAAAAGTGTACGGTTCGGGTTGGTCGTTTCCTATGGAGAAGAACCGGCAAGAAATTCCATGGTTACTCTTTTAAAATCATTTGGTTTTACAATGTTTGAAGTTACAGCGTTAGTACTTAAGTATGGGAGGACATCGTAGGCCCGACAATAAGTCGATTGCTTACTACAGAAGGTACTAATAGAAAAAAAAAACAAAGCCTCTAGTGTCCACACATTCACAAAAAATAGGTAAATAAAAAGAATCTATACAAAAGTAAAAATAAAACAATATAAGAGCACTAAATTGAACTATTGACAAACAAAACTTATTATAAAAACGTATACTGTTTATAAGAAATGACTTGCTAGTTTTTGTTAATCTAAATTTGGGTATTACAATTTCGTGATAAGAAAAGCCCCCGTACTCACAAATGCTCGGATTACGGTTGTGAATACGGGGGCTGGAGACTGATGATGATCATTTGTGTCTATAAACACTAAACAGTACCTACATCTTCATCCCCCAAGAGATATCTGAAGTGATCGTGCAAGTTCCTGACTAAATTTAATTTAGAAGTTTAGAGGACATGTTTCGGTTAAACATTCATGGTAATGAACCCCTTAGACACAGGGATTATTCTAATTCAATGGGGACCATACCCTATCAGAATACAGAGAGGTTGAAATTAGGGATACGATGAGTGAAATTAATTTCGTTTCAAGAGATGTAGGTATAGATTGTGTATTTATAGTAAACGATGGTAGACAAATAATGACTGCATTACAAGGTCACCCCAAGACAGATTGATATCCAAAGGTTATACCAATCAATACCTATTTATAAAAGGTTACCAAAACATTGTATTTAAATAACACAGTAAATTCTTAGAGGGCAAATTGATTAAACCGCAGAATCAGATAAGAAAATTAACCGAAATCGCTAACTTAAACAACAGCAAAAAACACAAGCCAAGAAGCGGCAAAAACCGCCTAATAGGTCCCTGGTCGGTATTAGGTCATTTTCGCCGCATAAAACATCACAAGTGACACACAAAGCGGTCGTTGGCGAGAATTAGGACGATGTCTCTGAAGTAGCATTCACTGCAGAGGCTAGCTTGCAGCGGTAAAAAGCGAACGGAAGCGGAACACGGGCACAAAGGGATGCCGAGCAAAAAGCATAGGACACATGCCACTTTATACGGCGTTTAGCGTGAAAAGCGCTTTAAGGCGCTTAGGGATTCTTTCAGTGCAGGTGGAAAACGAGGCGGCTTATTACTGCCTGTTTAACGTTGCACAACTAGAAGCTACTAACGCTATTAACAAAGACAGATTTTAGATCGGAAGAGCTACAAATGAGTCATGGACAAGGCTACGTTGTCACTTCTTCTTGCAAAAATATTGGATACATTTAGCAAGGTCCATTCCGGCCTACACACATTAGTTAAATTAATCAAAGATACAAAACTATCATGCCACTATAGTCACATGATAGTCTATATGTTCAATATAGTCTCTCTTTATTTCAATTCATTTTTGTTTGGATATTAATTCTTAGTGTTATTGTTGAAGCCTTTTGCACCGTACCATGTATCTTGTTTTAAATATCTACTGATGCTTTAGGCTCTACGTTTGACAACTCTACCGGAATGTTATTTTCGAAATACAACATATATAGATGATAAATTAAATGATTGATTAATATACCTGCGCAAAGACTAATTGAAGCCACTACTGGCACTGTGCGGGTTGAGTATAAAAGACTCATCGATCAATTAGCGTTAGTACTATAATTGCGAACTTTAACAATCAGCTATTGTGTTGTTTTAACAACGGCGAATAACGGCGATGTATGGATTTATAACACTGAGAATATTCTACGGTACTCCATTGAAATTGTGAATGATACAAACATCATTCTCCCTTTATAATTCACTAGCTGACAAGCGCAATTTCGTCTGCGTCACATTTTCCCCGTTTTAGAAACATTTTTCATTGTTGCTCTGATCCTATTGGTCGTAGCGTGATGATATATAGTCTACAGCCTTCTTCGATAAATGGGTTATCTAACACTGAACGAATTTTTCAAAAACTCTTCAGTTTTATAATATTAGTATAGATCATCTTGCTGGCCTTGTTCCATGTTACTTGGGGTTGGCGCTACGTTTTTTTCTTCCATATCCTCCGACACATCATTTAAACCTCTTTCTTTTATATCATTCCTCACACAACCCATCAATCGTTTCCTTGCTCTTCTCCCTCTCCAGCCATCAACATTTATATTCATCACTCTTTTAGTCACATGCGATTCGTCACACCATTCTCCCTTGTCCTAATTTATTTGGGGTCGGCAATGCCTGTTTTCTCTTCTGTTGCAATTCCTTCTTTTCTACACCGTGTAAATCACCTCATCACGCAGCCGTTAACCAAGCATTCTGTACATGAAACTAAGTAACTTTACGCAAAAATTATTGCTGGGAAACGACTTTTTTTTGGGGGGTGTAAAATCATGTTTTGTGGTAGAACTCAATGTAACGCACTCAAAATATTGTGCTGATGGACGGATTGAATAGTACGGGGGTCGTGGAGGTGTTTAAAGTAAAAATCTTACATTAAAAACTTGTATTTAAAAAAATACTTGTCAAAAAGTTGGAACTTTGACCCCTAATATCTCCGTAACTAGAAGGTTCCCAGGTATGGTGTAGAACAAAAAAAATATCGCAAGGACAGGGAGAACCAGTGCCTTTCGTCTTCGTTAAGATGATATACAGGGTGTAACGGAAAGGCTATATACATCCTTAAGGGTGTGCTACAGACCATCAAAGCGAACATGTTTCTCAACATAAAAAAAAAATTGCAGCAAAAAAAAATATCAGCTGTCTATACATTTGGGTCGAATAGGTATTGTAATTTTCTATGGGGCAGCAGATATTTTTTTTTGCTGAAATTCATGTTTTATGATGAGAAACATGTTCAGTTTGATGGTCTGTAGCACACCCTTAAGGATGTATACACGGTGTAAATCACCTCATCACGAAGCCGTCAACCAAGCATTCTGTACATGAAACTAAGTAACTTTACGCAAAAATTATTGCTGGGAAACGACTTTTTTTTCGGGGGTGTTAAATCATGTTTTGTGGTAGAACTCAATGTAACGCACTCAAAACATTGTGCTGATGGACGGATTGAATAGTAAGGGGGTCGTGGAGGTGTTTAAAGTAAAAATCTTACATTAAAAACTTGTATTTAAAAAAATACTTGTCAAGAAGTTGGAACTTTGACCCCTAATATCTCCGTAACTAGAAGGTTCCCAGGTATGGTGTAGAACAAAAAAATGATTGCAATGACAGGGAGAACCAGTGCCTTTCGGCTTCGTTAATAGGTGTTTTACACCCTTTATACCCTTTCCGTTACACCCTGTATATGTACACCCTTTATTTATACGTCAACTCGTACCTTAGGAGTCATCCTTTTCTAACCATATAATCTTTCTACTACAACCATAGTTTCATTTGTCTTTCCGTACTCTTAGCCATCCAAAAAACTTTCGTCGCGACGCTTTCCTCATTTCTCCGCATCACATGCCCTGTATTTCCGAAATTAATTTAGTTTCACCAAAATAGTATATTGTATAGTATTTTGTACCTATTCACTTTTGGAACGTTAGTTTTTAAGTGTCTGAACATATTTTTACGTCATCATTTTCGTGCCCTAATCCCATTATTTGGGGTCGGCGCAGCATGTGTTCTTCTTCCACACTTCTCTATTACTGGTCATATGATCAGAATCGACAGACAAACCGACAAATAAATATTTTTACAAGTGACTGCACATATTTGTAACTGCGTCTCTTATTTCGTGTTATGGAGTCTTTTTGACAGTTTTACGAAACTTTTTTTACTTTTAGAACAAACTATAGGAACTTATATCGTAATGATTGTCAACGCCCAGCCACGAAGAAAAATATTTATATTTATAATTGGAAATTTTGCTTCTTTGAGGTGCAACATAGAAGAAAAGATTTTGCAAACTTTACTCCATGTGGTTCAAAGGGGTGTTAAGCTAAAATATACCGGGACACAACGCAGTAATCCAGAAGATGTATCGGTGTACCGGAACAACAGCCCTTTCAAATACTACTACAGACTTTCTTTCTTTCTAGTTTTAATCCTAGCATGTAACCTTGTGCATTAAACAAATAAATAAATAAACTAAGCTACTACTAACTAGTATATCCGAACGTGTCCTTTCCACTCGTCTCCGTTTTGGTGTAATCCGCCTTAAAGTTAACTAACTAAGAAAGGATTTTTGAAAACTTCTCCCGTCATAAGTACAACAAAGAGGTTAAGTCAGAGTAATGCCAAATTCGCCAGCAACACCTATGCGGTAAGATATTTCAAAGGACATTGGTCTGTCCATCCTTGAACAAATCAAAGACGGTTGTTACCACAGCGCGTTTACAGGCGTCAATTATTTTGCTATCTGCGTTGTACTGCAAACCGTTTGCGAGTCAGAACGATTATTGTCATTTGCCTTGGAAAAAATAAACAATGATACCATCATGAAACAAGAATCAAGATGTTGTTCAACTAAATTGCTTTGTATAGTTTCTGAACGTGAGACGGTTCTGCGTTTTTTGCAATTCAAGATCAGATAATATAGGGTGTGATTAGCTAATAATTATGGGTTTTTATGTTGCAGAGTGCGTTAAAATCAGTCTGTATCGGCTGTCATTTTCAGTTCTCCATTAGTCTTACCAACGGGTATGGTGTTCATCTGGCTTACCATGACGTCAACATTATTGTAGAGAGGGCGCTAGACATCCTGTATAGCTCCGTCTCTTTCCCACACTGGAATAAGAGTAAAACAATACTGCTTTAAGACCTCGTGGTAGGCCAGCAGTATCTAGGCTGTAGAGATCTGATAGGCAGTATCATCATGTAAAATACCAGTATTGAGCCGCATCCAGTTAATCTGGAATCCGAAATCTGGAGTATTTAGACTTCCAGTTTAACCATTTACTTTAGATGTGGCGTTCCGGGTGTATATATAACTTTATATTTAGTTAATGTCAGAATTTTATCAGTCTTATTTGGTGTATTTAAAATTAAATAGTCTCCGATTTGATCTCATTATGGATCAATCAAGCCCTACAGGTAACAAATATTTTCGCTCCAGGCTTCTATTGTGTTTTCTCCACAGGCTTATGACGTCACATGTTTACCGTACAAAAGATTTAACGTTCAGGTGACGCATGAGCCCTACCCAGCCAGCTCAATTACTAAGGACAACTAACTGAATCATTAGGTAACGATACATAGTGTAATACAGGTACTAACGAAAATGGGACGGTTGACCAGTTTTCAACCTTATTACTCAGGAAGGAAGGGTATAAAGTAGACGGCCGTCTTTGTCTTCGGTTGTACTCATTTATATTAAGCTGTACACTTGACACCCACGACACCGTTCGTTATTCAAACTTCTACCCTCGGTAGATTCGTAATCCGGGGATTACGAATCTACCGAGGGTAGAAGTAGAGAGAGTTAGGCAGAGGTGTACCATAATAGACACCCACATTTTGCCAATCGCCAGTAAGTGTCACGTAACTGAAGGTGAGCCTAATGCCAAACGGGCACAAATCCAGATTCTGAGGCTACTACTGACAATGCCCGATGGAAACCCCAATAATACTGTCCGGCATGGCCAGTAGTTGCGAGCATCAGATAAACGGGTTCATAAGCTACACTTCTCACCCACGACACCGTTCGTTACTCGCTCCAGCCCTCTGATAAATTCGTTCACACCCGAATTTTGAAACCATACTCATCTTGAACCAAGGTTACCGACGTAGCCAGTAGTAGTTACCAAGTTAGCCCAAAGAATTGCCAAACTTATGTGGCAGAGGGCAGGGCACATTGCTCGCAGAATGGATAGACGATGGGGCCGAAAACTTCTGGAATGGCGACCGCAAACCGGAAGACGATGCGTTGGAATGCCTCCCACTAGGTGGAGCGATGACCTGGTGAAGTTTGCGGGGATCCGCTGGATGCGAGTTGCACGGGATCTGTCAATGTGACGATACTTGGGGGAGACCTATGTCCAGCCGTGGACGTCTTTCGGCTCAAAATGATGATGATGCCTCGTCTTGACTTAATTTTTACTATTAGCATTTCTGTCGCTTTTATTACGCATTTAAATCGTATTCGTCGTATTTTCTGGGGCAATTGCAGCTCAAGGGAGTACATATTCAAGGCGCAAAAACGTTGCATTAGAGCGATGTGTGGTTTGACGACCACAGACAGTTGCGAACCAAAGTCCCTAAAATTGCTCACATTTCCATCATTGTATATTCTGGAAATGGCCATGTTTGTAAAGACCAATAAAAACCTTTTTCCCACTATGACAGAAACTCGAAAACGACCTGTCAGAAATCAATATAAAAATTTATTACAAACCGAGTCCTGTAACACTGCATTAATGAGGAAAAGTGTTATTTGTATGGGTCCTACTATATACAATAAATTGCCAGATATAATAAAAAAATGATACAATTAAAAACTTTAAAAAGAAAGTTGAGGCCCTCCTAACAGAAAATTTTTATTATTCGATTAATGATTTTTTAATGGACACAACTTTTTAATCAGCGATGTGTATAATAAATATAATGAATATTATCTTGGACATTACCTAACATAATTACATTAATTTTTAATTTTATTCTTTAGTAACATTTTAATTTGTCATGTTTCAATATTAACTAGTGCATTATGTATAATTGCAATAATTCTAACTGTGACATCTGAATTTGTATTTCTAGAATCTGTATTTTTAGAATCTTAACAATTTTTATAATTTTTGCGTGCCTACTTTCAGGCAGAATGTACATGGCTCACTCCTTCCTATTCCACCTGAATTTTAATGTAACCTACATTCATTGCAAATAAATGATTTGATTTGAATTAAGTGAAAGAGATTGAAGTGCCTTTAAGAAATGCTGTCAGAAAGGTACAGAATTGTAAAATCTTTGTTACATAGCACTATCATGACACAACAGACCCTGTTTGTGTGCCTAATAGTACACCCACATTTCGCTAGTTATGTTTAAGTCCCATGTATTAGGGGGCTAAGAGGGCAGGATAGGAGGTGGAGCATAGGTTGCGACACAGTTCCACCAGCACATGACGACGACGACGACGACGCGATGGAAGTGGCGAAGTTCTGGGCTAATAAGATATAAGAATTGTCATGCTAGAGACACGAAAAAGAATAGGGGGTGAGCCTATTGCCAGCAACCGGGCACAAATCCAAACACTGAGAAATTCCTGATCAAAAATCCCAATAAGACTTTGCCCGATTCGGGAATCGAACCCAGAACTTCATGCTCAGAAGTCGCGCTTGCTACCACTAACATTGAGAAGGACAATAAAAAATTCTAGTCAGACGAAACAAGTCTATTTGTAAGTTCCGGAAGTTCTATTACACTATGCATAGTGACGAACCCAACGCAACAAGGAAAACATCATAAATAAATATTATGCCATAAAAACAACAACTATTTTTAGAACTGGCAACACTAACAAATAACAACATCATTTTCTTCTCGTTTCGTGTCGACGACAAGTGTCGAGCATAATTATTTTCTTGTGCTGGAGAAAATGTGCAACGGACAAGGAAAAAAAAGTCACTGCAGTCCGTGAAAAATCATAATCTTGTTGTGGTACTATAATGGCGTGTTTCTCTCAATTAAAACATCACTTTACAGTGCAATTTTCTTTAATGTCTTGTTTTGTAAACAAACACGTTTTGAAAATCACGAGTTTCCACATCAATCAGTAACTGTATAGATTCTATCATCTTTTATTTTTATAATTCTATTCATCTAAAACTGTTCTACGCTATGTTTGATCATGATCATAAACCAAATTGGATCATATTTTTACCATTACCTGGTAACCCAGCGCAAAATCGTAGAATTTGATAAAACGAAGTAACCTTGCTTACATAATGTTTATATTAGCGTCACTCATAACTCAGTACTACATTTTATGATAAGCATAAAAATGCTTATTTATTTTTGAATTACTTCTACTAATCATTAGAAGTGATTTTTACCAACCGTTTTATAAAATGATCCAATCACACGCTAGCATTCGAAAAAAGCATCGTTTTAAATTTTGAACGCATAAATCCGTCTTCCAACTTCCTATACACTAAAATATGAGGGAACTAACATTTTGTGGTTTTCGGATCCCATGACGACGCCAAACCCCATTCTTTTCTATTTCCCCTTGGAAAATGGGATCCCTTGGCGCACATGAAAAATGACATCCGACAGGACCCCTTCCTTGTGAAAATAAGCGCATATCACGAAAACGAAAAAGTGCTTTGACTGAGGGTTGCCAGGATAAAATATAAAAATACATGTTAGGTCACATCAGGCATATTTGTTAGTTGATTTTAATTTAAACTATTCTCATAGTTGCGATGTTTAAAGATATTAGAAATATGCAAAATGTTTTTAGACATTAATTCTAAAAACATTTTTGCGTATTTCTAAGAATACATAAGAATTTTCGCGATGAGATGCATAATAGCTCGCCCACAAAGTAGTATTTCACGTCGGGGAACAGAACATTAATCACAAAGTTCTGACCTGCACTCACCAGGGGTCCCTGACCTTGAGGCAATTTCGTACATTCCCCACACATAATTATGTGGAAGATTAGAAATGACTGACGTATATTGAGCTAGTTAACATTTTTCTAAGTCGTAAATGTATGAAATGCTTGGTTCAAGAATTTATTTCCCCACAAAAGTAAAAGCAAGTAATTTAAACAAGAAATAAAACCGTATACAAAAGCAGCAGTCCAACCATACAAATAAATAAAATTGAAGTGGCTGTTTTATAATTATTTCAAAATAACAGGCTTTTTAACTGAATGTATGTTACTTATACAAAAAAATGTCTTATTGACTGTCTGTTTGTTCCGGTTTATCTCGGAAACGGCTAGACCGATTTTAACGGGACTTTTACTGGCAGATAGCTGACGTTATTAAGAGTAACTTAGACTTACTTTTATTTTTGAAAAAGGATTAGGTATCAGTGCCAAAAAGACCCATGATGAAACTGTTATCAAAATCCGATTCAAATAGGGTAATGATATTTTAAAATAATTTAATGCGGACGAAGGTCACGGGCCGGAAGAAAGTTAAAGGTGTGTCACATTAAAATTTTACGATGGTCTCAAGATTAATTAATGGACACTAGTTGGCCGGACCAGGCTGTCAGTTCAAAGCTTAATTTACATATAGATGAACGCTCGAGCACTGTCTATAATATGTCACTGGTACAGACGGCACCCAATCAAGCTAGAAAAAACTCGTTAGCGCAGATCTCTTATTGTACGGCAAATCTATACAAAGCGAGGCCGTTTTATACTGGAAATGTGTGGCAATGTGTACTAGTGAAGTAGCTCAGTTGAGTTTTATTGGTTTACATACGATTGATTTCTAGCATAAGTAATAAAATATCTGACAGAATATTTAAAAGCTCTCGAAGATGTTCCTCCACGTTTTCGTTCGCATTCTAATTTCATCCCCCATTTAATCCGTTCAGTTGGTCACCACTGGGTACCGTACATTTAAAAAAAAAAAAAAAAAAAACGCCCTTATTCACGCATTTCTTGTCAGATGACATTGACAGAAAACAACAGGAATAAATTGACCCTTTAAGCGAGTCAATTTAAAAAAAAAAAAAAACACTTATTATGATTTCAAGATTCCGTTTAGATTTCTGTGTAATCTTTCGTTTATTGACTATAATAAATTTTTGGTGTAATATAAATATTACACGTACCTCATAAGTGTGTCAAAAGAAAATGGTCTCCTTTGGGACACAGATAATTAATAACCCAGATTAACGCAAAGGATACTTTTTACCCCGGTAGGCCGATTCTGTGAGGCAATTACTGAATTCCACGCCGGCGAAGCTGCGGGCACAAGCTGCTACATCCTAATCTCGAGGATAATGTTGCTTGCGTGATGTAGGATTTGCATGACGTCAGGTATGATAAGCAGTTCGTATGTCGTGTCGTAGATGGCGCCACAAGCCTATCAGAAACCAGTCAGGCTACGCATTCTCAGTACATCCCGGAACTGTATTTTAAATACAGAATTATTGATCTTGGCATGCTTTATAGCTAATAATGTAACAGCCGTAAATCAGCTTAGCGCCAAGGCTCCGTGTATAAACGAAGACATACGCAATGCTTTGTAAGTCGTTAAGCAGATTAGCGTCCGTACATATCTCGACATATGCCTTCTAGCTAATAATCTCACTAGCTGAGAAAAACCGTTTCGAAGTTACAAAGATAGTAATTGCATGGATTCTGCATTTTGAGATGTTGACTGGTGCTTTCTTTACCGTTTTGAAGTAGGAAAATAACCGCGGATCCACCAGGAAAGATGTTTGCACTATCAAAAGTGTGTATAAAATATCAATTTCAGATCCAACTATCCCTTTCTCGAGTAGGTTTGGGCCGGGCTTCCAATTTGATCAAATGCGAGCTGAATACCAATATTCATTTTTTCACGAGTTATGGCAGTATTTGACCTCCGCACCCAATATAGTACTGGGCAAAACATACATTACTGATATTTTACCTAGATATTGGCAAGCTCATGTTCATGTTGCTGATGTTCAGTATTTTAAGATTTTATCACGATTACCGACATCGTAACTGCGAAAAATAAACAGCTGTCCCATATAAATATTATCCAAATATTATCTGACTAGCTTATGCCCGCGGCGTCGCCCGGGAACATACTATCTGGATAAAAATTATCCTATGTGTTAATCCAGGTTATAAACCACCCGTGTGCCAAATTTCAACCAAATCCATTCAGTAGTTTTTGCGTGAAAGAGTAACAAAAATCTATCCATCCATCCGTCCATCCTCACAAACTTTCGCATTTATAATATTAGTAGGAAGTAGGATTATTTCGTACTGACAGACATTGCACACCTGCAGGCTGTGAGTCTGCTATACGCAGAGGGCTTTCAGTGCCCTACGTATCCTCTACAATAATGGGTTTAGGATGCTGATGGGGTTAACGCGATACTGTAGTACATCAGGGATGTTTGCGGAGGTCAACACTGACTGCTTTAGAGCAATAGTGCGCAAGAGAATGGCTTCGCTGATGCAAAGTGTGCGGGGCAGCACCAACGACCTTCTAAACACAATTACGGACAGGGTTGAATATCCCGTTGTGGGGCACTGGAATAAAATACACAGTTATGGTGGTGTCCTTTTTAATGTAAGGTAAATGGATAACTTAAATGAGTAGGTATAAGGTGCTATCATAGTCTGAGCTTTACTAACAATAATTGTATAATAATATGGAAATGTTATAAAATAACATTTAATGGAACAGTTGATTCTCTTTCAGAAATTACGATGGTTGTCCCATACTTACAGTTCTTCAGTTTGATGGTTTTAATCACACCCTTAAATTTATGACCTTTCTGATACACGATGTAGATCCTCAAATGGGAATATTACTACAAAAATACACGATACACGAGTCCTATTAACTCGTGTTATTTCAGCTCTTGTATATTATGCATTCCGAAGGAACAATCGAGCGACAAAACTGAATGGTTTAACATTATACTGTGTCATCAAACATTTAAACAGTGATTTAAACATAACAGGTCCATTCAATACTGTTTTCTTTGGGAAAATTACAGTCAATTTAAGATCTCTGTACAAGCTTCCACATTTGTTTACATTCTTTGCAAAGAATTTTGCACGTAGTATGAAAATACTGAGTCTCAATATAGAGCAGACAAAATATACAAAACATTCATAAATCACTTTTTCATTCACGTTTTACAACAGCAAATTACATGAAAATGCGCAACATTATAAACTTAAACGTCATCTGACCTCAACATATTCTGAACATGAGACTCTTAGGACAAGAATAAGGGTGGGGTTATCCTGTCAAGAAATATTTAAAGGGTATAAAATAAATCAACCCTTGACGAAGCCGAGGGTCACTTGTTCTCCCCGTCATTGCGATCATTTTTTTGTTCTGAATCATACTTGGGAACCTTCTAGTTACGAAAATATTGGAGGTCAAAGTTCCAACTTTTTAACAATCTAAAAAAAGTTAGTTTTTGAAGTTAGAACTACACTTTAAATGCCTTCATGACCTGTTTACTAGTTATTGCATCCATCAGCACAATGTTTTGAGTGCTTTTTATTGAGTTTTACAGTATAACGTGATTTTTGACACCCAAAAACAAAAAAGTTGTTTCTCAGCAATAATTCTTGCGTAGGTCAACTTAGTGTGATGTACAGAATGCTTGGTTGCAGGCTTCGTGAAGAGTCTGTTCACACCTTGAAAATTGTAATGTGTTTAACTCGGCCGAAACAAAAGTTTAGGAATATGAGGAACTGGCTGTTAAGACCCCATACGCCGATGAAGGGACCTATCCTCAGACCAAACGGGTGTCATGTCTGGTTGGCTACTGGTATTTGTCGAGTTTTTTTATGTTCTTATCTCACGGAGAACTCTAATAGCGCGATGCAGGAATTTCGATTTTAGTTCTTCATTTGCGCTATAGATGGCGCTACAGTTTGTATGATCTGTCTCTGCCGCTACAGACGAAAACGGCTTTGCGATAGCCTTATTGTATGATGTTGAGCATAGTGCACGTTGCCAGGAAAAAGAGACATTCTTGAGCATGAGTAAGGCACCAACTGTCCTACCGCCAATGAGGAAGCGACTAGTAGGCTATTTTCTCGTTTATAAAACGTACAATAGATGTAGGTCCGAATAAAAAAAAATCATTGATTTAAGGGGTCACCAGTAGGTATGAGAAACCGGATTTAAAGGTCCTCATACTTCGTTACGAAGGGTGGATCCTCCGACCGGCCAGACGGATGTTGTGTCTGGTACTGCCTGACAGTTGTAGTCGCGTTTTATGTTATCGCGATGTAGTGGTTTGATTTTAGTTCTTCATTTTCGTCATAGATTACGCTAGTTTGTTTTGTCGACTTGATTATGTCCGCTAACACAAATATTCATAGCTGAAAGCTGCTTGTTCAAACAACTCGAATTCCTAGATCAATACGCTTAGCACTAATTGTCGGCGGTTGCCGAGGTGCCTATTATCCTCTAAGAGTAGCTTACGAACGGCTACAGGAATCTGCTACCTGCTGCCCGGTAATAAATACTACATCTGAGCATCAATTGTGAGCTAAACCTTTGGTCCAAAAGTTTCTGGCCTACAGAAATTAGATGAATCAGAGAAACAAAATTATCACGTCACTAAATTACTGAATTTTTCATAGTTACCCACAGTAAAAAAAAATATGTTTGTTGAATAGTCTCCCTTTATTTTAATCCATTTTTGTTTGAATATTGATCCTTATTTTTTTTTTCGAAGCTGTAAACTTATGGACTTTACTGTTGATAAAAAGTCAGTTTTTGTTGATGATACTGCTCTATACCGAAAAACTCTATACATATAAGATGAACTTACCTTTAATAGGTGGTAGTTTCACCAGCTCCTGGTTGTGACTGTGAACGTTGAATCTGCTGGATCCATGTCTTCGGGGCTGGCCATTCCAGCCTGGTGGTCGGGGCCCATCGGCGGACCGGGGGACGATTGGCGCGGGAGGGGGCGGGCCCGAAGCTAGTGCCGAATGCTGCTTCTCTGGACGAGTCTGGAGATGTGAGAAAGGTGGAGATGAGGATTTATTTTTGGAGAAGAAGAGTAAGAAATAAACTGTGTATATCGAAGCTTTGCTATTGCAAGAAGCAATCCCGAGAATGATTATATTCTGTCAGTTAAAAAAAAACTACCAATCCAATTGGTAGATTTTAGGAAATTATAGCTACGATTGGTCGATTTTTTAACTTTCAGAATATAACCATTTTCGGGATTAACCCAGTGCACCTTTCTTTATTTTTATATCCACTTCTCTAGCTATACAAGGTGTTGTTTTGCATCCTCGTCAAAATTCAGGATGTTGTCACAAAATACTTAAATAATCAATAAAAATTACCGTGCCTAGTTTATTATTAAAAAACACAGATTTTTGTTGTTGTTTAAACTTGTCAGTATTTCAGAATAACCCCCTTAACTTGGTTTAGGGAATCAGAAATTATCGAATAAACGTTTGAGATTTTTTGTGTTTGCAAGCGAGGTTATAAGGCGAGGATCAGACGGGCCGCGTTTAGAGCACGGGTGGTTCTTACTTACCGATTTCAGAAAAAAAAAAATTACCTTCCCATTTTATTATTAGTTCGGGTCGAGAATCATTAGCATAATTAGGTACCTCCTTGAATTTGACGAGGATGCAAAACAACACCTTGTAGGTATTCATATGATAGAGATACGAACAAAACCTGCTTATCAATCTGCTGCTTCCGCATAATAGCGTCCTCTGAAGGAAGCAGCGAGTCGTTTCTTTTCATCTGATAATTTGATAGAGATATCACATAGATAGTGCGCCGTCAACATGCCAAAAGACTTTCCTAAATATTTACTTGTACCTTATCTTAGTGTCAAGGATATTTATCTCTCCCAACATCTCATTAGTTACTCATTCTTTACTTTAATTAAGGATTTCGCGTGCCTAAATTAATATTCTGAAAGGCACATTTTAATTTATAATGCTGAAATAATTAACAACTTTCAGTATAATTAATTGCTTAAATATTTAAATAGTTCTATATTAGTTTATCAAATAATAAAACTTAGCAGCAAATTAGTAATTAATTAATTAAAATGATTATACTGATAAAATCTATAGCTTTTAAAAGCAAAACTGAAATAAAACAGAACATGACATCAGTAAGTTTTACGACTTCGTATGTGAGCACTTTATGTTATGTGCCCCTGGATATAAATGCTGTTATTATAGCAAAACCATTGGCTTGAATATTTGACCGTAATTATTGTTGGCAGCATCGTGGCTGAAGACAGATTTTATGGAGAACTGAATTATATCAATCAAATGGGAGAACGTTTAAAGTTGTATTTGATTTGCAAAGGATTCGTTTCGTACCCAAAAATAGAAATGATTATGATTTGTGGTACTTTCGAACTTACTCAGTAGCTAGCGGTTAATTTCCCATAAGAAAACCGTTCTTTTTCTGGCCTGCCCTTTAATTTTGCCAGCCTTTCAGTGTGTTAAAACTTGCAGAACTTCTACAAAATACAGTTTACAGAATACGGCATAAAATCGCACAAACTAAAAAAAAAACATTTCCTTTTCATTGTTAAAACGTAGCTTAGAAAGAACAAAATCATTTGGTGGAATCTCGTCGCCACATTTTGGGCTGACTCAATATGAACTGTCATCGACACGTATCAACATAAATAAGTGCTTACTGGGTGGTAAGTAAATTACCTGAATTTTATCGGTATTCAAGTCAAAGAAGAATTTTCACACAATTTCCACAATTCACTAGTTTTCTTTGCAGTTTCATTATAAAACTATTCGGTATACTATTCGATGTTGTCGTTTCGTGCGTTATTGGAGTCCTTGGAGCAGTCAAGGATTCTTCGAATGGAAAGAAAATCGAAGATCGAAGCACTAGCATAGCTCGTACATATTTAATGTAGATTGCCTTGGCGATTGTACCACATGAGACATTACTACATGAGTATTTGTTTGTAGAAGTTACGTTTAAATGAATTTAGATTATAATCAATACTTAAATTCCTTTTATGTATCCGATTCAGACGACGAATCTCGCGAGTATTGCCTAATTGAGACTCGCGCAGACCAGGGAATCATGCCACAAAAGGGAGGAAGCCATACGTCCGGAATTTAAAACAAACTATTATTAATATCACCATGCTGCCTACCTAGGATCGGTTTCTAGTCTCACTGTATGATGCTGCCTATTACTGGGTAAAACGATACCTCTTGGTATATATATGTACTATACATACAACCTGTCTTATTTATATCCCTTAACTCTAGGATATGATTGAGACCATATCAAAGAATCAACTGGCATATGAATTATGTTTCAAACATGCTTTTTTTTTGTTTTTTCGCATTTTCTTAGCTTTAAATATGAATTATTGGTTTGAATAAAAAGAATTACTCGTATTTATCAATGAAACTCCTACTATTTTACTACACTACTGCGAAGTTTGGCAACCTCGCAAAAGTAAAGATTCGTCATACTGGTGAAAATGTTTGACCTAAGTAAATTATGGTTGATGATATCTCCGAAACTATGCATTTTTGGACCACCTATTCTAAGAGTTTTAGTATTATTTTTACCTACAGAATATAACCCTAGAGTTATGGGATATAAAAAAAAATATGTTGTATATTAAGACTTTCGGGCATTAACTGCTCGTAACGAGAGTCAAAGACGTACAAATGACAGCTGCGATTAATAGCTTAACGAGCTTTCCGAGGCGCCTAGGGAACTCAGAAAAAAATTGCTACCCTACCGATACTCAGCATTGTGTGGATCAAGACTGCCAAAAATTATGATGAAAAGTACTCCGCACTATCTCACGTAGATTTTGATTTCATAAACTCGTACAATATTCGATCGACCGAAATTTTATTTATTTAAACTTCACTTACTGTGATGGTACATAGGCGGACTAAATGCCACAAAGCATTCTCTACCAGTCAACCTTTGGATTAAATAGGACAGCATTGTGATAGAGTACAAAAAAAATACCAATCAAATAATCTGGTATTTTTTTTTCACTTTTATCTATCTAGTTCCATTATAAAAATCTAAAAAACGTGGCATTACCGTTACAGAATTTTCCACAGCACAAACATCCCACTATTTATTCATAAACCACAGAATAACATTTCAATCTTCAATTTCCAACAAATACTCATAAATAAACTATATAAAATTCTAGATGCAGCACATTTGCGGGTGGAATATTCCCGACATTCTAGTCTAAAAACAATAAAGCTGGGTATATAAGTTAAACGAGCTGTACTAGGAGACTAGGATTACCAGGAGAGTATGTACGTGGTCGAGAAACGAGAGGGACTCAATGCCAATGCTATTATGGCACTTGGGGGGAAGCTCTAGAGTACAAAGCTGTGTACTGCAGACACCTATCTATAGGACACAGACACTGAATTTTATCATTTGAGTTGAGTTTGCGGGATTTATGTTGTCATACTTTTGGAAAATTTTACTAGGATTTTATATAAAGAACGTGGTAGTCAGGGTATACAACAGCATGACAAAATTCAGTGACCTTACAGCCGTTTTGGCGTGTGAAAACAAACATAAAAGCATGCATGTTTCTTGCAAGCAATTTGGTTTGGAAGCCGACCCCAAGATAGCTGGACTAGGAAAAGGCTAGGCAGGTGATGATAGTGATAACGATAATCATCTAAGTAATTTCTTATCATCCATACACAGAAATACATTATAATGTAATCCTCGACACCGTATATTTCTTCAAGAATACAAAGTTTAATTTACGTGACATCAATCAGATGTGTTTTACTATAAAATGGTAAACATAATTTACATACTTCGTGTGTAGTCAAGAGTTTTAAATAAACATGTTGTTTTACAAGAATAATAAATCTGGCAGGTGTGTTAAAAACGGCATATAGAAAATTATTTAGGCAAAATAAGATCCTTATCTCTAAACTACACTGGCCAGTGTTAGAAAAAAAAAAGAAATATTTATATTCGTCTGCTTAAAAACAAACCAAAAGAGAATTTATAATAGAACCGCCAAGATTTGTAGATGCAACACTGTGGGCGGCGACCGATACTGTAAACATTTGCGCTTTCTGGAAAACTATAGCCCAACAAATGTCAAATGTATTTGTAGCGTGGAATTATTTACGGTATGTTCCATACCAAGGTTTATTGACAATGATCGATGCAGAGACTAATATGTATTCCGTTCGAACATGAACATGAACGGAACACGTCATCGATCAGACAATGACAACTAGCGACCGCTTAGTGCATTCCATCAATTCTCAATTTTGCAGCTGGTGATTCCCCAGACGAAAAAAAGCGATTGGTTTTCCCCAACATTTTCCAGCAAAAACATAATTGCTATAAAGAAACTCCAAAGGTCAAAAGCACTTAATGAAATCACATCCAACAAAAGCAAACAAATAAACAAAACAAACTTCCAGTACTTCAAATAGTCCCGAATCAAAATCGATTTTCCTAAATAAATTATGAAAAGCTACGTGGGAGGGTACTGTAACAATCTATACGGCCAATCAGATATACAATGTCAAGGTTACTGTGAAAAGTACGCAATCAATACTCGTCTAGTTCGATACTTTTATGTTAGTAGAAATAAAGGTGCGGATTTATTTACGGCGTTCCAAGAGCACGTGCGCACAGTGGAACGAATGTATGGGAGCGGTTGGACGTAGACATGTCCGAAAAAAAAGAGTAAAATTATGCCAAACTAATGATGCCATCTTATTCGATTACTTAATGCCTTCATAACTTGTGGTGATGAATTTCTTCATAACTCCCATATTTCGGGAGTAATTTGAGAAAATGTGAAATTTTACTATGAAAATGAGTGTATCGAGCTCTCTCCCTCCTGATTCCGGGCTTGTTTCAAGTAGCGGTCTCTAATATCATAATGCTAATACTAAGAGCTATATTTAATACTAAGACACATAGTGCGCCAAATGTGCACTTTCTGGGATAAAGAGTGATGTTTATTTTATAACACAATTTTTTTATTTTTTGTTTATTTTGTTGATTAAAACCGTTTTTCTAAAGGTTTACCTTATTACAATAACATTTCTGAGCAGCCAATTAGAGAAGATATAAGCTAATTAGGATATATAATTAGGGACTTAAGGTTTACATATAAAACTGATGCACTAATGATTACTGATAAGAACATTGCTATTATTTAATTACTAAATGGCTCTTAATACACTAATTTAGCATGCATCATTTACTAATTATCACAATAACTAATTACCTTGCAATATTTAACAAAGGATACCTGGGATACCTGGATTTTATATAAATAGGTCACTATTAGTAACTTTAAAATCAGTGTTGATTTACACCTCGTTGTATCCAAGCTAATCTCGCAATGTATTTTCCAAATTTTAATACAAATCTTGATATTCACGTTGCTTTATGCGCACGCGCACATAAAGATTTACGCGACTTTAACTATTTGTTCAGTGTTTTAAAAGATAACAGTTGTGTTCAGTTATGTGAAAGTGCTGAAACAAGTTTAAAAGACTGGTGTCGTCGATTTTGCTACCGCATTTATGCAAAATGGACACAGTCTGGAAGAAGCACAGATAAGTTTCGGAAGAAACATGAGATTTGGCTACAGGCTGCAATTCAATGGCCGGAATTACAGAATGAAAATATGGAACCTTCTACAGAAAATATAAGTGACGTCATCGAGCCCATAATTTCTCCTGCTAAATCTAATGCTTCAACTTGTACACATCCTAGTCCTCGTAAATCTTTTGAGGACCTTAGTAACCGGCAAAAAAGAAGACGCACTGAAGATAGTCTTTCATGCAGCAGTAGCAGCGCTGAAATTATGTTTTCGGCCGAAAGGGCGCTTCAAAAGGCAGGACAAAGCGATACAGCTTATGTTATGAAATACTTGACGGAGAATCCAGAAGAGGCCTCAAAAATCAAAGCCTTCATTGAAGGTAAATCAATTCAGGTACGGGAAATATCCCCTTTGAAGGCATTGGCTCTTTATGTATCGATGAACTTATCGAAATGGCGCTATAACACTCTTCGGGATTTCAACACTCAAGAAGGAGCTCTTCAATACCCGAGTTACTACATGTTGGTTAAAGAAAAAATTAAGTGCTATCCGGCCAAAGAAGATCTCACAGTTACAGAGAGCTCTGCAAAAATCAAATTACAAGCCTTGATGGATTTAACCTCAAGAAGACTTATTAGGTCGTTAGAAACCCCTGTTGATCCCAATCAACAGCTCGTATTGACCAGCAAATGGGGTTTTGACGGATCATCTAGCCAAAGCATTTATCATCAAAGGACGAGTGAAGATGAGCAAATCGATCTTGCTAGTAATTTTATGATTAGTCTTGTACCACTGCGGCTCGTCTCAAAAGGTGTAACAATTTGGGAAAACGAGCGACCATCTTCCACTTCATTTTGCCGGCCAATATTGTTTAAGTTTATAAAGGAAACCAAAGAAAATGTGCAGAGAGAGATGGCTGAAATCGAAGCAGAGATTGAAGCCTTAACTCCATCCACCATCACTGATGGAATTAGTGTCAAACACCAACTGCTGTTGACAATGATTGATGGTAAAATTCATTCCATTATATCCAATACAGCAGCTTCAGTGTGTGACATATGCAAGGCTTGTCCTAAAGAAATGAATAATTTAGAGTTAATCAAAGATAAACACGCAAACGAGGACATGTATAAATATAGCTTAAGCACCCTTCACGCTTGGATTCGCTCAATGGAATGCTTATTACACATTTCCTACAAATTAGACATAAAATCATGGCAAGTAAGGGGTGATATAGCAAAAAGGCAAGTTGATGACAGGAAGAAAAGAGTTCAAGAGGCTGTAAGAAGAGAAACGGGCTTACTTCTCGATGTTGTGAAACAAGGCAGTGGATCCACCAACAATGGCAACTCGGCAAGGAGATTTTTTGAAAACTACACTAAATCTGCTGAACTGACCGGAATAGATGCTATGCTTTTAAGAAAAATCTGTGTGATCTTGCAGTGTATTTCATCAGGAGAGAAGATCAACGTAACTAAATTCCGAGAGTTCTGCTTTGATACTGCTAAGCTTTACGTGGAGTTATACCCATGGTATTATATGCCTTCTTCACTTCATAAAATTTTAATGCATGGGCCAGACATAGTTCAGAACATGTCAATTGTGCCCATTGGTTTTCTATCCGAAGAGGCATCTGAGGCTAGAAATAAAGATTTTAGAAAATATAGAGAGGGGCATTCTCGAAAGCATAGCAGTATCTCATGCAATGAAGATATTATGCACAATCTTTTACTGTCTTCTGATCCACTTGTTACAAGTATCCGTCCAAAAGGAAATAAGTTTGTAAAAAAATCTTCTTTTAAGGAATTTTATGAGCTTACGGATTCTGAGAAAAGTGATATCGAATTTGTTAACATAAATGATTTAGCGGACATCGATTCTGAATTTGAATTAATTGATGATGATGATGATGACGAAGATAATTAAATGATGTTATTGTTTTAAAATGTGTAACTTAGTAAATTAGAGCTTACATCTTAATTATTTATTGTACTTTTAATGAAACTAGGTAATTTATTATCAACTTACTTAAAAGTCATACTCTCATCAGTTCTTGTGAATATTTTTGTTAATATATATTTCTGTATATATATAATATATTTATAGACCTCTTAATAAGTCTGTCTGCGGTTTAAAGTAAATACAAATGGGGAAAAAACGTTTTTTTTTTTAAATTTTCATTTCCTTTTATCCCAGAAAGTGCACATTTGGCGCACTATGTGTCTTAGTATTAAATATAGCTCTTAGTAATAGCATTATGATATTAGAGACCGCTACTTGAAACAAGCCCGGAATCAGGAGGGAGAGAGCTCGATACACTCATTTTCATAGTAAAATTTCACATTTTCTCAAATTACTCCCGAAATATGGGAGTTATGAAGAAATTCATCACCACAATTTATGAAGGCATTAAGTAATCGAATAAGATGGCATCATTAGTTTGTCATAATTTTACTCTTATTTTTCGGACATGTCTACGTCCAACCGCTCCCATACATTCGTTCCACTGTGGTGCGGTGATAAAATGTTCGCGTAATGTGTGTATCATGTTGCATCCCGCGGATAGATTCAGCTAAGAAACTACATCATTTGTCTTCATTTTAATGTTGCTGCTAAACATTATCTGGTTTCACGATTTTTATTGGAGATGCATTGTATGATAGTTCCTGTCAATTTATTCTTGGCTTTAACTTGCCATTCAGGCCACGAGTTTACGATTATAGCTTCATACATAGGGATACTACATTACTAGTGAGTGTTAGTGTAGGAAGTGGTCTGGGTATTATCATGCATAATCATAACAACCAGGAACATCGAACAGAAAACGATGCTCTCCAATTTAAACACCGTTATTAACTAATAAATAACAACTATACCAAGATTTATTGATTATTGGTAAAATACGCTTTGCTGGCGTTTTTGGTGAAGTATTTATTATGGAAATAGTTGGTAGACTTACAACAATGTGTATTTGCTTACAAAATTATCTTTCATCTCGCGCCTTTCACGATACACAAATTGACACATTTTTTTTAACAAACTACTATAAAGCTAGCGACCCGCTCCTGCTTCACACGGCGTCAATAGGGGATCGGACTGGGTAAAGAAAACGACATTCTATTTTGTCCGTCAGACAGGTAATACAAAAATATTAGACACGTATTTTTTGTTTTATCAAAATATCAAAAAAATACTTAGTTAGAACTCATTAAAGTTGGAGAGTGGGGGCCTACTACGTCACAAGTAGGTATAAAACTTACCTACATGTGACGTCATGCGCCATTTCAACTCAATATATCTCCGTTATTTTATGACCACGTGAAAAAAGAAAAAAATACGTGTGAAATACTTTTCAATAAACTACCCGACGGACAAAGAAAAAAAAATAGGATTATCCCCTATTATCGGGTCCAAAACTCTTCTATCTTTTAAGCTGGTACACACATTCACAAAATTTCATTGAAATCTGTTGAGTGGTTTCGGAGATTAGCGTGTAAATAATTAGATTTAAAAAATATTCAGAGATCTCCGCTTTGGAATGGGCACCTACAGTACTTTCACAAGTAATAACGCCTTGTGACTAAGGCTGTAGCTTCATCTTTTTGTTTATGACCTTCAAAAGTGCCTGGGTCGAATTGAAATAAATGCTTTGAGTTTGTACGAACATAGTGTCACGTGATTCTTATAAAAATTTAATATTTCCAAAAAAACCAATAGTTAAGTATACTTATTTAATATTTATTCACGTAAGTAATGTGAACGAATCACCGTACCACTTTCTCGTGTGCGATTCGAACGCGTAAATGAAACGTACCTCAAACCTGTAAGTTTACGTAATACCTCCTTAAGTCCATACAAGTGCCGCACTTGGCGAATTATCATAGTAAGACAATGTTATCTCGGGTACAACGAATGAATTTGCATACTTTTGTAGATTTTGTCTTTCATTTAATTTTTTGAAGATTTTTTTCAATGGATATGTACTGTGTTAAAAATGATATGGCAAGAAAGGAGGTGTCAGGTGAGATGACAAGTAATAGAGAAGTAAGGAAGAAGAAGATATACTGTGGCCAAAAAAATTGGTATAAGGGCAGGTGAATGATGATAATGACACATTTTTAAATATTTCTTCAAGAAACAAAAAAAAAAAACGGCCAAGTGCGAGTCGGACTCGCGCACGAAGGGTTCCGTACCATTATTTATAACAGTAATATGGTCCCGATTGACCCTTTGGATACGGAACCCTAAAAGCAAGCAATAAAATCACTTTTATGTATGGGAGCCCCCTTAAATATTTATTTTATTGTTTTTAGTATTTGTTGTTATAGCATCAACAGAAATACATAATCTGTAGAAATTTCAACTGGCTACCTATCACGGTTCATGAGATACAGCCTGGTGACAGACAGACGGACGGACGGACAGCGAGGTCTCAGTAATAGGGTCCCGTTTGTCCCTTATGGGACAGAACCCTGAAAATATAATAATAATGGACCGCCGGCGTCGATGGCCGCAAAAGCTACCGGTGGTAAGGGCTCCAGATACACGAAACCCTCACAATGCGGGCCGTATCAAAAAGTACTGCCTTCTGAATCAGGCCTTTAATCTAACCGCCTAAAGGTGCCTCGAAAAATGTTCGTCGAGGCTCTTGGCCATCAGGTCATTGTCCGTTACGACAATCGGCACAATGATAGCCGAATCAGGCACAATACTTAGTGTAATTTATTCATTAAACACTGCTCTCAAAACGGTTAAGGAAAACGTCACGCGAAAACTGGTCCGAAAACCAAAAAAATCAAAGATATGTGACATCTACCAACCCGCACTGGGCCGGTGACGTGAATGATTGCCCACTCCCCTTCATAGAGAGGAGGCCTGTGTCCCAGCAGTGGGAACATTATAGGATGATTAATAGATTATGCTGGTAGATATAGCTTGTTTACGGTTGAAACAGGTTAATAAGCTCAAGGACGCGGAGATAAACGTTAGAATCCCACAAATGAATTGATCTCGCGTGTGCCCTTGCACTTGACGCAACAATGACGTTTGACAAGAAGGCCGTTATCACAATCTGTCAATGATCACAATCAAACGTGACATAACAAATACGGATGTGAATACCAACTGTTATTTAAAAAAAAAAAAACATTTCTGTAATCGAAATAGATCATCATCATAGCCTTTTTCCAACTGTCAGGGTGGGCTTCCAATCTAACAGATGCAGCTGAATACCATTAACGCTCGAAATTAACAAGTTTCAATCCTGATTCTGATCCCAGCTTTGCAGCTGTGACTCGGCTATCGATTTGTTTTTGGCTAGCTCCATCCAAAAAATAATGTAAAAAGACGTGATCTAAGATCCAAGATGTAGGTTAAGATTGACTAGCTGTCCAGCGCAACTTCGTCTGCGTCACATTTTCCCCGTTTTCGCAACATTTGACATTGTTGCTCCGCTCCTATTGGTCGTAGCGTCTGATAATAGCCTATAGCCTTCCTCGATAAATGGGCTATCTAATACTAAAATAATTTTTCAAATCGGACCAGTACCTAGTTCCTGAGATCAGCGCGTTCAAGCAAAGAAACAAACAAACTCTTCAGATTTATAATATTAGTATAGATTTCGGGTGTAAGGCTAACTTTATAATATTCGTATAGATTTCGGTTGTAAGGCTTACTTTAAAACAAATCATCTGCCACAAGGATTAGGTTTCACCAGTTTCACTTTAAATAATAACCGACTATTTTATGATCAATCTGCTAAAAACGTAACCTCTAAGTAGAATGTTCCGTTTGGTATGTAAAGCGAATGGTTCCACGGCAGTCGCCGAGTCTAGCCGTGACGTAGAAAAACCACCGTTACTCATAGACTGATATTAAAGTATATTAGGTATTCCAGATGCTGCCTACTTTTTGATTAATCAAAACTTCGTAAATTCGTGTCAACTTCTTTGGTATAGTGAAAATTTATGATCAGAATTTGTGGGCCATGCCAATTCATGAATACGTTTTTGGAACAAAGATGCAAAATTGAAATGCATCGTCCATTGTTGTTTATCTGAACTTGATTTTGGTAACGCTGTTATGTTAATTTTGCTATTGAATATTCATAAGAAGCGTAGAAGGTGCGAAACTCGGCTTATACGAGATTACATTTTCGCATCTCTGTTTATTTTTAGACATCAAAGCTTACCGTGACGGGTGAACGGTTTCGGCGCCTCCGAAACATCGAAGAAAGAGAGTGGCTGGTCAGGTTCGCCGACGAAGCGGCTGACACCAACATTTTACACTTTATCCAACACTATCACATACACTGAAACCGGCTCATACCCGTTATCGCTGCGCACTGAACTGTAGCTATTGGTTAGAACTGCATGTAAAAGACAAAACTGAAAATATATTTTTCTCGTCACACGAAGCTGGACGAACATGAAAGCACACAGACGAGCTAAAGCACAATGAAACCGTTTTGTGATTCCAAGAACAATAAACTTTTACTATCACGCCACATAAAAAGTTTCACTGCAGTGCGCAGTAGCTCGTATTTCGCGAGAACCGGCAAACCTATCACTTTTCTTGGTTTGGTCAGAACACGGCAAACTTTCTCTGCAAGTTGTTTGAGTCATATGCGCCGATATGTCAACGCACAAGGAAGAGAATGAAAACGAATTAAATATGGAAAGTATTGCCCGGCACAATTTTGGAAAGGACCATTTACGGACGGCGGAGAATCGAGACCCTATCAACTTGTTTGTAAATTCACTCCGAAATTGGAATCAATGTCAAAGAGCAGTAGATTGAAAAGTTTGCAAGGTGAGGCAAAGTATTCTGGGAAAGCTCACGGCTGCAAACCTCGTTAGTGAGGGGATCCGGCGACGGAGACAGTAACTCGATCCAGAGCGCGCAATCTACTGCATAAATTAACTTGTAACCCACTTCGCTTAAATTCTTTTAAACATTTTACTGTCCTTATCTGTTGTTAGTAAATTTTGTGACATCACTGCGGCTGTGCTAAAATTGTGGTATTAAGTGCAATTAAAATATCTTCAGTATATTTAGTTTAGACTTCGGGATGCTGCGCGGGATTACGTACAAGATAATGATATACGGTAGCACTTAGATACACTGGCGGATCGTAAATTTAGTGTACGCGTGTACACAGTGGCGGTCACGTCGCTAAACTAATCGCACAGGAATCGGATTTCTAAATCGCATTGTGTATTGTCGAATTTCAGTCAGTTTCCTACAATTAAACAGCAAATTGCCGCAACTAACGTTACGTTATCGTTTACCGATGACCTGGTTGCATTCATTGGCGAATCATTATTAACTAATAAATAGTCCAATAACTAAGGATGCTAATATGGTAAATGTATCGCTCAATGTTTTGGTGGCTCTCATTCAAAACAAGATTAAATATTTGAAATTTAAATGGCAGCATCATTTCCTTGGCTCTTGAGAACTGGATACTTAGAAAACAAGTCATGTCATGTTTGTCATGTCTGGAGACTTTTGGAGAGTTTTCCAGTAACCATTAAAGCTGAAATCATCCTGCAGAATTTTCATTTGCAACATAATGTCGCGAAAGCCCATATAACTGAACGGGAAAAACCAAATTATTATAATTTGGAGGAATTGGTAAGTAAGCAGTAGCAGCAGTTTGACTGAATTAGAATTGTAGATGGGAACGAATGACAGTATAATATTAAAACGATCAGGGAAGGCCGTCCTTGGTCGATCGTATTCCGATAAAAATACTGCTTCAGGAGATTCTGTCCGACCAAGCCAAACCAATTTGGATAATTGTCCAAAAATATTAAGCGCATTTGAAAGAAATCAGCGGGTAGACCTTATCGAACTTCTAAAATGTGTAATTCTATAAATATCTCAGAACGTCTTTGATCTTGGCATGTAATTGCCAAGCGCAAAACAGATTTAAGACATCAGCCGCTGCAATAAAGCTAGCTCCTAAAGCAAACGCAATAAAAACAGAATTAAACTCCTTGACATGACAATCTAAGTCTTCAAAACGTAAATTCCATCGCAAATTTCTTTAACAATGATTTATTGTAATTTCTAACATCCGTAAAACGAAATGAGCTAAAAATCCTGAACTTTAAATAAACCAGATGAGCAGCGCAAACGCAATGAACGTCAGTGGAACGCCCACATGAAATAGAGAAAGCAAACAATGATGCGCTGTCCCTATTTATAGTAAATCTTGGAGATTTTCACGTAAATGAAGGATAAGAGAACAGTCAGAAATGTAATTAATTGGCATTTCATAGCAGCATTCCGTTTGGCAAGGGCAGTGGGCAGGCTATGATGATTGTGGAAAATTTTGAAAAATGCCCGGTGCGCTTCATCTGTTCAACCATAGATATTGTGTTCATGCCGTTTACATCGGACGAGCTTATAATATCATGAAATCTTCCTACTGATAAGAAACTGGGCTTCTGTGTGCAAGAGGTACTGGGTCTTCATTAACTAGTCAGGCCCAGTGATGATACAATTCAACGACCAAAGACAATACAATCGCAAATTAATGATGTTGTTAACCATTTAATTATCGCATGGGCAATGGCCGTTATTAATTAACCTATGAAATTCCGAGTTTTCATGTAAATTGCTATACAAATCCGCAAAGATAAGACCTGTTCATTTTCCTATCAAGATATTATGTTATTGTTACAACAAGCGACGCTCATATTGTTTACATTCGCGATAAAATGAACAAAACAATGTGTAAAGCATTGAAGATCGGTGGAGATTATTTATAGTTTATAACGTACGATGACAGCTGAAAATATTTGTTTTGGAGGTTCTATTTGAGCAATTGATATTTGGTACGCGGCTTATGTCTCATGTTATTGGTATTTTCGGGGCGTATTGGTCACCGTGACGTACGAAGGCCGGCCCACAGCATGACGCCCTGTTAACAGTAATGGACAATTCATTAGCTCGATTGTCAACGCGTGGACCGCTGCATAAATATTTTTGCTCCACAAGAGACATTAATCAAAGAATCCTGCAGTAACTTCAAGACGTTCATTTCATTGTGTAGTTTATTCCAGTACTCGCCAATGTTGGTTTTACAAGCTTTTGACCTAGTTTTCCGTCAATAAACAATGTTCAATTTACTATACATATTTTAATACAAGTGGAGCATACGTCATATTATGAACAGTTACGTGGATTAACAAGGAGACAAAATTAGCCAAGTGCAAAACGATCGACGGATATGCGTAATACGGTATGAACAAGACATTGGTTTTGGACAGCTCAGATATATTTTATGCGGGCGTTTCAAATAGTTTCAATCTTGGACATGTGCCTGTGTTTTGTTTACATGTCGCGCAAAACTATTTCTGCATATGATTGAAGTATTAGGGGGCTCGGCAGACGTAACTTTCTGGATCTAAGGACGTCATTCTACGAAAAACCATGGCCAGAAAATCAATATGGACGGTTTTTTTAGTGAGGAACCGTTTAATTATTTGTTTTGGAACTAGGTTGAAAATCCCATTTAGGTAGCATACGGATTTTTGGACGGAAACTTTGAAAACCAGCCAACTGGAACATGATATCCAGAATAACAACCCAAATATGTATAACGTATTAATGAACGCGCTAAACAAGTCAAGTTTTTGAGGTTACTGTTACTGACGCAAACACTGGCGAAGGTCGGGACGATACTTAATTGTGTTAATATAAAACAGATCTATCTGCAATTATAGCGCACACATGCGATAGTGAAAGTTGCGTAGCGATAACAGAGATACTCTCGCGTTTACACAGAAATGTATTAGTTATTCGTATAGATTAACATAATAAGCGCATCAAAGTATTTGAGGGCATAAAAGTGGCACACATTATGTGGAAAGATGTGTGGCTGTTTCTCAAGTTTGGCGACAGGAAACGGATGGAGGAAATCAGCAGATGCGATCCCGGAGAGTAGGGTCGACTTGTATTGATTGGATTCCGACGTACGGTGGACGAGAGGTGTCGCCTGAAGGATTCATATTCAAGAGCTCCGTAATTTAATTTGGATCATTTTATATTGTTTGGGTTTCGGTGGAGTGCGTTGAAATTAGAACCATCGTGCAGAGAGCACATCATGTCATACGCATGGTGCATTTTTCCTCACATTACTGGTGCTTAGTTCTGGTATTCAGGACTTTAAATCGAAAATAATATTGTGTTTAAAGACTTTGGGCTTGTCAGAGTGGATATTGGTCTTTGGGATGAAGATAGAATTTAGAAAAATGAGAATCGAAGTATGTTAGAATTCAGGTTAACAGTTATATATAAGGCTGTAAAATCCAGAAGAAGAATCGCATCAATGAAAACCGCGACGCAGACATACATACAAAAGCGACGGAATTCCACAGATCTGCCAATGTAAACATTGCAAGCCAACACGGAAAATCACAATACGTATATCCAGGCGAGAAAATTTCAAATCACAACGGTATAATGGGAATATTAAAGGGAGGGTAACCGGACGCGCGCTTGCGCTCCCTCGATCGCGTCACTCACTGTGCGGGATAATCAACTCATGTGAGATGCCAAATCCTCGCAACACCTACATACAGGCGAAGACGAGCTATTTACATATCAATGATAAACATCCAATGCGCTATCTCCACGCAATAAGACTCAAAATGCAACTGCAGAATTTTTACTTTTTGCGCGAGAATCTATTTAAATGTTTCGTACGTTTTTTGCAAGTTTAATGATGGAGATTGATGTGAAGTCGATTTTCTTGGTTCTGATTTTATGTTTTTGTAAATATTTGTGTTTTAAAGTTTGTTGACTGATTCGTGTTTTCACTAAATACATCCCCTATGAATGAATGCATATTTTTACATCATCAATGGCATCATTTAATGTATAATTATGTCAAAACTTTTAGTTAATCAAAACTACTTAAAAACTCATTAAGTTTTCAGGTATTTTTTGTGACTCTTTAAAAAACATCTTGTTGTAGTAATTCTAGGCGTTCTCACACAAAATATTTTTAATAGAGAAAACGCTATTTAACTTATAAGGGTTTTGACTGTCACCAGACAAAAGTGGTTTTGAAGGATTGTCAATTTTGACTGTAACATACATTGTTTTGTAATAATACGTATGTGAAGAAGAGGTATTGACAATTATTTCCTTATCCTTGTTTCATTTAAATTGTGGTTAATTCAATGCTAATTGGAGAAAACGTTTGTCATTCAAGTACCTTGCCAAGTTTGTGTACTGTATCTAAAATTGTACAGCGTTCGAAGTAAAACATTACTACGAACTCTGGACTTTAGAGTTACCTGCCATGTAGATAAAAAAACAATCTATTCTGCAAAATTATTATACATGATATAGACATCAATACTTGGTTTATTTTAATGCTCTACAATTGGTTTATTAATCCACAAGATAAGCTAATTATTAGTATATTACTAGCTATTGCCCGCTACTTCATTCATGTGGAAATTTTGAAGTGGATGTGTGAGAAAAACAAAATGGCCTGCGACCTATTCTCAGACCTACCAAATATGAAAATAGCGGTCAAGACGTTTCAAAGGAGTTTGATAACAAAAACTGTGACACGAGATTTTTATACATTAAATTAGATGTACTATGAAGAACTATGTCCAGTTGATTTCTATAGGATTGACTCTTATTAATTTGACTAAAACATAATTGGCGAAATGTGTAGTACTGGCAGCACACATCTGACTAACACTTCAGGGAACATACGCGAGAAATTCAATCATTTAGTTTGGTAGTAGTTGAGATAACTAATACAATATTAAAATACATTATCATTTATAACTCATTTATTATGCAATGAAAATTACCTCTATTTTATTTACAACATTTTATTTTGATATATGATAAAAAAAAACTTTCTCACAAAGTAATCTTTTAATTGCTTCAATATAAGAAGTTAGTAACTATAATCTTCCATTGTCATTGTTGTATGACATATTCAAAGTCAGATAATTTAGCAAAGAATTTCAACAATACCTCTTAGGAAAGACATTAATTCATTAGGTATTGTCTCTTTTGTAGTATTATTTTGTTCTTTTTTTTTTAAACTATGTCCCACCCTAGGACTTTTCCTGTATCGCGGGTGCGTTTACAAACATTTAAACTCACATACACAAACAGCCAGGACCCGGAACAACTATCAGTAGGCCATACAAATATTTGTTTCGTGCAGGGATCGAACCCGCGACACGCAGCGCAGCAGTCGATCACTCAACCACAACCACTGCGCCAACCGTGCCGTCAAAGTTTATTTTGATTTCTGTAAGATATTCTTGGAACATAGCATTGTACTTACAACCGGCATACCTGTATGACCAGATGTATGAATAGGACGAGGCAAGAGGAGTACTGAGTATGTTAGGATAGCGGTGGTAGTGGCGTTCTGTGGTTTCCCCAAATGACCTTTCTTTGGTATTGTTCAGTGTGTCACTGAGCTCCATGGTTTCGGAGTCGAGCTACACCATAACTGACTGACGTTCTTTCTTCAAATTCCATATACATACAATACATCCATATACATGACAATACATCCATGGTATTTGGAGTACCATTTCAGAGTAGTATTTGAAATGGTACTCCAAATACCATTTCAAATACTACTCTGCATGGTCCTCATGTGACCAATGTCTGGAGATTTTTAATTTTATCTTTTCCAAAATTGTTATTTTAGATTCTAAGCTTTTCTTTTTGATTTTGTTTAAAAGTCTAAAATTGTCTATCATGTTGTAGCTTGTGAATGATAACCATGTACCAACATAGTTAACACATGCTGTCATAAGTGAACCATTTATGACGGGGATCGGAACTGTTTCTCCTAAACACAGGTTATTTTGTAACCTATCTAGGAGACCGGTACGGCACCAAGAAACTATTTGCCTGGGCTTTATCTTATACTACTTTCCCATGTGATCTAGTCATAGTTCAATAATAAATCTTTATTATTTATTTATTATCAGAGAAAGTGCCCTCTTAGTTTGTTTCAGCTGTTTCTTCTCAGAGAAGTTAGGTACGAAACACCAGCGAGGCAGCCCCATTTAGTTTTAAAACATAACATGATGTGACGTGTGAAAATGTTTAATTAAAAGAAAATTACAGAAGTTAATATGATTTTTGGTTGCACTAATCATGGAGAGGAAGCCTGTGTCCAAATGGGAACTGCTGCCATCTAATTATTGGTAAGAATTACAAAAAAAAATCTTGTCTGTTGCTATTGGAGTATAATTTGTCTGACCATCAAAATCTATTCAGAAATTATCATCCAATTTACATAAGAATAGCTGCTCAAGAAAACTATTATTATTCAGGTAACATAAAAGGCGCACTTCGCACTTGTTACAAGCTTGTAAATATAATGAAGTGGCATTGGAAATGTGATGTGGTTTTGTAGTATGGTAACAATATTGTATTTACATCTCCTTTATTCAATTGATTTAAAAAAAAAAAAAAAAGTAAAACCATTAAAAAAAAATAAAGCCCACCAGTATCGAGACAGACTCCAAGCTACTAGCGGTCTGGTCTCCAAAGAAAGAAACCTCCCTTAAATATGAGCCGTATACTCCATTCTGAATCAAGCCCTTGTTTCAGCTACCTCATAAAAGCCTCCTCAGGTGCAATGAGCATAGCCTGCCACAACTATCTTATATTTTATTACTTAGTTATTTCTTTCCCCAAGGCCTGTTACACAAGCTGTACCTCAAATTCGTTATTATAAATAAAACATAATTATTCTGTAAGTAAGTAACCCCACCCTCAGTCCTGTTCTTTGTGCACTTTGAGGAACCTGTTTGAAGCGCTACCAACACTGTCACCTGAGGCAGAGTTCTGCTTGACATAAATTTGGCAAATAATTATGGGAATCATGGTCATAACAAAAAAGAAGAACTGAACAACTTATCAACTACACATATGCTACATGTTTTTAAGGTACTTTGAATAGGTTTCAAGCCATATCCATTGAGTATGGGTATAATACAGCTAATTTTAGAGCCACAGCCTTGAGGAAGCCGCTAATTTTTGCTTATAAGACTTCCCAAATAATAGTGTAATAATAGATGGAGAATTTTTTCTTTAATTGTGCACTATTAAATGTATCATATTATAATGAATTACTGATCAAAAACTTAACAGATTCTTGGAAAAGAAATATTACACAAGGTGAAGAAGTGGTCAATTATTATTGTATGGCATAGGTTTTTAGATTTTTGTATACAACAATCTATGCAGCTGAATAAGAGGAAGAATATGGTTTTGAAATTAAATGAACTATCAGAAAATGAGTCAATTAGCATGATCTTTCAGATTTGCATACTGTGTATATTTTTTTTTCTTCTTTTTAAGTAACTGACATGAAATTGACTATTCTGCCAGCATCAAGTGGTGAACCCTGTATGTTGTTAGCAAGATAGCTGCCTTTGACATAATTATGTAAGCGTTCTATTTGGTGAAGTGGCAATACACTTCTTGTAATCTTTAATCTTCTTATTTAGTATAATAGTTTTAATATTAAGTTTGAGCATTTTCTTGGAATTTGATACATAATATTTTCAAGAATTAACTGGCTAGTGTCAAAATTTACAGGACTTTTTGAAGTCAGTAGGTAAGTAGGTATTTAGTAATCAAGTATTGCCAGTTTTTACTTTAGTTATTGGTCCTACAGCCAAAGAGGTTAGGTGAAAAATAAGTTTGATACTTATCAGATTTACTAGAGAAGATTAAACAATTATGGAAATGTACTGACCATTGTACTAACAAATTAATACACACGGGAGTACACACGAAGACTTGACCCATCAATTTATTGACTGACGACACCTTGTCTAAATAAACCATTGAGAATTTAATTGACTATTACGGACATACCTTTTTTTTCTACTTATTATTTAAAAAAACATATATCCTGTTGAGTTCTAAAAGAAGTAATCAAACCAGTTTTTTCGACTGCAGTACAATTAATAGACCTCAGTTTAACAAATGTAGGTTTTATACGAGTTGTGTAAGCAGGTTTTGTTCGTTTCTGGCGTTGAAAAACAGAAAACATTGGGCCAAGCAAGTCGGCCAACGGGAAGATAATGCGATCTTGCAAATTACATTTAAAAACAACTCACCTCAGCCTCACTGTCGCCGTTCTTGTTTTTATCCACTTTAGTCTTCATCGCCTCCTGCGAACAACAGCTTCCACTGAAACCCTCACAACACACGCTAATCTGCTTGAAATCACCAATAAGCAGATACTTTACACACGTAAATTATGCAGCACCGCATACCATAAACGAACTGAACTGACATGGCATAGTAGGTATTACGACGATAGAAGCGTAAAATGCCGACAACGTAAATTACCGTTTTTTTACAACGGTAAGAAAATTATATACTTTTAGGGCGTTATAAAATTCTGTTTTATTCTTAAACTCACCTTTTCTTTTTTCGGCATATTAAATTATTAATTAAAGCTTTCAAATACAAGTTTTTGATAACATTCGCGTGGAGAGTTTACATTTTAGTTGTCAAATACCGCTTTCTGATTGGTTGATAGCGGTCACGTGACTTCGTTGACGTTGCACATAGTGATGTGAACAATAAAAAGTATCGATTTAATTTCATTATTAAACCCAACATTAGTTGTCTTTTTTTCTAAGTAGTCATGGCAAAATGAAACTAAGCATGTAATGAAAAATGCCAAGCAATACCTGGTGAAAAATCCGAAGTCACAATCAATCACAATTTATTTTTTTGGAAAGTACACTACTGGCTACTGGTAATTATTTTTGAATGAACCTCTGAATTTTGTTAACCTTAAGGCGCTCCATCACCACGACATTTACCTGTTATGTAACAATCCAAGATTCGGTTTTGTACAGCAACAAAGGCATGGTGTACAGGTATAGGGATGAGGGAGCGCCGTTAAGTGCGTGTATTCCCGTTCGTCCCCTGTCGTTTCAGGAAACCGTTTCAGTCTGAACAGTGGAGAGTAGCGACTACAAGTAGAATATTATTGAGTGGCAAAAACCTGGACTGTGGTTGTTGACTCACTACTACCACATTCCTTATCTACTTCGCTAAACACTTGGTCAATATGAATCGGGCTTTATTTATACAGGCATGTGGCTTGCCAAGATGGTGTGAAGTGAGACTCGTGTGCTTTTACCTGTGTATTGGTTTAGAACCTTTCCAAATCAGAAACCAATTTAAAGCAATGTAAAATTAGTTTATTAAATAAATAAATTAACAATATATCATAAACGTAGACCATATTTTTACTTCTTCTTTCGGGGTTTCTTGACTTTATACGGACCAAGTTTAAGGCGTACAAGAATGCCACGCCACCAAGCCTGCACAATAATAGCGGAATTCAGCATCTTGTCATGGTATTGTCGTGCTTTCTCACGCTCTTCCTTGAAATTAATCCATGCCTTCATCTTTTTGTCATGCCTCTCCAGCTGAAAATATTTAAGAAAATTCAATTAAAGGTAAATAAAAAACTTTTTTGTTAGTCATGAATCATATCAGACATTTGATGGTCACTGATGTTAATAAATGAAAACCTTTCAGCAGAAAAATAAGTACAACAGAATTGTTTGAGACTAGCTTAAGCCCGCGCCCTCGCCCTCGGCTTTAAAAATTGTCATACGTGATCATACTACCGGGATAAAAAAGTTCTGTAGTTTTTGTATGAAAGTGTAATAAACTCAAACATCCTCACAAACTTTCGCATTTATAATATTATTAGGGAGAATCTTCATTGCCGAAGGAGAAGATTCTTAACCATTCTTTTTCATAGACATCTACGCTTTGGAATGGGCAGCTAATCTCATTTCACAGTTACTATGTCTTGGGACTGGACCAAAGACTACTATAGTATACTGTGGACTGTAGATTACTCTTTTGGTTTTGGATCATTTAAAAGTGCCTGGTTCATTTGAAATAAATGCTTTGAGTTTGAGTTGGAAATGTATCACAATGATCATTCTCCATTTAACACCTTAGCTTCAAACGCCTAGTAAGTAGTAGTTGTATGAGGATATGACCGCCACCACAGTCTGTGAATCTCCTGCCATGTTGACCTGTTCGCAACAGTCATGGTAATGGTAATATTGAATATTTCTGAAAATCAGGTCAACGATTGGAGGAATAAAGAACAGGACCTGTTGCAAGGACAGAATAAGGTAAGAAGTTAACCGTTTCTTCGTGGTTCTTTCTTTTTTCACGCATGTCTTGGTAATTATTTTTCTTAATTTGTATTTTGAGATCAATTTTTTCCATATCTGTGTCGAATTTGTCCATCCACTCCTCAATTTTTTCTAATGTTTCCTTAGAAAGATATATTAGCAAGTTAGTATAAACAAAGGAACCAGAAGGATAAAATATTATCATGGATGTAAAGGAACCCATTATTTTTCGGTAACATTAATTGATTATAATGTACTAACGTTAATTGCAATGGTAACCAATGTTTCCACTTCTGTATGCACTCTTAATTCATGATCAGTTCTCTGTTTATAATATTCAATCGTCGATAAAGGAATATATTCGACATCATGAATTGTTTGATTATGTTGTTCTGTTCTTGCTTTTTGCCAATTATCCGTGTAGCGGCTGCGGACTTCAGCGTACAGGACTGAATCCTAAGAACATGTAACATAAGATAAACATAAGGAATTTCTCGGTAACAGCTCATGCACAGGACTTGTGCCCATTTGATGGCAACTGGCTCGTCCTATTGCCATCAAATAGATGGGGCTTAAATATGAAAGGTGAGAATAGTTTTCAAAAGCTACACCGGCTACACGTCTGTCTAAAGGCTTTGGAAGATTTTTGTATGAAGTGTGGCCTGCCTAACTACCGCTATTTTATTTTATTTTCAAAATCACGGCCATGCATAAAACCTGTACTTATCTGTAACCAATAAAAACAAGGTTTTTATACAATCAAGTAAGGCTAATCCCTTCACATTTAGGCAACTTTAGCTGCGCGATAGTCGCGCGACAGATGCGTGACTCTCGCGCGCTTTCGCCGCGGCCGCCGCGTGCTCTCGAACGGCGATGAGCCAGTGTTGCAAAGGCACATGATAATATACTGCACAATGAGCGAGTTTGACGCCAAACGATTTAATATTGAAATTCAAATGCGTCCTGTTTTGTGGGACTCAAGAAGCGACGATTACAACAGGACCCTAAAGTAGAAAAACTGGCAAGAATTATGTGCATTGTTTATTCCTGATTTCGAAAACGGACGGCACGGTTGGCGCAGTGGCTAAGCGATCGACTGCTGCGCTGCGTGCCGTGGGTTCGATCCCCGTACGGAACAATAAGGGATAATCCTATTTTTTTTTCCTTGTCCGTCGGGTAGTTTATTGAAAAGTATTGGACACGTATTTTTTCTTTTTTCACGTGGTCATAAAATTACGGAGATATATTGAGTTGAAATGGCGCATGACGTCACATGTAGGTAAGTTTTATACCTACTTGTGACGTAGTAAGCCCCCACTCTCCAACTTTAATGAGTTCTAACTAAGTAATTTTTTGATATTTTGATAAAACAAAAAATACGTGTCTAATATTTTTGTATTACCTGTTTGACGTTTTTTTTACCCAGTCCGATCCCCTATTAGGTATTTGTATGGCCTACAGATAGTTGTTCCGGGTCTGGCTGTTTGGTATGTGACTTTAAATGTTTGTTAATGCACCCATGATACAGGAGAAATTCCTAGTGTCCCGGCAACGTTATTTAAAAAAAGAAAGTAACAGTGAGTCCGTAAAACATGCAGCAGGTATCTCTTATTATTTTATTTAGATGTCCAATTATATTATGTTATTCTGCCAAGGTACTTTTCCTTCGGGAGATACAAAATGTTTCCCGTTAGTTTTGAAATGAAGTGTGCCATACTGATCTAAAGTGGTGCGGCAGACGCGCTGCTAACGCGCGGCTGTTCTTAAAATGTGAAGGCATGTGCTTCTGCCGCGCGACTGTCTCGCTGCTAAAGACTTAATGTGAAAGCTGCCTTAAGTGTCATGTTTGATGACCCAATCCGTAGAACTTTGATTTTATTAATCGCGATTAAAATTTGTATCAATCAAAAGCTGGCATCAATACAAAAAAGTATTGCAATGGACTTCTAAAGGTCACATTTCCTAAATATAAGAAAGTATGAAAGTGTTGATGGTAAAGATTGTAACTGAAATTACTTTTATCTGGAAAAGGTTTAATGCGTGGCCGATATATTGAAAATAAATTAAAATGTTGGCAGTCAGGCAGGCCGAATAATTCAAAGTCCTTTCGGAGATTACAGTTGTGATGATAAGTCTTTGCCAACTTACTTCAACCTCTGTCCTTAGTTTAGTAATGATGACTTCGGTGTCGTACAATATGCTTTTGATATGGTTACGTTGCTGTCTAACTCGTCTTGACAAATCTTTACGAAGCCTGTTAAAAAAATAAATGATGAGGTAAGTAATCAATTAATTCAGTATTCCATAACAATAACTATGTAAACAAATCAATAATAAAAAAATCTTACAGTTTATTTGCATTTTCTTCTTCCGCTATACGTAAGTTGTAGCGTTCACGGTTTTCGAATGCACTGATATAACTTACCAGAGGATCAAAGTTAAAGGAGTGTGCTAGACCCAAATATGTAGCAGTAATCACTGCATTTACATATTTCCTAGAACAAAGCATAATGGATAGTGTAAAAGTAAACTTAAAGCCAAAACAGACAAAACGAACAATTTGAGTACCTGTCTTCGTCAAGCTTCTTAATTTTGTATATCGTACAGTCAAGATTTTTAAGGTCTATCCCATCAAGCTCATCTTTAACATCATTGGCATCATACACGCCATATTTTATAGCTTTCAAATAATCAATATCAGACATTGTCCTTATGAGAGCCAGCCCGTTATTGCATCTTTCTGAAGATATTAATTAAGCATATTTTTTTTTTAGAATCATCGTATACTTCATCGTATACTATCTTAGTTACTCAAACAAAATTGCACACACAGACATTAAAATGTAATACGTACCTCAGCACTGCCAGTTACAAAAGATTGACATGATATTTATTCCCTTAGTGGTTTGATCATTTTACTATCCACCTACCTACAAGCTCTCAACAAGCTCGATAGTATGTGTTATGTTAGAAAAGCAACAACATCATCATCATGATCAGCCTACCCTTTTCACAACTATGTTGGGGTCGGCTTCCAGTCTAATAGGATGCAGCTGAATTTTAGTATTTTACATGGAGCGACTGCTTATTTATTTATTTATTTATGTACATACAAAACACTTAACAGGACAACACATTAAGATAAAAGAGCACAAAGGTACTGCTTATTTCAAAAGAAATTTCTTCCAGTAGACCTGCGAGTATGACCTGCGTATCTGACCTTCACAAACCAGTTAGTACTGGATAGTACGATACCCCTTGGTAAGACCGGTTGTCAGACTTTCGGGCCACTGACTATCTGTATGAACTGTCAAAGATCTACAAATGACAGCCGGGAGCAAAGGCTTAACGTGCTTACTGAGGCATGGAGGAAACTTGGTATGTAATGGTTGTCACCCATCCACGGACTATCCGAGGCAAGCGTGGCTTAACCTGAAGATCAACCCGAGTGGCTGGTAATATTTTACCTTATTATAAGGCATTGCAAGGCAAGGCAAGGCAAACAAAAGCTTAGACACCATTCATATTTACCAAGAATCCACAGTTGTGTCATCACATCTTCAAGAATAGATGAAAATAAAGATGTCAGAAAAATGTGGGTGTTGGATCTGCTGAATTAAAAAAAAAAACAAAAGTAATAACAATTTTTCAGTAACTTATATCAATTATAAACAAACAAAATATTATTACCCTCCATTAGTGGTTACAGGTTTAGAAACGTTAGATTCATACATTCCCGATATTGATGTCTGACGCATTATCATGATCTAAAACATAATCATTACATACCTACTTGTAATTAAAACCAGATTGACATTACCATTTTCAGGTGACTTTTTAAAAATAAAGTCTCATATTATCGATATCGATACTTGTGATTGGTGAGAAATCACATCACTATAACTGTACCTACTGAAATTTCGGTACCGTTTTCAGATATTTCAGCAGAAATACCAACCTACCTTACAGAAAGTACGGTGAGCAACGACAATCATAATATAATAAAAACACTTCGTTATTTAGTACAAAAAAAAAAACGAATTAAAAGTAGGTAAGTATCTACCTACCTCTTCGCCTCTTTGTACTCCTCAATACCTCCTAAAAATACATTGCGACACGTAAATTCCAGTTAATTTAGCTAAATGATTATTGGTTATAATGTTAACATAATTAATAGAATAAATCGGTATTAGGTGGTATTCAGACAGACAGTTTCCTACCGAAACGACGCGGACGGCCCGCGGCCTAATCCATGAATCCATCAGTAGGTACACACGGTGGCACATCAAGCATACATTTCCAGTATAACATGGCCTCACTTCGTATAGTTTTGCCGTAACATGAGAGATCCACATATGCTGATTTTGTATGGCTTGATTGGTCGTCGTACAAAAGCGACTGTAGGTACTTATGGGTTGTTTGCAAAGTTGTAAAATAGCAATGGTGGCGGCGCGGCTGGGCGGTGTGAATGTTGGAGTCCATCGAAAAGAGGTTGTAGGTAGTACAGTAGGTCCAGGTTTACGGTAAGTAGGTTGGTACTTTTCATAGTAAAGAGGGTTAAAGCCATAACCGAGTAGTAGCGTCTACCGGACCGGGAAGAGAAGTTTTTTTTAAGGCCACAAGTCGCCTGATGTGAAGCTATGACTTGGCCTAGGGTGGAGCAAGCTTGCCTAAAAGAAACGGATTCACTCGAACTTTGAAGATATCCAGATTACCAGATAAGGGACCTGAGAAGCCGGCAGTGAAGTGTTGGTCGTCCGGCGGCAAGGGCAGTCGACGTTGTTACCAACGTGGGCCAACCCAACTCTGGATGAAATTGGCACAGGAATGTGGATTAAGAAAGGAGAGGCTTTTAGGTACCTATACCGTTTAGCTATATGGTCGGTACAGTTAACAACAGAGGCGCTTTTATTTATCTACTTAGGTGTAAAATTGTTCAATAGTTGTAGCTACCTACATTTTCCCATTAATTACAAAACACGAGCGTAGCTCGCGAAGTAGGTTAGGTTGGTTAGGTTAGGTAGGTTGGTGGGTTCATGATGGAGCCCCCACTAATGGGACTCTTCTCGGCGTGCCTTGAGCAGGGCCAGTTCCCCACCAGATGGAAGACTGGTCGACTAGCCTTGCTCAGGAAGGCAGGGCGCCTGGCGGATTCGTCGTCCGCTTGTCGGCCAGTTGTGCACAGAGGGGCCGAACCTGGACGACAGCCAGTTTGGTGTGGTGTTCCACAGGGGTCGGTTCTGGGCCCTCCTTTGTGAAACATCGTGTACGACTGCGTTTTGCAGTGCGAGCTCTCACCGGGAGTGAACCTGACGTGTTATGCGGACGACACGCAGACACGCTGGTCATTGCTCGGGGGAGCTCGTACAGGGAGGCAGCATTGCTGGCTACGGCTGTGGTCTCACAAGCGGGGAGCCGCAGACGACGCCTGGGCCTGGAGGTGGCCCTCAACATGTCGGAGGCCATTTCTTTTCATTTCCCTGACGGGCGTCACCGCTGGGACCACATATAGTGGTCGGAGGGCCCGGATCGCTGTCGAGTCAACCATGAAGTACCTTGGATTGGTGCTCGACAGCCGTTGGGACTTTGGCCCCCACTTTCAGCGGCTGGTGCCCAAGTTGATGGGCGCGGTGGTGACCTGACGGTCCCCCCGCGTGTAAACCGCAAAGAGCGCTGGCCGTCAGGGTCAAACGATTACTGATCTACTTGTAGTACTCAATCTCTTCTACAGATAACTCCATACATAAATACCTACCTCTTAATATTTTTTTCTACCAATTAAATATATATATAAGCCGTGTTCTTAAAAAAAAAAAGAAAACTCGGAGTTGAACTTTTTGGAATAAAGCTTAGTACACTCCCCTGTCTATACCCTACACATTAAATAAAAAAATCGCTGTTTTTAATTAATGCAAAGTTGGCCTAATATACGGCGTAAATTCCCCGGACTAAGGTTCATTTAATCCCACTGTATGACTATTTCATGAAAAAGTGAATTTTGGGATACTGTGGCCAAGATTGAATGCGTCAATTTTTGTCATAATTTCATGATAATACCGTCTGACAATCTTAGTAACGATTAGCCACGTCCAAGCCAACTCTGGTGCAGTAAATTGTCGCCAACCGACCACCTTCCACGCGCCCTCAATCCTATTTTGGAAGCAGTACCTATAATTTCCACTAGACGTGTCCTGTGAAGGTAAAAATATATAGGAAGAAAATAATTTACTGGGTTTTGCAGATTTTGATTTGTATTCTGTCCAGATTCTCCAGGTTTCAAATCTACTAATGGATCAAAACTAGCTGGCCTATGGCCGGTTTCAGGGCTCTGTACTTTAGGCATTACTTATATAAATTATTCACATATAAAAGTTACCATAAGTTTTTACTCAAAACTGTCTTTTGTTACATACGTTGACAATAAGTCAATGACATGACAAGTGATAAAAAACTATGACAGGTATAAAAAAAAAACTAGAATACTTTATAGAACTTCTTTGGCCAGAACTTGCCAGAACAACGTAGAATCACGACTCAATGTCGCATAATATACGACTTTAGATAGCTATTTTCGGCGCTTATAAAATAAACTCATTTTTGGAAGCTCATCTACGCGCGTATACTCGCGGCTGGTTTCACAAGTGACTCGTATTGACGCGCTTATAAGCCCGTCTAAAGGATAGCGCCCACCGGCACAGCAGGGGATGTTGTTACGGCATGCTGCTACCGAGACATCCCACGGTATGCCGAGGGCTAGCGCATGACGACGCGGACGACGGGGCATTTAATCAGGGACACCTAAGGCTGAGCGCAGACTTAAGTCAAGACAGTTTTAAGACAGACTATTGCATTACAAAACATATGAAGACGCGCACACATCAAACAAAACGTCTTATAGACAAAATTGTCTAATACCTACAAGAACTGCGACAAACGATTGTAAGCTTCCGTTTTGTACGTATGCGGGCGAGCACATCAGTGAAAAAACAGTCTAGCTACGTACAGAAGCCAGCAGATCAAGGTACCCGAAACTGTCAAATTTTCCTAATCAACCTTGAACAATATGCTTGAATTTAAGATAAGATATTGCGCCGCGTCGTCGTAGTAGACAAAACGGTTGTGCGTTGTTTCGTCGCTAATTGTTTCATCGAATTTCGTTTCACATAAATTGTTTCTCATATTATCATTTCATAGAATAATCAATACGCAGAATACTTACTTTGAAGAATTTTAAATCATCAATTTTTGTTTCAAATAAAGTTTAATGTTAGAATATTCATATCATAGAATAACAAATCAAATATTCTTTATCCACATATTGTTTGTTTCACATAAAACTTATTACGAAGAATTACATTTTATCGAGTGACAGGTTCTAAAACTCATACCTTTGTAAAATACATACCCTCCTATAAAATTACAACACCGCATTCACAAAAATAATGCGGTTAAATTCTTGTCAAGCAGGAAAACAGTCTTTTTATTCTCACTAATGGTGTTCATGCCTGTTGCACGCAGCATGCAAGCTAGCATGTAGCATGCAAGCAAGCATGCAACATGCAGCGTGCAAGCAAGCATACAGCATGCAACAAGCATGGTTTCTGTCACGGCTCCGGCGCTGCGGGGCTTCGGTGGCCCCACGCGAGTTCATCGTCGCAGATGGTATTAACGCTCACCACCGCAGCCTCGGCTTGCTGGCCGGCAAGCCGGCCAGCCTCAGCCTCGGCGGCAACCGATAGATACCACCTGCTCCTCAGCTCGCGGGCCGCCTCATCCCTCCGCGCCTACGCGGGCTTAAATTACACTCTAGGGGTAGGGCAGACAAGACTACGTGGAGTCTGGTTTGCAGCCATTCGTTTTTGTCACTAACTTTTGTAGTACAACATATTGACTTTTAGGGACAATATTTTAATTTAAGGTTAATAATTTCGTTGAAATAAAATACCATGGAAACATACATCGAACAAACAACATTCGTTAAAAAGTAATTCTACTGTTTGATAAATTTGTTAAATAAAAAATGTGATTATAAAATTCATTGAAGTGTGTTTCTGTAAAATATGTTTCATTCAAGTAAATAGTAGTTGAAACAAAAATATTCGAAATAAAAATACGAGGACCAAATATTATGTGAAACATTTTCTGGGAAACGAAATTCTGTGAAACTTCTGTCTGCGAAACAAGGTGACACCAGACAAAACTGTTTCGTTCGTTTTAGGTGCGCGACGTATAGACAAGTCTTATTATAAAACTATCGTGACTCAAGTCTGCGCTCAGCTTTTGGATACGAACCGCGCCGTTACATTGTACACTTAACCAACTTATCTGTGCTGGCGGAAAAACACAGAACTAAAATAAATGTACCAAGTTTGACATATTGTCAATACAGTTTTTCTTGAAAAGCAGCGCTACCTTCAACTACAAAGGTGGTACCATTTTAAGTTTGCAGTAGCAGGTTATTTAGCGCGAACTGCGGTTGAACGCCTGTTCTACAACATGAAAACAGGATGTAGATATAAGAATGTAAATTGATTGAAAAAAAAATTTTTTTTTTTAAATCTTTTATTTAAATAATAAAATAAATACTTATAGCAAACGATAAATGATAACAAACAAATCTATATATATAAAAGAAAGTCGTGTTAGTTACTTCACTTATAACTCAAGAACGGCTGAACCGATTTAGCTGAAAATTGGCAGGGAGGTAGTTTAGAGCCAGGAGAAGGACATAGGATACGGTAGGGTAGGGTAGGGTAGGTAGGTAGGTAGGGTAGGGTAGGTAGGTAGGTACGGTAGGGTAGGTAGGTAGGGTAGGGTAGGTAGGTAGGGTAGGGTAGGTAGGTAGGTAGGGTAGGGTAGGTAGGTAGGGTAGGTAGGTAGGGTAGGGTAGGTAGGTAGGTAGGGTAGGGTAGGTAGGTAGGGTAGGGTAGGTAGGTAGGGTAGGGTAGGTAGGTAGGGTAGGGTAGGTAGGTAGGGTAGGGTAGGGTAGGTAGGTAGGTAGGGTAGGGTAGGTAGTAAGGGTAGGGTAGGGTAGGGTAGAGTAGGTAGGTAGGGTAGGGTAGAGTAGGTAGGTAGGTAGCGTAGGGTAGGGTAGGTAGGATAGGGTAGGTAGGTCGGATAGGGTAGGTGGGTAGTAAAAAGTGCATTGCAACGCATGCTGGGTACAGCTAGTTAAGAATAAATCATACAAATAAGAAAAAAAATATATATAAAAATATATTATACGATTGCGCTTCGTACACCGTAGTATCGATATTCCTTGAACAGTTTAATTTACAAAAAGACTGGAATTGCAAACAAAGATACGTAGGCACTACTGCGAGCAACAGCGGCTGGCAACTTTTCACTTAGGGTCAGTTCACACCGAGGAGACGCGACGCGACGCTGCGCGCACACTTTTAAAGAGAGATTCAAAATATAACTTTATTTTCTACACGAAAAGATACACATTTCGTTGTGAGAATTCAGAATACGTTGCGCCATGCACCGCTGCGCCGCGCGACGCCTCGCGGAGTAGAGCGACGCAGCGCGAAATCACCGGCCTCTTCAAGTATCGTCGCGTCGCGTCGCGTCTCGGTGTGAACTGACCCTTATGTCCTGACAAATTAAATTTTTAAATGTTCATCCGCCAGTGTCCGTTTTGGTACTCAGAACTTGATGGTTTTGGGACAGGGACGGAAAGGGATCGTCACCATATCTACTCAAGCAATTCAGTATCCTTTGTATGAAACTCCCCACTGCTACGCACACTAATCGGAATCGTAACGCAATCGCCTCGCCTCGCTTGACGGCGAGACGAAAGACGTTACGGTGACGTTCCCTTTTCGAGTTGATAATGATAAGTATGTGTTATCATCACCTTGAAGAGGTGATTAAGATTAACACTATAGGATTAATTGAAAATGAGAAAAAAATAGGACAGTAGTTAGTTTGGTTTATTTCTTCTTAGGTGGAGCTTTCATCTTCCTCACGGGTTTGTAGGGACCTAGTTGTAACCGTACCAGAATACCACGCCACCACGCTTGCACTATAATAGCGGAGTTTGTCATATTGTTCCAGTACTCTTGGGCCTTCGTGCGCTCATCCTTAAATTGGATCCAGTTCTTCATGGACGTCTCGTGGGTAGCATACTGGTGATAAATACAAGGTACTTCTTGAACGTTTTCTTGGTATGGGCATGTGATGTGGAGTGATGAAACACATGATGTGACTATTTTAGTCACGATGAATGATGTGTGTATTATGTGATGAATATAAATGTTGGTGTATGGAGAGGAAGAGGAAGACCAAAGAAAAGATGGATGGGTTGTGTGAGAAATGATATGAACGAAAAAGGAGCAAATGATAGTATGACGAATGTCACAGGAGAATGGAAGAAAAGAAAAGTGTTGTGCCGACTCCAAGTAACATGGGAAAAGGGCTGTAAAATTATGGTGATGATGAAATAATTAACGTTTGCTGTCTACTGAACTACTTACTATAGTTATTGTTGCGACAAAATTACAAAAAAGATCACAGGCGACATCTATTACAACAAAATAGTGCGTGGAGTCCCTCCGCGCGGAAGAAGCGAAACTTCGTAATACAACACACATGCGGTCGAGTGCCACGCATTCACTCTCGTTATTTTATTGAGCTTCTAAATAATATTTTATTGTTTTATTGTTGTACACTTTTTATTACATACGTTTATCGAGGTTATTCTACTCATGGAAATTGAGCGAAGGCTGGTCACACCGAAGAGTCGAATGCATGACTGTTTGCACGACATCTTGGGTACCTAGTAGAACTACGTAGTCTCAAATCTTGTAATAGCGCCATCTCTTAGTGGGTAATAGAAAATATTCCCCCTCCATGAAAACGTTAAACTTGTTGGCAGTCGCATAAGAAATTTCACTTCAAAAAATCCTGTATCACGCAATCATAATTATCCGCGAGTTAAGCATATGACGTGTAGGACCCGGTAAAGGCAAAGAGCCCGACAACAACTATTGGGTACCCCACCAGACGAAGCATTCTTCTGATTGGAAGGTCTTCCCTTTTCAATAGAGGATGAGGAGATTAACCCCCTGTTCCTCATACCCTAACGATATCGCTAGTAAATAATAATATCGATTGTAATCGAAGAAGAATGATTACCGTTTCTTCCAACTCTATTCTCTTGTTCATTGCATCTTTATACCTATTCTTTATTTTCGCGATCTTGAGGTCTTGTGATTCCATGTCTTTGTCGAATTTATTCATCCATTGTTCTACTTTCATTAGTGTTTCCTGCAAAATAAGTGATACTTCATTGTTATTTTCATATACGTATAGGTGTTCTATAGAGAATAATAGAGAAGTATAATAAGAAGACATGCTGCGCCGACCCCAAATAAATTGGTATAAGGGCAAGACAATGATGATGAACAAATATGCTCTATAGAGGTCAGCCCCCGTATTCACATTCGGATTCGATTTCGATTCGGAAAGTCGTAGGTCTATCTCGCTCGCTTTCGTAATGCCAAAACAAGGTAGACATACGACTTATCGAATCGAAATCGAATCCGAGCGTTTGTGAATAAGGGGCCAGGTACCATAGAATTCTGTTGCTATTAATCGATTACAAGTCTAGATTCCCAGCTGCTTCTAAGGAATCTTTAAAGAAATAAATAACACTTTACCGACCTGGACATCGAATCCAGGTCTTAACGTAACATGAGCTATTCTCAGTTAGTTATAACCGTGCAACCTATACTGCCAGGTTTGCAAGCTGCTGTTGTCGCCTGTTGGTGGCAGAGCTTAGAATCCTCTAAGCACTGCCACCAACAGGCGAAGAAAAATAAATCCTCTTACATTGATAGAAATATTGACAAGTAGTTCAACTTCGGAGTGGATCCTCTGCTCCTGGTCAGATCTTGCCTGGTAGTAGTTGATGATATCAGACCGATCTGTCTCCGTTTTCAAGATCTTGCTATCGTGCTGTTCTGTGCGCGCTCGCTGCCAGTTTTCTATGTACCTGCTCCTTATTTGGGTGTGCATTTCTGTGTCCTAAACATTGAATTGAATGGAGTAATTGGTCACGATTAATACCCGATTTCTACGAAAGTGGAAAGTGCTGCGAAGTGGAAAGGAGACGTGCAAGACTCGAACAATAAAACAGGACAGAAATGAGATGCCACGTGATGGTCTTCAACCTATATGTGACTCATGGTCGATTTCCGCATGGATCCTCTATGCTCCGTTCTTCGTCTGCGCTCTGGCAGAAACCAGGCCTAGGCCAGGATTCAGGCTGAAGCTTGATTTAATCAGAAAGGAGTAGTAATGGGACTAGTGAACAAAAACAAAACCTGTCGACACTTACGTTAAATGCAGCAGTTATAGCTTGTCTTTTGAAAACGATTGAATCCACTGAGCGTCGAATTTATAACCTCCTCCTGAGTTTAGAAGGTTTTCACTCGATGATAGATGTGTCAATGGCGATTATCCCACTGCACCGCGCTTCCCGTTGAATACTCGTACGCCGACGCGTTGTGTTATCCGCGTTTTCTATACAAATTGAGATACTTGCGTACAATATTATAGTCTGCGGTACCGTGCCACGCGATCGAGTGCGGTGCAGTGTGATAATCGCCTATATATCTACCTACTTACTTCGACCTTACACTTGAGATGTTCCACTGTCAGATTGGTGTCGTAGAGGACCGTCTTGATATGGTTCCGTTGCTGTCTCAGTTGACGCGACAGGTCACGACGACAGCTAACATATTCAAATGTTTTTATTTATGACTTCCTACTAAATCATAGTATCCTGATAGTTGCAGGGCTGTACCCTTAATAAAAGGTGTGGTAACACCCTTATTTCCCGGGGCACTGCACTGCGGATAGGTAAGTTGGTTTTCTTCTATCATTTCACACAAGGAGTAACTTTGGTGATTGAGAAAACCCTACCTCTCAGCAAGTCTCGCTACGCTGAACTATTTCACCGCGTCTACCGCAAGATTATTGTTTTTTTTTTTGATAAATAGAATGACTTGCCAATCCTACACGGCAATAGAACCTACATACAAAAAAATCGACTAGTGCAGATAAATACTGGTACTGAGCAATTCCTGGTGTCTTTATGTTTCAGAGTAAAAAAAATAAAGCATGGCAAAATAATACAAACGTTTTATTCCTGCCTTCTTCATCGACAAGATTGGCTAGGTACAAATCTCTGTCAACAATTTCAATGTTGGTGGCTCTGAGACTGTTATAGCAACGATTTGCGATCAAATCTACAAATGTATGCTGCAGCAGATCTGCCAAGAAGCTTCTGCAAGAAAAAAAATGTGGTTAGGAACGGTCAATGCCACGGGGCACAGTCTGTTCGAATATCACACTATTGTGGCTTTTTTTTTAATAAAATAGGCTTGTGTTGTGTTTGGCCGCAACTTGCCCGATGTGAAGCTATGATGCGGCCTAGGGTGGAGAACGCTTGCCTAGAAGAATCACCGAATCACTCGAACTTTGAAGAGAGCCAGATTATAATGATCAGGGAACAGAGAAGCCGGCAGTGAGCATTCAAACTATGTATTTGAGGGTGTTGGTACCGACCTGTGCAGTGATGGCCCTGAGGTAGCGACACCGACTTTAGAGTTGCAGTTCGTGGGTTCGAATTTGACCAGCAGGTTTTGTTTTTTTTATTTAGCCTATACAAGCTGTTGTTTTGCATCATCGTCAAATTCAAGGGGGTAACTATGCTTATGATTCTCGACCCGAATCAATAATAAAATGATTAGGTAACTTTTTTTTATTTTTCTATTTACTGAAATCAGTACGTCTGAACCACCCGTGTTTAAAACGTGGGCCGTCTGATCCTCGCCCTATAACAGCAACAAACAATCAAACAAAAACATACAAACAATCTTAAACGTTTATTCGTAATTTCTTATTCCCTAAACGATGTTGAGGGGGTTATTCTGTATTATAAACAACCAAAATAATAAGTGTTTATTAATAACTAGGTACCGTAATTTAAGATTATTTATGCCTTTTGTGACAACCTCCTGAATTTTGACGAGAATGCAAAACAACAACTTGTATTGTCACACTGCTGGCAAAGGCCCCTCTCGTAGCCTTACACTCTTCTCTATGTATTGTTTAATTACTTTTGTGTAATTTATTTCATCCCCACTGCTTTCAAAACTAATGTTTGTAACGGAACCTCGCCTCCGCCTCTGCCTCCGTAAGTCTATTGCGGAGTTATAAACGAGGTTACCTCTATTCTTAATATGGATTACCAGTAAAAGTTTTCGTTCCGTCTCCGTTAACCTCGGCATCAGGGGAGGCCTAGCTCTTCACATCCGCATCCTACTTTGCTTCCGATAAAAACACCTTCGTTACAACTCTAGTCTACTTAAAACGAGAAAAGAGAACATCGTGAGGAAACCGCTGCCTTAGAACCAAAAATTCGAGCACATATGAAGTGACATCTACCAGTCCGTACTGGGCGAGCATGGTGGATAAATGGTCCACTCCCTTGCACAGCGAGAAGGCCTGTGTTCCAGCAGTGGATACGTTAAAAGCTGATTATGTAAGTAGGCACCTGTCAGCAAAGAGTTTGTCCAGCTTGTACTGATCGGATCCCAACTCCAGAGGGTTGATCTTGTCTATAGGGTCCTCCACTTGAAGTTTCACTTGGAACTTCAAGGCGAGATGGATACTCATGTCCGCTATTGTCTTCATGATCTTCAGCTCATTGTTGCACCCAGCTGGATATGGATGCGGAAGTGCATTAGGTTGCGTTTGCACCGAAGAGGTGCCGATCCATCGAGCAGGAATGGACTACATTCAACCTATTGTTTGATCGATTCCTGCATGTGTCCGCTTTAGTGAAAACGAACCCTTTTATAATTGGAATTCCCATTTTCTTAATTTTTTAAATATTTTTTATTAACATTCTATGGTAAGAATATAAATGTTACTTACATAATATATGTAGCTTTGATATAGCGCCAGATAACACACAAGCGAATAAGTGAGAGTGTAAATAAGGAAGACTGCAAGAAAAAGATTTCATAAAGGTTATTACAAAAAATTGGAGAAAACATTACAAAATTTGGATATTGGTACCTAAGTATTTAGCTGCACAGAAACCTGATTCAACGCAATATACGTTAGTTACGTGAAAAGGCTAGGCTAGATTATTTTCTGCATATGGCTATGTACTAAAAACTTATACTTAAGTATAAGTTTTTAACGTTAACGAAATAGATAGTGAGACGTCAATAAAAGGCGGTGGTTAACGACAAACTGCTTATTCGAGCCACAGTTCCCGATACTGTATATATTTAGTCTAATGCTTATCTAAGCATAGGTACTTCGGTCGTCACTGATAGGAACCTAGACATCCTCTTTCTTAAAATTTTATGTAAAAAATAGTTCAATAGGCCCAGTTTTCGAGAAGAAATAACGGGAAACGTCGATCTCGTCAAAAATATATGCAAAAATATAATGAGGAGGAACAAAAGTATGCCAAGTTAAATTAAGTCTTAAAAATTTATGCAAACGGATAGGGAACAATTTAATTCAAAATTAAAATCTCTTTCAAAGTTTTGTCTCAATTCATCCCTGCGTTGTATTCACCCCGTTTACAGTAAACAAATAAAATCACAGAGCACGGAAAAGCCGCGCCAGCCCTGGCAAAAGTTGAGTGGAATCTGTTAGTTTCTACAGGTCATTTGTGCTCTTGATGTTGTGGAAGTAGGTTGACGCTGACACGCTTCATTTGTATGAAAAGTGATAATGCCACCTCTAGAAGTAGCGGCCACCCAGGCATTTCCGTGGTCGATGGTAATAATCTAGTGGTAAGCTTACCTATGCCGCGACCCCGCATGCTTCTCACTTTGTTTTATATCTACAAGTTGGTTGTAGTGGCTCTGAAAACCAACGGGTAACTTTAACTTCTATGCAGCGATGTTACGGTGGAAGCGCCAGGGCTTCATGCAAAAATAAACCTTGATATTATTAATTTTATATCTAGACAAAGGCTCAAGATGGCGACGATGCATAAAACATACGACCAGTTTTTCTTGAGTACTTCTTTAGGAAAAGTAATAAAATGTGGTCGCGGGATAGGACGAAGATCCTACTTAGGACATTTTTTTAGCCAGTTTTGTCCCACTCCTGAGCAAAAGTCTCTCCACTTATTACGACCACATTAGCGTGCTCGCTTGAGCCTCCTTCCAGTTTGGACGGAACCTATCCGTCTTCCACCCATCTCATGTCCTATTATCACGTGGCATGTGCCTCTAAGGGCGGCTGGTTTGCAGAGTTCTGTGTAATAAATTTCCAGCTAAGAAATCAGTCTTCTTCAACAACGGCGTAAGAATTGATGTTGCCGTGGCAAATATGCTAGCAGCTCAGAAAGATGGTAGCAGTGCTGGTTGGGCTGCCCTAGACGTATTTATTCAGCATAATTAAATATAGCGACAGACATAGCCAAAATATACAAAAGAGATCTTTAGAGACATCGATGACACCAGTGAAGAAATAAAATCCTGCATTGCGCAAACCTCCTCTAGATAAACATAATACAAGAAACTGACAACAACATTCGGGCAGTGGCCCACCACCCTGTGGTCGGAAGATGCTCTGTTTTCAACGCAGAATGTGAATCTTAACATCCTATTCTTCATACCCCAAACAGCATCGCGCTGCTACGTAAGGCACCGTCCCAGTTAAACGGCTAGAGTACCATTTTATTGGTAATACAAGGGTGATAAAAACAATACATACAATTGGGTAATTATTTTTATCGCTAGCTTTTCCGCTAACTGAACTCATTTTTCTTGCAAAAAAAATATCTTCTCAAAATATTTAATTATATAGGTATGATCTACAAAATATAAATTTTTGAAAAGATCATAAAACTTTAAAAAATATAACATTCATAAATTAAATTATAAGAATTGTGTAAGCCGTCACAAAATAATGTGAGTTGTCATTTTGACTCAATCAGTTGTAGTCAAAGAGTAAAATTGTTATCCAAAGATCTAAGAGTTGTCCCAAAGTTCTATTATCGCGAAGGCTTATCTGTGACCTCTTTCCAAAATATTTATCAAAAAGTGTAAGATTAAAATGTTTTCTGAAAGCATATGTGCACGGCGTTCGTTGCGCGAGAAGTAAACTTCTTTCTTTTTTTTATGGCATTTCGCAGTTCAGCCTACGAGGTTGGCTTCTGCTTAAACCGGACTATCCTGTGGGTGCCTTGTGTGTAAAACCTCCAGCCAGGGCATAACACTTATAAACTAGGCGACAACACGCTAAGTACATGCCCTGCGGGGAACGAGCCTCGGCTTAGGTCTGCTGGGGGAGGGCAGCAAAGGGCCAGTCTGGATCTGAATGATAACACTTCCCTAACTAAAGCACGGTATGTATAGCTTACTCTATGCAGTTTTGTTTGATATCGGTCTTTGAAGGCAGACATATTCGGCAGGCTCGGCAGTGTTTTGGGCCAATATTATTTCTTACACAGGTCAATCAGCACCGAAATACGAGCACTGTAAGGTATATGTGTCACCTAACAACAAAGTAAGTATTGACTATTTTAAATCCATGATGCTGATGCATAGCCAACCCGATTACGAGAGAAAAATATATAGGGTGACTGGTAATTAGTGACCGATACTTAAGAGCGTTTTACCTTACCGCTTTTCATACAAACTTTCAAGTCGTTATTTTCCAAAATGACTGAGGAGAGAGAGGCACGGAGGAAACTCGGTATGTAATTCATGGTCACCCATCTCCAGACCGACCTTGGCAAGGGCGGCTTATCCTTGAAGATCGAGGCTGTAATGCTGTTATTATTTAACAACTATAAAAATAAAAGAATATATTCCAATGTAAAATTTAATACCAGGCTCTGTCCACAAAATAATTTATGACTTCAACACAAGTCAATTTGTTTTAATAATAAAAAAAAAACATGTGTTGGACAACAATGTCATAGTCAATACAGCATATACAAAATCATAATCGGCTAAAATTAAAATCACACAGCTTAAACTTACTGATTATTATTTATACAAAACTTAAAACGAAACGTTACAGTGGGGAAGAACAAGCTTAATTATTTTAAACATTAATTTCTGTATAAAATTCAATACTATACACACAACATTTATAAAATAAAATAAAGTATGTATATTTTTCGTTTTTTATTATTTTTTTTATTTACACCAATTTCTTATAAAAACGTTGGTAAGAGGTATTTTTAACATTTTCGTCACAATTTTAGTGTTTTGTGGCATTATAGATTATTTTAATTTTATAGCTCGGTGGAAATTGCTGTTTATACAGCGTGGTATGATCGCATGACAAAGTAACTGATATTCCAAGCGAGTTCGCACAGAGTAAATATATAGAACAGAGTACCGGGTATAGAGTAGAAAAACAGTATAAATACAGCTGAGTAAAGAATAATTCAACCAGTTTGTCGGTATAAATATTTACAAGATTAAAAGACGGTAAATAAACAAATATGTAAGTGGATCATGTAAAAACAAATAAATAAAATGTACATGTTGAAATCTCATATATACGTGTCGAATTAATATTCAGTCTTAGCCATTCTCACTGTTCACTGATGTCAAATCTTAAAAGTATATGTCAGATAGAAAAAAAACCACGGCAGAAGTGAAACTTTTTTTCACACTATAGACATTTAACTAAAAATTTTTGGGAGCGCCTTTCACTTTATCCCTTCTCCGCGGCCGACCGTCACGCGACATGCAACACACAGACGAACAAGTTTGAGACGATGTAATAAAAGTTTCACTTTAATAATATGTTTCAGGGAAGCTTTATCTTACAGATAAGCCAAAATTCATAGAAATTTTTGTTCAAACATTGACGTCCAATAGACGCATTATTGTTTGTAATGCGACAAAAAAGAGAAAAAAGGAATCATTTACTTTTAAGTTATAACATCAGTGAACTAGCATCAAACATTGAATAATTCTGCATAATCGTGCATCAACTAAATATAAACATGATATCTATAGCGCTCTTAACATTATGCTAATTAAGCTCCTTTTACTGTCAAGTTAAAGCAAGTTCAAATTTCTCGCATTTGTTTACCTTATCGTCTGCAATTAGGCCCATGGTTGGCATAAAAAATTCTGACATCACGGGCTTAACAACACGATAAAGAAAGTACTACGCGCGGATCGTCCGGAACGCGGATGATCCGCGTTCGGACCGTGCCCCAGGAGACCTAGACGTAAAGTGGATCAAGCTTCAGAGCTGAAATTAGGACAATTTAAAAAGCACGCTATAGCATACTTGCTTCAATAAAATACACTTCAACAAAATTAATACTTCAGGGGCATGGAAAACAATAACCATACATTAATAAAATATCAAATTTATCTAGAACTATCTATTTATATATTCTATCTAACATTTATGACTCTTGTCTGTTGACATAGAAATTAAAATAAAATTATATTTCTTCGTATGTGTTTGACTGCAAGGATTAGTTTAAATTGCACTCTTCACACAATTTTAGAAATAAATCGTTTATTTGATCTATATTAGCCTAGATGAGGCAGTCAAATGGTGCTGTTTTTGTCAAAGTATATATTGCCTGATATTATTGCACATTTAAAAAGTAACGAACAGCAATAGGATCACTTAAACCTGCTTTTTGGTAGACAGTATTTAAAAATCAACCTTATGCGTACTGATTTTATGGTCTAATGTTCTAAAGCCTATATTTTACAATGGACACTTATGCGCCGTGGAGTAGTAGACCCAAAACTAAAGTCTTCGTCAAACCACAAGCACACGTCATGTGACTCTTATACCATTGACATAAGATTTAAATTGTAGTTAAAAAAAAACAAAGATACCATGACAAAAACAGCACGTTTCTTGAATATGAGGTCTAATTTGATTAGCTAGCAAAACACCGCAGTCGTGACGGGTATGGTCACCAAACATTTATTAAACAAAAACGTATTTGATGATATTTTTGGAGACAGTGACTGGGACACCAAAGTGAAAATGGTTACCACGTATTCTGCAGTCATCATCATCATTAGCCTAAAATGTTCCCACTGCTGGGACACAGGCCTCCTCTATATGAGAGGGAGAGGGCGGTAATCCCCCACGAGGGCCCAGTGCGGGTTGGTCACATGTCTTCGAGTCATTGGACATCTCCGATTTTCTCACGATGTTTTCCTTCACCGTTTTTTGAGAGCAGCGGTGATGAAACAAATTACACAAAGTAATGCGCCTGAGTGGGTCCGAACCCACGGCTTATTGCTTGTAAGTCGGGGCTGCCACCACTGGGCCACCGCTGCTCTCCAGCATATTACCATTCTGAGTTCCTATTCAAATTTTTCATCAATTTTTTTTTAATCTGTTGTTCCATTTTGACTGTGTAGGTATTACACTTTTGTAGGATATAGCTGTTTTTTTAAGAATAATTTACTGAATAAATGGTAAAAGCGTTCGCCTCCGTGTCCTTCCACTCTGTATTGTAGTATAGTCTGTATTTTATTCACTTTTGTGCAGTACAGCTAGCTAATGAAACTCGACCTTGTATAACATGTTCCTATGATATAATTTAGAATAGCAGTGTTACGGGCTACGCAGTCTGGCACTATGTGCGACGCGGCTCCGTCTGTGGCGTGTAGGGAGGAGACACCCCACAGGTACCAACATCACTTACTTGACGACGGCTGGCCGCGTTCTTCTGTAAAGAAGAGAGAACTTTGTTAATATCTGCATAGACTTTTCCCAGCTATGTTGTGGTCAGGTTCCAGTCTGACCTACACAACCTATTTAGTACTGGGTAATACAATACCCCTTGGTAAGACTGGTTGTCAGACTTTCGGGCCACTGACTTCCTGTAAAGACTGCCTAAGGTCTACAAATGACCCCCCCGTGGCCCCCGGCCACTGTAGGCGCGAGCCTGTGGACGGTGAGTAATGGGCTAGCTCACCGTCCGTCCGTCTCATGACGACAGGCCGTGTCGACGGCGCGTACGTGTTCCACGCGCGCCTCAAGGAGATGTCAGCAAACAGGAAGGGGCCCGAGAGGACCGATGCCTGCCAGGGCTGCGGGTTGTTCGAAAGAGATACCGCGGCCCTGGAACACAAAGGGCGAAGAAGGAACATGGGTGGGTTTTAGTCAGTACAAGTCTGACACTGCCTTCCCGCTCCGCCCAGAGCGGGAGAAGTCATTTGATGATTTCCCATCCGCAAAAAAAAAAAAAAAAAGGTCTACAAATGACGGCCGGGACCAAAGGCTTAACGTGCTTTCCGAGGCACGGAGAAAACTTGGTATCTAATGGGCGGTCTCCCATCCACGGACCAACCTAGGCACGTGGAACTTAAAATCCTAGACTGAAGATCGACCTAAGCGGCTTTTATTATTTAGCCACGAGTTTCTCTGAGTAATCCAAAATTTCTGCTTATTCTACTGGAAATATGGCATATCTAACAAACACGAACTATCCAAAAATCTACGCAGAAACTTCTCTAGAGAGAAGCATTAAATTATCGATTTTACTGTCTAACAAAACAGTTTCACTTCCTCCTCGACTCGCACATATGTATAAATAAATCAATGTTTACAAGACTAGTTTACTAAATAAACAGACCTATACTAAACAACCATAAAGTGCACATATTAACGATCTATGAGCAATAGGATAAAGTCAAGTGTGTACCGGTTTAATACTGGTGCAATTGACTAGATACACAAGTGAAGCATTTTCCTGCTTTCGAGCGCGCGTGTGTTTTCCTTGTAAATGCAACGCAGTAGGTGTTGCAATTTGAAGATGTTTTATGATGGCTGTTTATTTTATACTGTGTCGGACTTTTTGAAAAGATTACTGGTTCGAAACGTAATCAACGCTGAAAATTATGAGAAATTAGTGCAAGATTTACATCATTTTTCTATATACATCTATAAAAATAAATAAAATTGTAGTGTCTGTTTGTAATATTAGATTAACCGCTTTTTACTACACGCATATGAATGTATATAGGGTACATATACCAAAATATATTTTTTTACTATTTTTGTCTTCTGTCTGTCTGTTTGTTCCGGATAATCTCTGGAACGGCTGGGCCGATTTTGACGGGACTTTCACTGGCAGATAGCTGATGTAATAAATAAGGAGTAACTAAGTAACTAAAAGTAATGAAAGTATACCTTTTCACATACTAAACGAATTTCGATGTTTGGTACACATATGGACTATGCCCTTGGTAAGGATCCTTTTTATCCCGCTGGTTCGTCCCTGGAGTATTATTTCCGACCTCCACGCGGTCAAAAAGTAGTGAATTATAACGAAACTTCTGTTTATTTTAAAATTGAAGTAACTAATTTCTAGTTATGTTTATTACATTTTGTAAAAAATCCGTGCGCTTATAGACTAATATATAAGGACATCTAAACCAGCTAATAACATCCTATGACGCATTATTTGATTGACGCAATTAAAATTTTCAAGTAATTATCGCGTAACTTATTTGATTGATACGTACCATAGCGTAAATGACGTATGCATGTACGCGAGTAAAAATGTTTTCCTCATTTTTCTTTCTATTAATAAGTATTATTTATAAATTTGAAGTAGTGTATGTTTGAGCTCATATTCCTTTGTTTTTAGAACTATCTTTAAAAAAAACATTGCTCCGCATTAGTTAATCCTGTACCGTGGGTATGTTTACAAACATTTAAACTCACAGACATAAACAGCCAGACCCGGAACAACTATCTGTGTACGTGTGGCTGTTTGTGTGTATTTGTTACGTACAGGAATCGAACCCGCAACATGCAGCGCAGCAGCCAATCGCTCAGCCACTGGGCCAACCACGTCAAACACAATACTTAATAAATTATTTCATTTGAAAATGTTTACTCAATTAGATACGGTCCCTTTACGGACGGAATAAAGTAGCTACCAATTTTTACATATTTGCTAAATATTGAACAAAAAATGTGTGTGTGTGTTGTTTAAATCTAATCAGATTTTGCTATTATTCCCACAAGGCTGTAAATATGGAAACTTTATTGCCTGTAAAACATTACCACAGCATATTTTGTGTAAAACTATTCCTTAGTAAAAATATTGATTACCTACTTATTTTATAGGAACGGGATGTTATTTTATAAGTATTACATAAAATGATGGTAAAGGTTTTTAACTGTAAGGGAGGATGCCCATTATCGGTCCTAAAAAGCTCAACAATAAATAAAAATATCAAATCATGATAATTTGAAAAGACTACTGTCTTTTAAAAATAAAATATCAAATCATGATAATTTGAAAAGACTACTGTCTTTTCAAATTATCATGATTTGATATTTTTTCATTTTTGTTGTTTATGTATAATATATATATGTATAATAGAAACTTGAGATACTCGTATCTATTTAATGATAACATTCACATCCATTCATTATATTAACAGTTCCATTTTCCACTTCAATCTTACAAAACCGGCCAAGTGCGAGTCGGACTCGCGCACGAAGGGTTCCGTACCATTATTTATATAAACGAGCTAAACACTTATCTAATGGGAGCCCACTGAAATATTTACTTTATTCTGTTTTTAGTATTTGTTATAGCGGCAACAGAAATACATAATCTGTGGAAATTTCAACTGGCTAACCATCACGGTTCATGAGATACAGCCTGGTGACAGACGGACGGACGGACAGACGGACAGCGAAGTCTTAGTAATAGAGTCCCGTTTGACCCTTTGGGTACGGAACCCTAAAAAAGGAAAAAGAATGTGTGATCAAAGATACTTACTGTAGTTTCGTAGGGCTTCCTCCCTTTCGTGAGCGTCAAAGTACCACAACGTGATAGCATATCTGGAAAATGCAAGCACGGTGGTCAATATAACATTGAGACATTGTGTTATTTATTGTTTTATCGGATACATTTCCTGGAGTGTGCTTTGGACAATACACAATCTAATTCCCCCATCACCATTCTATCATCGGACGAGCAGATACGTCGAAGCGTTACCGTTATATGGTTGAAGTTCCGCGAACCCGAACAAAGCGCTTTATTTCCACATTTATTGTGCAAACCGCCAGTCTGTGGAATTCAGTTCCGGCTTCTCTGGTTCCCTGATCATTATAATCTGGAACTCTTAAAAGTTCGAGCGAATCGGGTTCTTCTAGGCAAGCTTTCTCCTCCCTAGGCTGCATCATCGCTACAAATCAGGCAAGTTGCGACTTGCAGCCTTTCTAATTTATTTAAAAACTAGCTGTCCGGCGCAACTTCGTCTGCGTGACATTTTCCCCGTTTTCGCAACATTTTTCATTGCTGCTCCGCTCCTATTGTTCGTAGCGTAATGATATATAGCCTATGTCCTTCACCAGGTTGAAATCTATCTTCTTGCCAAATTTCATTAAGATCCGATCAGCCGTTTAGTCGTGAAAAGGTAACAAACAAACAAACAAACAGAGTGACATTCGCATTTATAATATTAGTATGGATAATTAAACCCCAGGAGTAAATCAAATTATAGTCATCATCTGCCTAGCCTACCTAACTATGTTGGGTTCAGCTTCCAATCTAACCCGAAGCAGCTGAGTACCAGTATTTTACATGGAGCGACTGCCTATCTGGCATCCACAACCCAGTTAGCACTAGGTAATACGATACCCCTTGGTCAGAATGGTTGTCAGACTTTCGGTCCCCTGACTACCTGTAACGTCTGTCAAAGATCTACAAATGACAGCCGGGACTAACAGCTTAACGTGCTTTCCGAGGCACGGAGGAAACTCGGGTGGTCACTCATCCATAGACCAACCTAGGCAGCGCGGTTTAAAGATATCGTGGTAAAAGAACATTTAATTGTTTTGCTGACCTGGTGCTGTAGGCAGGTTGAACCTCGTGCGGATTCCGTCTATCTGACCAGAAGAACAGCATCCTGTCGAAGATCGGCGCTATGTCTGCTACTTGATTCGTACCTTCAGGGAATACTCTGTGGACATTATAGACACAACTTAGTATTGTGAGGAAATGTTTAAGTAAAAAAAAAATTATTATCAGGATAAGGATAAGGTTTGTATATAAGAAAATTTAAGGTCGGTAGGTAAGATAGGTGGGGTAGGGCAGGATAGGTAGGTAGGGTAGGCGGTTCGTAGGTAAAAGTGCATTGCAACGCATGCCGGGTACAGCTATAGTTACATATATAAATAAAAGTAATTTACCTGAGCAATCCCCCGCACCGTTTGACGTCCCAGTCGAGATTCAGATAGTATATCGCGGTTATGCAGCGGCCATCTTTGTTGGGGTTGTCCACGTGCTTCACGTAGTGACTGCCCGAGCCTGGGTAACACGCGACCATCGCCTAATGGACAACATAAACGAAAATTAGAAATTATAGGTACCAGTCACGCTATTATTTACTCCTCCTTTTTCTTTCATTAAGAATTTAGTAAACATGGATCATTTTTCAAAAATATATTGAACTAATCCGTGGAAAGAGGGAAGGGAGTTCTTGCCCTGCAAACGGGTGAGACACAAACGGATATATGAATAAGAACTCGGCTATCATTGTGCCGATTGTCGTTACGGCCAATGGCCTGATTGCTAAAAGCCTCGACGAACATCTGTCGAAGCTCTCACTTAGCAGTTAAATCAAGAGCCAGATACAGAAGGCAGTACTAGTCGATACGGCCCGCATTGTGAGGAGGTTCCTGTTTCTGTAGCCCTAACCACCAGTAGCTTGGACCCTGCTCCCGACACCGGTATAGAAACCTGTTTTTTATAGTTTTATATGCTTTTTGTTTTTGAGACATATTTATAAATGTAAAAAATGAGATGAAAAATGAATAAAGGACATAATAATAAATAGTGTACTCCGTGTTCTGCCTCTATGACGTAATCCCATTGGAGTCATATCATTTTCCTCGTTTACGGTAACCCATATTACCACCCCCAGAATTTGACAGGGCCTCGCTCATAAAGGAGGAAACAAATTAAGCCATTACAGAGAGTGATAAAATTAGTCCTACCGTGCATATTCACACAGAATAGTATTCTACAGAAGGTCAGGTCAGTCATACAGTGTGCGAAAACAACGCAGGCACACATAAAAGCGTATTACAGAGATCTCAAACAAATGCCAGTCGCGAGTGCGCTTGCAGTCGCTGTACTTGAGTCTGTATTCCATATATAAATACATACAAGTATCGGAAATTAAATTGCAAATGAAAATGTCCGTTTTTGCTTTGTTTGAAACAAACTTTCTGTACTGTTCTGTGATATAACTAAACTGCCACCTACGTATTCCTTATGCTGACTCATATGATATGATTGTAAACATATGCATGGCACGTGTATGATATACTTTCTACGGTACTTGATAAAGTAAAATTTATAATACTCCATGAAGTATTCTAGCATTCCATCGTGACAAAAACTTGGTTTTACTGATGCACGTTGGACCAATTATGTAAAATATATGCTAAACTGGCTGTTGCCCGTTCGCGTGACATTATTATAAAAATATTACCTCCCTATTTGAATCGGATTTTGTTAACAATTTCAGTGGCTTTTTTTGCATGGAACCCTAATTCTTTCTAAATAAAAGTAGTGTAAGTTTCTCTTTATAACAGCGTATATCAGTTATCTGCTGGCAGATAGCTGATATACGCTGTAACGCTTCAAATTAAAATCTGTCTAGCCGTTTCGGAGATTAGACGGAACAAACCGACGGAAAGACAGACAAATGAAACTGATGTTTCTTTTTTATAAGGACCGTATATAGGTTCTTTTTCATATGTGTTCAATAAAAAGCTGTTTGAATTTTAAACAGACAATTCATTTTACCAATTTGTATAGATAGATTGCTGCATAGTAGGATTTATTTGATGAATGGCAGATTAAATAGAGACAAAGTAGATTAATTTATGCACAGCAGATTTGATCTGATCTAAGAATCATACGTATATTTATAACAAAAAAAAACTACGAACAATAGGTACTGACAAACCAGTATTTTAAAAAAACAATTACACGTAGGTAATCCAACTTGGATTGCAAACATAACAAAAAGCAAATACTATAAGCGAGCACACATTATCTTGAGCAATTAAAAGTCTTAAGTGCGTATTGGAATATCCATGTAGATGAAACAGCGAAGCCGTCATTATTATTTACTCTTAATTAATGAATCATAAAATTGAGGAAAAATATTTAATCAAAACATAACGGATCTAGGACTGTCTGAGATAGACGAAAACAGAAATAGAAGCCAAAAGTCCAAAAGCATTTTGGCTTGACGATTAAAAATTGCTTTATTGATGGAGATTCATAGATAACTTTGCAATGGAATGTCAATAAATGTGGTGTTTCCACAGAGAATTGGTCACTTAGAGGTTTACGTAGTCGTCAACGCTGCTTGAGGTTAAGTGATGATTAGGTACAGTACCATACATTTTTGACCTTTAAAAGTCTAGCCATTTTTATCCATCTTAAATGAAAAACCCTACAATATCATGATCCGTCTGTACTGGGGACCTACCCAGGCCAGGCGGATACGATGGATGAGAATGGCTAGAGGCTAGATAATCCTGCTAAAGCGGCTATATTTTAGGACTCCTGTTGTTGCATCTTTCAGGAACTGATTTCAGGAACTGAGGTTTACACAGAAGTAAGGTAGGCTAATGTGTTCCACGCGCGCCTAGAGGAGATGTTAGCAAATGGGAAGGGGTCCGAGAGGGCCGATGCCTGCCAGGGCTGTGGGACTGTTCGAAAGAGGTACCGTGGCCCTAGAACACAAAGAGCTAAGAAGGAACATGGATGGGTTTTAATCAGTACAAGTCTGAAACTCCCTTCCGCTCGGGAGGGGTCATTAAATGTTTTCCCATTCGTAAAAAAAAAGAAGACATCGCCAAATTCTGGGCCAGTTCAATTTAGATTGCCATCGACACGGTAAGTGTTTTTTTTTTTTATGGGAATTTTGACAGGTGTCAGTGATTGGTAGGCAAATCACGTGCGAAATATTAACATTGCTACGCGCCTAGAAGACATTAAAGAATTGAATGGATAGCGCGATGGGTGGTCCTATTCAGTATGAGCTACTTATAGAACTAAGTTCTTTAATAGTCGATTGAGGTAGGCCTATTCATGTTATTGCCAAACTAGTGGTAAGTTTTGGCAGCTTGAATATGGATGTGTTGGTTAACTGTTGTGTTCAAATAATATACAAGGTGTTGTTTTGCATCCTCGTCAAATTCAAGGAGGTAACTGTGCTCATGATTCTCGACCCGAATCAATAATAAAATGGGTGGGTGTTTTTTTATTTACTTAACTCGGTAAGTGTGAAACACCCGTGTTTTAAACGCGGCCCGTCTGATCCTCGCCCTATAACCGCGCTTTCACACATACAAACACTCTAAACCACGTTAAAGGGGTTATACATTAAATACTGACAAACTTAAACAACCAAAAAAATCCATGTTTATTATTAATAACTAGGTACCGTAATTTTAATTGATTATATGTCTTTTGAGACCACCTCCTAAATTTTGACGAGCATGCAAAACAACACCTTGTAGAATGCACAATACCTACTGGACACCTCAACAGGTTTTTGTAAGTTTATTTAATAGTTTTAATTCTAATTATGTATTTTTAGTTGGTTTTTAGGGTTCCGTACCCAAAGGGTCAAACGGGACCCTATTACTGAGACTTCGCTGTCCGTCCGTCTGTCACTAGGCTGTATCTCATGAACCGTGATAGGTAGCCAGTTGAAATTTCTACAGATTTTGTATTTCTGTTGATGCTAAAACAACAAATACTAAAAACAGAACAAAATAAATATTTAAGGGGCTCCCATACAAAACAGTGATTTTTTTGCTCGTTTTTATAAATAATGGTAGGTTTTTAAATTGGTCAAATTAATTGACCTCTCTTTAAAAAAATACAGGATTTAGTTGGTAGAATGGTTATACAGTTTTCAAAATACATACGTAAACTCGCGACTTTTTCTCGTAGGGGAAAGCAGAAACTACATTAAATAGTTTTTTTTTTTAAATAGTGCAGTGGTATTTAAAGAAAAAAAACCGAATGACTGAAAAAACCTATATTTATCATCAGAGAGATTACCTTTATATGTTTATTTATGTATGTTCTTAGAATGTTTACAAAATGGTATTTCCGTAAACACAAATACGCAATACCAAAGCGTGCCAAATTATCAAGACCAGTATTATCAGTACGTCTACCATGAGTTGTCATAGTTAGATCGCTTGACGTAACTGCAATAGTTCCGTCAATAAGCAAATACTATAGTTAGCTTTTTCAATGTTACCATGAGCTGTGTTGGTGCTTACTACCAAATTCTAAGCAAATGAAGCCCAAACTTGCAGTCGCTGTAGTTTAGTTTACTACACGGTGACGTAGGATAGATAACTATAGTGACTTATACTGCGCATTTTAGTACCCAACTATCCGCTAGAGGCGCTTTAAAAGTTTTCATACATTGTTTTAACTACAGACGCTAGCGAGTATAGATTGTTAAAACTCATATTATAACTTATTCTACGCGTAAAACTACATAAATTTGAATCTTTATTAGTTCTAGAAAGTTCAGTAGGTTTCAGTTATAAGGAAGTACCTAGTTTCATACAATGTTCGCAATTTCAGAATATAAACATCGCCCTTTCTCCACAGAAACTAAAACTGTTACTTATTACAATTTTCATATTAAAAAACAAATAGTAAATGTTTTTGGATATACAGGATGTTTTTTTTTAATGCTGTAGAATTCAGTCCTATTAATCATAACTAGATGCAATGGCAAAGAACTTGTTCCTTTATTTGAATTCTGGACAAATGTCATATGGGTGTTGACTTTACAGCCGTTATCCTTAACCTATCTTCAAGTCCACAATCAATATGGCCGCCTATCCATCTGTAGGTAATCGAATGAGACAGTAAAATCATCTGTTTTTCACAATAGATCACTACTGTTACAATAGATAACGGAGATGTTTTTTATTTATTATGCTTGGCAGAGTGCGCTGTTGGTTGATTTATGTGGTAATTGTGTGGTTTAGTGATCATGAAGAAGTTTTTATTATTCCACTATGGGGACAGTTCTTACTTATCCAGTACTAACTGGTTTGTGAAGGTCAGATAGGCAGTCGCTCCATCATCATCTGCCTAGCCTTTTCCCAAATCATGTTGGGGTCGGCTTCCAGTCTAACCGCATGCAGGTCAGTACCAGTATTTTACATGAAGCGACTGCTTTTCTGACCCCCACAAGCCAGTAACTGGGTAATTCGATACCCCTTGGTAAGACTGGATGTCAGACTTTCGGCGTCTGACCACTCGTAGCGACTGCAATCACTGCAAAGATCTACAAATGACAGGCGGGACCAACGGCTATCGTGCTTTCCGAGGCACGGAGGAAACTCGGTATGTAATTATAGTCACCCATCAATGGACCAACCTAGGCACGCACGGCTTAACCTTAAAGATCGACCCGTGCGGCTGTTATTATTTAGCCACGAGCTCCTCCTCAGCTCTAGCAGTCGCACTATTTAAAATAATGGTATTCAAAATTAATTTAGACTTGCCGGTTAGACTGGAACCCGACCAACATAGTTGGAAAAAGGCTAGGCTAGATGGTGATGATATTATGGAGACACGTTTTTTTTTCGGGAAAATTGTCTTAAAAACGTACAATGAACTCTTTAGTCAGTTTGCTGTGCATCATGACTTGATGCACTACCTACTAGTTGGAGTGCTGACTCTTAAACGTTGGCTGCAGTTAAAGGTATGTATGTGGCGTTTGTCAGAAACTTCGGCGCAACTTGGGAGGAGGCTCAAGAGTCGTATTCCACACTAGACTGCGATAAGATAAATTGACTGATACTTCTTTTATGTGGTTTTTGCCTCACCTGGTGGCAAAGTTTTTATGCCGCCCATGGGCCTCTGACTTGGCTTTGCGTCGAGAAATATCTCACACGATGTTTTCCTTCACCGAAGCCACTAATAATTATTCAATACGATGAACCCGAAAAATCAAAGGTGCGTACCCTGGGTTCGATCTCGTGATTTATTACTTGGCACTCGACGGTCGCACCACTAGGCTATCACATTTTTTTTATTGGTTTATATTGCATGAGAGCCTTTAAAAATGCACCTTGATGCCTCATACATGTTCCAGGAGGTACCTGACGTACAAAACAAAACTGATTAATGAAATGCGAATTCTCCAGTTCGGCGCCGAAGCACTTAGCCTGCCGATTTTATTATCAGCAGACGGTACTAAAAGGCTACTCAACTACGTGCAACTTTACCAGCATAACTTGAGACAAGACGGTGGCGCTGCTAGCTAAGTAAAATGTTATCCACCTGTCATATTCAGTACTTATCAAACGTAGTTCCAAATTCCACCACGTCTCAAGATATGTTGTTCTAGTCATTCAACTTTTATTTATAAGAGTCTATCAAGTGGGTCAGATAAGAACGTATCGAGTTTACGGTTGTTATTATATTTGTAGATTTGGCGAACGGTTTGGATGAAGTTCAGAGTTGAAACCACAACTTCAGAGTGTCAAATTGAGATGGTCTATGGCAGCTTTTTTTTTTTTTACGGACTTTAGTTTAGCAGCTTTAGTTCCAGATCAGTTGTCAGAGAAAAGATGACAGACTTCCAAAAAAACACTTAAAAAAGTGAAAAATAACTTTACTTTCGGAAGCCGGTGACTTTGTTTGTTACATTGAATTTATTGTCGCCGACTTCCGATGATTCCGACTTCTGATCTGATTTTAATGATTATAATTCTGTAAACACAGGCGTATTACGGCCGCAAATAATATTAAAAATATAAAATAAAAAAAACACGGGCTGCCCTGGTGTTTCCACCTTGAAACTTTTTTAGGTTTCCGTACGCATTACTGAGACTTCACTGTCCGTCCGTACGTCCGTCTGTCACCAGGCTGTATCTCATGAACTGTGAAAGTTAGCCAGTAGAAATTTCTACAGATTATGTATTTCTGTTGCCGCTATAACAACAAGTACTAAAAAAAGAATAAAATAAATATTTACGTGGGCTCCCATACAAAAGTAATTTATTGCTCGTTTTTATAAATAATGGTACGGAACCCTTCTTGTGCGAGTCTGACTCGCACTTGGCCGGATTTTGTTTATAATTCAGTTAGTAAGAAACGTAGGCAAAACATTCTGTTTTCGTGGTAAGTTTTCCTCAGCCTATTTGAAGGGGTCAAGTTCAATACCTAACTCGGTTTTCCCATAATAGCTAGCACGAACAAAAGAAAGAAAATAACGTCCATCGATTATATTACCATTTAAACAATTATTTTCTCTATAACGGTGTTAATTAAGATCATTTTAGAATGACATAAATATGTTGTTGTTTTTCCAAAAAATACTTAGATGTGTGTGTGTTAGAACCGTGAACGCAGATTATGTTCATGCCTACATCAAAAGAAGTACCTAAAATAATACTACGATTGGGTATTCCCCGCGAGCGAATCATCTGGTTTTGTTGTGGCTTTCAATACTATAAATATTTATTAAACAGGTACTACATTATTTTTGTTGTGTGGCTGTTTCGGACATAACTGTACCCTAGTACCTATATGAACCTACAGGATGTAACATAATAAGGGCAATGCCTTTTAGGTGCTGATTAAGAGCAAAGACCATTAAACGGGACAACATTCAACTTCCTATACAAAATATCGCATCAGCTGACGCAATCATAATGAAGAGTCTAATTTGATGGTCTGAATCACCACCTAAGAGGTATTGGGCTTCGTTACACCCTGTATATGAATTGGACTGAACTTGGTCATCAATTTATTAATATACAGGGTGTAACGGAAAGGGTATATACATACTTAAGGGTGTGCTACAGACCATCGAACTGAACATGGTTATCATCATAAAACAAGTTTTTCAGTGAAAAAATTATCTGCTGCCCCATACAAAATTGCAATACCTATTCGACCCAAATGTATGGGCCAGCTGATATTTTTTTCGCTATAACGATGTTTGTCCGATTGAGAAACATGTTCAGTTTGATGGTCTGTACTCTGTAGCACACCCTTAAGTATGTATATACCCTTTCCGTTACACCCTGTAGATACTATAGTTCTAATACTTTTATATGTTTATTTAGCGACTAGTCCCAGCTTCTTATGGCGCCACAAAAACGATCTTATCTTCGAAGCTGGAACCAATCACACACATTCATTTACAAAATTTCTGTGACATCGGTTCGGTGTTTTCGGAGATTAAGTATGATTATTAAGTCCGCTTATGTACCACTATTGTACATGAAGTTTAAATAAATAAATAAATTATTACAATTTGCGTGAAGTTTTATTATATATTAAGAAGATAATGTAAGAAGTTTTAGATTTATAAGTTTATAACTATGCATTTAAGGTGGAAGCGACAGGGTAGCCCGCGATATTCAAATTTTCTCGCGTTTTTTGTCAATGTTGCATGTTGATTAAAATATGATTCGCGGCCGTAACAAATATGGCTTTACATAGTTATAATCATTAATATTATGAATGCAGCCCTTTTAAGTTAATTTAATCCCATTAAATCACTATTTCATGAAAAATGCATTCAATGGGATTAAATGACAGAGTTGTAATGATGATTTTAATTACTATAATTCTGTAAATACATGCGTATTACGGCAAAAAATAAAAAAAAATACAAAAAACGTAGGAAAATTTATGCTACTCTTGCGCTTCCACCTTAAAAGACTGATTACAAAATAAATAAGTAATTAAAATAAATACAAAAGTACTTACAACAACAGACACTGATCACACTGAGTGCCATTGTAAATATCAATGTTTCAGTTACAATTATTACTTTTATTTGTAAACACTGGAGAGATTATCATTTTATTGTGTAAGTATCTATTTATAAATTAAACAAAGGTTAAACCGCTAATCCTTTACGATAGCATACAGTAAGCTGGGTCGAGGTCTGATACCCAATCAATGTCATTTATTTCCTGATCTCGAAGCACGTGCGCATTTTTTGAATGTAGAATGTTAGATCAGTTAAAAATATAATAAACATACAATTTTTTCCTGACGACGCCATGGAGTTTTTATAAGTAGGTACCGCCATCTGGGGAATAATGGCGAAATTGATGGCGCTGGCAAAGCTTGCACCAAGCATCGTGATTGGTTGAAAATCTATAAATGTTATTTTATATTCGAAAATAAATTTACCACATTGGTCAGATTGGGACTTAGCTATAGACACGCCATCTACAATAAACTTTGGGACACCTTCCCCATAAAATGTCATGCAGAATTTTTTTTTAATTCTGTTGTTTTATTTGTGTAGTTTTTTTATGTTTTTTTTTTTTTAAATGAGTGGTAAAATTCTTTTTCTTTTTTTCTTTTCTGAATTTTAGAGCACTGGAAAGTTGAAGTAAATTCTAGTGCTTATTCGAAAATGAAACCATTTACAATTTTCACACATCATAAAATTAATATTTTACTGCACGCACGTTCAAATTCTAAGAGACACTCACCATTTGAACAATGGTGGTTCTCTTCAAACACATGTATTTATTGATAAACATTATGATGATTCAGTAAACTACGTGACCGAATGTGTTGGATTTTAAGAGTGAGCAACCTATAATGAATCAACTGAGATCAAGGTATAGTATGTGGCCAAGGATTTTGTTCCCTGCTTCTAATTAAGTAGGTCAGGTTGTGAACTGGGCCTAAATTTGTGACATTGAAACTAGGTAGGGTAAATTTAGAGAATTTTTTACTGATATGAAGTAATGGGGTGAGGCCTTTGCCCAAGATGGGGACAATAACGGCTAATAAAAAAAAAAGGTATTATTGAGTTCTCCAGAAGTTGTTAGAACAGAATCGCTTTTGCCGAACAGTGGGACAGTACGTTCCAAACATCATTATTTATTCAAGACTGGCTTATGCCCACTGCTTCGCCCGCGTTTTTTCGGTTATTGTCCCGCGGGATCACACTACCGGGATAAAAAGTATCCTTTGTGCTATTCCAGACTATTATCTATCCCTGTGCCAAATTTCATCCAGATATATTCAGTAGCTTTTACGTGAAAGAGTAAAAAACATCCATTCATCCATACTTACAAACTTTCGCGTTTATAATATTAGTAGGATATGCAAAAAGAGTGTTTGCTTACAAAGCAGGAACCAACCAGACGGATGTTAAAATATAAAACAAAATATTTAAATTATATATATTCTAGTTAGCTAAAAAGCTTTCTGTTGTCAAATCACCAACATTCCAACCTTCCGACAACCGAATAAAAAATCGCAAATAGTTTCTGTGCAAATTGAACGCTTTCAGAGTTGAAGTCAACATTGCTGGCCAAGATACCAAGAGCTATGTCACTTCTGGAGCGGAAGAAGACGTGTATCTAATTAGACTGGTCATGTTAATCGAACAATAGTAGTTTGTAAACAGAGGGATGGCGGCGTGGGATTCGCTTACGATTCTTACTAATGTTTACAGTGTCCTCCCCCCGCACCCCGCACGCGGCGTCTCAGCCGCCATGCTACAAGTCACGTACGCAACGCCCCCACCGCGCATGCGCGGCCCGCGTTATTTTGGTTTTTATCGCGCAAACTACCGATCCCTTTGAGCGATATTACTTTTGCGAAATGATAACGATAACGTTGCGCAGAATAGATTTCTAGGTGGCTCTGTTTGTGGAGTTTGCTAAGGTACTAAGTTATTATTTTTTGGTGGGCTTTATTTTGCATGTTGCTTCTGCTAGCAATAGGATAAATAATAGCAAATTAATTTTATCAAAATAAATAAATAGTAATCTAACCACAGCGTGCTGTTAACCTATTTATCACAGGATTTAACATAGGTAGGTAGGTACTGTATTTATTGTATTTTTATTACCTAATCTATATTTTGCAATTTGCGTGCTTACTCCGAGTTTAGAACTGCAAAATATTCACGACAGGTGAGCAATTTATCAAAGCGGCGCCTATCATAATAATACCTACGCGTATAACATTTGAAAAGTGACCCACTTAATGACCGCCCAAGATCGGGAGCACCGGACCACTGGGACAGTGACCCTCATACCAGCAGACGCCTGGTTTCCTGCGGAAATCTATTTATTAAGGGATATTTTGAGACAATAAGTGTATGAAATGTAGGCTACTAGTACTTTCTTAAAATTTAGTTGGAAACACAGATCAGCAAAAATGAACAGCATACTTTTATGTAAATTAAGATCTAAATAAAATTAGGTAAGTAAAGAAAATATTGAATTGGCTGAAAAACAAAACAGTAGTGCTTTTCACCAAACAAAAATGGGAGGGGGGGGGGACAGAAAACAGGAAGCCCGTTGGAGACGAGTTCAAAAATTGGAATATCAAGATATAATATAGTGATACCTGAATAGGGTAGCCAGATGGTATGACATGTCCACTTTTTACATGTTTCGTCCTCCCTTACATACTGTAAGTCCTCCTTTTTGCTAAACATCGATGACTGGTAGGTACATGCCCTGCCCTGCATTCCTACCCTGCTACATGATCAATTTTGTAACTTGATTTCATTTCTTAAATCATCAGATGAAGCATATTATAATTTTAAGTTGCACGAGCAGTGGACAGTTTACTTTAAAAGTGTTAAAAACATTGAATGTTTCTCACAACTGCTCAAGATCTGCGAGTTTTATTTTTGTATAAGCGCACATAACGTAAATGTGGAAAGGGGTTTTTCACTGATTAATACTCAGTGGAGCAAAGAGAGGAATAGACTAAGTTTGCAGTCAGTTAAATCTTTAATTCTTACTCAATACAACTTCAAAAACGTGACATGTTTTTATAAATTATTTTTTAAAAAACCAAGAACTTCTTTCCAAAATTGGCAGCTCAGCTAAATAGATTAAAATAAAGTAAAATAATATAAAAAAATTCGACTAATTTCTGAATGTCCTCCTTTTTTACAGAAAATCCTTCTTTTTAGACCCATCTGCCCTCCTTTATCAAATTATCATCTGGCAACCCTATCCCTGAAGGGTCAGGATGAGGTGCACCCTATATACCCAAGTATTAAAAGGCGAGCCTATATGAGAAGCAGTACCATTTGCGACCACAAGACTTAATAAGAAAACACTTTGCAGACAAGATCAAAAATTGGCACAATCAAGATAAGTGTTGCCAGCTGTTCAGATAAGATCTACGGCGTGGGCGCCCCAACCATAACCAAATTAAACAACCATAAATAAAACCCCGTATAACATCCGGAAACCAGTAAACTGGCATCGTATGAATGGAATGAAAATCATCTAGATAGCGCAATGTTATCGGTAGCTGATAAATCAAATAATAAATCAATTACATTATTGTGTATATAGATGTGATCTGATGATCTCACTGAGCTACTGAGGTCGGTTCACTTTGAACTTTATGAGAGCAGACTGTTAGGCGACGAGAATTATTTAATTTTTGTGAGAGAAACTATGCAGGATATCACTGAATACGTAAAACAGGTTCGATCAGGTGAGAAGCACATTTAGAGGTCCGCATTCAAAATCAAAATATTTTATTTCTCATAGGCCTACATGGGCACTTACAAAACGTCAACAAACATTGGCAGCGGGGGATCCTGGAAAGCTTATTATTTTGTAGGATCCCCGGTGAAAGTGTGGGGAGGGAACAGCGGTGTGGTTTAAGTCAGAGTCTCACAGGCCACTACGCCTCCTACAATGTGGAGGACATTCATGACGATTTTAAACCCCGGAACAAACAAAAGCTGAGAAGCACAATAAACGTCAAGTGGCCCGGACGCTTGCGGGTGATCCCATGACCAGCAGTGGACACGTTTCGGCTTGCGCGATGATCTTAAAGCTAGACATCTTACAGCTACACCCTACACTGTCTTCAATGGTGTTCTAACATGTCCGCTTTGTGCTCGGAGTTTTTTGGTCAAAGTTGGATATGCTAGCCATTTGAGAGCACATGAAAGAGTAGTAACCAAAGCTCTCGACAATCACCCCAAAAAAGCCATCGAATGCCGTCGCTGTGGCTCAAATCGGCATCGGCATGATCATCTTGATAATGGAAATTATTTGAAATCATATACGATGATTTGGTAATAGACGGGGCGGAAGTAAAATAATTATTGTGAGAAAGGATAAAGAAGATGCAGCAGGAGATAAAAATATGGTGACTCTTGCATATATCACATACATACAGTCTATACTTAGTTGATAGTACTTGAACTAGCCATAGGGTTTGAGAACTAACATAAATGTCTGAAAAATAAAGATGCAAAATTTAAACTAAAGTAATGTAACCGGCGAAAACTCAAACAATGAAGTTAATAATGAATTACAGGAAATAGCAAACATTCAAGAATAATAGGCTATCCTATCGGCTAGTTATGAATTGCCTAGTGGGTTTTATTGGGTTTATAAATTGGGACAATCTGATGCAATAGAAAACCAATAATTTCTATTAAAGTTTGCCATGGACAAGGTTGAATGAGGCTAGTTAAGTTTACAAAAAAAAAAAAACAGAAGGACGATTGAATTCATTTTTTTTTGTTGTGAGCAGCTGTTTGTTTCTATAACAATAGCCTACAAGATTTGGTGGTAGGTCAACGACAGCTGTTTCAAATAGATGAATGAAGGTTCCATTGGGCGTGTGTGTGAAGTCAATAGAACGAAATAACATAGTCTTTAACTTATTTATCTTGATGAATTGCAAAAACATCGCAACATCGAGAGAAGTAGAAGGAATTGAGGGAGGTCTTTGCCCAGGTAAGAGACAAATCAGACTAACAAAAAAAAGCTAGCAGTAAAATGGCCTCCACGAGAAGCGATACTCAAATACTCGAGCGAAGCACCCTTATTTAAGTATACTAACGTTTGGCCGCAAATCCCCTGATATGAAGCGATAATGCGGCCTAGGGAGGAGCACGCTTGCCTAGAAGAAACCGATTCTCTCGAACTGAGGAGAGATCCAGATTATAATGACCCCAGCAGTTAGCCCCCCTTATACCTTGCTAACTTGCTGCAAGCCAGTATTTTTACGATTGCATAAGCATCTCAGTACAGATAGAACTTTAACTGTTTCTTTTAAAGTTCCTTTTCCACAAGACAGTTCTGCTTTTTAGTTCCTTAGACCGGTTTTCCGTTGCACTACTACAAAGTCATTTATATTTAAATTAGTGCTATTTACAATCATATTAGAATTGTATATGTAAATATTTAACTAGCACGTGCCCACAGAAAGGATTACAATTATAATAACAGTGAATTCACCCTTGAAATCTGTCCTGAATTCCTGATTATGATGTGGTTGACAAAAATATGCCTTTTGACGCAATATAATTATTTCTGTTGCCTCGTTTGTCTAGTGGTCCTAAGCGGGGGTGCGGAGGTCTTGGGTTCGAGGGCCAACTCTGACAGTGTTATTGGGTTTTGGCAGTTGGAGCTGGAAAAACCTGGTTTTGATCCCATTTGATGATATTTAGTAGACTCGCTACATGTAACTTACGAAATGTGGGTGTTCTTCGGAAATAGCCTTCTACATTTACAGGCTTAGGAGCAGCTGGCTTGACAAATTGTAATCGTTTTCGACTTCTCGACAGAAAAAGGCAACAGTGGAGAGAGACGAGAGAGAAAAGCGAAAGACTAAGAAGGAGAGCTTTCTCCAGGAGTGAGACACGTTTCTTCTTTTTCTGGTGCCTCTCTACTTACTGGAGACTGGTCTATGTTCAGGGTTACTACAAATAAGTACATAAAAACAATTAACAAAAATATTTAGAAACAAAATCCCTTTTGTTTTAATGCTGGATCATTATATCTGATCTTGTTGACAGAATATGTTGTATTACAAATTTATATCTTTATTAAATAAAAGGATTAAGTAATAAACGGAAAGTCACCGTTGATAAAAAAAGAATGTTTGATAATTCATCAGGTGATATTCGTAATCTTACTATCAAAACAGACTCAGTACAATGGCATTTACAGCTTTACACAGTATTTGATGACAAGATTATTCCACAGACATCGTAAACGAAGGGGTTCCCTATTCACACAAGGCATGGTGAAGAATACTCATGTCAGCTACCACAAACACATCTCAATAAAACGCGCTTTTGAATTTTCAAGCTCCTTCGCTGAACCAGGCGTTCTAAATGCAACAGCGAGCTTCTGTTCAGACATTTATCTAGTTTTACTGAAGATTTCTTCGGTCGGGTAATTTAGTCAACTGCGGCAGTCCAGTCCTGTTTTATCCATGGCCATCTGCAAGTATGACTCAAAAGGCCAAAACATGCAGGATGTCAGGTATTGTTCAAAGACTAAAAGTTTTGAGTTCCTCATGTACTAGCTGTTGTTTTGCATCCACATCAAATTCAAGGAGGTAACTATGCTAAGGATTCTCGACCCGAATCAATAATAAAATGGGTAGGTAATTTTATTTATTTATGGAAATCGGTAAGTGTGAACCACCCGTGTTTTAAACGCGGTCCGTCTGATCCTCGCCATGCTTTCAAACATACAAACGATGGCAAATGTTTATTCGATAAATTTTTGTTCCCTAAACCACGTTATCACGGTTTTTCTGAAATACTGACAAACTTAACAACAAAAAAAAACGCAGCGTTTATTAATAATTAACTAAGTACCGTAATTTAAATTGATCATTTATGTCTTTTGTGACAACCTCCTAAATTTTGACGAGGATGCTAAACAACACCTTGTATAACAGAGACAAAACAACCGAGGAAGATTTAAAATTTAGCTCACCCCATCAACAACGATCGATCGAATCGCAGAAATAAAGAGAATAATAAAAAAACACGACTGTTACTGAAGAATCTCATTCAAAATTCCTCACAAATTCTAAGAAATCCAACAAGGATTACAACAAACAGATTGCCAAAACTTAGCCGTTACATCCGAGGAGGTCATCTTACGTCAGGCCTCATATAAACGAACGTGCAGTTTCGCAAGAGGCCATTATGCAACCGAAGAGAGGAACGCTTAGAATTGTTAGTCATCAGTATTATGTGGTTACGTAGGAACAGCTGAGGACCAAAACACGTGCCTAACTTGGACAGTTTTAGCTTTGAAAATGAATTAAGTTGCTGTCATTCCGTTACTTAATTCCGTCTAGTTTTTCTCAACTTACTACTTTGGGCTTTGTTTGCTCAAATTACCAAGCTATCCGAAGCCTATATAGGGTGACTAGTAATTAGTGACCGATACTTAAACACGTGATTGTACTCATGATAACAAACAACTTTCTCAAAGAAACATTTTTATACTCAATCATTTTTATGACAATGACACAACAGCCATATAAAATTAGCGCGCGTGTGCGCCTGTGACCTATCAGCTGTTAGCCGAGTGATGCCGTTCTGTCTCATTACTATCGTACCGAGCCAGTAGGCAGAGCATTCGCACAGCTCGCAACCGGTCCTGGATGCGATTCTCAGATCGGCAAGGTTTTTCAATTAGGATTTTTTCCGGTAACAGCCACGGAGTCAGGATTTATGCCCAGTTGATGGCAATGGGCTCGCCCTCTACTACATGAAACTAAAAAATAACTGGCGAAATTGAGATGTTCTATTAGTTACACCTCTGCCTAATCCTTCAAGGAGTACAGTCGTGATGTTATATCTCTGTGAAGCTACGATCTCAGCTCTAACAGTTATTCGGTGTTTCGCACCGCTCAAGCCTACAAACAAAAGTTTAGTAACGCTTTCGATTTCCACATATCATGTTTTCGACATAAATATTCTTATATTGCTAAGCAAAAAGGGACTGTGAAAGCGTGATAGTTTAGGCAAGTTTCTACTTTGGCACATGACGCATCTTGGAGTAGCACGTTCAAGCTGAATTAAAGACGAAGTAACAAAACGGTTAAATTGATTGGTTTTCCTTGTAAATTGATGATCCAATCGAAGTAAGACTTTCCATAATGTTAGGTATGACAAATGACTACTAAGGACCTCATTCGCCAAATCCGTGAGGCAGTCGAAAGATGGTAAATAGCAATAAAACTCAACCTATCACTACTTAGTACCTACTTACAGTGTCACGTTTCGAGGGAAACTAGAATCTTGATATAACAGTTGATGAAAAGCAAACATTGCATTGAATTTTAATGCGAGAATTATTAATATCGCCATACAAGTGCTAGGTTTAGCTACCTAAACAAGTTTGCATTTTTTTTTCAGATAGGCATAAGAAAAATAGCTTGGCTGCTGCCGACTGCGAATATACGAAGATTCCCGACAGGTCTAGAAGCTTACGACAGTAAAAATTTGAAGTATCTCATTTATGTCTGTAATTTTATCATCATCGGGAATTCGGCGCGTATGATCTTCTAACCGGAACACAGCAATGATACTTGATGTCAGAATTGAGTAAAGTATTGCCTCGGTACATCTATTTCTCAAGGAGCCTCTACTACCGTCTTTATAATGAAGATTTATACTTATATCTATAGTAATATTATGTACCTTTGTCCTTCCATTGATGACGTAGTCACCCATCTTCGCATTGTTGGCCATCTTATTCGCTCTCAGTATGATATTGTCAACCTGGAATACAAAAGGCATTAATAGCGTTTTGATTGCATTTTCACGAAGGGACGTAATGAGATCGATCGTTATTAGTGGAAATATTCCATCTGGAGTAAAATTGATTTAGATTAGGTAATCATTTGAGATTAACTTGGTACGGACGCTGCGGTATTTCTGATTTAGAATCTATAAAAGTATTTAATAAGATCTCTTTTTAATTGGCAAAATTCGTAATAAAGGTACAACATAGTTTGAAGTAATATAGAAAGTAGATCCGGAAAGCTGAATAAATAAGACAATCGAATTGTTAGCTTTTTCTAATATCAATAAGAAACAGGTAAGCACATATAATTCTCTGTTATCAGATTACACATACGTGTGCTGCAGCATGTGATGATAATGATAACATTACCAGGAATGTTATTCATATTTTGTCATCTCAAATCAATGTAAGATAAACCAGAGATTTTTTGTTTGAAATTAGGCCAACGGCTGTATGATAGTGTCCTAATCAAAATTGGCAAACAAAGGAATGTCTGCGTAACGCAATCTTTGGCGCCGCCCGCTGTATCAATCGAAAGGATATCAGCAATCAGTCGATAACATTATAAGCCCTCGAGTTATTACTATTTATTTATATGCGGTTCGATGTTTTATTTACCCATGTATTTTTATGGCTTTAAGTTGGACCTTGTAGGACCTTTAAACAAAACAAATAGACGTCCTTGGTTCTGACCAAGAAGGTTTATTTGATTTGTTTTTGCATGTATTTAAGATCGGTCCGAGGTATGACTCTATGGTCATTCCTTATTTAAAAATATTCGGTAATACACTTGAAACACAAATTCTACCGATGAAAGAGTGCAACAAACTCGAGAGATTCCTGGCTTATCTCAAGAGTACTTGACTCCTCCAAGAGTTTCGATAAAAGATAATTTCCAGACGTCCTTATGCGCAAACATGGCACTCAACCGTAAAATTTCGATTCTTCAGAGGCATTTGACAAACCTCCACTCACTCCACCACTTCAGTACAAGACTTTATTTTACCAAAATAAAATTGTAACCAACTGAATGAAATTCTCAGAACTTTATAATAGAAAAAACTGCATCAGAATTTATCTGGTAGTTTAGAAGTACTCAGCGAATACATAGTCAAACGAATATAAAATTTTGGTGGTAATTTTATTTTTTGCAGTAATTAGTAATGCTATGAGGACGAGGTCAAAGAGAGCGTGTAATTAAAGTAATTCATAGCGCAATTTTGATAATTATGGAACATTTATCAGGAGAACCACGATATGATGGTCATAAAAGATGACGTAGGCAAGATACCGGCTTCATGTTTTGTGTTTGTCATTTTATTTATTTTTACAAGCTCACATTGTACGCTAGTGATCTCATCTAATACTAATAATAAAGCTGAAGAGTTTGTTTGTTTGCTTGCTTGAACGCGCTAATCTCAGGAACTACTGATCCGATTTGAAAAAATATTTCAGTGTTAAATAGCTCATTTATTGAGGAAGGCTATAGGCTATATATCATCACGCTACAACCAATAGGAGCGGAGCAGCAATGAAAAATGTTGCGAAAACGGGGAAAATGTGACGCAGACGAAGTTGCATGGGACAGCTAGTAGAAGATAATTATTAAGATATCAGTTGAAAAAACATAACAGAGGTACTGGAAGACGAGGGAGGACAGGGTAACACCGTTTCTGTAGATGTGTGATATGACTGTATGCTATGCAAGAAATGGATCGGCGTAAAAGAAAAAAAAATTTAGTTGATAGTCGACTTCTTCAGTCGCGTACGTAATGTTCAACTAGCCAAGAATGCACTCAAGACTGGGACCATTGCAATAATGTCTGGTCCAAAATGTTTATACAGGCAGAAACTTTACCGATTTTTAGCGTGCTTAGTCTGGGAAACCAAATATTTTTACTTAAAAAATGGCGACAAGTTTCTGTATACGTTTACAAGTCTGTCTGTGTCAACATCACGTTACGTGCTTGCTGTGATTAACTCGATCCGCTGTTGTCAAACAAGCGGACGATTTGCGGCAAATGTAGCTCTTTCTACGCAAACATTGCTAAATGGTTTGGCAAATATACGATGAAAGATGATAATATTATTCCGTGTGTCGGTCGTTGATTTGGAAAGCAAGGCTGGGTTTTTGTGAATGGATTTTGATGATAAACGCTTTAAGGTCGATGATTTGGGTATCCTATGTTTGTTTTATACAGAGTTTCCAGCCTTCAGAAAATGTTATCCGTTCCTAAAGATTATGCGTACCTATGTAATTTATTGATTTTGCACGAAGAAATGTTTATCAGTCAATTACAGAGCCTCACTAAGTACTTTTGACGACAATGGTCTAATAAATGTTTATGCAAGCATTTAGTTTTATTGCATTGTTTTTATTGTTGATACTTTGAGCGTAGCCTGATATCTTTGGAGTAGTACAGTAGCAATAATAATCTTAAGAGCGTTCTCGCAAAATTCTTAACTCAAAAAACAACGACGACTGACGTTGAGTGCGCCTGTGTGCGTGGTGCACGCTTCTTGATACACACACGTGCAGAGGCAGGGGTGCGTAACACGGTTCACTGCGGTTTACTTATAATTTAATTGAGAAAAAAATACAAGTTATGGAACGTATTATTATGATAAAGAAATACAAATAGTATAAGAGTAGCCTACAAAAGTAAAATAATTATATCTATCCTAACTTATATTTTAAATGCGACGGTGAGTTCGTTTGTTTGTTATGCTTTTACACTAAAACAACTAGACAGATTTGGATAAATGTTGGCACGTAGGTATACCATGAGTATACCTACGTGCCAACATTTATCCAAATTCTAATCCTGGAAAAGGACATAGGATACTTTTTATCCCGATATTCCCACGAGATCATTATTTATGCGGGTGAAACCACGGGGTGCTGCTATTCTATACTAATATTATATTATGAAGAGAAAATATTTGTTCACCACTAAAAAGCTACATCTTTACCGAGTAACAAGGCTATATTATATCACAATTTTCGCGGACGAAATCACGGGCGAAATGATAGTATTTTATAAAAACGTAACATAGTAATAATTTTATAATACAATTTCCCTCAAGGGCATCGATCTGCTCCTCCTGGAAGCCTCGATAGTGCAGGCCTGGGTGATATCACCGAACAGGCCTGCCGACGTCAACATCGAGGCAGGGTGGTTCCAGGAGGCCATGTCCGACATCTGCGACGTGGCAATGCCCCGAGTTCGGCCAGGAAGCGCCCGGCGTCAGGTGTACTGGTGGTCGCGAGAGCTGACGTCTCTGTGAAAGGCGTGCGTCGCCGCGCGGCACCCGTACGCCAGGCATCGCAGGCTCCGCATCCGCCCTCCGGATGCGGCAGCCATTGAAGCGGAGCTGTACGAGGGATACAGAGCAGCGAAGACCGCCCTCCAAGAGGTTGTCCAGCGGGCCAAAGACCTGGGCCGCGAGGAGATGCTGGAAATTCTCGACAGAGATCCGTGGGGGCGCCCTTACAAGATGGTGTGGGACAAACTCCGCACCTGGGCCCCCCGCTGACGCAGAGTCTCCGCCCTCAGCTCGTGGAGGACATGGTGAGCGCTCTGTTCCCTCTGCGAGGGGAACATCCTCCCCCGCCTATGGCTCCGCCGCTTGCGGTGCCAGAACTGGACCACATCGAGGACGATGACGATATTCCGGAAGTGACCGGGGTAGACCTGAGAGTGGCGGTAGGCAGGCTTAAAGCCAAAATTACCGCCCCGGGACCCGATGGCTTGCCTGGCAAAGCCTGGGTCCTGGCCTCGGAGGCTCTCGGGCCCCGACTGGAAGGTCTCTTAAGCGCATGCTTGGAGAGAGGCCAGTTCCCGCTTCGTTGGAAGACGGGGAAGCTGGTCCTCATCCGGAAGCCGGGGCGCCCTGCGGACTCTCCGTTCGCATACCGGCCCATCGTGTTGCTCGACGAGGTGGGCAAGCTCTTTGAAAGAGTCATTGCTAACCGGCTCGCCGGGCACCTTGTGGATGGGGCCGGATCTTGCGGATCACCAGTTTAGTTTCCGCAGGGGGCGCTCGACGGTGGACGCCATCATGCGCGTGAGGGCTCTCACGACGGGGGATGCGGTGTCCCGGGGTGGGGTCGCCTTCAACATCATGCCCTGGACCTGCATTAGGGAGGCACTCCGGTATCAGCGGGTGCTGACCTACCTTCGTCGTGTGGTCGGGGACTACCTGACGGACAGGGCCGTCATCTACCCCGGTCGCAACGGAGAGTGGAACCGGCGAGAGATGTCGTGCGGTGTTACACAGGGATCGGTTCTGGGGCCACCCTTGGAACATCGGCTACGACTAGGTGCTGCGCGCTGACCTCCCTAGCGGTGTCAGTGTAGTTTGCTACGCTGACGACACGCTGGTGCTGGCACAGGGGAGGTCGCACGAGGCGGTGGCCGAACTTATGACACGCGGGGTTGCGATAGTCGTGGCGAGAATCCGGCAACTGGGTCTCGAGGTGGCATTGCACAAGTCTGAGGCCATGTGCTTTCATGGGCCTCGGAATGCGCCACCGTCGGGATCCATACTGACGGTAGGAGGGGTTCCCATCGGCGTCAAGTCGACGCTTAAGTACCTAGGGCTTGTCCACGACAGCCGGTGGAACTTCGTTGAGCACTTCCGACGTTTGGCCCCAAAACTGGAAAGGGTAGGGGCTGCATTCAAGCGGCTCTTGCCCAACCTGGGAGGTCTAAACGCCTCCTGCCGGAGGCTCTATGTGGAGGTCGTGCAGTCCATAGCTCTTTACGGGGCCCCGGTGTGGGCGCGTTCTTTGAGGCGGCGAGCCGCCCAATACCTGAACGCGCCCCAGAAGGTGGTAGCCGTAAGGCTGGTCCGGGGGTACCGCACGATCTCCGGCGAGGCGGCGAGCCTCTTGGCCGGATTTCCGCCATGGGATCTGGAGGCGATAGTGCTCGCGCGCCTGCACGAAAGGCGCGCGGAGGCACTACGCCGGGGGGAAACTCCACTGCCGCGGCAAATTGTCGCTCAGCGGACAGACCTCCGGCGCGATCTCATGGCGGCATGGAGACAGAAACTATCGCAACCACGTGCAGGGCACGCCACAATAGTGGCGATAAGTTCCCTCTTTGAGGACTGGCTAGAGAGGCGCCACGGCGCCCTCACCTTCCGCCTGACGCAGGTCCTCACCGGCCACGGTTGTTTCGGGAGGTTCCTGCACCGAATCGGGCGGGAGGAAACGCCCGGGTGTTACCATTGCGAGGATCGGCCGGAGGACACGGTGGAGCACACCGTGGAGCTCTGCCCCGCTTGGGATGAGTACCTCCGTGTCCTCGTAGCGGCGATTGGCGGCGGCGACCTCTCGCGTCCGGCCCTGCTTCAATCCATGGTCCGGAGCGAGAGGGAATGGGAAGCCGTCGCCTCCTTCTGCGAAGCAGTCATGCTAGCGAAGGAGGTGGCGGAACGTGAGAGGGAGAGAACCTCACGTCCCAGCCGCCGCGAAAGACGCCCCGGGCGTCGGGGGGCAACCAGTGGCCCCCGGCCACCGTAGGCGCGGGCCTGGGGACCTGTGAGTAATGGGCCAGCTCACCGTCTGTCCGTCTTATGACGACAGGCCGTGCCGACGGCGCGTTTGTTTTCCACGCGCGCCTCAAGGAGATGTCAGCAAATCGGAAGGGGTCCGAGAGGGCCAATGCCTGCCAGGGCTTTCGAAAGAGATACCGCGGCCCTGGAACACAAAGGGCTAAGAAGGAACATGGGTGGGTTTTAGTCAGTCAAGCCTGACACTCCCTCCCGCTCCGCCCAGAGCGGGAGAAGTCATTTGATGATTTCCCATCCGAAATGCAGTGTCAGAGTCCATGCCATAACAAGTCAAGGGGCACTTCATTTCTATGAGGCCGTCTTCACCAAAAAGGCCGTCAGGCGAAGCTCCAAGATAACAATGATCTTTATCAATAAAGATCATTCTTATCTAATAATAATAACAAATAAATAATAATAATAAAAATTAATATTAAAAATTAATAATAATTAATCATATAATTATAATTAATAACACCTCAGAGGTCGGGGTTCCAGCAGCTTCATCTGCGCTGACACCCAGCCCACCAGAAGCCTTCCAGCCTCCACGATTGTTTTCGCCGCCGTCACAGGGCAGCTTACCATAAAGGTTCGCATGCCCGAGTGCCGTAGGGTGCCTGCCCTGACCTGCTCAGCACGGCACCCACCGGTCCTGGTGACGGCGGCGACCGCCTCCTCTTGGGTCACAGAGTCGTCCAGGCCCAGCATGCGCAAGTCTGCGCATCTGACGGGCCTGGACACTCGGGCCTCGTCCGCATCTAGGGACGCTCTTAGCTTTTCAGCCAGAGCGTCAGCGGACGGGCCACTATTTACACCGGGGATCTCCAGCGCTCGAGCCCCTGTCGCGGTGACCTTAAGCAGGAAGCCCCCGGTGATCCCGAGCTCTGCAAGATCCACCGTCGCTTTCGCCTTCGAGAGCATATCGCGGTAGGACACGCCCCTCTTTTCCGCTTCCGGCTGTAGCGTGATCACTACAGTTGCGGTCTTCGGGGCGCGGAGTCTAGCCGCGACGCTTTGCGCCTTGTGCCACCTTCGCTCCTTGTTGCGGGCTTTTTTGGCCGCCTTTCACCCCTTCCTCCTTCCCCCGACCACCTGCCAATTGGTTTCGGCCGCGGCAGGCGTGGGGGGTGGTAGCGGTGGCTGCGGCCGGCTTGCCACCGCCACCACCTGAGGAGCCACCTTGCCCATTTTCTGGGCCGCTGCCGGTTTTGGCGGAGCCGACTTTCCGGGGCCCGGCCTAGTCCTGCCAGAACGCTGGCCAGACTGCCCCGGCCCAGAATTGGCAGCCGTAGCAGCCGCATGAGACTGCCTTCGGGCCTGGGACCACCCTCGGGCCCGGGGTCGCATTCGGGCCTGAGCCCGCCCCCGGGCCCGCGGTCGCCTTGTTTGTCGCCAGGGAGGGGCGCAGTACAATGCCCTCCAGGACAGACGTAACTTTACCTTGTATCAACATTTTGAGCAAGCGATGATGATAATCCATCAATGTGCTGATTAATAACAGGGTCCTTTAATCCGCTGTAAACATAAAATATAACTTAAATAATGACCGCATACACTACTCAGATCAACTAGGTAGGTATTTTTTACATTTACCGTAGAACTGCTCTCGCCTTTTGTAGGTATTCTTTTTTACTAGCTTTCCTCTTCTTCTTTGGGTAGGAACCGTATGTATTACTCTGACGACCCATTATTTCTAAAAGAAAGATTTCTATTCCCGTAATTTATTGACGATTAATCTTTATAATTAGATTGTACAAAGCGTATCTTTCAATCATAAAACATGACTACAATGAATCATAAGTACAAAGAATACTAACATTTAAACTGCTGACGACCCCTGGATTTTCTGTCAAAATTACCTCACGCACACTAAGGCGCGCGGGAGCGCGAGTGACACAGGTCCGTTCTCCACAAGCCCTCAGGCGACACTGACAGTACGCGCGTCGTACATCAACTAGTAAGGCATTATTTTAGAATATTGTAATAAATAAATGTGAAGGTAAAAAGTAAAAATAAAAATATTTAGAGGAAAGGTAAAGTCTTGTATTATAGTATGGTGAACTTTCTTTTTGTTAATATTGTCATTACCTTATGTTTAAACAATATTTAAAATGCATACATTTTAGATCAGTATTGCTTTTGAATATCGTTTTTTTTTGCGTGGATTCAATTTTTATCACAATTCTAATCAATCTACGAACTTGAAGACTATATGACCTGTAAATATATATTTTTTTCAGATCTTTTCGTGCTGCCAGTTTGACACAAATAGCAGGGAAAACCCTGATGTTTTACGATTGCTTGAAAATGGGTGTCGGGAAAATGCTATTTCTCGAAATATTTACGTATATAACAAAATTCTAATCAATCTACAAACTAAATCAAAGTTAGATTTATGAGTTTTCATTGAAATATTATGCCATTATCTTTAAATAACAAATATCGAGAACTTGAAAAAGAACGTATTTTTGGTCAAACGCTTAAAATATGTGAGCGCGCTCTTAAGGGGTGCTAAAGTCAAGTTCGGATTGGGAAATTCGATCCGCCAGTGTTTGTTAAATAAGGGCTTGTACACAAAACTGCGATGAGACGTCGCATCGTAAAAATCTACGAGCTCAAACAGTACAATTAGTTACAGTTTCTTCTGTGTTGCGAATTCGCATCGCGCCAATTCGCATCGCATCGCAGTTTTGTGTAGGTACAAGCCCTAAAGCAGACCTGAAACAATTATTAAACATAATATGGGGGTTTCATTTGGTGAAGATGGATGAAAAACGATTGAATTAAGCGGAGATGACAATGTTGAAATGGGTGTGAGGAGTGACAAGAATGAGTATATTAGAGGAAGTTTTAAACTGGCGCCTGTTACAGAAAATTGAAAGGAAGTCGTTTGTCTTGGTATGGATATGTAATGAGAAGGGATGACACGCATGTGACTAAAAAAGTGACGGATATGAATGTTCATGGATGGAGTAGAGGAAGGCCAAGAAAAAGACGGATGGCTTGTGTGAGAAATAATATGATAGCTAAAGGAGCAAAGGATGCCGCGACGTCTGACAGAGCAGAATGGAAAAAAAACATGTTGCGCCGACCCCAAGTAGAATTGGACAAGGGCAGGAAGATGATTAGGGTTTCATTCGGAGATTCGCAAACTCCGTTCAGTATCTACCCTACCCCAAGTTAGCTAGACACAATTCGAACTAAGTCGAGCGGCTGCTTTTTCCCGTTTCTACAGATATTCCGTCCGGCTATGTGCTGAATAAGTGCATAGCAATTAAAATCTGGACAATTAAAAATTATCTACCTAAAATGACAAACACCTACGGAAAACTAAACTGTTTTCCTGTCCTTTGTCAACAAACCGACATGAGACATATCACGTAGTCAGAAAGGGATAATTATGATTTTCCTTAACAACTAAAAAGTGCCATTCACGTTTGTTTTGGTGGAGATTTTCCTTTGTTAGGTCCGGTTTCCACCAAAGAGGAAAGCGCTATTCGTAGCAAGAACGGATCATTCCTCACACAATTCCAGCCATTTATGTTCTGTTATGTATTTTGTTTTATGTAAATAAATGGTAGATACTTACTTGACTAATTAACTGCCTGATGTATTGGCAGTTGGACTCCTTGCCGTCGATCCAGTGAATGAGGTCGCTTCTGATGGTCTGCGCTTCTGAGCTTGCTGGATTTGACACCAGCTGCCCAGCCTGAATTATACAGAAATATATTGAAAGAAAGTAAGAAAAAGTATTTATTTTTCTTGCACAAAACAAAAATAACGAAATACTTATTGATATTTTCTTACGGATAGAATAAGTCAAAGTCAAAGCATTTATTTCAATTAGACCATTACAGGCACTTTTGAAAGTAAAAAAAAAACAAAATAAAACGCGAAGCTACAGTCCCAGTCACAAGGCATAATAACTTGTGAAAGTACTGTAGTTGCCCATTCCGTAGCGTAGATCTCTATGGAGAAGAACGGGCAAGAAACTCCATGGACACTCTTTTAAATCAAAATATGTTACAAAATCTTGGTTACATCATTCATGTTAAGAATTACAAATATGTGAGAACAATGTAGAAATACGGGCAAGTTAAGAGCGTCCAGAGTAAAAGATTAAATCAGTAATTAAAAAATAAAGTAATTAAAATAAACCGTGGCAGCTAAGAGATGACCAGTCACAACTGACAGCGCCCGTTCACGAACATGACGCATGTATCAGCCATCATTCAACTCAACCATTTTGAAGGGAACTAAACGACCCGACACACCCGCCACCATCAGCGTGACATTTAAGTGAGCATGACATTCACTCAACCACCAGGGTAATTTCGCTGTGAAAGAATGTGATGCCAAAATAAATAGGCATGATAACTCACCACATGGCGCAAGCAGCGTTTTAAGGATTACTCTATAAAGCCTTGTAGCCAAAGATCGCACAAAAAAAAATGTGTTGTCTAGTCTTTCAAACAAGGATTTCTCAGTGGCAGCCACGGAGTTTGGATTTGTCCCGATTGATGGCTCGCCTAAACATAACTGGCGAAATAGGGGTGTACTATTAGGTACACTTCTGCCTAACTCTTTGGGAATTACAGGCGTGATATTATGTACAAAAAAAACGGTTATTACCTAAGAATATAATCTACTAGCCTATGCCGGCGGCGTCGACCGCGTGGAGTTCGATAGTTGTCCCACGGGAACATACTATCGGGATAAAAAGTATCCTATGTGTTAATCCAGGTTATAAACTACCCGTGTGCCAAATTTCATCCAAATCAATTCAGTCATTTTTGCGTGAAAGAGTAACAAATATCCATCCTCACAAACTTTCGCATTTATAATATTAGTAGTAGGTATTTACAATTTCTTAACTGTCTCGAATAATAGTCATTGCGGTCAACATTTACAATTACATTGTTGGTAAATTCAAAGCCAAAATTACCACCAACCATGGTTTGTTTACATTCTATAAAAGGTTGCAGTGCAACGGACAATTATTACATATTTAAAGTATAATTACTCATTGTCATTATAGGCTATTTTATAAATGGCTTTTGGGAGTGTTTAACACAATGCAACTGTCCCTTGGTAAACTATAGAAAGTGGGTTTCCAAAATTGGATTCACTACATGAATTTGAAATATTTTTTAATACACATACAAGGTGTTGTTTTGCATCCTCGTCAAAATTCAGGAGGTTGTCACGAAAGACATAAATAATCAATTAAAATAACAGTGCCTAGTTTATTATTAATAAACGCGGATTTTTTTGGTTGTTTCGGTTTGTCAATATTTCAGAATAACCTCCTTAACGTAGTTTAGTGAATAATAAATTATCGAAAAAACGTTTGAGATTGTTTGTATGTTTGTAAGCGCGGTAATAGGGCGAGAATCAGACGGGCCTATGAGTTGAAAAAAAGAAACAATTAGTTTTAATAGGATGAGAGTGGAGCCGAATGAACAAGCGCGCAATTCGGTATGTAAACAATTTTTCAGGTATTTTTTTTATATTTTTTATTTATAGATTTAGTTATTTTAAGCAACTAATTTCAATATTTCGTTAATCTAAGCTGTAGTTATTTTTTTATATTTTTTTAAAGTTTTGTTCGTGCTGACGTCATAAAGTAGGCTGAGTGGCTTTGGATCTTTGCCACGTTTAATACTTATTTTAAAACTAAAATTAAAATAGTATTTTTTTATTCCATGCAGAAAAAAAGTCAAACTGTCAAATTTGGCAGTTACGTTGAATATTTATTTTCTGAATTTTTCTGGTTGTTTTGTTTGGTATTTTTGTTTAATTTGATCATATTTATAGAGATTTTTATTTTTACACTTTACGTACCATATTGTAAAGATGAAGCTTATTATTAAATATGAATCGATCAAAGACTACTTGTGCTAAATGCTTTAAACCGTCATGTAAAAACAGCACAACAAATAGGCGACACAAATTGTTTGTCTGGTGCGAGGAAGTAAATCCAAGTATTTATGCCTCGATGAAGCCAACAAAAGAAGAATTTATCCAAACAAAAATTGTGGCAAGTTTAACAGTCCACATAGAAAGAGTTATAAGAAGGGTTCGGAAGTTTCGATTTCTTTGCCACAAACATGTTGGTTATCTCGATCATAATATAGTGTCGATTGCGTGTGGTTTAATTTACTAAATGAAATAATAAAGAGTGATTAAAACAAATAGTTTTATTTTATGTTCTAGCACTAATAATAATCTTGTTGTAAATATAAGTATGTTTTCCAAAATTTTAAAGCTTTACTAAATCGGTAGTGTATCTAAGTGAGGGTCATAATTTATCCAGTACTGAGTAATCTTTTTATTTTCTTCATATTTTGGGTCAGATACACAAAATACCGGTTTTTTTTATTTGCTGCATGCATTTGGGTTTGCATTTGAGCAACATATTTATTTTGAATTAGGTAACTTATCAGGAAATCAAGGCATAGTACGCTCAACGAAAGTAACGAGTAGGGATGTATTTACGCAACCAGGTTTTGAAACCAAAGCTTTGCTTCCAACCAGGGCGCCCAGGTACGAGTAAGAAATACTTGCAAGTATTAAAGTTTTAGCAAGGCGCGTTCGTGCGGGCAAGTTAGAAGAAACCAGACTTTAAAGGTACTTATATAGGAAATTAACCCTTGTCTTATAAATAAGGAGCAAATTGTATATGCGAAAAAATGTGATGAAAGATGAATGATGTTAAAAGTATTTTTTTCGCAAATACGATAATGATCCTTATTTGTAAGACGACATGGATTGTTATCCTATGCAAGTATTTTAAAACCTGGATGTACAGGGCGCATAGCGGGCGGCGCGAGTGTCGCAGCGCGGTTGCGCGGCGCAGGCGGCTCAAGGCTTGCGCCGCACAGGGCGGTCGCGGTCGGCATGGGTAGCGCAGCCATTTTGTAGACTTTTCGCGCCATTTTTCCATACTGATATAGAAAAAATAAGCCATATAATAGCGTGAACGAAAGTATAGTATTACTAAGTAACGTTTAAAACCAAGTAAATATTTTGTTTTCGTTTTGATTTTGTCAGTTGTTGTTGAACTGACCGTGACGTAATTCATTATAGAGAAGTTATTTCGCGAGTATACCTATTAAACAATTAGAAAAAGTGTGTAAATAAATATATTTTTTTTTGTATTTTTGTTTTTTTTTTAAATAGCGAGGAAATAAAACTCTAAATAATAATATAGTCGCCATTCTATAAACATGCCTAAGCAGACAGTCTAAATATTATTCTGGCACGGTAGGATAGGAACTAGACCGAACTCTACCAAATACTTTCAAGTTTTTAAAACCTGGTTTTCGACTCTGTTTTTTTTGCACACTCGTACTATCTCATGCCTAGTAACGAGAATCAATTCAACTTGACGTTGACATTGACGTTTGACTCATAGAAAACAACTTAATTATTTCATTACAAGAGGCACTGAAAGTTTCTTATACAGACTACTTTATGACGTCATTTAGAGGTCAAGTAAAAGTCAAGTGATTTTAAGTATTTTTGTGAAAATAAATACGATCTTGCAGTTTTAAGACCTAAAAATAGAAAAATAAGGCTTACAAACCTAAAATCTCGAAATGGTTTTGAAATCGGCATAGGTTAATTTTTACTTTACATACCGAATTACAGGGGTGATGTTATGTTTAACTTAATAAAAGTGTTTTGTTGGATTTTCAGCATTCTGAGTTCAAGTTCTAACAGTGTAATAATATTCGGGCATTTATTAAGATATTGCTTATTGTAAATAAAATAAAAATCAATTGTCACATGTATGACATATAATTAATTTGTTTGATTTGGCTGTTTTTTGTTTTTTTTTTCTCTTCGTAACTAACAGGACGAGGTTAGTATATAAAAGAAAACTTAGATTAGTTTTTTATGTTAACTGAACATTACATTTTTTTAGAAAATTGCACATGTGTCCACCATGGACACATTTAACAGTTATATTTATTTTCGTTTCAAGTGAATTTTTCTTATTTACTCATTTTGGGTCATATAACCAGGTATAAGAAATCAACTACATATACATTAGCTGTAAGAAATATGTCAGGCCTGTATATGTATCTACTGCTACATGAAGTATTTAAATAAACAAAGAAAAACTTTTAAAAATTTGTTGTAAATAATGTGTCATTACTAGCAGAAGGGAATAAACAAATAATTTATTTTTATCACAACCTGGTAGGAATAACAAGATAAAGAGTTTGATAGTACTGTTTAATTTATGATGATGAATTTTGTGGCACTTGTAAAATGCTATAAATGTTTCGAGCTGTGGCATAACATAAACAGAGAGTAAGCCATTCAATAACCTGTAGTATGCTAGAACGTCGATCATAGCAAACCCATTATACAGCCGGAACGCAGATCCACAGCAAAAAAATCAAGATATGTTTTTTTTTCTATAACTTTAGTTTGCGGATTCACGTTTCAATTTACTTAACGATTCCTCCAAAAAAGTATTAATTGCCGAAATTCCCTTTAGGCCTGCTTTTACCATAAACAAGTAAATCAGGGCTAAGAGCTGTCACTCAATCACCAATAGATTCTCACCTCAGTAAGACATAAGTAATCAAAGTGAAATTAGATAATGTAAGACAAATTGTATCTTCTTAAATGTTATGTTTACTGTTTCAGTAATTGTTTAATGAGAATCTAGTCAGAAGTTGTTTGTTACAATATTTTATTTTACATGAACTGTATTTTGACAATATCTTTCACAGATTACAAATTGCTATAATAATCAAAACATTTCATACTTTTGCATAATCACACACCATATAAGGAAATGTTTTATTTAAGTAGGTTCATTCATTTTAATAAACATTGCTCATAACCTGTTTTGCATCTTGTTTACATAATAAACATACTGAGCAATGTTGTCTTTCTGACTCTTGATTGTTTTTGCAGATCTTGTTACAAACATAATTTTATTTTTTGCATAAGAAATCATTGTGAAATATTGTATTTAAAGCAGACAGACATTTACAAATAGAAAAAATGAGGTCAGTTACTTGAGAATAACAGTAAACAACGACAATTTCTATCACAGGTTTACTAAAGAAAGATTTCTTATGAAATAAGCATAACTTCCCATTTCATATTTTCCCATTTCTTTCTTCTTTTCTAATTATAAGTGTGTAAATAAATAAAAACCCAAAAAACTTACTGTAAATATTCCTGATCTATACATTTCTAACACTTCATTCAACACCATCAGCCCCCGTTCTTTACCGAGGAAATTGTTCAGCACACAAACACCATACTGAGTCATATCTCTGATCACTCTATGACATATCTCATAACAAGAGTCACTCGGATCCATGTAGTAACTATTGGGCATATGGTGGAACGGTGCCCCGCTGCCCTTTAACGAGGCCTCAGGGTACTCCTTCACCCTCGTACCCTGCTCCGTCGCGTAGCTAGGCAGTACAGGCATCTTGGCTGTGTCAGTCCTGTTCACCGCCCGCAACACATTGGAGGTACTAGGCGTAGGGAAGTCCACTGTGCTCAACAGCTGCGCCGACTCACGCAACACTTCCTGCTCCGAGGAGCCTTCGTACGTTATGGCACTACTAGTCGTTAGCTCGTGGTTTGTATACACTACACTAGATATCACACTGTTGTCATTGTGTCCCGATGCTTTCAATGCGCCTTCCTCACTTTGTTTAACGTTTTCAGTCGATATTTGCGAATTATGTTTACTAACACTGTCCGTGCTACCCTCCTTACTACAATTTTTCACGTTTTTCGTTTTACTTTTTTTTAAACGTCTTATATCACTACCCTCCTTCAATATATCCTTCTGCCTCTCTTCTGTGACGTCGCAAGTTCCGTCTTTCACTTTTTTCGTGACTTCTTCACTAACTATTGAACGTTCACCTGGTTTATCGCTTTTGGAAACCTGCTTCTGTAACTTAGGTGCACACTCACTTTTGTGTCTTTTCCAGTCTTGCCGTTGGTGTTCTGTATTACAATAATATATCGTCAGACAGCGAGCGCACCTTCGCTGAGTTTTCTCGTTGCAAACGGCGCAACAAGCAAGGCCGCCTCCTTGATTCATTCTAAATAATTTCTCCCAAGGGCCGGCCCCTACGACTTGTCAACTGAATGAAATGTCATCGACGACGTGACAGTTATGCGGATTTCAAAATGGAGACTAATATGTTAAATTAAATTCTATTATAATAATTTCGTAGCTAAATTAGTGTTATTCCATTGAAAATTTGTATTTTATGTACATTTTGAAATCAAATATTTTATTAGTTGATTTCTTTTTTAATAAATCAATGTAATGACTATTATGGCGGTCCTACACATCGGGAGTGTTGTCATAGTTGGGAAGACTGAGAAATTCCTGAATCGTGTTGGTAGAGGCGGCTTCCCTAGACCCAACGTTTTGTCTAGTAGAAACGCACTCGTACCTTGATAGATTTTGTGATTGATAGAATTTCTCAACTGGGAACGATGATAGGCCCCATGGCTACAGTAAGTACTAGCCTAGATGACTAACTCGTCAGTCATCTAGGCTAGTTGGTTTGTTTGGTTTGTTAGTTTGGTTCCGAAAATGTGACTATCATATCTTCAGATAGATTTTAAGTAATTTTTTTATTAGTTTGCTTTGACCATAGCTTTATCTATTTTTATGTCAGTCGATCCTGCTGCAAAAAGGCATCCAAAAGGTCTATGGGACCAAGTGAGGTTATAGAAGAAAAGGCAGAAACCGCGAATAAACGGCCAAGTGCGAGTCGGAATGGCGCACAAAGGGTTCCGTAGCACCAAACAATATAATAAAAGTAAGTTTTTAACACTCATTTATAGGTGAATTATTATCATTTAAAGGCTTTTCATAGTATTTTATGAATTTATTATCAAATCTTGTTCAAACCAATTTGCGTTAGGAGGTCATTTTAATATTAATTTAAAAATAAGAGGGCACAATTTGTACGGCTTTAAAAGCGATTAAATCAACCATTGTATTAAGAAAAACAATAAAAACAATAATAAACACAGCCGATTTAAAAAAAAAACTCTGTTAAAAATGGCTTAAAGAGGGGGTTCACAATGATGTTCTAAGTACTTGGTAACCGTTTTCACGTCGTTGTCCGTTCCACCCTGCATACGTAGAAAATGAAACTCAAACTAACTTTTTACTGCCTACCGATAAACCCTAACTTCCCCATCTCAAAATTTGGCCAAGTATCTGTTTTAAGAAGAAGCAGGAATGAAAAAAACACAATTTTATAAAATTAATTATTTAATGAAATAATGTTATATAATGAATAAAATCTTTATTTATTACGAGACTTTGTCTAATGAGTGCTGGGGTACGGGTTTTAACTTAAAAATAACGCGTATGAAATTGAAAATACCTGGCAAATAATTATGCATATTTTTGGTTGACAAAAAAAAGAGTTAAAAGGAAACTTAAATAAATATTACACTTATTTACAAATAAAAAGGGGATAAAATGATTTGTGATGGATGAATAAGGGATAATGATTATAAAACAGACTAGATTAGTTCTACGTCGAGCCACGTTCTTGATTCAGGTGTATATTTTTTCGAGGTTTATAGTTTAAAGCAGTAGTTGGAATATAAGTTTATTATTAAAGTGATGAAGAGCGAGACTCAACGAGAGGAACTAAAGAGTGCGTAAAGCCGCGCGTAGTATTAATTTACGCGCACCTCTGCGCTTACTTAATAATAGTTTCTTATACTAATATAAAACATAACAAGATACTTGTCTTCTGATTCTTAGAAATTATGACATTACATAATTATTATATTTTGTCTTTTCACTTCTCTAGCATGTATGTCATAGTTTCCTAGAATCGGAAATTATGATTCCTACTACTTTGCGAAAGTTACAATTTCCCTCATGTAAAATCTCATACAAGCAAGACCGCATGAATCTGGTTTACATTGCAACTACCGCATAGTTTACAAGACATTGCAGAGATTCTTGAAGGATAATACGACCATCACCTATCAGTCTCTATCATACTTACGTTCACTCGACATCTGATCGATGTATTAATGGACCTTAACTCTGTACTTCCCATTCCATTTTCACGTTTTACTAATTTAGACCTTCAATAATGATTATTTGTGGTTCGTAACTGGCAAGCCCAAACTACGAACACATAATTTGGTTCCGTATTAAGTTTATAATAAATTACAAATACAGAGGTAAGTCATTAATTTTACATAACTACGTTACTCAACATTCTAGCCAATATTATTTTGGACCCTATAATTACTTTAGTACCTGTACTATCATTACAATAGCTTCTTTATCGAGTAACGTAGATAAACCATTCGCTTTACAGTATTCAAGTAATACTATGTGTAAATTACCACGTCTACACAGATATGACATAACATACAAAAAAAAACAAACTCTCTGAACTTTTCATGGGCTCAAAACTAAATCATATGATAGAACATATTATGTCAAAGGATCTATTTTGGTCAATAATCCTAGATATTCTTTAGAAATCGTATAAATTGGGTAAGTTTATCATGTAAATAGAATTACAATATTTTTAAGTCAATAACTAGCAGATAAATTCGTATGTGCTATGAAAGTCTGATCCCAGCATTATAAATTTATTGTCACGTCAAGTCCAAGGCATTTCAAAGACAAAATTATTGTTGTCTATGAAAGTCGAATTGTTTTTACACTTGGCAACACATTCAGTGACAGTATTTTTAGCGGGAAATTTGAGTTGTCATATCCATGTTCTAAGTACAGTAAAGTTTTAAAGCATTTCTCGGTCTTAAGGTTTAGTTATACTCTTGTTTGGTCATCATTTAGTGGAGGGACAGGGGGAGGCGGGGCGTGTAGTACTCTCGCTAGTTCCGCTTTCTCATCTGCGGAGAGGACATATACGGGAGGGGAGGCTGGGAGGAATCGTTCAGCTTTCTGCGGCTCTCGTTGTAATCTGGCGCGGTACAGCATCACGAGGACGCATAGCACGCTGATAATGAATGCTGAAGTAGCTGCTAAGACTATAAGTGCAGTGTGGTAGGATGTCGTTGCGGATACCTGGTAAGAAAACAAAAATATGAGTTAATTTTAGCCTGCTTACTATATTTCGCAATGAATGAAAAGTCGCCAAGTCAGGAGAATGTATAACTAGGTTTGCACAACAATGGGCCTCTCAGTTCAATGCTATTAAGTAAACGTTCATTAGGATACGATCAAAATAAAACAATTATTTGGCACCTACTTTCCAAATACATGGATATTGTCTGACAGAACTGATCAAATAACTAACAGAGACTCTTCTCAGCTTTCACGGCTTATAACTAAATTTACATTGTCACTTTTTGATATCTTCCGTGATTATTATTGTGAGCTCCCGATATTTCGACGTTGTTGCAAGCGCCATGATCTCGGGATGACACTAATAAGCTCACAATAATTGATTAATCACGGAACGGATCTCACAAGTGACAGTGTAAGTTTAAATAACAGAGATTGTATAAACTTACAGTAGATTCGCTAAGTATCTCCCGCTGCTGCATCGCGGCCCTGTTGGGCGAGGCCAGTCGGTACTCGCTGCGGATGACGTCGGCTCCCAACACGACCTCATCGCCCGACTTGTAACCCGATAGTTTCTCTTGTTTCACCTGTAGATGGCAAGATACGGGATAGAGCCTTTTGTAATAGAACTTTGAGAAAATGTAGTTTCATAATTGTAATATGAACTTTTTGGAGTAGGTAATATTTCTGTCAGAAGAGCCAAGTAAAAATGTTCCTCAGGTGCTGAATTTAATAAGGTACTAGTACAGTACAAACAGTAATTAACAACAGTAGTTAAGGAAAGTTAGATGGGCTCCTAGTTTTACAATTTGCTAAAAAGCTACAAGTGCAGATTTCTGCCAACTGCGCCATTTAAGATCAACAGCGTGGTTCTAGAAGATGTAACGACCACCTGTTCCTATCCTTCGTGCCACGTTCAAATTCGTGACGTCACATAACTATGGATGATAAAACCTGTAATGTGGTTTTGATTCACTTACCAAGTTCTCAATATGGTAGACATAGTCAACAGCTCTGGAGCCAGTTAGCACGGCTCTCAGTTTGACAACGTTCCTGTCCCTGGTCATAGCGACAAGAACCCTTGCTCCTAATGCCGCTAGTCTCGCCGCCAAGCCAGCTCGAGCTCGCTCCGCGCCAGACTGTTCAACGTTCAGGAGTTCTAGCTCCAGGATTGCTGTTTCTACTTGTGTTTGTTCTGTAACAAAGTGGTAATGGTTAAGTTTTCTTGAGTGTCAATGACTACATTTTTGTAATCTGAAAATTATATCTTTTTGGGAGCCATTTTAGGCCCGGAAAACCAGCCAAAAAAGAGCAGTTAAAACAATAGGTTGCGGTTAGCAGTAGATCGATAAGCTAATGGACTCAACGAACCAAAGCATGTCGACAAAACTTTCGGCTGAGTTTTGGTGCGTAAAGTCCATAAGTCTAACGAACACTGTACTATTCGGTATCGCAAATGGTCCGAACCACATGCAAGTTTATATTAAAAAAAAAAAAATGTTCTGGACCAAACACTTTGTAAAATTTTATAAACCCACCAAACTGCGTGACAGTTAGTTAGTTTTTGCATATTACTTAGTACAAGCAGTAACTTACCACAAGGATCAGGTGCAGGCGCATCGGCGACTGTTCCCGCATGACTTCTCCTCTGCCCAGCAGCGTCCACGCACCAGCATCGTCCGCGAGAACATTGTCGGGGAGAGAACTCACCGTCTTCTAAGCAACGTGGTCGGAGACCTTCACCGCCTATGGGTAAAAAACGACTTTTATGGAAGAATTCTTGGTAGACTTTTATGCACAATCCTGCTGACATATTAGTGTTTGTATGTGGGTTATTAAACATATTGATGATTTATGCCTTCGAAATATATGGGACTTATTTAGTCATTCTTCAACGAGAAAAGCCTTTTCCCTACAGCAATTTATTTTTAGTCTTGATTGATTTGTCCATGGCATGATCCTGCCAAAACCTTTCATAATAACCTCAATGATTTGATAGGGTTGTTTTTCCGACTCACCATTCTCAATTTCTTCCTGCATCATCTGACACTTGGTTCTAAACACGATCTTATCGACATTAATTTCTAGATGCTTCTCCAATCTTCTGGTAGTGTCTGCAGCTTTGGGCTCCACAATCTCTGATACAACTACGGGTGCGTCTGTATTTTCTAAAGATTCTTCTTCGCGAACTTCGGCCTCGAGTTCGAAATCATCTTCAATTTCGTCGTCATTAAATTCGTCTACTCTGTATGCAGTCATTTGTCTGATAAGTTCTTCCAGTACTGGAAAAGAAATATAAGTTGCATTGATAGAAAATATTCCAATATAACTTATCCAATGTACGGACGAGGAGATCTATGAACTTAGTTTCAACTGTTTTGGAACATTTGAAAAAATTAAGCAACTATCCGAAAAACAAATCTAGTTTGGATTATTTCACTCTGCCCGACCAAGTTATCTCACAATGAACTTAAAACTTAAACTCTGTCCCACAAATCGATTTATTTCATCAGAGATGGTGGCGGAATCCTCCAGCTTATTTAAATCTGATAATTTCCCTGGCAGAATCTTTATTTACTAAGACGCTGGTCCTTATTGTCCCAAATGTTTACCTTCGTCGGCTCTAGCTCGTTCATCGAGCGGGTCTCGCTGCACCCACTTGCGCGCTTGTCTGAAGTTGCACGACGGCTTAGCGCCACGCACTAAGGAACCCTTCAGAGGTTCACCGCGGGCGCTTACACACCAACATACATCTGTGAATAGATTGATTTTTCTCTGATAAGTAGTACGGTCTATGTTTTACTGAGTAGCCCGTTTTGTGCCAAAAAGCAGAGAAAAGGACTCTCAATGGGCTATTGATAAAAATTTCGCAGGGATAAGAATTGCTCTGTAGGGACCGACGCGTGACGGAGCAAATCTTACTGTTACCGTGTGCACCTTTTGTTGACGTTTTATAAGTGCCCGCCCATGTAGGCCTATGTAAAATAAAATATTTTGATTTGATTTTGATTTTGTTATACCACTGCGACGTTTTTTCTACAAGCTTTGCATTCTCATCGAAAAACAATATTTTTGTTTTACAACCTTCATTGCCAAGTCTAAAGAAAGAACGTAAAATCTAAGTAGATTCGAGATTGTTAACTCACCAATATGTGACATACACTGCACTGGTTCCCAAGCTCCACTGGCATCGCACTTGGGTATAAATGTTCCTTTTCCGTACTTCTGCGCTGCCGCTTCATTCTTCTCTTGTAGCCTCTCGCATGGGCTCAATACTGTATCAGGGGAAAATAATGTTAGTTAATGGATTGTACTGGTTTTTATTGACCCCAAAACTTAAGACACGTAGTAAGCTGTCCTAAGTATTTTGAAATAAACAAGCTGGATTATTCAGGTGTTTTGACTATTCGGCACGTCGTCGTTCTACACTAGATTTCTATAGTTTCTATTCTACTGGTTCAAATTCTACTTTTGATTACTAATCTTCATTAAAATGTTATGCAAAATATTTAGTTTTCATTAGCCCCTTCACTGGACATATGATGCGGAGGAATGAGGAAAATGTTTGAGTATGAATGTAGCTATAAGAGTAGAAGAAGACCAAATAACCGATGGATGGACTGTCAAGGATTAAATATCTAGAAAGGAGTAATAGGACAGTAAGAAAGGAAGACGGAGAAAAAAAAAAAGCCATTTCACTGTCTCTTGAATTACAAATATTCGCACCGGAGCCATTGCCAATTCAACATCTGCTGCCCCCGTATCCCGTGTATCCCGTAGAAAGGCAAAACACATGTCGGGTGTTGTTTTGTGTTACATGTTGTTACTGTTGTATTTATCGGAGCTTCCACATATTGTGCATATTTTTGCATGTCTGCCTGGATCTAGTTTTTTTTGCAGAATCAAACTAAATATATTGCATAAGATTTTAAGGTCATGGATTTCCGCATAGCTACGCCTGATTACAAAATTAAGATACATGCATTCATCCCCTGATTACCCAAATGCCAATTAAGCTAACATGCTGTTAGAATGATCGTGCATTACAATTTTGTGGAGTTAACACTGGTATATGACACAACATTTATATACAAAAGAAATAACGACATGCCTTCTTCTCTCAATATGTGGCTTGCCTTCCTTTTATTAGTTTTCATTTTCGCAGCTTCTCCAGCCACTGTTTTGAAACACAAAAACTTCTTAGTTGAAACATTTAAAGAAGTCTTGGAAGCTGTACCGTGGAACACTTAATTTATTTACAAGGACTCTTGCAAAATTTTCATTCTAAATAGCCTCATCTGTTAACTTAGTGATTGGTTTACAGAAAATCGATGTCAAATTAAATCACTTCAGGAGATTTAAATAAACTGCACAAAAATTTAGAAAATAATATTTTTAAATCTGATAAATATGAAGGGATTGAATAAATAGGAGACAAATATTACAGTTTAGTAGCCAAACACCATAAAAAGAGATACCAAACTCACCAGGGCAGACAGTATTGCACTCCTCTTTAGTTCTGAAGTTGTTATGGTTTCCGGAGCATCCGTGGTACTTGAACCGTTCACATCGGTTGCGCGCGTGGTTGAAGTGCCATCTTGTCGTGTTCAGGACTTCGCCCTCTGTGCAACTACCCTCGTCTTTGTTCTCGAAACATACGGTGCCTGGGTGGTGGAGAAGAGCATTGTATTTCACGAAGGCTAAGCGGTGCAGATTGAAAAGATGTCAGCAGACCTTTATTTGCGCCTAACCTACCACCTACCACCTTTGACCTTTTAAAGTGAAACTTATATGTATTACATCGTCTCAAACTTTTTCGTCTGTGTGTTGCATGTTGCGTGACGGTCGGCCGCGGAGTAGGGATAAAGCGAAAGGCGCTCCCAATTTTTTTGTTGTTAAATTTCTATAGTGTGAAAAAAAGATTCACTTTTACCGTGGTTTCATAAAACCACAATATCTTTTTATTTTAATTCGGACATAAACTACCAAAGCTAACAGTTCCTTCCGACTCAAATGTTACTGTCTGGCCGATATTTTTATCTGCTCATGACCTACTCAGTATTCATAAAGTTTTTGTCAATATGGGAGAAGAAGATGAATGCTCAAATTCTGCTCATTTATATTTTAATTTCCTTTTAAACTTTTTGCACACAAAAAGGAATCGTCAACCAGTCTACCAAGGGTAGAGATAAGACTATAACTTAAGCAAGATTTATCAATCAATGTATGCTTACGCGGCTTCGGACAGCAAACAGACGGTGTAGAATCATGAGGAGCAAATCTGCAGGCGTGTGTGGAAGGGCAGGCGGCCGCACTGGGACCACACACCAGCGGCCCCGAGCCGTCCGGTGCCGACAGTGGAGCCCCGCCCGGGCATGCCGGCGCCGGCGAGCAGCGAGCGAGCGGTGGGCACGACCTACCCTGAGGTGCGGAGATGGGGACGATTTTTAGAATATAAAAAAAATAAGAATAATGAAGTTATGAGTACCTATTGTATCATACAAAGAGTTAGAAATGTCACCTAGGTGAGTTTATTTCCAAACTCTCAAGAGAGAAGACATAATTACAGCGTGTTTCACTAGCTTCTAGTAAGTTCTGGGTTTTCCATCTAGCAGATCATTTTGAACTCGTTAAATTTTGACGAAGTGGATTTTAGAAGAGAAGACACTTTAACAGCTAAACGGTATTTTATAAAAGAACCACACAGGTTTGAGTGGACTTGTCCAGCCAGTACAAGCATTTGTCAGTTATCGTATAGCTCACAACTCGTAACTCAAGGAGCTCAATGTAACAATACCAGAGAAAGGACAAATGCTTTAATCCTTACCTCGCACTCCAAAGGTACAAGTTCACAGGTCTCATCGGGTCTGCACTTGGCCTCGACACAGGGATCCTTGCAGGTGCAAGTAGGACATCCCTTGTTATCCAACTCCCATCCGTGAGAGCACACCAGGTCTTCTGCACAAGTCGGTTTGGTACAGTTGATGGGAGCCTCGCAATTCGGTGTAGAGTTCGTAACTCGGGTGCCGAGGATCTAGAAAGTGGGAAGTTTTTGTTTAGATATTGATTATTACCACATTACATGACAGGTGAAAAAAGTCTGCGTAAATTAAATTCTCACACTTCATAAATAAGATTGTTGAGCATTATGCTGTGTCAAGTATGCTACTCTTTGGCTATGTCAGAATTTCCAGGCCTGCCAGATAATGTTGTTGCTAATGATGGTTTTGTACTTAGTCACTTAATTGATATAGTTGGGTAGTCACTCTGCATTCAACATTAAAACTAATCCAGCTATATGATTTTGTTGCCACCATCCAAAGTTGCTAATTAATAACAGCAGTACTGGTCGATCTTCAAGGTTATGCTGTACTGGCAAGATCGGTCTGTGGATAGGTGACTAACATTACATGTATATCGAGTTCCCTCCGTGTCCCGGAAAGCACTTTAAGCCGTTGGTCCCGGCAGTTATTTGTAGATCTTTGACAGTCGTTACGACTAGTCAGAAGCCAAAAGTCTGACATCCAATCTTACCAAGGGGTATCCGTATTACCCAGTTTCTGGGTTGTGGAGGTTAGATAGGCAGTCGCTTCATGTAAAATACTGATCCTCAGCTGGCATCCGGTTAGTCTAGTAGCCGACCCCAACAAAGTTTGGGAAAAGGCTAGGCAGATGATGATCCAAAGTTCGTTTTCAAGCTTTTTTTAGCTTGTGCCAAGCTTCGCGATCCTCCAATTTTGTCAAAATAAGCAAAGAAAATACTGACCTCGTTCCCAGCAGTGTCAACACACCAGCAAGCCTTGTCCGAGCCCCTGCACTGCACGCTCTCGTATGCGCCGTCCTCGCTGCACTTGGGTACCCAGGTCCAGGCGGGCGGGTTGCCGCTCTCAGCCGCTGTGTGGAGAGCTAATGCCCTGTGGAAATAGACTTATGAAATAGGTGTGTTGTTCAAAAATGGTCGTTTTAATTTTTGTGTTAATCTCAGCTCTGTTTGAGGAATATATGCAGAGTTTGCTGGGGTCTACAAAGAAAGCTCTTGGTTTTCGGATTTTACTGAAACATCAACATTATTGGGCCATCGATACGCTGAAGAAGCATAAAACCGAGAATAGTCTCCATCGAAATGATCATTTAATATCCAGAATAACATCATCATCGGCCTAGCCTTTTCCCAACTGGGTTGGGAGCTGGGGACTGGGGAGGGAGTGCCAGAATCGTACTGACTAAAACCCATCCATGCTCCTTCTTAGCCCTTTGTGTTCCAGGGCCACGGTATCTCTTACGAACAATCTCCTTGAAGCGCGTGTGGAACACGTACGCGTCGGTGACACGGCCTGTCGTCATGAGACGGACGGACGGTGAGCTAGCCCATTACTCACCGTCCACAGGCTCGCGCCTACGGTGGCCGGGGGCCACTGGTTGCCCCCCGACGCCCGGGGCAACGGCTTTTACCTCTTGCTCAAAAGTTAATGATGATCCTACCTTCTCTGCTGACAAGCAGTTTGATGCACCGCCGTAGTGCAAGCTGTCCCGCAGCCGGTGGCGCAGCACCGCTCGGTCGGGCCACACTCCGCATCAGTCCGGCATGACCACTCGCACGCTCCGTTCGAAGGCACTAGGTAAGGACACTGTCCTGGTTTCTTCGGAAGACCTGAAATAATATTGATGTTGGGTATAGGTACCTAAGTGAAATGAACAATAAAAAGCCATACGATATAGTACTATATCATAGTTGTGATCTGATTTTTAGGGTTCCGTATTCAAAAGGTCAAACGGGACCTTATTAAGAGACTTCGCTGTCCGTCCGTCTGTCACCAGGTTGTGTCTCATGAACCATTAAAGTTAGCCAGTTGAAATTTCTACGGATTATGTATTTTTGTTGCCGCTATAACAAAAAATACTAAAAACAGAATAAAATAATTATTTAAGGGGGCTCCCATACAAAAAAGTGTTTTTTTTTTAATAATGGTACCGAACCCTTCGTACGCGAGTCCGACTCGCACTTGGCCGGTTTTAAGATTGGAGTAGGGACCAGAGAAATTACAAGCAACTGTCTTATTTGAACTCTGTCTCTGCAGATGGCAATGCCTCTGCGGCATCATCGCATCACGTCAGGCGAGTTGTGGCGAAAAGCAAGCCTCGAGTTGTGGCGAAAAGCAAGCCTATCCAGTATTAAAAAAGTGAAACAAGTACCTAAGTGTTGTGTGGTTAACGGATTTCATATGATTTGCATTCTTTGGATTTCATACTGAGATGGAAACGTGCGTCAGAAGTTCAGAACGATGATAAGCGGTCTAGGTACCTCGTTCGCCATTCGTTCATCTTAGTGTGTGCGCTTTTTTAAGAAGTCTGTAAGTTTGACAACCTCTTTTACCAAGGAATATTGAGTTTTCCAGTAATTTACCTTGGCACCTACTTCAGCTCAGCTCACCATCAATCATGATTGTCAGCTTAGAGCAGTCCACTCTCGGACTTAAGTCTCTCAATCACACGTCAACAATCTCTTATCCAAAGGCTAAGAAAATCAGCGCTCTAGCTACCTACACCTCTCAGTATAAAGAAAGAAAAAAACATTTATTGGCGCAATTGCCACAAGTACACACAATATTAAAAAAAAAAAACTTAAAACTAAATAAGAAATACTGTGTGACTCACGGCAGCGCCAAAAAGGGCCCAGTTCAGCATAATGCCGGACAACTAGTGCCCGACGCTGGTTTTGAATTGAATCTAAATGGTGAGTGTATGGATGTCAGAACGTCGATTCTGTAAAATTCAGACGACAACTTACATCTGACATCGCTATTCTCTGTCACTTCGCGTAAGTTTCAAAATGACCTTGATTTTGTAGCCAAGGGAGCGTCGAAGTGATGGGGGAATTACCCTACAGAATGCCACTTCTTAAGTCATCTCATACTTTATCTGTCAAAATCTCCCTGTTAATTTAGTTCAACTCGCTGACACGCTCGTAGTGGTGGCGCTAGTGTAAATTCGAATTATCAACCGGATTTTTAGAATGCCAATCAAGAATCTCACAGCGGATTCAGATGCGAAGTTCTAAGTGAGGTCTTACAGAATCACACAGTAAATACAGTAATTATATAATTATACTCACAGGCCGGTACAGGAGGACAGTAGTCAGCGTCACAGGCGACGTCGACCGTGGCGCAGGCGCGGCCGGCGGGGCACGCCAGCGCGGCGCACGGCTCGCGACAGCGGCACGTGGGGCAGCGCCCGGCGCCCAGCTCGAACCCGTAGTCGCAGCCCATGCGGCAGGTCAGCTCCAGGCAGCTCAGGTTCGCACGCACCCTGGGGACGGTTCAACTCAGGCATTAATCAATAGAATAGGGATGAAAACTGGGTAAAGAAAACGAAATTCTATTTTGTCCGTCAGACAGGTAAAAATATTAGACACGTATTTTTTGTTTTATCAAAATATCAAAAAATTACTTAGTTAAAACTCATTAAAGTTGGAAAGTGGGGGCTCACTACGTCACAAGTAGGTATAAAAATTATCTACATGAGACGTCATGTGCCATTTCAACTCAATATATTTCCGTAATATTATGACCACGTGAAAAAAGAAAAAATACGTGTCCAATACTTTTCAATAATCGACCTGACAGACAAAAAAAAAAATTGTGATCATCCCCTATTGAAATAATCTGAATTGAAATATCATGAAAATCCTCTTAATTCGAAGAATTTGCATAAATCCGCCATGCTGATATACAGGATGGAAGCGACACCTACGGGAAAACGGTTACTCAGTGGATCATTTTGAATCCCCCTGTTTCAGAATGCTATACTGTGCACGTGGTAACCGTTCTCTCTGGACGGTGTCTCTTTCACCCTGTATTACTATCGTTAGACCTGATACAGCATTCGATAATTAATTTATGAACCAGATCAACCTAACGCCAAATATTACACTGCTTATTTTCATAATACCGCGTTATATAGGATGACTGGTACTTAATTATTGACCGTTACTTAAACACGTGATTATACTCATGATAACAAACAACTTTTTCAAAGAAACATTTTTTATACTCATTAACTTTATAACAATAATACAACAGCCATATGAATATCGCGCGCGCGCGCCTGTTGCCTATCAGCTTGTGAAAAAAGTGAATGAGTATAAAAAAAATGTTTCTTTGGAAAAGTTGTTTGTTATCATGAGTATAAGGTCTCTAATTACCAGTGACTCTATATAGGTATACTATAGGATTTAGCAAAAGTATTTCTTCAATCAGCATTCAGAATATCCAAAAAAAGAGTTGCGATCGATTTGGTCAGAAGCAGTAAGTTTTGCCAGAATCAACTGTTTTTATCTTCTCCATAACTCTAGGAGCCGACCATTATAAACTTGTTCCACCTTATTTTATTGTATTATACTTTTGATCAAAACCATAATAATATGGTCTCTTCAGAGTCCGATCTTCAACCAATCACAAACATAAAAGATGCAATTTTAAATAATAAAAAAAACTTACATATCACAATCCACAGCCGAAGCATTCCTAGTGCTCGTATCAGGTATCTCCGTTCCAAAGGTGTCGACGCACCAGCACCGTCCGTTGGCACACTGCTGTGAGGTGAAGGATCCGTCAGAGTTGCACGTGGGCGCGGGAAGAGCCAGCTTCATGCCGTCCACTGTGCCTTCCATCTTTTCGTCGAAGTCGCGGAGGTATTCACACACTGTTGGTATACAAAAAGATACAAAATTAGAGCTAAAATGTAGTAGTACATCCTAGAAGAGATTATGAAGACATTACAAAAACGCATCTTCCCCGCCTCAGAAAACTATACCCCTGTTGAAATTAGGCCTCCCCTAGAATCAGTGCAACGACTGGCCCTGGACCATATATCTATCGGATTATCACAAACTTCTTTTCGTCGTAGATCATCCCGTGCCAATTGGTATGCAGTCACTGGTCGAGCACTTTTGGGCCACATATAACTACGTCTTAGGTGGTTATCCCATGACACCGGTCGTCCGCGAGGTGGGGTGGTAAAGCAGATCTCTCATCGCATTGGATGGTATGAAATCCGTTGATGCCTAAGACAAGTGCGTAGAGGAGTGGTGTCGTGTGAATATTTCCGTACTGGTTACAAGTACTAAGCTGCTAAACATAGGTACATAATATTCTTACTTGTAGGTGTATCATCAACTCGATCTGTCTGCAGCTTCATCTTAGCGGGGTCCACACACACGGGTCCACAGTTGGCAGTAGAACAGCAGACCAGTTCGCTATCACAGTCGCCTTCAGGACATGCCATTGTGGAGTTGAGCCCACAGACCGCTTCAGCCTCAGTGCCGCAGGATTCGAAGGTTATCTGGAAAGATTTTGCATTTGGATCAATTGGTTTTGCGGGAAATTGATTTTACTATTACAGTTGAGATGCCTCCGTTGTGAGATTTTGTCAAGTGATTGATTGCTAAGACATACCTAGAGGTGTCAACCAACCATGTTTGAATGAAGACTGTGACTTTCTTTAGAATAAAAAAGACTCGAACAGGGATACCCATACCAAATTTGCCTTAATTTATGGGTATGTGCATATGCAGTATGGTTATGGCGGCGATTGAGCAATAGTCCCACATATCAGACATATTCATGCGGCCTACTATCTTCCCGAATTTTAATCGCACCAGCCCCTAAGAAATTCCTATGATAGTGCAACTTTTAAAGACCTTGAAACCTACCTCCATAACATCAGTCTCAGTGGTGTTGTCAACATAGTGTGGGTCGGGACAGCAGACGGCCGTGCCACTTCTGCTGGAGCGCGTACACGCGTGGTTATCGGGACAGTCCGCATCCGCGCCGCAGGTCTCAGGGGCTCCGTCTGCATCGGAAGCTGGGACTCCGGTCTCGCAGGGATTCTCGTAGGATACTTTTGGACGACCTGGAGGTGAATGTAAATGAGGTGTTTAGCTAAGAACATGATGGAGGTAAACCAGACCGTCAAGAAACATTGTGTTTAAAAATTCTACTACATTCTATTGCTTTGAAATTATGCTTTGTAACGAAGTATGTATTATTCTGAGCTATTCAACAAGACAACAAAAAACACTACTCACAAACAGGATATCCCGTACACAGATCCCCAGAGCACTGAGCTTCCCTAACTCTGATGCATTCTTCGCCATCAGGACAAGGGAACCCAGCACAAGGATCATCACATTCACAGGTAGGACACCCATCAGCTCCGGTCTTATATCCGTATTCACAGACGGCTGCACAAAGGGCTCTGGCACAGGAGCCTAGGCTTCTGGCACCACTGCGAGCTGGTAGTGGGCTTAAAGAACACTTGACTGATGAGGAGGGTCCCATTGATCCTCGGAGCTTGTTGCCTTCGGAGTCGACGCACCTGGGAAAATAAAGATGTCAAACATGAACTAATCAAGATAAAAATTGGAGTAGAGTAATATTTTGAAACTATAATAGAGAAGTTTCAAAATATTACTCTACTCCAATTTTATGGCATACACTGGGTTGATAAATTAATTTGCGTGTTATCGGCACGATACAAGAAGGATTTTCTGCAATTTTGGCCGTAGCTGATTCAGATAAGAGACCAAGTTTGCAAGCTACATCCAAGTTTTGCTAGAAAATTTCCAATACTTACCAGCAAACTAATCCATTTCTAGAGCACTGTTTCGAGATAAAGGACCCATCTGAAGCACATTGTGGCACATATCCCCTTCCCTCCTTTTCGCTGACAACCAACAACTCCGCCAGCATCTTCTGTTGCGTACACATCGTCACATTGTGTGGTAGAATGCAATGTTTTCCGCACTCCCCGCCATCGCAGCACTTCTGCATCGAAGGACATTCCAGGTCGTGGGCACAGGGTGTTCCGCATTCTTCGGTGGTTGCAGGACATGTTCCAGCTTTTTGAAGTTCTAGCGACGCTGGGCAACATACTCCATAGTCGTTTCCTGTGGAGATTTGGAATGTTAATTTTTTTTTGGTACTGGGTGCTTAAAAATCGGCAGTTTTATAACCACTACCTCTGTTCGATCTACGGAATTAAGGTACTTATATAAAAAAGGTACTTAGATCAAATAAAGGTGGAGAGTTTATATAAAAAAAAAGAACAAGGATGACAGAATCTATTGAAAGTTTTACAAACCTGATTCAACAAGGCATCTATACAAAGGTGGGCAGTTCGGCTTTCCAGGGTCTGTACCGCACAGGAATGGTCTGCTGGTCTCAGATATCAACAGCGGCTCTCCTACAGGGCAGATGTTCATAAGACTGCGTCCACGTTTGCCTGAAAGCATCAAGGTAAATAAAAACTTTAAAATAACTGGAAAATAATATATGCACTACGTTACAGACGTAGTGCATATATTTAGTTTAGGGGCAAAGCGGGCAAGATAGGAGCCACTTACAAGTAGGCACAGGTGGACAAGGCGGCTTCAGACACGGCGCCTCCTCCAGTTGACAGGACAGCTGTCCAGGACAGGTGACAGAGGAGCAGGGGTCTCTGCACTTGCATAGAGGACACCCTCTCTGGTCCAGCTCGAAACCTAACGGACACAACATCCTGCATGTGTGTGCGGCGCATGGATCCACTCGAGTGCAGTTGACTAGGGCTGCGGCTGGCGCCCTGGTTCCTGGTAACTGGGGATTGAACAAAGTCATATTGTAAATGCTTATGAAGCTTGAGCTGTATAAGTGTGTAGATATGAACTATAGTCGCGTTGTGTTAGCAGACTGACGAGTTTGCAGTTATGGCAAAATATACATCCACAAAATTACTTAGCTGAAATAGGGCTTCTAAGAACTCAGTTACATTGATTTCATGGGCACTATTTACGCTTGTTCTTTTCTAGTAACTATTACAATGACAACAATCCTTGGATCTTACCTCAAATCCAGCAGCATCAACACACCAGCAGGTGCTAACGATCTCGTTATCGCACTGGATCTCCTCGAACTCTCCATCAGTGAATCTGCACCGAGGGGTCCTCATCGCAGGCAGCTTGCCTCGTCCACCACGGCTGTTTTCCGCGGCTAAGGCGCGAGATATCCTCTCAGATGAGAGCTTCACGTTCTCACAACCTGATGGAGGAATTGAAGACAATGTTAGAAGTACATAAGATGCGATACAAGGTAGCCTGGTTAAAATCTGGGGAACAAAACACTAGGAGTAAACACCGGTTTCAAAAATGTTGGGGTCGATTGTTTTTTTTTGTTACTCAATGATGACGATGAAAGGACATGGCGAGACATGAGAGTATAAAGTAAATGACTATAAGAATAAAAGGAAGCTTATGAAACGATCGGCGAATTATGTGAAAGATAATAAAGAATAGAAAGCAACATTCGCAATAAACGTTTTCAAACGTCTTTCATAATGCGCACAGCAAAGGAGTGGAACTCTTTGCTTGCGTTTGTGTTTCCTAACGCTTACAACCCTAATCTCTTCGAGTTAGAGTGAACAGGCTTCCTCTGGGTAAGCTCGTAACATCGTCGACTTTGTGTGTCATGTCTGACCTAGACAAGAGTCAAGAGCAAACCCATCCCAAATAAAAAAATAAAGAAGAATAGAAGTGAATTATTTTAACCACTAGCTTATGCCCGCGGCGTCGCCCGCGTGGCGGTCGATAATTGTCCCACGGGAACATACTATCGAGATAAAAAGTATCCTATGTGTTAATCCAGGTTATAAACTACCCGTGTGCCAATCAAATGTGAATTCATTCAGCAGTTTTTGCGTAAAAGAGTAACAAACATCCATATATCCATCCATCCATCCATCCATCGTCACAAACTTTCGCATTTATAATATTAGTAGGATTCGCTTCTATTCTTCTTTATTTTAGACACGTTGAAGACGAGAAGAGATTCTGCATTGACGGCAAATAAATTAAGATAACGATAATATTAATACGTTATGTTGTTTGAGGAACCTATGTGTTGGTAGTTTATGAACATAAGGCCCTTTGCTAAACTTCGCATGTAAACATAGAAACTTCGCATCCCTCATGGGGTTGTATTAATTACTTACTGTGTTACCGCTACTTTGCATATGGCTTTGCTTGCAAGTTGCATGTCGTTATTACTTTGTTATAATTTTGAATCGCCTGGGTTACTTGACGAAGTTAAGTATTCTAATGTAAAAAAACCCCCGACAAACAAAACCTCTAAAAAACCAAAAATAAAATTAATCCAAGCGTCGTAGCGTCGGGGGTCCGCTTTGTTTAGTGTATGCTCTAAGCGGTCTACTTAGCGGTCCCCCGACGCTACGACGCTTGGATTAATTTATTTTTGGTTTTTTAGAGGTTTTGTTTGTCGGGGGTTTTTTAAATTCTCAATTTAATTTTTATTTCATGTTTTTTAAACTTAAATTATATTTTCTTAGCCATGACTGTCCCACTCCTGGGCACAGGTGTCCTCCCATTCCTTTCACTTTTCTTGGTGTTGCGCCTCTTCTCGCTTATTAATTAACGAAAATAAGGAAAGATATGAATTTAAAAAAAAAAACTTGAGATTTTAGGGGGGAGGGGGGGGGTGTGCAGCCTAACCCCCTGGCGATGCCCATGGTGACAAGAGACAAGAATTCAAATTTCCAATCAACTAGAGCCGTAGAAGTTGTTTAAATCCCTTCATCAACTAGAAAAGAGGTGATGAGCTTCAAACGGCTGAGCAGATTTTCTCGAAACATAGCTAAGAACACTCTCGATTAAAATACCTTTCAAATGAGACTAATTTTATCAAAATCGGTTCATCCGTTTGGATGCTACGATGCCACAGACAGACACACAGATACACACGTCAAACTTATAACACCCCTCTTTTTTGGTCGGGGGTTAAAAATAGTGGTAATGAATAGTCTTCTTTTAGATTATGCTTCGAAAGTCATCATCAGTATCAGAACTATATTATGTATTTATCTACTATAGGCAGAGTCATATGGTCAAAAGTCTGACAACTGAACCACGGCATTTATAAGTAGAGTAAGATTGGTTTTAGAAATGGCAGTTGCGCCATCGCAAAATTTTCGAATTGAAGCCATTTTTTACCTACATATATTTTTTGATAGTTAAAAACCAGAAGATGAAGCTACAGTAGTTAAATGGACACATGGACAAAATAGGACAGATGGACTTAGATTAATCATAAAGCAACAACAATTTTCTTGGGTAAAAGAGGATGAGGAACTCAGTTTCAAAATCTTCATCCCCGTAGAAAAGGGAAGATCTTCAGACCAGACAGGCGTTGTCTGATGGGCTACATAACTGCCCGACAGTTGTCATCGGGTTTTTCTATAGGTAACGTTCATAACTCGCGGAGAACTCTAATTTCGCGATTATTGATGTTAGTTCTTTACTAGCGTCATAGATGGCGCTGTAGTAATTTTTGTACTATGCCGCTACAAATATTTGTTGAGTTACCTGTAAACAGCGGGTCAACACAAGCTCTTCCACAAGTCGTGGAGCAGCATATCTTCTCCCCGCACTCATCATCCGTCGTGCACGGAGTCGCACGAGCAGGACACGCGCTTTCTCCTGCTGGACACCTTCCTCGGAGCTCCGCGTTTGCTGTAAATGTAGAGGAACTATTGATTATGGTTGCTATGGAAAGTTCCTAAAGGTTCTTGTAGAAGCTACGTGGATATTGAAAGTTCGCATAATTTTAACTACAAGATTTGAAGTTATAACAAGTTGATTAGTGTCACTGACTGGAAAATACGAAAATGAGATGGCACTACCATTAAGCACTAATCAAGTTTAATACAAAAACGATCGTGTTAACTTAACCTTAAATATATACTTATTATCTCATTCTGTTTTTAATTTTTTTCATGTTTATAAGGCTTGTACGACTCCACAAAGTTAGTCAACAAAACTATATATAAAAATATATTTTATTTTTATTAATTTTATTTTTATTTAAAGAGATTGTTTGTGCCCTTCGAGCCGTGCTAACAGTAATAAAGTTACAGCTTTTTTGGTGAAAATTTGTAAATCACTGTGTTGAATGTAATTATTTTCAATATAATCTAGTGAAACTGAAACGTTCTGAGTCGTAACTTACATTTTCTTTGACAGATATCTTGTAGGTATTTGTGGAATAAATTATCGCTTTTGGAAGTAAATTCAAAGACACATTAAAGTATTCGCAAGAAAGTCATTCGCCCTTTTTTTTTTTAAGGATGGGAAATCATCAAATGACTTCTCCCGCTTTGGGCGGAGTGGGAGGGAGTGTCACACTTGTACTGACTAAAACCCATCCATGTTCCTTCTTAGCCCTTTGTGTTCCAGGGCCACGGTATCTCTTTCGAACAACCCGCAGCCCAAGTCATTCGCCCTTGGTTGCTGTTTCTATGCAGGTATAGCCCGTATCGTATTCGATTACAGTTATCTGGGGCAAAATATTGGCGCAACTAAAGCGATAAGGATCGAATGCTATTACGGCTCGGATAGGTAAGTAAGTGTGAAGAAAACGCTTGATAGGCACCTGATAGCTTTAATTAACGCAGCAAATTAATTAGTGCAGTAACTGTTTTTTTTATATGCACTTACGTTATAGCATGACGATGATCTATACCGCTATTCAACTGTTATTTTTATGACAGTAAGCATGAGGATTTTTTTAAACAGTTTCAGACAAGTTTTATTTAGTCCGTGTGTTTGGCTTTATCTTCAGCTACTGGGTTCGCTCTTAGCGCATAGCAGGATGGTTTTTTTTTTTAAAGAAATTAGTAATAATAAATCTATACTACTGTTATGAAGAGTGTTTTTTTGGTTGAACGCGCTAATCTCAGTAACCGCTGGTTCGAATTGAAAAGGAGATTGCCCGATTTGTAAGGAAAGTTCGGTCCCAGTGGAAAATTGTAGTGCTCTGAAGATTTTTATTTTACATAATAGTAAAAACATTGTATTTTTGTAATCAGAAACCATTTTTCATTTATTCACCGTAGTTCAAAAGATATCATTGTTTTTCTGTTGTAAAAATCAAGGTTATAAGTTTGAAATTGACATTGACACTTTCTTCTTATTCTATTTAGGTTAATTTAAGTACCTACTTCTACTACCTATCTACTTTACATCACTATGGGGATGGGATTACGTCTCTATTACTTTACATATTTACATATAATAATAGTGTTGGATAGCCCATTTATTGGAAGGCTATAGAGTATAGGCTATATAACATCACGCTTCGGCCATTAGGAGCGGAGCGTAAAAAATAATGTTGCAAAAACGGGGAAAATGTGACGCAGACGAAGTTGCGCGGCTCAACTAGTAAGTACCTAATAAAAAAGTATGTGTGTGTATTACCGTGCTGCAGCAGCAGTGCGCAGGCGCAGAGCAACGCCACCCTCACCGCCACCGACATCGCTGCATCACACACGCGAACGCTGCAAAAGAAGGAAAAAATCTTTAGTACATTGGAAGACGAACACTGGCTTTAGCCAAGGACTTATATTTTCTTGAGCGGACACTGTGAATCAGCAAACTTAAAGGCCCTTAGAGTTGGTGAGACAATTTTGATGCCTTATGGTGATGATAATGAACGCAGACTGATGCGCATTCGACATGATTATAATAAGTATTTATTTATTGAGATATGATGGTGTTTTTTTTTATTATTTACGATGGGTTTGGTTTAGACTCTAGTCTAGGTCAGATGACAGAGGCAAAGTCGACGATGGTACGAGCTTACCCTCTGCTCACTCAAACTTTGAAGAGATTAGGGTTTTAAGCGTTCTTCTTTTGTTTCTGTGTTTCCACAGACGCGACACAGGCAGAGAGTTCCACTCCTTTGCGGTGCGCATTACGAAAGACGTTTGAAAACGCTTAGTGCGAATTGGTGGAATAGCAATAAGGTAGGGATGGTAACTTGCAGTGCGTCTAGATGTCCAATTGTAGAAGGGGGCCGGTGGGATAAGGTCGAGGAGTTCTTGGGCACAATCACCGAAGTACAGCCTGTAGAAGACCGACAAGCAGGCAACTATTGTGTCTTCATGACTGTTTTCCCTAAACCTTAAATCATCATCATCTGCCTATGTTCCGAACAATTTTGGAGTCGGCTTCCAATCTCACCGGATTTAGCTGCATACTTACCAATATTTTGCATGGAGCGACTGCATATCTGACCTGCACAACCCAGTTATAGTATTTGGTAATACTTTACCCCCTGGTAAGACAGCAGGTACTCAAATGAAAATAATATATCATTGTCAAGAAAAAATCTTTATCTGATCAAGTGATCACGTATTACGTATGCAAGGGAGCTCTTCGTACTCTTACATCTGAGTCATACAAATTGTTCGTCGGCTACAAACATGGGTGTCGGCCTTGCAGCTGATTGTATTCGGTGCCATTGTTAAATGTTAATGAGATATTTTAATGTCTGTTGCGCATCGCTTGTAGATATTCAATGTAGAATTACAATTTGACGAAGTAGTTTGACGGGGAGTTCGACCAAGTGGCGCTTTTGTCATCAGACACGTAAATATTAAGTATGAAGAATTCTTGAATTAACAAAGTGGTGGGATTTGTCGTTTATGTAAAATAAAGCCCATGTGCACGTGCACAAATACTAAACACATCGTGGTAAGGGCATCGAAACCCGGTTTCGGTCCCCACTCCCCCCCCGTTTCGCATGCCCTCGTCCATCGTGGTGACAAAAATCATTTGAAAAAGATATTGGTAAAGTGATGTTTAAATACGTCCAGGAAACGGGTGCACGCGGGTTTAAATATTCCAACCACCAATGCAAATGCTTACACTTAGGTACATATCTTTGTGGCTTTAAAATTTCACACGGTATATTCGGAAACACAAAACAACTGATTACTCAAGTTATAAAGTTTGCAAACTATAATCATTGTAAATGTAGATATTTCCATCTTGTAATTAAGTGTCAAACTATATAACCTGTAACTTAGTAGTTACAGGTTATAGTTATTATATTAGTAAACCAGCGTTTATGTAAATGAAGCATTATTGTTTTAAACTTAAGAAATAGTTAACGGATAATTAACAATTAACTTTTTCTAGTACAACAAAGGTAAATAACCAGGAAACGAGGCATGAAAATGTTTGCATTGTTCGCCTTTCCTTACCAATACTTAGTTGCTTAGTTTTTCGCGAAATCACTCGCCGTGATTAATGATTCAAGTTTGGAACTTGCAGAAAAAAAATACTTGTACTTGGCCTGGCCTAAACGACGAGTTCAGTTAAGGTACAACATAGTGGATCCTTTGGCGTTTAAATGAGGAGGGCGCTGTTGGTAACAATTGGTGAAGTGTGTGGAAAGTGTTTCAATTTTACATTGTAATTTAGCTAAAGTTATTAGCACATCATCCACATAGACAAAGAAGAAGATATGAATATTATGGATATAGAGGATTACTATAAAGTTCCTAAGCAATGTTATTATTCCTCTACCAAATGATAAAATAATCACTTAAAACCGAGCTGTAATCACGTAGAAATCGGTGTACATACATAACAAAAGATGCTGGCCGAATACATAACCTATTGAACCTTGCCGGTTCTTCTCCATAGGAAACTAATAACCCGAACCGTGCACCTTTTGTTGACGTTTTATAAGTGCCCATGTAGGCCTATGTAATATAAAATATTTTGATTTGGATTCCTTTTCTAGAAGTCTGTTAAAAATCAAGATGGCGGCATTAGTTCCGACTATGGCCACGCGCGAAAAGAACAATGTTGCACTGTACGTCGGTTGTAAGCATAACGTTAACGAACCAACCAGTCAATCACGTCTCCGTGACGTGTGCGCATGCAGTCTACGGTTTGAATTCCGAACGCGAGTGTAGGTATGCGTCCTCGCGCCACTTAGCGGTTACATACACCGGGCTTTCCCGTGCAGGCCGTGGCGTTGCACACAGAATTTATTTTAGTGTTAAAATAATAAATAACTTAAAACTTACTTGAGTGCCTTGTGGGTCTAGTAATATAAATAAGCGGTACTGCTGAGCACTAGGTTCTGGGGTCGATGCAGTCAGACAAGGAGTCTGAATCTGTGCCTGGTTGATGGCAATAGGCTCAATAGACTTAACATAAAATTGGCGGAAAGCACTTTGTCGAACTTATTTCTTCCATTTTTCGGTTCTATTGTAGTTAGTTTCTCTATTTGTTGTACGGAAGTGATGTAACTGCCGAGCCCGACAGCTGCATGCTAATTAGTGATTACTTTCTCCGATTTTTGTTGAGTTTAACGTTCGCCGGTCACTGAACTTAGTTCTTTGACATTGTATCTTGAAAATATTAGATGGTTATGACGCTAGTATTATAGTTAGCCTATTTGTGGTTATGGTAAAGGCTTGGGTTATTTTTAAAAGGAAAATTTTGAAGTTTTTTAGAAAACGTTTTTTGAAATTGGCTAACATAGATGAGGTCGCAGTAGAATATCGTCATATTATGTACGGACTACCTGATTTTTTGGATTCATGTGCGTATTGTATAATTATCACTTGCTTCGGTGAAGGAAAACATCGTGACGAATGCAACATGCCTGAGAAATATTTCTCGACAGCATTTAATGCCAGAGGCCCATGGGCGGCATAAAAACTCTGACACCAGGTTAAACTGGCAATCCAACGGTCTTTTCTAATGCAGTTTGAAGAACACACAATTCAATAACAGAGCAAGCCGAGGAGACAGTTCCATAAATAAGCCATCCACAGTCTCGATATGATTCGGCTTGAACGTCCAAAGGATTAGTTTCATAGAAGTTCTGAAACCGAATATCCAAACTTCGTCAAAGCCTTAGCTACGTTTCAGGAACTTGAACAAGGCTCCGATCCGATCACAAACTTACTTAAGCTAAACTAAGTTTCTTTAAACGAAAATCACTACTACTTACCTTTATACTTTTGATATTTCTAAATGATCAACGGGTTTTTCAGTCATTAATTAAAAAAGGATTTGGTGGGGTCCCGGAAAGTCTTACAGCCCTAAAATAGCAAATACTTGGCCTAAACCATTTCAAAGACACGGTTTTCTTTTCTTTCTTATTGCCCATTTTCACAAACGCTAAGCGAAACCTCAATAATTTAAATTGTGTTACCTAAAACGAGTGTTACTCTTTTAAAGATGATATGCTGAAACCAGACTCCAATTAAAAATGAAAGACATACCTAAATCACTATCCAAGAAATTGCTTTAACAGCTTATCCACTCCATTGTAGCAACAAACTTACTTAACACTCAATCCACGAAGTTTCTACTTGCGTCGTGATTCGACTGGGAGCTGGGAATTGTTAAGCTGGGGTCACATTTCTGCTACGTAAATGACGTGACGGCCGGTAGATGGCAATAGACCTATGACCTCCTGTTACATGGAACTCAATCATAACTGGCGAAACTATTAGGAACACTCCTGCCTACTGCTTCGGGGATTAGAGATGTATAAGTGGTTATTTAAGGGACACAACGTGGGGGGGGGGGGCTTAGAATGATGTTAATCGTGGAAGCGTTTTTGCGTCGGTCTTTCCACCCCGTATAGTGACTGATGGTCTTATAGATTCGAACATAGAAACGCATTTTACTATGTGTAAATCATTTACCACCAATGCTTTCAAAACCGTGAAAGAATACCTACATCGTGAGGAAACCAGCATGTCCTTGAATCTAAAATTCGAACACATGTGACATCTGTCAACCCGCACTGGGCTCACTCCATGAATTACGACGCACTCGAGGAACAGGAGATCTCTGTCTAAGTAGGTAGTAGGAATGTTAGGCTGATTATGCTTTTAGCAGCAAAACTCACGAATCTTCGGCAAATATTGCATCATGACGACAGAAGCAAGTGCGGTCCGAGCGTTACCCACTATCCAAATCTCGAGATCTTTCGCCATATTCCCCCATTTCTCGTAGAATCGTGGTCACGTCGTCAAGCCAAGCCATGTCGTAAGTTGGAGTGAGTGAACTCAGCTGATGACGTGTATGGCCGTCGTGACGCAACGCGCGGTGAAAGGCGACCAGACGATAGTTTTAATGCATTCTGATGCATCTAGCCGGTTTTTTTATGTATTATTTGGGCATTTGTGGTGAAAGGAGAAACCCAAACTCCATTGAAACTTGGGCCTGGCGTTACAGGTCTGGAATTTTGCCATAAATTAGAACATCTAGGAAGGTATCACGAGCCTAATTTTCGCGTTTCCCAGCAATGGCCAAATTGGTAAAATCGGACAATGTTTAGGTACATTTTAGGTTATTTTATTATACGAGTTATTTAAATAAAAAATTATGTTTTTGAGGCTATTTCTGTTTTCTACGTAAATCTGGAACGCATATGCGCTGAGCTGAAGTGCCTGTTGCCTATCATGATGAGGTTTAGGTACCTACTTACATAAAAAGCGGTGAATTCAGATTAATCTGATATATCTTACTAAAAACTATGTTTATTAAAGGCTCACTTACATCACTACTTGCTTGCATTTGCAATCATTGTATATACTACGTATAGGGATATAGAATAGGGGATTTGATGCTATCTCAGATTACAGTAATATGAGATTGCAATAATAGGTAACTATATTAAAATTAAAAAAGCACATAATTGAGATAGGGTTTTATTAACCACCTTCTTCTTTAGGATTATCATAATATAATAATACAGTATCTAGGAATTGTGCAGGAGGTAATTGATTACCCTGGTGCCGTGCCCAACCAAGATACCATATTATGCTCATGGTGTGGGCACAGCAACCAACCGTTCTTTTGCCAACAATACAGGTGCAATAATATTGGATTATAGCATCTCTTCCACTTAAAGAGCTGTCAACAAGTATATAAACAAAATACATTCTATTACTAATATGCCTGGACTTTATTCTTCCTCTTAACAGCCAGGTTGAGTCCGATGTTGACAGCTCTTGCTGTAGATCACCATCCACTTCTCTACACACTTCTATGGCATATGAGCCATTTTCTCTCACGTGCTCCCCATAGTAAGAACGGGCCTGTTTGACTTGGTATGTGCCCAAGGAGACAAGAATAAGCTCGCTGTATGTTAATACAGGAAACTCGCTAACATTATTTCTTTCTACATCTATTGCTTGGAATTGTGCCCTACGTCGATTTAAATTGTTGTTAATCACATAGTTACTTAATCGATTTTCCACATTCATATACTGATTAATTTTTTGAAGAATTTCCTGAGCATCACTGCGGTTTGCGATAGGAGGGTGGAAAGCATTTATTAAGGCGGCAGCCACTTCAAAGTGTACCATTACATTTTTTGACGCTCTATTAAAAAAATCTTGGCGAAAAAGCTTAAAATCTCGCTTAAACCTACCATTCACTACTTCTACAACCCATCTACATATTGTTACTGTTCTCGATTTATTGGCTTCGAGGGTTGACAGCTGAGATTCACCCTGTTGCAAAGAAGATGTAGCCACATTCATTGAGTAAGGGCAAGGCATCCCGGAAGCCCCTATCCAATATAAACGCATCTCCAGATTCAAAGTACTGCCTTAGAACTGAATCATTTCTAAATTCTTTATTAATTATTTCAGCATCTGAAGTTGTCGCTGGATAGGGACCCCAAACATCAATTATGTATCCATCTGTACAAACTATCAAAAACGGTTTAACAAGATTTTGATACTTATGCAAACTGTATGTCTTTTTTTGGTACTTATAATTAGAGCTTTTCTGCACGTAAACATATGTGCCATCTAAAACAACTATAGGTTTTACTTCACTATTATGGCTACCAAACAATTGATTTGGAATAAGAAGATTCCTTTCAATTATTTGCTGCTTATTAATATGATTAAGTCCCAAGTGATGGGGCACAAAATAAGCAATGCGCGTTGTAATCGATTTTATCGATTATTTATTTCTTTTAATGATTTTTTAGTTGTGTTTGCGTTAAATAACAATTAGATTCAAGATTTTATTATTTTACATTGATTTCAATATCTAAAAAATAATTATACCAAAACAATGGAGTACTATTCAATTATTTGTAACTCTCGATATCCACTTAATCGATCATATTCTTAGGGAAGCTCTATTGTCATAATGACAGCGTTTACGAAGTAAGTGATATTAATGCACAAAGTATAATGAAATAAGTGCTGTAACGATTTACAAAGGTTGTTTAAAAACACAAAATAGAAATCGAATTATTTTCTACATTTGGCCATTGTAATTTAGGCTAAGATTTAAATGGGTTAATGAAGCAAAATAGTAGATTTGTTTGGTACATATCCGATTCGTGTAACGGCTAGGCCCAGAAACGGGTTTCTCCTTTGCGATGAAGTTAGACTGGTTTACGTGGACGCGTGGGTAATATTTAACGGACGTTTTTCTCTGAAATAATAGAGCGTGGCCCCATATTAATGATTTTAAAATAAGAAAAGCGGGTGGGCCGACATGATGAAAAAAAAAATAGAGATGAAAAGGTTATGAGTATGATATCCAATAACTGCGTCTGTTGTTTTGATAAAAAGAAGAACGACTTAAAACGACTTATAACAAAGGACAATGGAATTATAGCGAGTGTCATTAAAAAATAAATTATTGGAGAGGAGACCAAAGGTCGGAACGGAACGGAATCTCAACAAACGCGAATATACAAGGAAAACTGTGTGAAAACACGTATAAAACTCAACAAATAAAGATGAAATTCCTTTGTACGGAGTTGGAGAGAAAAATAGTAAAAGTTTAAAGTCAATACGCTCGTAAAATCGACAAGTTCTCGATTGAGAAAGTAAGTTCGCAAAGGGTTATACTGAGCTTGTAGCAAAATTTGATAGCTCGCTGTGGATCATTGATTCGATCCGTTTACACTGCTTTGTATTGTAAAACTTTAGAATAAATTTCAAGCTTTTCGTAAGCATTATACTTAAGTTCTTGTTCCTCTTACAAATGGTGGTTATAACACATGGCTACTTCCATCTTGGAAAAGAAACCGTTTAAGTATTATGTCCCTATTCAGGACAATACATCATCATCTGCACAGCCTTTTTTCAACAATGTTGGTGTCGGCAGCTGTATACCAGTATTTTACGTGGAGCAACTATCTGACCTCCACAACCCAGCTAGTACTGGTTAATACGATACCACTTGGTAAGATTGGTTGTCAGACTTTCGGGCCACTGACTAAACGACGGTCAAAGATCTAGAAATGACAGCCGAAACCAAAGGCTTAACGAGCTTTCCGAGGCACGGAGGAAACTCGGTACCTATGTAATCGGTGGTCACCCATCCACGGACCAACCTAGTCAAGCACAGCTTAGCCTAAGGATTGACCCAAACGACGACTGTTATTACTAAGCCACGAAACCCTCCATATTCAGGACAAGGCTCACACATTTTTATATAACAAACTATCTCCATCAAAATGACTTCAATCAACGTCAACTATGACAGCTGATTGCAATGCAACCGACATAACCAGTCTACTAACCGTGTATCACTACATGACATAATCTATTCAGTAAGATTGAGTACAATCAATTGTTTTTATTTCGACGCCCGAGTGATTGTTGTGTAAACAATTCTGATAACAACCAGCTATTAGGACAACATCGCGTGATACCGATAATCTTTAATTAAAACAAATTAGAAGATGTGTGTTAAGGATCGTTTGCGAAACCGTTAAGGATTAAATATCAGGGACTGTGGTGTACGGCATTCGGTACGGTTACGGCATTTTCGTATAGGATACTAGCTGTGCCCGCGACTTTGTCCGCGTGGAATTAAACAAAAAAAAATTAAGTTTTTTTTTCGTACTTGGACATTGCAACATTACTTCTTTTATAATAATTTTAGAATTTTAATTTTTAATAATTTTAGATTTTTCTCTGAAATAACCAACGTTAATCCTTATTACAGCAGCTATCTGCCAGTGAAAGTCCCGTCCAAATCGGTCCAGCCGTTCCAGGGATCAGCCGGAACAAACAGACAAACAAAAATAAAAAATAAATGTTATTTTGGTATATGTACCGAATATACATTGATATGCATGTAGTAAAAAGCAGTTATTGAAGTGAAACTTCTTATGCGACTTCCAACAAGTTTAACGTTTTCATGGAGGGGGAATATTTTCTATTACCCACTAAGAGATGGCGCTATTACAAGATTTGTGACTACCTAGTTCTACTAGGTACGCAAGATGTTGTGCAAACAGTCATGCATTCGACTCTTCGGTGTGACCAGCCTTCGCTCAATTTCCATGAGTAGAATAACCTCGACAAACGTATCTTATAATTATATAATAAAAATAATACAACAAGACAACAACAAAATATTATTTAGAAGCGCAATCAAATAACGAGAGTGAATGCGTGGCACACGAACGCATGCATTTAGTATTACGAAGTCTCACTTTTTCCGCGTGGAGGGACTCCACGCACTGATTTTTTTTTTAATAGGATTACAAACAGACACTTCAATTTTATTTATTTGTATGTATAGATATGTATAGATACATATTAGTATACAGGGTGGAAGTTACACTGACGAACAAACGCGAAAGAGATGGGGCTATTACCTCATTGCCCTGCCTCCTTGGCCGAGTGGTCGCAAGAGCGGCTGCTGAGCTTTATGTCCTGGGATCGATTCCCGGGTTATGCAAAGTGTTATTGGGTTTTTCTATCAAGATTTTCTCAGTAGCAGCCACGGAGCCTGGGGTTCTGCTCGTTTGATGGTAATAGGCTCGCCCCCTATTATATGGGACTGAAACATAACTAGAGAAATGTGGGTGTATTAGTAGATAGGTACACCTCTGCCTAACCCTTCTCGGATTACAGGCGTGACATTATTTTATGTCTGACGAACTGTGTACATAAACCGAAATACATACGAATTTAATTAACCTACCTAATTCAATTATTCCATTTACTTTACTGCCTGTTATTTATTCCTAACATCAAAAGCACCTGCAGGAAATTCATAACAATAAAAGCTTGGAAGTGGACAATAAAATTAATTCAAACAAAAACGTGTCGCATTCAAATTGAATACAAAATGTTATAAAAGCGTGTTTATAGAAAGTGAATTTAACTTATTCAAACGGTGACAGATCGGTGTGATGAATTTCATTTCACTTTTACATTTATTTGCATTTTTATTCACAAAAACTTGATAAAACGAACAAATTTTTAGAATCGATACTGGAATCTCATCAAGTTTTAAAATTCGGGAGGGTACGTTTAGTTCCACGTAGATTACCTGTAAACTTGCTCGAAGGGACTTACCTACACCTTCATAAAGGTTGCAGAAATATAAGTGTTACATGTTGAATTGGTAACAGAATCAAATATGTAACACTTATAAATGTCTTTTCAACAGAATTAGGTAAATGTGTAACATATCTGTAACAGATATAAAAGTGTTAACAGTGTTTATAAGTGTAACAGGTAAACGCAGCGTACTAAAGCTATAATTGATTATTTCAGTTACACATAATAAGACTTATTAACACATATAAAAGGTTCCACTTTGATTCGGTATATAACATTATTGTATCTGTTACATTCAAAAGTGTTTCTCTGTTATAACTGCTTTAAAAAACAGTGTTAAAAACACTTATTACGGTTACTGAGTCCCTGCCAAAGCGCTACAGTACCTTGGCAGTTTCATAAGTTTTCGGTAAGCGTCATTGTACTGTACTCTTAATGAGCTGTACATCTTTTTTTGTGAAGTTGCACCTTAATTGTCAGGTGTACAATCACAGACAATAAGCTCTGAAATGTGTGCTTTTTTTTGTCCTTGCTGCACCTCACAAATTTGCGTGCGAGCACGTTACTCCGCATTGAGAGGGCCCGACGCTCCCTTTCTATGCCGCAGTCGTCCTGGAGTCTGGACATGTTTAAGGACCTTTATGGTCGCACCATCCAAAAACAGACTGGGTACGTACCCCGGACCAGTCCCAGACTTGAATACCATGGATTCGGTTTTAAGAACGTAATACTTTAATCCGTGAGCAACACCATACTGCTCACAGAAATACAACAGTTTCTTCAAGCTTTTGAGGGTCTCAAAAAGAACCATGTCATCAGCATAGCTCAAGCAATAAGAGTAGATGAAGACCAAAGAAACGATGGATGGACTGTGTGAAGGGTGATATGGCAAGAAAGGAGGTGTCTGATGAGATGACAAGTACTCGCAATAGAGAAGTATGGATTTATGGAAGAAGAAGACATGCTGCGCCGACTCCAAATAAATTGGGATAAGGGCTAGATTAAAACGATAATAGTATTATAATTTCCGACCTCCACCAGGGCGAAGACACGGGATAAACAATTGATAGATAATTTTCATACATTCGCAGGTTTTTCACATTGTAAGTTGTAATTATTTGATTCAGATGTGATACTAAAGGTATCACATCTGAATCAATCACATCTGATTCAGATAGAGAGCTAGTAATCAATAATCGTGCCTAACATAGGTAGGTAAGTATGTCAAAAGAGGAAGCTTCCTAGGATTAGTATTGCGTCTTTGTTGATTCCAGTTTGGTAGTAAATAGATTGTGAGCTAAGCCGCTTAATACTTAGGTATCTGCCCCAATGGAGAAAGCCTCACCTGGATTTTCTTTGAAACAATCTGTCGAGCCATTAATATTCTAACATTTGAGTACGGTTTACGGGTTGTGCCTTAAGTGGTTACATTGTATGGGTAAATTAATCTTCGGCTGTAAGAGGGAAGCTCCGGTAACCCGCATAATTAAAATTACAACTTACAAATATTACTACGTTTTTTTTGCAATTTGCAGGTGTCTGGCTATACAGCCAGTTCAGCAAAATATGACTTGCAACTCTTGAATAACTTAATTACCCCTTAATAACTTAATACCAACAACTAAGGTACTTTATTTTTTTCCTTTTTTTTTACGGATGGGACATAATGAAATGACCCTTCCTGCTCTGGGCGGAGCGGAGGGGAGTGTCAGACTTGTACTGACTAAAACCCATCCATGTTCCTTCTTAGCCCTGGTTTGCTGACATCTCCTTGAGGGGCGCGTGGAACAAGAACGCGCCGTCGACATGGCATGTCGTCATAAGCCGGACAGACGGGGAGCAAGGCCATTACTCACCGTCCACAGGCCCGTACATACAACTAAGGTACACTTATTTGTGGTTACATGTAGCTATGTTGTATTATTATTATAAGCGTACATTGTCCCACTGCAGGGCAAAAGCCCTTCCCTCCTACCACTTCTCGCGCTCTAGTTAGTGATATGTAGACCAATCATTTGAGAACGAGTCCAACTCATCCCGCCATCTCCATATTAATATAATGTTATAGATATAATCAAATTAAACGTCAATTTAAATAAGACTAAATAGATCTCGACGAAAGCTGTTCATTTAGCCTATTTAGAAAACCATCGTTCTTTAGCCAACTGCGGCGGATCCCAAAAGAAGAGTAATGTTTATCGGTGAATATTTTATTTTTGCTCTTGTAAACATACCTACTAATACGAGCCAAAAGGCGTGTACAGTAAATGAAGTCAGTAATACAGAACAGTCGAAAAATACTTTTTATATTCGTCTAATAACGTAAGAGCTGGAAAAACAGACATTGATGGTGGCAGTATCATGTTTGATGAAACGTATAAAACTGTTTTGTTTCAGTCTAGGTATAATATATATAAGTAAGGTTGGAAGGAATGAAGTCTATGTTTCTCTTTTTACTTAGTCCCTACAGTATCCAAATATTCTAAAATCAGTGCCTGGGAGCATGACTCAAAACGAGAGGTCAATACCCCTCTTTTTGGGCTGCACCGCAGTCGGGTTGAATGATGCCTATAGTCTACAGAAGAAGAAAATTAAGCTTCTTAAACAGTTTTACTACCAAGTTCATAAATAAGTATAATAGGCAATAGGGTCCCGTTTGACCCTTTGGGTACGGAACCTTAGCAAAGCAAAGAGTAAAAGTAAGACACGTTTCTAATTGACATTTCGTTTAAATCGAAATAAAAACTACTTATTTATCTAATTATTCTAAAATTATTACGACAGCCTTTATCATAAAACATACAATATAAAGATAAGTAGGTAGGTACGTAGAAGTTTAAGTTCATAAATAAAGCAATCACTACGTATGTAGAAAGTAAAATTTGAATATGTCACTCACGATTTTGGCACACATTGTGTTTGCGTTCATCGTCACAATGATCTCTTAGGAGCACCTCATTTAAATTCATACGACACCCAGAGATTTAGTTCATTCATTTAATTTAAACTTTTGTAATGCTAATCATGAATTAATCCAAATTGCTAATCTTACATTGACAAAAGACTACTAGATAAGACAGATCTTAACAGACTATTACTTTATGATTCAGAGTTCTTTGTTAAAATAGCGCGCCTATTTCTTTATTCTGTCAATGATTTTGTCGTTGACAGTAAGTTTTTTTTCTTTTGTGTTCAGGATATTTCTTGACGTTCGTTTCAAACTTGGTTGAATGGTATCAATTTGGTATCTGTCTGTCAACCACGTCTTGTCGCATTTCTTTCTTTACGGGGCTTTTACATTTAAATTGAAGGGAAATTAGCAACGGTGTCTGTCATAAATAAATTCATAATAAATTTTCTTACTCACATATTTTCTGAATTTTGCAACCCCCAAATGTCTGAACTTTGATGTTGTAACAATGCTTACGACAAGAATTGGATAGGTACGCTTTCATCACAGGCGAGTTTTATAAGACTATTATTTTATCGCATAATATACAACGCAAACGTGACAGATCTATACAAATTCTAAACTTCGTTCTACAAAAGATTTTATCACGACCATTTTACATCATAATAAAATTCAAAGCATTGATATTTCATAGAGCGATCAAGGGCTATGTTCGCACGAACGGGAAAGCAGCGCGTGACAGACAAACAAACAAGCCTGAGGTCATTGATGCCTTCGCTTTCTCGATTTCACTGAGCACTTGAGCAGTGACTTCATTACGATGGAGCTGTCAGTAATGTCATAATTAATGCCTTTATTTGTGTTGATGAGTTACGCTTTATTGTTATAGATGATAAAGGAATGATAAAATCAAAATAAATCATCATTATTGTCTATTAATGACGATGGATTAGTATGGATCTATCAGTGACGGCTATGTTGATCAATCGATGGTTATAATGGCAGATCCATAACATGATTTAATGTAGGTACGCTAAGGATAAGTTATTGCTGTTCGCTGCGTTACTTAGCCAACCAATGCCATTTCGACACATTACTATAAAAAAGTACGTATAAAATAATGTTCATAAGTGCCATTCCAGCTCATAAAAGATTTGAAAATTTATTAAATCCCTCTTCATGTCAGTAAGCTTTCGCCAAGATATATGTTCAGTAAAATGTGCTGACTTTAGGCTTTTAGTGACATTCACGGCAATTGATACGCGAGTTTCAAGCAATCTATCAATTTAAATGCTCACTAAACTTTGGAACGCGTTGAACTATAAAAACTTCTAAATGTCACCCCAAAGTACTTTAGAATTATCGTGAAGATTCTCTGAAGAAATTATTTTTAGGGCATTGTTCTCTGAGTTGTTGAGTTGAGATTTAAGATCTTACTTAATCTTTTTTGTTTAAAGAGGAGTTAGAATTTTTCCTGTTTTATGGCTACGAAAAAGCGAGAAAGTTAATTAAGAAAATAGGGAATTACTTAGTTCTAAAGAAGTAAGTAAAAAAAATTGAAATTAATATTTTGAATATTAAAGATTTTCTCTAAGCATGTGAAGTTTTTACTAGATTAGGGGAATATAATTTCATGTTTTTAGTAGTAAGTATAGTACAGGTAATTCACTCTATGATCATAAGCGACTAGAGCTAGACTATTATGCTTCAGTGTAGTCGTCGATAGTATAAATTGCCATCATAACTTTTTGCCCAAAACAAATCAATCATAGACTATCATGATAAACCATAGACAAAAAAGAACTTTCTCCAGCCAGAGCTATCACTTCCCATAAGTTATGAAACTAATAAAGTTGTTAATATTAACGACAAACAACTAAAAACACGTCGGAAGGAAATTTGTGGTACATGTTACATCCCAATGTGTCTCACGTCACGGAAGTTGGTGCAGTTTCCAACTAACTTCTACTATCTATGATTAATGTACAATGTTATTATTGAAAAGATACGAGCATAGCTTAGTACGCGGTAGTTTGACGAATATTTTGCAGGGTATCGACCTAACCAATAGAAAACTTCTTCGGATTATTTCCTGGCGTCTAACTCTCTATTCATTTAACCTTTGGTTCATAGACAATGTTTTAGGCTCCGTGCAGGCTTAGAATTTTATAGAAGAGGAGTGGGCATACCGAAAGGACTGGCTGGCACTAACAAACGACAGAATAGGGGATCGGACTGGGTAAAGAAAACGACATTCTATTTTGTCCGTCAGACAGGTAATACAAAAATATTAGACACGTATTTTTTGTTTTATCAAAATATCAAAAAAGTACTTAGTTAGAACTCATTAAAGTTGGAGAGTGGGGGCTTACTACGTCACAAGTGGGTATAAAACTTACCTACATGTGACGTCATGCGCCATTTCAACTCAATATATCTCCGTAATTTTATGACCACGTGAAAAAAGAAAAAATACGTGTCCAATACCTACTTTTCAATAAACTACCCGACGGACAAAGAAAAAAAAATAGGATTATCCCCTATTGTAAAAAGGGAAAGTGTAAAAAGGGAAGAGGTCTTTATCCTCCACTGGGCATTACGGGCAAGTTGTTCGTATGGGAAGGACGGAGAGCTATGAAAACGCTCTTAGCGTTTACGCCTTGCGACATTTCATACAAACTATAAAGTCCTTATTTTCCGAAATGACTTAACCGATTTTAATCAAACTTCATACACATAAGCTGGATACATAGGCCTAAAAAGTAACTAGTGTTAAGTTATAGTGTTACAGCTAAATTAGACCGATTATAAATTATCTATAGAAACAGAAATTTCCAATTATCTTTTTTTTTTTTAAAGGCATTTCTAAAATGTTTCTTAGTTACTTTTTGGACCTATGTATCCTGCTTATGCTTATTAAGTTTCATTAAAATCGGTTCAGTCATTTCGGAAAATAAAGACTTGAAAGTTTGTATGAAATGCCGTAAGTTGTAAACGCTCTTAAACTTACGGCAGATATCCCGTAAGTACTTAGACTGTCGTTTAAGTTTAGGTATAAACCGTGAAAGATTAAAACAATGTTTGAATCATACTTAATTATTCTAATTATCCAACCAAATACTTACTCATTAAACATTAAAGGGAAAATTCACAGATCCAAACTATGATCAAATCAGCTTTCATTTTGATTATTTTGAATATTTATGGAACAGGAAGTGATGCCGTAAACATGGCTGAATGCGGAAGTTCATTAACATGCTAATGTTGAAATTAAGGGTTTTGGAGCACGACAGATTTTGGATACCTACGTACGAACAAATGTTACTATTGTAATTATTTCGTTACTTTTTTGACATCTGCATATCGCACAAAGGGTTCCGTACCTGATTAGTTTTGTTTGGCGGCAACAGAAATAAATAATCTGTATTTTGAACTGGCTTAAACTATCACGGTTCATTAGATAAAGCCTGGTGACAGACGGACGGACAGCGGAGTCTTAGTAATAGGGTCCTGTTTGACCCTTTGGGGTCCGGAACCCTAAAAACTGTAAAATTGGTTACAATTAATGATTGTATGCACGACGACCAATCAAGCTAATAAAACCAAATAAGTCTGATCTCTGATTGTACGGAAAGCTTAAACAAAGCGAGATCAGTTTATATAGGGTGACTGGTAATTATTGACCGATACCTAAACACGTGATTGTACTCATGATAACAAACAACTTTCCCAAAGATAGTGTTTTTGTTAATACTGTTCCATTTTTATCACATTAACACAACAGCCATATGAAATTCGGATTGCAGGTGCTCTGCCTTCCCACTGTTTCACGGTACAATAGTAAGAAGACAGAACCGCGTAGGGTTCCCAGATGAAAAAATCTAAAGTCCGGAGAAAAGACCTGATTTCCATTGAAAAATCCTGAGATTTTTTACAGTTTGAGAACTTTCTCTCAAATGTACTTAACAATTTAAAAAAGTTGTAATATTATCGTTTATATACACTGCGGTAACCAACGCACCAGCCATTTCACGATTACCAGAGATAATACGTATTTGTCAATATGTAAATGCAATTACAGCCCAGAATGCAAACTTAGAAAGAGTTTTTTTCTATCATGGTGGCTCAATGGTCGAATGAAAGAAGCCGACTAACGGTGTCTTCAGTTCGAACAATACTTTTAATTCAATATAATTTGAAGAGCTTAAATAAAAAACCTTACTTAAAAACGTATCTTCACATATTAATAAATAAGTACTGCTTTTAATTTTGCAATTATTACCAAAGGAAGATTATTTTAGTTTGTTTAACTTTTCGTTAAACAGATCTTTAAAATGTTTTCTGTGTTTTATTTTAAAATTCAAAAAGTCCTGAGTTTTCATGAGATTTGCAAAATCCACCCGCAATCCTGAGAAGAGTCTAGAAATCCTGAAATCTCAGGACAAATCCTGAGATATGGTAACCCTAGAACCGCGTGACGCGGCTAACAGCTGAAAGGTCACAGACGCACGCGCGCGCGAAATTAATTCGGCTGTTGTCTTATTGTGATAAAAGTGAATGAGTATTAAAAAAAAATGTCTCTTTGGGAAATTTGTTTGTTATCATGAGTACAATCATGTGTTTAAGTATCGGTCACTAATTACCAGTCACCCTATATTGGATATGGTTAGCTGGATATGTCGCAGTGTGTACCCGTAAAGTACAATCATGAAATTCTTATATGCACAATATAATATACCCAATGAAATACTAATTATGTGTAGATGAAAATGATAGCATTAGAATATTTTATAACTTCTTAAAACTATTCAAAAAGTACAATAGGGGATGATCACATTTTTTTTTCTTTGTCCGTCGGGTAGTTTATTGAAAAGTATTGGACACGTATTTTTTCTGTTTTCACGTGGTCATAAAATTACGGAGATATAATGAGTTGAAATGACGTCACATGTAGGTAAGTTTTATACCTGCTTGTGACGTAGTGAGCCCCAACTCTCCAACTTTAATGAGTTATAACTAAGTAATTTTTTGATATTTTGATAAAACAAAAAATACGTGTCTAATATTTTTGTATTACCTGTCTGACGGACAAAATAGAATGTCGTTTTCTTTACCCAGTCCGCATCCCTATTGTCTTGGATGGAATAGAATTTAAATGAACTTGTGCAAGCAATGAGATGATCACGAATGGTTTCAAGGGTAATGCTCCAACAATCTATGAAAGAGGCAAGGATTAGTTTTTATTATAGGTTATTTCACAGGAACACCAAATCCTAAACTAGCCCATAGATGTCACTAACGGTCGAATCCACTCTCTACACGTTAATAATTTCAGAATCTACCTCACCGGGTTTCCCGCCAGCATCCCGAGATCCCTAAAAACCGACCTGCTTTAGATAACAGTCGAGATTTGCCATCCATTACATGAAGAAGTGTCATATTTACATTAACAGCGGAATCGAAGAATCCTTAGGTATCCTAAACGATCGGCTTCAAACTTTCAAGATAATTCGAAGTGTTTTGTCAGCCCGGATAGAGGAGCTGCATTCAATAGAATCCCCGTTTCGAGAACCTTCCTTATCTTTCGAGTTTTGTAGTTATTTGTGATGCTTTCACAATGTCGAAGCATAAGCTTTTTTTTTCAGCAACTATACTATTATGAAAAAGACACTATAGGTACGCACCATCCTCTGCCTAACCTTTTCCAAACTATGCTGCGGTCGGCTTCCACACTAACCGGATCCAGAACAGTATTTTACATATTATAAAGCGACTGCCTATCTGACCTCCACATCTCAGTTAGTACTGGATAAGACGATACTCCTTCATAAGACTGATGTCAGACTTTCGGGTCACTGGCTACTTGTAAGCTTGTAACGACTGTCAAATATCTACGAATAACAGCCGGGACTAACGCCTTATTTGCTTAAAAGACACTATACGGCAGAACAATACGCTAACAAGTAAAAAATTACTCACCAGAATGCTGGAACCGACTATATCCAGTTCTAAAGGTAGCGAAATTGCCTCATTAAGGCCGCAGTAGTACATTCCAATCTAATCCAATCCAATTGTACTGAACTAGATTGGAAATCGCTAACACACTTCCACAATTTTATTGGGTTGGTACTCCTATTGTAGACTATTACTGTGGATGAACTGGTATCTGTATAGGAATATATTGCCGTTAGCAACATTGATACAGATGTACCTACACGTCTATACGTATTTTTTTAACCAATAACAATATTATATTGTTTGAATTAAAGTCGGGTTTTGTTTTCGTTTCTCCCCGCGTATGACGGCGTTATTTCACTAAATATTTTATTCTAATAATTAATTGTATGATTGTATGTATTCCTAATTTTAATTTAATTTAATAGCATGAGTATTCGATAATGGGTAAGATGTTAAGTATGCGTTACATAACCATATATCCTGTTCTAGATTTAATTGTATATAAGAAATTGTAACACAAACTCGTTGGTAATCCAAAATAAATAAATAAACTAAAATTCGCAGCCATGGGCGCCGGCAGGATTATTTCCAGGGAGGTGCACCATGAAAACAGATCGTTTTTTTTGCACTCGAACTCGGATATTAGGTTTTCGTTTTTTTTTAGTTTGTCATGTCATGCAAAGAGTAACTTTCTCAATTTCCATAAGCCAACCAATCGAAAAAGAAATAGGATTCAAGAGCGAGCGCAGCGATCTTGGAAATTTAAGCATTTAATTCGATAGCTATTGTTTTCGACCTTTATTATAGAAATACGGATTATTCAGCCCATTTATAAAGAAAAGCTCATAAACGTACGCAAAGGGCATAAGATGTCGATGAGAGCGCTCGAATATTTTAGGATATTCCCGGAGAAATTAGGTACTTATTTACATAGGTACGTAGATACAGAAAGGAGAATAGGGGTAACAAACACACATTTTGCTTTCCGCCTCAGATACATTGGCTTCTCTAGTTGCCCGAGATTTCAGACTGTTTAAACCCTCAAACCTCTCCCTCTACCTGCGGCCCTGACGATGACAGACGCGAGGCAAAGCGGCCCGTGCATGCTCACGACGAGGACATTAACTCAATTGACCAGCAACCTATTTTTATTCACACAGTATCTTAAAGAAACAAAAATTTTGACTATCTATTTTTTCCCCGAGAGGGGAGTGCAAGTACACCCCCATGCACCCTGCTTTCGGCGCCCATGTGAGCAGAATATTTTTCTTCATAAATATTTTGAGAAAAAAAGGTATTACTTAAGTTATTTTCCTAACCATAGTTTGGCAACCCTACCATAATGATCATGGTTCACGAAACGAAAGTGTTTCATATTTCACCCCTGCCAGATTCTGGCACCGTACCATGCGCTACCATGGGGCCCAAAGTAGGTATAATGGGTTGTTGTAGACTGCAGCAAAGTTAATTTAATGCGGCTTATTTTCATGGTCTCGAAGTATTAGCAACGCAAACTACATATCAACTTGATACTGCAAAACTTACTTATATCTATTACGAATTTAGGTTTGCTTATTTAGTTTCTTGATTTGATGTTCTGGTACACATAGAGACACATCAAGTTGTTTATTTCCAGAATGAATGAATATAATGCAACGGTATGCTTAGATTTCCAATATAATGAGAGATCCGCATTAACTGGTTTTTATATCTTGAGGTACGGAACCCTAAAAATGATTGCAATGACGGGAAGAACAAGAAGTGCCTTTCAGCTTCGTTAAGAATACTTTTACACCCATTATTATTTATCTGCGTCTTCATTCCGAAGTAAAATTAATGTGCTCATTATGCACCGTTTAGAAATGAGAAACACACGGAAATAAACTCACAATAATTTATCTTGATGACATCATTATTTTTTTTTTACATTTTTTGTCGTAACTTTTAATGAGTAAGTATTTCTTAATTAATGTTATATAATAATCAAGAAAAGGATGAGTGTAAGTTTTTTTGTATTGCTATCAATTTCATCAGATTCTTTTATAAGTAAAATTTTACTATAAAAAAAAAAAAAACACCTTTTTTGTATCGGTACTTGTTACGCCAGATTGGGTACGTCAGTACCCAAATAGTAATGCAAAAACTTTGTGAAAATTTATAACCCTTGACGTCATGTGACCTCACTGGTTTCACGTTCAATATTTCTAGTCGAATATATACGACAACAATCACAACCTCACATCTTAGCTCCTCCCCAGAATCAAGTCACCCACAATTACCTCGACAAAACCCAGGAAGCTTCTTCAACCACCAATCAGCGCTCTGATATTAATTAACGATGATAAATGACATGTAATCCATACTAATTGTCATGTCCGAGCGACACTTTCACTTTGACTCATACTGCATGCGACATGCGCCGGAGTGAAACCGCTGTTCCGTTGGAGAGAGTTCGCAATTACTGGCGACCGCGCAGCCAGCGGCAGTGGCCAGTCTTGTAGTAAATGGTAACGTTTTTTAGAAGAAATTGTACGATGACCAGTTAGGAATTTGGGGCTAAACTGTAATGTAAAATTATGACGTAACTTTGAATGTGTGACTCTTCTAATTCAAACTGAATTTTGATTGAAATAAACGTGATTTATATTAAGATGGTCTACACATTTTTTTTGTTATTTTTAAATAATGCTGAATACTTAAATAATGTTTTTAAACTGATATGGTCACGAACATTATCATTGACACTGGAAACAGGATATTTACCATGTTTAGTACTTGTGAATAAAACACATAGTAAACATCCCGTTTTCAATGTGATGATGATGCTGAATAAGTTTTGATAGCCAGGATCATCATCATAAATGTCTATCCTTTTCTTAACTTAATTACTTAGGTTCGACAGTCTAACCAGAGGCAGCAGAATACTAATATTTTACATAGAGCGACTGTCTTTTTGACCTCCAAAACCCATATATCCAGAATATCAAGAATAAATAAAGCAGATCTATCTGAAATTGAATTGTGAATTGAATTGTGTGGACATTGTAGGCCTTATAGATTCCTAGATCCTTGGTAACTTTTTATCTTGTTCTACGTTTTGTAGTAAGCAATGACTTATTGTCGGGCCTAAGATCTCCTCCCATACTTAAGTACTAACACGCAGTAACATAGAAATACTGTAAAACGAAATGATTTTAAAAGAGTAACCATGGAGTTTCTTGTCGGTTCTTCTCCATAGGAAACGACCACCCCGAACCGAGCACCTTTTTGTCGACGTTTTACTAGTGCCCATGTAGGCCTATGTGAAATAAAAATATTTTGATTTTGATTGAACTCCCTAGAAGTGTTCGTTTTTGGGCTGAATCATTGGGAACAAGTCGAATTTTTTCATCCAAGCTCTTAAGTAATTACGGTATTATATTGTATAAAAAACTTTTTACAAAAAAATATAACCGACTTCCAAAAAAAAACAAAAAAGTGCAAAATAATATTTTACTTTCGTCAGTCGGTGACTTGTCGGTTGTCTTGTTGTTGTTTCTTTCTTTTTTTTGCCACCGACTTCCGAAAGTAAAATATTATTTTGCACTTTTTTGTTTTTTTTTGGAAGTCGGTTATATTTTTTTGTAAAAAGTTTTTATTATACCCTTTTCAGTTGTGGTATCTCACTTAAATTCTTGTCTAGTATCATTTTTACATTGCAACTAGACACCAGCACATCGTCCATACATACGACAAAGGACAAAATGCATAATAAAGGGGATGACTAAAAAAGTACCAAAGCAAAGATAATAAAATTCATATGGGCCAAGTATCATCCCATTAAGCCGACCCCAAGATAGTTTGGGAAAAGGCTAGGCAGGAGAACCGGGCAAGCTTTCTCTACCAAATGAATGAAGATTCATGTAAATCGGTCCAGTAATCACGGAGAAATAGGTGTACGTGATAAATTTACAAATAAAATAAAATGAAAACTACAGGGCCAAACTATATAACATTTTTTATGGGACCAAATAGCAACTATTCCGCATCAAACGCGTAATCGGTGTACATTCAACAAAAACTAATCGAATTGATAACCTTCTCCTTTTAGAAGTCGGTTAAAATAAAAAAAAAATAAAAAAAAGATTTCTATTTTTTTTTAATTATTACTTGTACATACACCTGGAAATTGCATACCGTTACAATTCCAACAAGCCCAAACACAGCTAAGATACATTGTCTTATTATTGAGTTCCGGTGCCTGTCTCTAGGATTTATCATCAGATCTGATGATAGAATGATTCTTATTGAACGCAAATGCTTCACTTGTTGTAGAAAATACCAAAACCGCTGTAAGTTTTCCTATAAAATTTGAGGGTTGCCCTCGATTTCTCCAGGATCCAATCATCAGATCCTGACTTGGTGACTATGGGACCACTTCAGAAGTATCTCCTTTCGAACAAAAAAAGAATTTTGAAAATCCGTCCACAATTGGCGGAGTAATCGCGTAACATACACACAAAAAAAAAAACATACCGTCGAATTGAGAACCTCCTCCTTTTTTGAAGTCGGTTAAAAATAGCTTCAAAAGCCAGGCTTTACAATAGGAAGAAACATTAAGGAGAGGTGAGTCTCAGTTTTCTGCAGCTTTCACCCCTGTATTGTATAGTTCAGCTAATCATAATTAATGAGAACAGCCACACCTTTCTAAAGACCTTAATAACTTAAGGTTTATTAAGTTCGTGTTACATTACACTTGTGCTACAATGTCGGAGCGGTTACAAAGGTTTTAGATTGTGTGTTATTGAGTACAACGTGATTGTAATGTGCGTTTTCACTAACTTAAGGGATACGTAAATAGTAATGTTCTATTGGAATATAAATTTTCGGCGCTGAGCCGAACGTTGTAAATTCAATTTAGGGCTTTATTTAAGGCATTCATTTAAGGTGGAAGCGACAAGATGGGTCACGAAATTTAAAATTTCTTACCTTTTTTGCAATTGGCAGCCAGTGACAGTTTTTATGTTGAATAAAATAGGAAACGCGGCCGTCACTAATATGGCTTTACTGAGTTATAAAGTTATAATCATTAAAGTCATCAATACAACCCGTTTAAGTTCATTTAACCGCATAGAATGACTTTTTCATGAAATAGTAATTCATTTGGATTAAATGAACGTTGTATTGATGATTTGAATAACTACAATTATGTAAATACGTACGTTTTACGGCCGCGTATAATATTTTCTTCAACATAAAACCTGACTCTGACCGGCAAAGTGAAAAAAACGTAAGAAAATTTGAATTTCTCGGGCCACCCGTCGCTTCCACTTTTAGGGTCGCTTAAAGTATGAGGGAACGAATTTAAGTGTTTGAAATAAACTAAACTTATGAAAATGTTGTTATGTAGTAAACACGCTATATTATATTCGGTTATGATTGCTTTTTCGCTCATTGCTCACTGTAGGATGTCATTGAACTCGTAAATTCATGTTGAAAACAAATTATTTTCTCAAAGAACATTATCGTCATTAAGTACCTTCAATATTTATAGAAATATTATAATCCGAAATATTATTCAGTTGAGACTTTTTTAGGGTTCCGTTGACAAATGGCAAAAACAGAACCTAAAAAAAACGTAGAAAACTGGTTTCAATAAGATGACACAAGCATATTATGAAAAACAAATTTAGTTTTGCTGTTTAATTAAAATTTTCATATGAATGAGCGTTGAAAATATTTTTTATTCATATTGTTTGGTGCTACGGAACCGTGTGAGTCGCACATGACCGGTTTTTTAGACATTCATTGATTAAACCATTAGTCACGTCACGTCACTGAACTTTAAAATAAATATTTACATCGAGAATAAACCGTTGAGGTTTAATCCTTTTATACAAGTAACACGTAATTAATCATACAGGCAAATATTTATTTAACAAACAACGTACAAAGCTTCATTTTTAAACAAAAATGTTTGTCATCATTTTTTATGTGGTAGCTTACTGAATTTGAGTAGGCAAATTAACCGTCCGTGATGTCATCAGGGTCATCATTTGCCTAGCCTTTTCCCAAACTATCTTGGGGTCGGTTTCCAGTCTAACCGGATACAGCTGAGTACCAGTATTTTACATGAAGCGACTGCCTATCTGACCTCCACAACCCAGTAACTGGGTAATACGATAAACCTTAGTAAGACTGAATGTCAGACTTTTTGGCTTCTGACTACTCGTAACGACTGTCAAAGATCTTCAAATGACAGCCGGGACCAACGGCTTTACGTGCTTTCCGAGGCACGGAGGAAACTCGGTATGTAATTATGGTCACCCATCCACGGACCAACCTCGGCAAGCACGGCTTAACCTTAAAGATCGACCTGTGTGGCTGTTATTATTTAGCCACGAGCTCCTCGTGATGTCATCAGGGTATTGACAACTTAATCACAGTAGGTAGCTAGTACCTACTAAAGTGATATCATTGGTAGTCACTGGGATGAACATAATTTATTTGGATAAAATATGTGGTATAGGTACCTACTAAGATATTATAACGCGTGGATGAAATGAGCGTTTAAACCTTATGGAATTTCATACAAAATTTCAAGTCCTTATTTACCGAAATGACTGAACCGATTTTAACGGAACTTCACACGCATAAGCAGGATACATACGTCTAAAAAGTTACTAAAAAACATTTTCGAAATGTCTTTCACAAAAAAAAAGATAATTGGAAATTTCTGTTTCTACGGATAATTTAAAATCGGTCTAATTGAGCTGTAATACAATTTTTTTAAAATGTTTTTTTGTTACTATTTAGAGCTATGTATGCTGCTTATGCATATGAAGTTTCATTGAAATCGGTTAAGTCATTTCGGAAAATAAGGACTTGAAAGGTTGTATGAAATGCCGTAAGGTGTAAACGATCTTAACAGCCATCTTGTTATTTTATAGGTACGGCCTCGTTGGTCGAGCAGCCACAAGTGCGACTGTTGAGCCAGAGGGCCTGGGTTCGATTTCGGGTCGGGCAAAGTACTATTAGGTTTTTCCATCAGGAATTTCCCAGCCTCGGTGGCTGGATTTATGCACGATTGATGACAATAGGCTCGCTCTTTACTACATGGGACTTAAAACATAACTGGTGAAATGTGGGTCTACCTCTGTCGAACCCTACGGGTATTACAGTCGCATATATTTAATTTTAATTAAGTAATTAAAATTAATAAAAAATATTTTTTATATAAAATTTTATCAATACCGGCCCTTTTTTTTTTTGTTAATTGGTGAATGCCTAACGCATACCGCACCGTCCGGGGAGCGAATTTACAAAGGCCAGACTCTAATAAATGAGCTTTTGTTTGTGCACATTACTCGCCAAAACCTAATCTATCTCAGTAAAAAAAATGACTCAAATAGATTAGCTTTTGGCCTGGATATTTTCAAAGAAAATGCACGGACAAAACCTAGTACTGTATCATACGTATCCAGGAGAATTTGGCTGCAAGAGCGAGCGAAGCGAGCTCTGGACTTGGGCCACCCCGACCCGGACAGGTTAGGTTCGAAGGGGTTGGCGAGGTCTAGTGGGCGAGCGGAGCGAGCGAACTAAGACCCCGACTTCCCCTTCGTGTTAGGTTACTGTAAACCCTGCAGACAGAAATAGGAGCCCCGCGTAGCGGGGCTACGTCGACTATGCTTTATAAGCGACTATAAATTTTTTTGAGGTTAGGTTACAATAATTAGTTTTTCTCAAGAACGGTGCATTACCTTTTAACGGGAGTGGTCCCAGGGGAAAAGGGGTACACACCCCCTCACCCCCCTCCGCCTGCCAAAGAATTCTAGATTTTTACCAAAATAATACCAATTTCCACGTAATTATCCGCCTATTATTGAAGCTAACGATTGGTAAATATCGGTATCAAACTGAATAGCATTTGTTGCTGCAATATTAGAAGGAATTTGTCTAACAAAGTCTACGCGATTTCGGTCAATTTCTGTACTAGAATGGATTAGGGTTTTGGCAAGTTTTTGTCAAACAAAAGCTAAGCCAGTTCAGTTTGCACTTTCACTCTAATGGTATAGCCTTTGTAAACACGCGTCCAGGGAGGAGGTTTGGTTATGTGGGGCTTGCACTAAAAACACCACCACGGTGGATGGGCCACGAGAACTGCTACGCATGACGTTTGCGACCCATCAAGCGCAGCCGCAGCAGCAGCGCCTCCGGGCACCAACTCTTTTGGTGATGTCCGGGCTCACTTGGGACATCGCCACCACAAGCGAGATCAATACCGCCTCTCTACCAACATTATTCAGGCGCCAGATCCTTGTAGCTGTGTAAGTGGTCAGATTTACCTGTAACAAAACACAAAAAAATATAAGTAAAGGACTAAGAATATTTTTCACGTAATGAAGAAGCAACTCGCCACAGTTCGGGTTAATATCTAAACGCCGTTCTTGCTGATGATCGTTATCGAACAGTTTTTAGGGTTCAGTACCCAAAGGGTCAAACGGGACCCTATTACTGAGACTTCGCTGTCCGTCCGTACGTCCGTCCATCCGTCTGTCCATCCGTCCGTCTGTCACCAGGCTTTATCTCATGAACCGTGATAGTTAGCCAATTGAATTTTCTACAGATTATGTATTTCTGTCGCCGCTATAACAACAAAAAACTAAAAACAGATTATAATAAATATTTAAGGGGGCTCCCATACAAAAAAGTGATTATTTGCTTGGTTTTAAAAATAATAGTATGGAACCCTTGGTGTGCGCGTCCCACTCGCACTTGGCCGTTTTTTTTTATTAATTAAACTTTTATACCTTATCAATAACACTGGTAACGGGATATTAACATGATTACAATTTGTTTTCAGTTCCCGATATTTTTTTTTATACCTTTACCTTTATAACAATGTTTTCAATCAATTACGATCACACGGTCCGAATGTTAGTTTAAATTTATTCCCAGCCTTTGATAATTGAAACAGAAATATCGTTTCGATAGGTAGGAGGTACGATTCATAACATATAATAATACCTATAGCACCTAACCATAAGAATTCTCGTAAAAAGAAAGAAAATTGACTTATCTACAGTTTCCTTAAAATGACAGTTATGTTTTATAGTGTTAGAAAGTCCAAACAAAAGAAAGAAGAAGCTTTGGAATCCCATTTTCTTGTCCGTGTGTCAGAGGTGTTTTTCGAGATTATAATGATCTATTTGCAATAAATATTGGTCTTAGGGCTTGTACACAAAACTGCGATGCGACGTCGCATCGTAAAAATCTACGAGCTCAAACAGTACAATTAGTTACAGTTTCTTCTGTGTTGCGAATTCGCATCGCGCCAATTCGCATCGCATCGCAGTTTTGTGTACAAGCCCTTAAAGTCAGTTGGCAGGCTCCTATATTACATAGTCAGATATGGGTATAGTTTAGTTTAGATTATTTTTTAATAATTATCAAAATTACATGTCAAGGTTAGCAATAAAAATAAATAAAAGCACAAATCATTAAAGGAGCATACAACAAAGGTAGATGACATGCAAATCTTTAAATACCTATACTTAATGGTATAGTATACATATTTATATCTTTAATTAAATGCCGCTTTCTATCATTCGTTACTATTACTAAACGAAACGTAACGTCTATGAAATTTAAATTCTAAAAATGTTTTATTTTGTAACTACGTTTATAAGTTTGATACCTAATGTCGACTACACTTTGTTAGGTATTTTAATTTAATTTTAAGTTTGCATGCTGAAATAAGTCGGCGAAATATGTGAAACCTTTTTATTTATAAGACCATTATGTACCATATTTCATGCAAATAAAGAATCTTGAATCTTGAACGTAAGAATTAATTCTGGTTGAAAATATTTTTTTTTGTCTTTGGTCTTTCTCGATGACACAAGCAGTCCCTGACTCATGATGACTGATGAGAAACATTATGAATGCTTTATTTAAAATTGTATACTGTATAACACAGTTAATTTGTGAACAGCGTTGTTGTCTACAATATTGTTCAATGGTATGTGTATCTCTTTTTTGTACTATACACGATGTAAATCACCTCATCACGAAGCCGTCAACCAAGCATTCTGTACATGAAACTAAGTAACTTTACGCAAAAATTATTGCTGGGAAACGACTTTTTTTTGGGGGGTGTAAAATCATGTTTTGTGGTAGAACTCAATGTAACGCACTCAAAACATTGTGCTGATGACCGGATTGAATAGTACGGGGATCGTGGAGGTGTTTAAAGTAAAAATCTTACATTATAAACTTGTATTTTAAAAAATACTTGTCAAAAAGTTGGAACTTTGACCCCTAATATCTCCGTAACTAGAAGGTTCCCAGGTATGGTGTAGAACAAAAAAATGATCGCAATGACAGGGAGAACCAGTGCCTTTCAGCTTCGTTAAGAGGTGTTTTACACCCTTTATACCTATCGTAGCTATTTGCTGTTCCTTTTGAATATAATAAAATTAAGGATAACATGAGGTAAATCAGTAAGACGTGGGCATAATGTAGGTATACTTCGTACATTGTGCAAGAATATGCAACTGAACGCTCATATAGGATGTCCGTTTACCGTCTGACGTCAAACACGGAAAGTGGCACAAGTATGAAACTACACATTTTCATTACGATATTTATTTTATGAAAATAATTTTACTGAATGTGTTGGTTTTGTTTAAATAAATATTGTGTTCTCGAATGCTTTACCGTTTTGTTTTTTTGTTGGCATAACATTGAAATGGGAAAATATATTTGAATCTGAATTGAGAGTGAAATCGGCAAGAGACTCGTTGATAAATGGAGATCTCATATTTTGTTTCGTTTTCTTTATGGACACAATACTTTAATCATTTATTTTACAACGATAACTACATACATATAATAAACTAGCTGTCCCGCGCAACTTCGTCTGCGTTACATTTTCCCCGTTTTCGCAACATTTTTCATTGCTGCTCCGCTCCTATTGGTCGTAGCGTAATGATATATAGCCTATGTCCTTCCCCAGGTTAAAATCTATTTTCTTACCAAATTTCATTAAGATCCGATCAGCCGTTTAGTCGTGAAAAGGTAACAAACATGCAAACAAACAGAGTGACATTCGCATTTATAATATTAGTATGGAAGTAAGGATACATTGATAGGTGTGATCATCCAATTAGTGTGAATGAGACGTGGAATATTAGCAAAAATTTCGTATAGTAAATAAATATACTTAGATTTACACCTCTACCTTAACAAAAGGCGACCTTTTTTCATTTACAGGGTTCAGATTTACAGCCTTCGGCTTCAATTTCTTACGCAGGAAAATGGAAGAGCTTTCTTTTTATAGGAACTTTGAAGACCCGTTTTATAATTATTATGTATCCAATATCGTTTTCCTAACACCTCCGGCCAATAAACACGAAGCACCGGTGCTGGTGTTGCCAACAGTCACGTACGCCAATAACGCGTTGGCTTAAATAGAGCACTTACTGCATAAATAGAGACTGTGTTGCCAGTTTATCTTGTTCTACAAACAGTTTAGTAAACTGGTACATTTAATTGGTTGTGAGTGTTTTGTTTTTCTGTTCTAGTTTATCGTAAGATTAAGAACATGTTATACATTAGTGTCCGCCCGAATGTTCGGTTTCGGTTTCAGTCGAGTTTCGGCAAAAAAACGAGTTTCGGTTAAGTTTCGGTTTCGGCGGCAAACCTGCCGAAACTACGACCGAAACCGAAACTGCATTCGGGAGTCCTCGCGCTGCGATCGTCATGGTCGGTGCGTTGAGTTGAGATTTATTTTGTTTAGTTTTTCGTTTATTACTTAAATATTAAGTACCTATGCCGAAGACTGCATAGCCATGTGATCAAAAAATATGTGTGTGAGATAAAAAAAATAAAGACTGACTGATTATAATAACGTTTTCTTAATTTTTCCCTCAAAACATGGTCCTTGTAGGGAAGTTTCGGTTTTGGTTTCAGCCGAAACTGAGACTGTTGCCGAAATTCGGTTTCGGTTTCGGTCGTAAAAACAAGTTTCGGCCGGACTAGTATACATACATATTATATTCACAAGGTTTATCACGAATGCGTAGCACCGCGTATGAGAAAAAAGAATAAAACTCTCACTGCGAACAAATTATGAATGAAAATGTGCCAATATTTGTGTGAGGAATGTAAGTAAGAATTAAACATGACTAAAAGAGTGATGAATATATTAATGTTAATGAATGGAGAGGGAGACGAAGACCAAAGAAATACGAATGATATGAAGGAAAAGGAGTTAATGATAGTGTGAAAAACGGCAGGGGAAAATGGAAGAAAAAAGGTGTTGTACCGACCCCAAAAGACAAGGGACATAGGGAAGATGATGTAAGTAATAATTGTTAAAAACTGCTAAATCATTTCGGTCTACTAGTGCAACGTACCCACGTAAATAAGAAATCAGCAATAGCAAACCTAACCTTCGATGTACGTACGACTTGGAACTTTTCTAATATTAAACGTCCGAAGGATTATTCACTTCAGGATTTGGCCTAGATTCTAGACTTCACGAGTCATAGACTAGTATCATTCAATAGTTCAGTTTACAAATACTTTGAGCAGTATGTACAAACATACATATATCTGGAGTATTTTGTAGATGTTTGAGTCATTTAGTGTCTGTATTTGTCGTTAAAATATCATAACATCCAGCCTGAAATCCCAGAAGGTTTCCACAGAGGTAAGGTAGGCTAATGGTACTGCAATAAAAGCTTAATGGTAGTTTTGTTTTGTTTAAGTCCTATACATAGAGGTAACGGGAGGCAAGCCTGTTGCCATCAGTATGAGTATTCTTTTCTTTATTCATTTTTTAAATCACAGTTTAAATAATTTATTATACACACACAGTTTAAATATGTATTAAATATTTTTTCAAATGAAATAAATACAAAAACATTTAAAAATATAAAAAAAAAAAAATTGTAGCCCACCGGTATCGGGAACAGCGTCCGGGCTACCAGTGTTCAGGGCTCTTGAGAGAAGAACCTCCCAACAATACGCGCCTTGTCCAGAAGTACTGCTCTCTGAATCAAGCCCTTGATGCAGCTGCCAAGCGAAAGACTCCTCAGATGTTGGTCGAGGCTTTTGGCTATTCAGCTATTGGCCGACACGACTGTCGGCACAATGACTGCTGTATGTGTTGTTTATGAGTAGGTATTGTTATTGTTACCACTTTTTTTTTTCTCTAATGTTTTTTTTTATACACTTCTTAATTTATTTTTGTTGTTTTTATTTTAATTAATTAGCTTTACTTTTAGTTTGATTTTGTTAATAATCGCCGTGTACGACCTCTTGGATATAAAGAATATGTTCAACTCTGATCCCCAAGATACAGACTAAAGTCTAGTTTGGGGATCACCGTTCAAACAGCCATGTATGATATACTTACTATGTCATGTTCGTGAACGGGCGCTGTCAGTTGTGCCTGGTCGTCTCTTAGCTGCCACGGCTCATTTCGAACTAATGATTTCATATTTTAATTGTTCTTTTCGTTTTTACTATCTCGTTCTCACATAATGTACCATCTCTAAATGAATGATGTAACCAAGGTTTTGTAACAAGATTCTGATTTAAAAGAGTGTCCATGGAGTTTCTTGCCCATTCTTCTCCATAGAGATCTACGCTTTGGAATGGGCAACTACAGTACTTTCACAGTTATTATGTCTTGTGACTGGGACTGTAGCTTCATTTTTATTGTTTTTCGACTATTCAAAAGTGCCTGTAACTGGCCTACTTGAAATAAATGATTTTGATTTTTGATTTTGATTTTGACTTGATTATTAATAAAGATTATTATTATCAACCGAGCACAAATTAAATGGAAGCTATTGAGAAAAATCCAATAACACTTTGCCCAACCTGGGTATCTAACCTTAGGGCCTATGCACACCACGTTTTTTAAACGCGCCGTCGACGCGCGTTTGTAGCGATACAGACGCGATACGCACGCAAGTCAGACGCAGCCTGTAGACCTTTGCACACCTGTATAAATACAGACGCGCGTGTGTAGCGATACAGACGCGCGTGTGTAGCGATACAGACGCGATGCAAACGCGCGTGTGTAGCGATGCAGACGCGATGCAAACGCGCGTGTGTATCGATACAAACGCGCTGGCATTTTGCGTTTTTAAGCAGAACCTCGTCAACAGTAGCAAGATGGCGTCGGTCGAGACAGCATTGATTACATGCGCTTTGTTATTAATTTTTTAAAAAAAGAAGAAGAAAAATTACCGACGTTTTTAGGTACACCCATTTACAAGCGAGAGAAGATTGTGTGGACATTATACAACAACGTTTAGAAAATTAATAGGACATAAAAAAATCGTCGACGGCGCGTTTAAAAGACGTGGTGTGCATTGGCCCTAAGACCGTATGCTCAGCAGTATAAACAACAAATAAATCCGGAGTATTTTATACAGAAGCGACCGTATGTTCGTGTGTATATCGTCATAAACACAAACTTTACGGTATTCACGGCAGGACTCTGCCCTAGGGATTTTATGAACGCACATAACTTCCCCTTGACTCTATATAGTTGGCCATTTCGGACTTCCGAAATTACGTGCCATTTTTTATGAATAAAAAATGTTAGGTGATCTGGATTACGGAATTTGGGGATCAAAGGCTTTGAGAGTTTGAAAGTTGGTTCTTTATTTTTTAAATTTCAACTATGTAGGTACTACTGTTTGTCTCTTCATAACCCAAAGGTTGGTTGGTAGAAAATGCCTTTAGCAGCCTTTAGTTTGCCTCTGATGTACCTATATTAAGTGCTGTTAATGGTGTTCACATATCGACTGTCATAAAATTCGGGAATCGGGATTGATTTGTCACGAAATTTTGTAAACTGTATATTTATAATTTTTGACTCTTACTGACCTCTTACTTTCCCTACTCTATACAAGGTGTTGGAAGTGTGAAGGTGTTGGAAGTTGGAAGGAGGTAACAATGCTAATGATTCTCGTCCCGAATCAATAATTAAATGGTTGGGCAATTTTTTTATTTACGGAAATCGGTAAGTATAAACCACCCGTGTTTTAAACGCGGGCCGTCTGAATCTTGCTCTATAACCACGTTTCCATACATACAAACAATCTCAAACGTTTAGTTGATAATTTCTTATTACCTAAGCCACGTTAAGGGGGTTACTCTGAAATACTGACAAACATAAACAACCAAAAAAATCAGCGTTTATTAATAATTAACTAGGTACCGTAATTTTAATTGATTATTCATGTCTTTTGTGACAACCTCCTGAATTTTTACGAGGATGCAAAACAACACCTTGTATATACCTACCTCATCTCCATTAGATTTTGAAAGTTTGGTAGATTACTAAAAAAATCTTCTTTTCATACATTTTAAATGAAGTTAAGTTTTGAACCACTGTTTTTTTTTCCTATGTTTTTGGGATTCATGTACTTACTGTATTAATTTTCGTAATATTTTAAGTTTACTTATTAAGATACACTTCCCGACTTTGTTTAAACCAAGAATAAATCAGGTCCAATTGTCGCATATGATTTTTGAGATCTAGAATTCAAAATCCACTAAATCACCGTGACCCAAAAGTAGGTACCTACATGTAGGTACACTAAACCGCAAAATCCTGTCCACACAATGAACCACCACAAAGTACATGAAAACGAGACCAATACACTGATTCAGATTAAGTTTTATTGAGCAAGTTCGTCCGCCGTGTGCCCTTAGCTGGCTCAGTGCAATTGCACCGAAGCCGAAGTGCGGTTAGCATGGATCCGTTACAGCGAAGCGTTCACTGACCTACAGACGGATCTATTTGATGGGAAATTCGCTTGTTAATCGCGACGCAAAAACTGATTTCACCTCGTGGGCTCATGTTTTCTATGGAAGTCGAACAGTGCGTGCTGACGAATTGTGTTGCGATATTGTGGGGCTGTGTGGTAAAATGCCGTTTGATTTGCTTGCATGAGTTAAGTTAATAGATGGACCATGTGAAAGATGGCGTCGATAGAAAGGGGATGACGACTCATAGAAAAGTATGGATGAAGAATACTGAGGAATGTTGCGCCGACCCCAAATAAATTGGGATATGGTCAGGAGAATGATGAATGAGTCAAGTAGCTATAGCTACCTACAAAAAGCAACTTATAGCAAAAAGTACTACAGCGCCATCTATGATAAAACTGAAGAACTAATGTGTTCTGAATCTCGCAAGCATAGTTTACATCGACTTAAGACTATATAGAGAAACTGTCGGGCAGTAGCCTACCAGACATAACACCTGTCTGGTCGGAGGATCCTCTTGTTTTCTAAGGAGTATCGAGGAACTATACACCCTATTCCTCCTACTCATAAATAGCTATCTTCTGTCTTCATTTGGTTGGTGGTGGTAAAGAGATCTTAATCGTGAACAGTTAGTTAGATTTTGTAATGATACAGAGTAGTTTTGAGCGACGAGCAGGTTCTAATTCGGGTTTAACAATGCTTTACTAAATACAAAATTAACTTAGAACAGCTGTTTCAAATATCCTACTTTAAAATCGTTACTGTTGCATTTTATTTGTGTCAAACTTTTTTGCAGCATTTGCCCATTTGTTCTCGGAAACCTCAACCCAAAAAGGATTGCAATAAGACCAAAGACTCACTGCCCAAAACAGAAATGACTACAAACTGTGAAACCTTATGACATCGTAACCTACTATACAAAGGCAGAAACAAATGAAAACCGCGTTTTAATGCTCTCTGATTGGCACTAAAAGCTTGCGGAGATGAGAAACTTTTGTTCGTCTTGCGTTATGTGGGCTTTTATTGTTAACCTGTGTCTCACTGCTGACTCCCCATGACTCTAGTATGCCGTATGCCTTATGACCTGTGGACCTACATACCCACTACGTGGACACAGCCAGAAGGCATCACGGCAGACCTCGTAGAAGATGGCGGGCAAAACCAACCACCTGTTGTCCACACTAGCCCTGGATTGGAACACCAAGCAGTAGGAGAGGAGATTGTGACTAAATAATAACAGCCGCACAGGTCGATCTTTAAGGTTAAGCCGTGCTTGCCGAGGTTGGTCCGTGGATGGGTGACCATAATTATATACCGAGTTTCCTCCGTGCCTCGGAAAGCACGTTAAGCCGTTGGTCCCAGCTATCATTAGTAGATGTTCGACAATTGATACGAGTAGTCAGAAGCCAAAAGTCTGACGTCCAGTCTTAGGGTATTGTATTATACAGTTACTGGGTTATGGAGGTCAGATAGGCAGTCGCTTTATGTAAAATACTGGTACTCAGCTGCATCCGGTTAGACTGGAAGCCGACCCAAGATAGTTTGGGAAAAGGCTAGGCAGATGATGATGATAGACCATGATCGACCAAGCAGTAATGTATGCGTTTAGTAAGAAAGGTAACTCAGAGGTGTGCAGTGGCTTGACTAGGTGTCAAAAATACGGCAAGCTTATAAGCCAAGCGGCCTTTTCAAAAACCCAAACATCATGAAAAATAGTACGTTATTAGAGCAAGCCATGTTTTTAGGCTTATATGAATGTACCGTCATTAAGGGGTGCCTAAAGTTTAGAACGCCAAGATTTCGCCACAGTTATGTTTTAGTGATTATTATCTTCCGCGGACAAAATTCACTCGTTTTGTGCAGGCCTTAGTACATTTGCGGGACGCTTAGCGGATTTAGCAGCCTACTTTCAACGTTTGCAAACCATTGTTTCATTATTATACAGGTACCTGTCACTGGTTTACATTGCAGTATAATAGACTTGATTGCAGTAATTAATCATTGTGCTTTTAGCTAATAGCGTGGTATTTCCGTTTTTGTTTAGTAACGTTTTTTGTAATTATTCTAATAGAATAACGGTTTTTGTAATATTTGTGGAGGGAGATAACGTTTTTTGTAACTTTTGTGAAGGGGAAAGTTTCCTAGCTGTTTTGTTGATTGTGGATTTTAATGTCATTCACAGTTATTAGAGAGTGAATAGTGAATGAATTACATGCCATGCCACTAGCTTTGTTGTAAAACTGTTGTAATGTGCTAATGGGCAACATTGTCGTGTATGTATAGAATTTTATATTGAATTTGTAATCAGATTACGGAGTTAATGTGCTGTGTAAACTAGTGTAGACAATGTTTTCAGCAAACAAACGTTATTTTTTGTATTATTGCTGTATGGTGCCTGTTAAACATTGTGTTTATATAACGTTAGGTACAAAATTTAACTAGTGCGGGAAAGTCAGATTTATTTTATAGGATTTTCTGCGAATGAAACCATAAACAATGAAAACTGTACTAAGCGAACAAATATATACTTAGTATAAAAAGCAATTTTTTTTTGTTTGATTGATCCTGTTCGTTGAAACCGGTTAATTGAAAAAATCTTTTAGTGTTGGATAGCCTATTTACCGAAAAAACGCTATAGGCTATACACGGTGTAAATCCCCTCATCAGGAAGCCGTCAACTAAGCATTCTGTACATGAAACTAAGTAACTTTATGCAAAAATTATTGCTGGGAAACGACTTTTTTTTGGGGGATGTAAAATCATGTTTTGTGGTAGAACTCAATGTAACGCACTCAAAACATTGTGCTGGTGGACGGATTGAATAGTACGGGGGTCGTGGAGGTGTTTAAAGTAAAAATCTTACATTGATAACTTGGATTAAAAAAAAATACTTGTCAAAAATTTGGAACTTTGACCCCTAATATCTCCGTAACTAGAAGGTTCCCAGGTATGGTGTACAACAAAATAATGATCGCAATAACAGGGAGAACCAGTGCCTTTCAGCTTCGTTAAGAGGTGTTTTACACCCTTTATTTATAAAATCACGCTACGACCTATAGGTAGGAGCGGAGCATCAATGTAAAATGTTGTAAAATCGGGGAAAATTTCGCGTACGTGAAGTTGCTCGGGTAAGCTAGTTTTATCATTCAAAACTAAGAGACCCAGATATAAGGTACTGTTAATTATAAATAAACGAATCACAAAGTTTAATACTACGTATACTGAAAATCCCTACTTATATTATAAATGTGCATGTAAGTTTGTTTGTTACGCTTTCACGCGAAAACTACTCAACCGATCATCATGAAACTTTGTACACATATTCTTGGAGGTATTAGAAGTAACATAGGCTATATATAATCACGCTACGACCAACAGGAGCGGAGCAGCAATGAAAAATGTTGCGAAAACGGGGAAAATGTGACGCAGACGAAGTTGCGCGGGACAGCTAGTACTTCATAAATCACACAAATACATAGCTTTGTAGACAAATACGGGTTTATATGTAAATGCATTGACTGCAGTTTGCTTCGCGAATCGTCCGTACATTGCTAGTACGCACCCGGCACATCAATAAATTTCCAGTATAACATGGCCTCGCTTTGTACAGATTTTCCGTACAATTAGAGACCCGCATAAAATGGTTCTATAAATATCGCTACCACTATTTCGTGTGGTTATTGCCAACTGCATCGAGACATCCCGTTAACAGATGGTGCGAGTTTTAAACTTTCAGCGTTTATTGGTTTTGGTTAACTAGCAAATTGGCCCTCTTTGCTCGACTTCACAACTTGAGAAAACATCGACGTTTTTTTTTATTATAAGTTAGTTCAATATTATTGTATTATGCATCAAGATCTAGTATGATCTGGGACTATATTTATGTACAAACTCAAAAACTCAAACTCAAAGCTTTTATTTCAATTAGACCATTACGGGCACTTTTGAAAGTCAAAAAACAAAAAAAAAAAACGCGAAGCTACAGTCCCAGTCACAAGGCATAATAACTTGTGAAAGTACTGTAGTTGCCCATTCCAAAGCGTAGACCTCTATGGAGAAGAATGGGCAAGAAATTCCATGGACACTCTTTTAAAAACAAAATATGTTACAAAATCTTGGTTACATCATTCATGTTAAGAATTACAAATATGAGAGAAAAATGTACAAATACGCGCAAGTTAAGAGCATCCAGAGTAAAAGATTAAAACAGTAATTCAAAAATAAAGTGATTAAAATAAACTGTGGCAGCTAAGAGATGACCATTGACATTATTTACAAACTATAAATAGACTTAAAATAGTGATAAAATTATGTAGTCATCATTTACAATAACTGGCATAAATCGTGGCTGGTATTTATTATCTGTTGTTTGTTATTACTCTACTGTGATTGTTAACGGTACTTGCTTTAGTTACCTTGATTTTTATTTAATTAAACAAGGTGTTGTACATCCTCGACAAAATTCAGTAGTTTGTCGCAAAAGACATAAATAATTCATTAAAATTACGGTACCTAGCTATGTTTGGGATTGTTTTGTAGGTATGTGTGAAAGCGCTGTTATATGGTGAAAATCAGACGGGCCACGTTTAAAACACAGGTGGTTCACACTTGCCGATTTTCGTAAATAAGAAAAATTACCTACCCATTTTATTATTGATTCGGGTCGAGAATAATTAGCATAGTTACCTCCTTGAATTTGACGAGATTGCAAAACAACACCTTGTAAATTAATTCAAATAGAAATTTTAATTGAAATCGTAAAAAAAAATATTTTTCATCAAAACACAAAAACAGTTTGTTGGCACTCAACTCAACTCATCACGAATCTGTCGGACAAAAATTCATGTATTGTTTAATGTGGTCTATTTACCAAGAAATCATTGAAATTTTTCTTAAAAAAATATATGATAACTTAAATTAAACTTAAGGTAAGTTAAAAAACATTGAAGAACTATAAAAAAATTAAAAGCAAAATACCCTCTTTTACTTTGTTGTTTGTACCACAATGCATGAGGAGTGGTACACTGTACCACCCCGTTACCACGGTGCTTCGGAACTGGTGGGTAACAGGGTTAACTTAACGCTTCGTCGAGCGCACGCTATTCGCTAAGCTAATTTGAAAATTCACAATTTTTGACTTATACCGTTTCGTCACGCGGATGCGGCAGTTGCCGAGGAGATAATGCTCTAATTTGTTTTTATTATTATTAGGCATTATTTTATGGTAAGACGTAACACGTAAAATTGGCAATTTCTTGGTTGCGTATCGCGTTCAACGGAAGACAATTCTGAGAAATCAGAACCTTGGAAAAAAAGTAAATATTAGGTTCAGAATACTTAGTTAAAAAATAAACGTATTTTAGGGTTCCGTACCCAAAGGGCCAAAGGGGACTAAATATTACTGAGACCTCGCTGTCCGTCCTTCCGTCCGTCCATCCTTCCATCGTCGTCCGTCCGTCCGTCCGTCTGTCACCAGGCTGTATCTCATGAACCGTGATAGGTAGCCAGTTGAAAGTTCTATAGATTATGTATTTCTGTTGATGCTATAACATCAAATACTAAAAACAGAATAAATTAAATATTTAAGGGGGCTCCCATACCAAAAAGTTGCTCGTTTTTATTATAAATAATGGTACGGAACCCTTCGTGCGCGAGTCCAACTCGCACTTCTTTTCAAACGAATTCCGGAAAGTAAAATAAATTCTTGTTACAATGTTTTACATTCTGTCAAGAATTTTCTAAGTTCCTAGAAACGACCACAAAGGAATTTCCTCGGGGTCTTACGGTATTTCACTGTTTTCAAAGGATAAAGGTTATTTTGTGTCATACACAATCTGTTACAATAATGTGCCTTACGTTCTATGTATACGTATCTTTATGTACCTAATGTTATGTTTTGATACTGTAATGGTACTGGCTTTTGTTTGGTATCATGTATTTGGTAAATATTGCTCAACTTAATGTTATGTCCCGACGTAGATAGTAATTTATTGTCTGTCTGTGAATGCCAAGGATTGGCTCTGAATCATCTTTATATAAAAATTCTGTATTTTACTAAAACCAAAAGTCAATTCGTCTTTCTTATTATTGCGAGTCGATGCTTAGATACATCGTATATCTAATATAATATCTAAGTAGCTATACTTATCTATTATTCTATTATAATAAATAGGTAAGATTTGTTTGTAAGTTTGTATGGGGTAATCTTCGAAACTACCGATCCGATTTTGAAAATTCCTTTACTTACGGGAAGCTGAATTATCCCCCGAGGGCTATAGGCACCTTTGAAACGTTCCGGTGTGATTTCCGTATATAACGGGAGCGAAACCGCGACAAAAAGCTAGTTACAGATATAAGCGAAAATTTACTGATACCAGAATGGACATTTATAGGCAATTTTCCTACAGTAAGAGCAGAAAAAATCTCCTCGTATAATTTTACGGATTTCATTAGACTACTTAATTATTTGCGCAACAATAGAAAAAGATCAGTTTTTTTTTATTACCCTTTTTGCCAAGAAATGATTCTGCTTGTTCCTCCATCTCCCCGAGGGTACTATAAGGCGATTCGTTTTGAAATCTTGTGTTGAGAATATGAAATTGTTATTAAAAATCAGTTTAAAGGCAACCTCCCACCGCGGGTATTAAAGAAAAGCCGCTTATGTCCCGTCCTTGTCACAGTAAGTACAGACAGAAACCACAAGCATAATTTGCTTTATTTTTGCGTAAAAAATTAATTTTACGTTTTGTTTCAAAGTTACATAAGAAGCTACTTGAACTATTTGGAGAAAAACTTTTGTACTGCATCATCGATTTACATAATATTCAATAAATTATAAATCTCAATTAGTACAGTTGGTACATAGGCGAGGGCGTATCCAAAGATGACTTTCAACATGCAACAGTTAAATAGGCTTAATAAATTATAATAAATATTTCGGACTGACAGATGTCAGACGCACTCGCGGATTATGTTTGTTATACCGAATCTCATTTAAACTTAACACTGAAAAAAAAAAAAATTATTTCTGGCATGCAGCCGAATAAAAGTTAAAAAATAAATGGTTACTCTATTTACCAAACTACAGCCGCCAAAGTTCGTAAAACTAAAATGCAGTTTTCCGACACCTTATAAAAGTCGGTGTGAAATAATACTGCATTGCAGTTATTTGAATGATTTATTATTTTCTGCTCTCTGCACAGTGGAGAATGTTACGATCATTGTTAAAATTTCATGCCTATTCGACTGGCGAAAATATAATCAAATTATAATCAACATAAATAGCTACTATCCCAATCCACTGGGAAATGTTTCACAAACTTTACGAATCCATGGACTTTTACTTTGGCATCTATTTTATTTTTGAGATTTTCATTTGCTTACTACTACTACCTAATTTAAGTACTATCTTTAAATTAGATTTATGTGGCAAAGTATTTTTCAATCAACATGCGACTTAAAACAGTAATTATTTTAGTTTGACAGATAAAACGTTTCTCAGGTTGTGTTTGACAACCTGAGGAAATGTCAGCGTCAACGTCAATCATATTTATTTTTTTGATGGTATTTTGTTCAATTCTCAGAAATAGAAAAAAGCAAGGCAAGGTCAACCTTCAATGCCTCTCTCTTGATTCGTTCATTTGTTTTATTTTCTCACATCCACGGAGACATTTATAGAACTTCACTCTGATTGGTTGTAAAGGTTTTAATTAAAGCTATCCAAAATGGACGCTTTGATATTGGACAGGAGAAAATTAAATTGCATCTAAATAAAAATGGAGGATACCTGCATTTATATTAGGCAATCACTAGGGAGTCTTTAAAACAAATTAACTTCATTAATGATAAATATCACACAAAATACAGAATAATATCTGTCTAAGATTGTAATCGTCAACAAATTGCAAGAATTGTCTGGGGGAACTTGTGCAATATTAACTCACAGCTCGCTTCGTGAAACGATAATGTTATAGCATCAGAAGCAGCATTACAGAGTATATTGCAAGAAAACAGTTTCTAAAGAAAGAAAAGATCCTAGCTCCATTTTTACCGTTATCTTTTACGTTCAATTTAAAATAAAGAATAAATTTTGAATTTATGGCAACATTGTCTGGAGCTTTCTTCATATAGAGCTGGGTTAGAGAAGATGACTGCACTTGAGAACGCTGGAAACTAGAATAATGTAGACGTGCTCGCTGAAGGCGGGCTGTAAAAGTCTTCACTATGAATATTCAGATGTCTTCAGTCTTCACGCTACCGTATGGAGTTTTATACGATGAAGGTGTTTCTATTTTGTGAGGTTGAATATAGCAGTTTGTATATCAAGTTAGCTTGTACAGCATATTCATCATCAAAATATACTTGTTTTAAATATTCCTCATTCCTCTTTTATTTTTTCAAGGAACCAATTTGGCCATTGTTCTTTTTACGCTCTTTTTCTACCGAGCCCACTCTCCGCCACCATATCTCCTATCGCTTCATCTTATCCTAGTATTTTCAACTAAGTTGTATACGGCTTCCAATCTCACCGAATGCAGCTGATTACCAGTATTAAAATACTAGTGACTACCTACTTCCCCTCCACAACCCAATTATTGGGCAATACGGTACCTTAATACTTCAGTCTCTTCGTAAAACTTACTAATTATCCTATAATATGAGACTTCAATTTTGAGTCTTGAATCTTTCTTGTCCCAAAGGTCGTTGGTCTCAAGGACATCTAACTTTCAACGGCCATTAGTGAACTTTTGACAGACGAATGTTTATGCATAGTTTCTCACTCTATGGTATGTTGCCATCCGTCTTTTGGGGCGCATAATAGGCTTTTACCATACTGCGGTCAACCCCATTTAATGTATTTAGTTGGGATGAACTATTTACTCACTGAATAAACATAAGCCGATTTCCTTTCATCCCTAAATTGGACGAGGATGTAGGTACGGAACTTTTAAAAGTACAATGGGGGTTTAGCATAATACTAATATTTTAAATTCGAAACTACCTATGTCTGTCGATCCGTCTGTTTGCTACCTTTTAAATTTTTGACAGCTGTACAGATTTCGTCGAAGTTTGACATACAAGTAAAACCTGGGTTAAGATTTAGGATACTTTTAATCCCTGTAGTACATTCTCTAGGGATAAATTTCGACTGCTACTTGGGTGAAGCGGCAGGCAGAACCTAGTAATGTAATATTTATGCGATGTTAGTGGAATGCAATGCGCGTCCGACACGAAAACATGAAAACAGCTCTAAAAATATAAAATATGCAGCACACGCGGGGTGAGCAGATAAAAGACTGCTCCAGAGCATTTTAACAATCGGGTCGATGTATAAATTTTTACTATGTCAACGCTCCCGGGGCAATGAGCTGCATTTTTAACCGAAGGACGAAAAGTGATATGATTTTCAGCAGGGTTTATTCGTAATAGACAATCGCTTCCACAGCAGTTTTTTGCTCTTACTTTGATTAAAAAACACCCGCGAAAAAGGGATCAATTATTCGTTTGAAGGATCAGACGTGAGCCTTGAATTTTAAAGGGATTTTTTGAAACAAATAAATGTATTTTTAAACATTTCGGATCTATATTTGGTGAACCCATTCGCCTGGGGTTTTGGTAACTAATTCTAAGCCGGATTGATCACGTGTTTGGTATCATACTGTTGTTAAACCAATCATTTTTGCGTAGTTGACTACGCAAAAAGTCTAAACTAACTCGGGATAAAGGATGACCTTAATATTTCATGCGTATTTCGACTGACTACGCACATTTTACGTTTGTTTATTTTGCACAATTTACTTGGTAATACTTGCTTACAAGGTTGGCTGGTTGGCAGTCATGTTTTTATTTTTTATTCTTCTAATCAAATTAGGACTGGGCGGTTTAACGAACGCGTTTAAATTTAAAATTAAATTTTATAATCCATGGTTTAGAGACTGGCAACCTAAGCTTTTACGACCTTATGCGTCGTGTTTTACGTTTTATGAGACATAATAATTTAATGTATAATAAAGTAAAAGTGAAGTATAGGTTTGATGACTGTAACACGAAAAGGAGATTTAGGGGCTTAAAAATAGAGCAATAAAATAACACAACACAAGAAACAAGGTGTGATATCTAGAAGAAATCATCATCTGCTTAGCCTTTTCCTAAATATGTTGGGTACGGTTTGAATTGGATGCGTCTGAATACCAGTATTTTACAAGGAGCGACTGCCTATTTGACATCCTCAACCACAGTTAGTATTGGGTAATACTACCCCTTGGTTATACTGGTTGTCAGACTTTCGGCCCACTGACTACCTGTAACGACTGTCAAAGGCTTAACGTGTTTCCGAAGCACGGAGGAAACTTGATATATACAGGGTGTGACGGAAAGGGTATATACATACTTAAGGGTGTGCTACAGACCATCAAACATCGTGCCAGTGAAAAAAAAAAATTTGCTGCCCCATACATTTTGGTCGAATAGGTACTTAATGACAATTTGTATGGGGCAGCAGATTTTTTTTAGCTATTCAGATGTTTGTCCGATGGAGAAACATGTTCAGTATGATGAAACCCGATGAATACCTAGTTAGTTATTAAAAAAATCTGTTTTTTTTAATAATTAACTAGGTACCGTAATTTAAATTGATTATTTACGCCTTTTGTGACAACCTCCTGAATTTTGACGAGGATGCAAAGAACATCTTGTATAATGGGTGGTCACCCATCCACGGACCAACCTAGGCAAGCCCGGCTTAACCTAAAGATCGAGGCCAGCAGCTGTTATTTAGCCATGAACTCCTCTATTTATCTTCCTACTACCTCTATCTTCTAGAATCTAGAAGAAACTCGTATCTTATTCTCATATACAGGTGGACTACTTTACGATACGTAAGCCGACCTACCTTAAAAGTCTCTAAAGGTTGCGGTGTTTAAATTTATTGAATGATTTATAAGCTTTAAATAAACATTGAAAGAAAATATCGTTCTTTGGCTCACGCCACAAAGAAGCCATGCAAAGCCGTATTTTGGAAGCAAGCCCTGCGAAATTTGAAACATATGTACATACAGACACATATGGAACGACAATGGCCGGGAACTCTTTGGATGACCGCCAATGTATACATTATCGATATACGAACCTAACTTTCCATTGAAATATTCACATTCAACGATATCTTTTTCTCCGTCACTTTTTTCCGTCGGAAAGGAAAATCTTCGGGGAAATCTTTTGCTCAAATTGAGAATAATACAATCCATACAAGAATTGGATTGTTACGTTTTTTTTTTGTGATGGTAACAAATTAGCATATAAGTGGGTTCGTCTGGCATCTGTTTGTGAAACAAACATCTTATTTAAAATAGAGTCATATACTGATGACAGTATATGACTCTATTTTAAATAAGATGTTTGTTATTATAATCTAATACAAAAAGTTGTGTCAAATATGAATTTGACACAACTTTTTGTTCAAATTTTCAAGTATACGAGTACTAACTAATATTATAAATGCGAAAGTAAGTTTGTTTGTTACCTTTTCACGACTAAACGGCTCATGGGAGCTTAATGAAATTAGGCAAGAAGATAGATTTCAACCTGGGGAAGGACATATGCTATATATCATTACGCTACGACCAATAGGAGCGGAGCAGCAATGAAAAATGTTGCGAAAACGAGGAAAATGTGACGCTGACGAAGTTGCGCGGGACAGCTAGTTAACCATAAACCCGTAATTTACTGCGAAACAGCGTAACAGATCGTGAACAGATTTCAAATAATCTCTACCAGTCACAGAGCAGGCTAATCCAGTGAATGAAGTCCGTTTAAAACCGGTAGGAGATAATTTAATAACCGGCCACGCTCAGTAGGGCAGGCGGAAGCAAGACCGGTTACTGAATATCACTTGCATACTGGTATCTCTGCTTGCACGTTTTTATTTATATGAGAAAACGAGATTTTAATACCAATGAACTGTCTCGCTGGATTTAATGGGCTGTGAGTCATTAACATTAACATTTTTTTATTTATTTTAGGCCGACAAATATGGAAAACGAGATGGTAATTAAGTATTCTGAAAGAGATGTCTTGACAAAGATAAAAACTTAATTTTTATATGATGACAGTGGGAACAAAAATACTGATTTATTCGAATTAATAATATATGAAAATATTTGGGAGACACCCCTCCAATTTATTATTCAGGCTGTCAAAAGCACAGTTCACAACTGAACTTTTGTGTATTAATTACTAAACTGAAATTGTTTACTTCCTTTGGCAAAATACATTTGGTAAAAAAATGCTAATGTGTGACTAACGACAATCTGAGCAGCACGCGTAGCATGACCGCTGCTGTAGAAACGAATTTTGTCTACGATAGAATCGACACAATGACAGATAGAAAATGACAGTCTGTCATTTTGTCTATTCTTCCATCAACTTGTTTCTTCAGTGGTCATGCTACGCGTGCAGGAAAACTAAAACGGAACTTTCGCAAAGAGCCGGGTTCATAGGAAATGCATGTTTTTTGGTTGCACTTTCGAGAAGATCCACTTATGACTGTATTCACTTACAATAAGATACAACCGCGTCGTATGATTATCAGCTTTTTGTGTGTGGCATCTCGCAGTTCAGCCTCTGAGGCTGGCTTCTGCTTAACCGGTCTAATCCTGTGGATGCCTAGATGAGAAATTATTAGCTTTAAACAAAACAGCTGTTTTATACAAAAGTGCAAAACCTACACGGACAAAATGTAAAGAACACCGTTTTTTACAGTTAACGTATTAGGCATCGATTTAGATGTTGCTTAGAGTTGGTGAACAGTAACATAAGCTTTTGCAGCACTAGCTTATCATAAAACAATATCTCATCCGCTCTCAATTGTTTTACCGACGACACTTGTCGATAAATGGTTTCGATTTACATCAACGTATTGTTTGCGGCCGACGGGGGCGTGACATTTTTATTGAAACCCTTCTTCATATCAATGTACATAAAGAGTTTATTTACTTTCTATTATGTGGCATACATATACAATTATATTTGAGTTTTAGTAAGCGTGGATGTGGGAGGTATAACTTTAATTTGCGATAGTTTCGTGCAAAGGGACTGCCTCGTTGGTAAGATTCCGAGTCTTGGATTCGATTCCCAGGTCGGGCAAGGTGTTATTGGGTTGATGTCAGCAAACCGGAAGGGGTCCGAGAGGGCCGATTCCTGCCAGGGCTGCGGGACTGTTCGAAAGAGATACCGTGGCCCTGGAACACAAAGGGCTAAGAAGGAACATGGATGGGTTTTAGTCCGTACAAGTCTGACACTCCCTTCCGCTCCGCCCAGAGCGGAAAAAAAGGCATAGTATGAGGGTATTGCATATTTAAGAGTTCAAGTACCCTGATTACCTATACGATTCTAATATCATGTAAAAAACACAGTCCCATTGTAAAAAGGTAAGGACCAAACAGAATCATCTCAATTGTGGCGACCTCTTTTACATAACCTCCTAAACAAACAAACCTTTTTTTTTTAATAAAACCTTTCACAATCCTTACCTTTTTTCTGGTACTTTTTTACTCACTGGTTTGTTTTTTTCGACACCTAAAGCCGTGGCTATTAAAAGGAATACTGACCATCAGAATAATATCCTCGCGGAGCAAGAAAGTAAATAGAAAAATAATTATGAAAAAGCAACAGAAATTCTGAAAAGAAAATATGCAGCTAAAATTCAATTTTCTCTATTTAATGTCGAGCTATGAAGCTTTCTCGTTTTAGTTAATTAATTTCTGAAGAAGAGTCTGAAGCTAAAAGAAACTTTAGACTGCATTTGCAAAGTGAATTACTGCTCTACATTCTTTAAAAAAGGTACCTTATTTGCCTCGTTAAAAGCGGGTCTTATAAATGGGACTTAAGACACGCTTTTCGGATTCATGTGCGTACAAAATTATCACTTGCATCGGTGAACAAAAACATCGCGAGCCAGCATGCCTCTGAGACATAGGTATTCCTCGACGGCTTGTGAAGCTAAGTCAGAGGCCCATGGGCGGCATAAGGACTCTGACACCAGGTTAGGCTATTGCCTAAGAATGGCACTTAAACACACACACTGTCGAAAAATGTAGATGTACTATAGATATATCTCTACCAAAATTAATTGAGTGAATCCCTTTTTGAAACTGGTATAAACAAAGTTAGGGTAAAATGGAAAGAAAAGACACGCAATAACTTGATATGCCAACTAAACCTTTATTATTTCTCATTTTTGTTTTACTTACCCAATTTTCAAACCTTCAACTTCTGAGAGCCAGGATCAAAAGTGGCGACCACCAGAAAAGCGCCCAGATAATGAAGCTCGACGAAGACCCAGAGAATCAGTTTTAACTGTCTTGAATCTCGTAACGAAAATAATGAGAATAAAATTTAAGAATAGCGGAGGAGTAGGAGTAGTTTTTCTAACCCTAGACTTGCAGGAAATCTATCAAAATCGCCAAGAAAAAGAACAATAAAACCCGGTACACACACATGTAACACATAGTTCTATTCCAACTACCCCACATTATTCTAAACAAGCTTTAATACGTGAAGGCAGTGGGGCGCAAATCTGACCCGTTTACACTCTGCTGACGACGTAACAATACCGCTACTAGTTTGATTAGCGAGTGTGCCTGCATCTTAATGGGTATGTGGATTTATTGTTTAGGTGTTTTTAGAATATTAATTTGACTGTATGGCAGGCTGTGTGGCCAGCATTATTGTATGATCGTGGTCAATAAGGATGGCATTCAAAGTCAAAGTCAAAGCATTTATTTCAATTAGACCATTACAGGCACTTTTGAAAGTAAAAAAAAAAAACAATATAAAACGCGAAGCTACAGTCCCAGTCACAAGGCATAATAACTTATGAAAGTACTGTAGTTGCCCATTCCGTAGCGTAGATCTCTATGGAGAAGAACGGGCAAGAAACTCCATGGACACTCTTTTAAATCAAAATATATTACAAAATCTTGGTTACATCATTCATGTTAAGAATTACAAATATGTGAGAACAATGTATAAATATGGGCAAGTTAAGAGCGTCCAGAGTAAAAGATTAAATCAGTAATTAAAAATAAAGTAACTAAAATAAACCGTGGCAGCTAAGAGATGACCAGTCACAACTGACAGCTGACACACATTTGTGAAAACAATGGCCATCGTCATTGGTTAAAATCTGGTAATGTAATTTTATATTTTAAAATAGCTTGACCTCATTGAATGAAAGCTTCAGACAGTCAGTCATCATCATCAGCCTATAATGTTCCTACTGCTGGGACACAGGCCTCCTCTCTATGACAGGGAGTGGGCTGTAATCCACCACGCGAGCCCAGTGCGGGTTGGTAGATGTCACATGTCTTCGAATTTTTAGTTCTAGGACATGCCGGTTTACTCACGATGTTTTCCTTCACCGTTTTTGAGGGCAGCGGTGATGAAATAAATTAAACAAAGTAATGCGCCTGCCTGGGTTTGAGCCCACAGCTTACTGCTCGTAAGTCGGGGCTGCCACCACTGGGCCACCGCTGCTCTCTAAATCATAGAAGTTATGAAGTTAACAAAACGATTCGTTGTTTGGTGCATGAAGGATTATATTTAAAAAGCCAGTTTAAAGGCAGTTCTAACGTTGAGTACCATTAAAAACGGTAACCTAAGTAGGTACCTAACACTATGTAGATTAGTATCTAAACTAGATAGATTGTAGGACATTGTAGGCGTTGTAAATTTCTTTTTCTTGCTTTATCGTGTTCTACCTTTTGTAGTAAGCAACGACTTATTGTCGGGCCTACGCTGTCCTGAATCAAATATTGTAAAACCAAATGATTTAAAAAAAGTAACCATGGAGTTTCTTGCCGGTTCTTCTCCATAGGAAACGACCTACCCGAACCGTGCACCTTTTTTAGACGTTCTTTTATAAGTGCCCATGTAGGTCTATGTAAAAAAAAAAATTAAGATTTAAATTTTTGATTTTGGTCAAAATGTATGGAACAGCTGTTTTTCAATTACCGATGAAAAATTTCTGTGTGCCCACATAGTAATTTTTCATTGGTTCAAAATGATGTACTGTACGAGGTAACTATTTTCGGGTCGGTGTTCCTTCCATCCTGTATACTCCACACAAGTGCAAACTATGCATTATACTTATTTCTCTATTGGTGAACATAGATTAGAGTTCTTATTTTGTAAAAGTGATACTGCCTTGGCTAAAAGGCCTAGACTATGATGCTACAGAAAATTTAATTAAGTTGTTATGAAGAGAAACAAATACTCACACTCCCCAACACACACACATAACACACTCACACATCTCACACTAAACAAAAAAAAAAGTAAAAAAAAAATGTGTGCATGTTTATATTATTATTTTATTATGTACTTACTTAGCTTTTTTTTTTCTTATTTGCTTTGTAATTTTTGGATGCCATTAATAATTTAAATTGTATCATTGTAATAAGGGGAAGACACTAGCTCCTGTAATACAGTGTACACTAGCACAGGAGCTAGGGAATTTCATAAAAATGTTTGTATAATTAATGCCAATAAGGATTATTATTTATTTTTATTAAAATGCTCTCTGAATAAGATTCGTGATTGCTTGGTAAGTAACATGTAACTGCTAGTCACGAATCTGAATTAAAAATAAAAAAGTTTTTATTAGTCTACCTATCCATTTCCGCGCAGTCGTAATTGTTAAACAAGTTCATGTTTCCAGTAGATACGCTGTGCTGTAACTTCGCGGAAATACAATAGATAATTATCCTTATGTACTTATTATAATACGTGTTGTTGTGTGTACAAAAAGAAAGTAGCTGTAAATATATTATTATATTTACAGCTACTTTCTTTTTTAACATTCTCTATCATGTAAATAGAAATGAGAACCATAATTACATAAAAAAAAAATAAAAAAAAGAAATGATGTTGGTTTAGTGGTCACAATCGCGACAGCTGAACATGAGGATCGATTCCTGGGTCGAGCAAAATGTTATAGGGTTTCTCCATCAAAAAACTCAGTGGCAGCCACGGAGTTTGAATTTGTGCCTGTTTGATGGCAATAGGGTTGCACCCTGTCACGTGTGACTATAATGGTAACTGGCAAAATGGGGGTTGTACTACACCTCTGACATTCCCATTTTATTATTATTGCTGTACACAATCTTATTTTATTTAAGTACCCGTTCTCACATACACATACACTCTGACACAAAATATGAAGCTGTTTTACGTCCGTCACATCACATTCGCAGGTCCAGTTGAAAACCAGCGTCAGGCAGCCTAGCTGCCTGGCATTTTGCTGAACTGGCCCTTTTTGGCGCAGCCGTGAGGCACACAATATTATTATCCCTCTTTTCTTTTTGTTTTATTTAGCTACACAATTATTAACCCTTTTTTTCTTTTGTTTAAATTTAAGTATTTTTTGTGTTCATTTTCGTTTTATGTTGTGTGTACTTGTGGTATGTGCCAAATAAACTTATTTTCTTTTCTTCTTCTTTCTTCTCTGACTAAGACTTTGGGGATAGCAGGCGTGATGTTACGCTAAGTTTTTTTCCGTCCCATTAAAAAAAAAAAAAAAAACTAATTTCGTCTTGCAAACAAGTTAACGAGCGTAACTTTACCTATTATAATATTTTTTTAAATAAAAACACTTAAAGTAATCCAATTTATGAGTCCTTCTTTATACAAGGTGTTGTTTTGCATCCTCGTCAAAATTCAGGAGGTTGTCACAAAAGATATAAATAATCAATTGAAATTACTGTACCTAGTTAATTATTAATAAACGCTGATTTTTTTGGTTGTTTAATTTTGTCAGTATATCAGACTGACAAGTTATGCTGATTTAGGGAATTGGAATTATCGATGAAACGTTTGAGATTGTTTGTATGTGTAAAAGCGCAGTTATTTATAGAGCGAGGATCAGACAGGCCGCGTTTAAAACACGGGTGGTTCAAAAATAAAAATTACCTACCCATTTTATTTAATGATTCGAGTCGACAATCATTAGCATAGTAACCTCCTTGAATTTGACGAGGATGCAAAACAACACCTTGTATAACAGGAAGTAAATCAATCTCCAACATTCATAACGAAGGGATGGGTTACATGAAGGTCAAAGTGTTTTTTATCAGCGTTAACGATGATGGAAAAGTAAATAATATAACGCGATAGTACCGTATAGGAGTTCTTTCGTGAGGAGAGTGGAGACGATCCTCAGGATCAAATTATGTTTGTCATTTGTGTATTGTCGCCAAAACCGAATATGTACGCAAAATTTAGCCCAATCAGTTGGGAGGAACTGATTTGTATAAGGGTTCCCATACCTATGATCTTCAGTGCGCAGAAAATTGCGGACATTTGAATAAAATTCCGGACTTTATTCTTTTAAATTGAGCAGTAAAGTTAAACTGAATACATTATTTTTTAGAGGCGCGAGATAAAATAACATAAGTTTAAAGAGCATGAAATAAAAATTAAATTTAAAAATCCTCCGAGCACAAAACAAAGCTGACCCCCGACGCGACGCTACGACGCGGCGACGCTTGGATTAATTTATTTTTGTTATTTTAGAGGTTTTTTGTGTTAGGCAGTTTTTTTAAATGTAAAATTTATTTTTTTGCGTTTGTTTGTTACCGTTTGTTGGTTTTGTTGCAAAATACAGGACGTTTTAAAATTTCCTCCGCATTTCGGACAGTGAGATAAAATTCCGGACTTGTCAGAAAAATTCCGGATGTATGGCAAACCTATGTTAAATAGACCATCAAGTTCCGAATAATTAGGAAACAGCACTTCGTTCTGAATTCCTCCGGGACCCATAAACGCGTTTCATGATTCGCCAACATGCGTTTCTGATTACACAAACGTACGAGTTACAGAGTTAGGACAGTTTTCAACGACACATGTAGGGTTTACAACAAAATGTTAAAAGTTTTGTTTGTTTTGAAAAATTAGGCTTGGGAATCCCAGTGGCTGTGGCGGGTTTTTTTGTTTCTGTTAATTATTTTAACTGCAGTTGGCACACCCTTGTACAGTGAATAATTAGGAGCAAAAAAATAAATATAAAGCTAAGCTCTGTCGTTTTTTCATATGTAGAATTTAGTATCAAAGTTTAGTCTCTAAAAACTGGTGCGAATGTCGAAAATTTTCATTCATTGTCGTTCGAATGTTCTGCGAAAATGCGTTCCAGTTGCAATAAAATTGAATCTGCATTTTATTTATTTTCTTTACGAGTATTTTATTCAAACATCTTGGTAGGAATCACTTTTTTAGAGTCAGGACGTTCCATAGTCTATCTCTCATAATGAATTAATATTAAATAATTATGATAAAGTATTAAGATAGGTACCTATACCATTAAGCCAAGAGCGCCTGCTTATGACAACGCTCTAGGTACATAATATTACGTACGTAGACATACGACTTATAGTTTTTTTTGCTGATAAAAAAAGTTCTACAAACAAGAAACTTGTTAGCAATACTTTAACTCTGAGGCCTGGTCTTGCCACAAAATTTGCAAACATTTGCTCCAACTTAATTAGTTTTTTCCAGTACAGAACTCCGAATACCCTGCGAATGTCATCTACCATCGAGAGATATGTATAAAATAAAGGATTTGGTTTCGTAATTCCGAGAAAAGACTTTAAGGAAAGTTAATTGATTTATCTCAGAATTATTACTTTCCGAAATTACAACTACTTACACATTGATGTTGTATCTAACGACTAGCTGACCCGCTCAACTTCGTCTGCGTCACATTTTCCCCGTTTTTGCAACATTTTTCATTGATGCTCCGCTCCTATTATGGCAGCGTGATGTTAATAGTATATAGCCTTAATGGGCTATCCAACACGAAAAGATTTTTCAATTTGAACCAGTAGTTCCCGAGATTAGCGCGTTCAACCATACATACAAACACACTCTTCAATAGAAGCATAGATATGACGCAAGACAAAGGCGTTTTTATTTATTTATCGTATTTTGAGAGGAAATGTTTTGACAAAACAGATTATGATCTGAAGAATATTTTCTCAAGTTGCTCAATTTGAAGAGAATTCTTGTAAAAATATTTCTAATACGGAAACTGGGTATTTTGTCAACAATCACATCCATAGATTAGACGTATAAGCCGCATTGTGTTTAGACGAAGAATCTTAGTCAATATTCGTTACCAAACATTTACTTCCTTCGATCAAAGAAAAAGTCGAAATTCTTAAGATATTTTCATGATTCAACTACCGATGATGAAAATATCTTACCGTGCTCAAAGCTTTTTAAGGAAATTTCGAAACGCCTAGTTGACGCTTCCTGTGACCCAAGGGCTGGCTTTTACTTTGGCCAGAGGCTAAGTATAAAATATCAAAATACAACTTGGCAATGCGTCAAAAATTCCCTTAGGCATATTACCAGCTGACAGCTTGGAGGAGTAGTTTTTTGACGCCCTTTTATAGTTTACTGTTATTTTAATTATTTCATATATAAGTTTGTTAATCGTTGTAATGTATACAGGTTGTTGCAACATGTTCAGTTTGATAGTCTGTAGTGCACCCGTAAGTATGTATATACCCTTTCCGTAACACCCTGTCTAGTCCCTTTTATGAAATAAAACTACTGATTATTCTTACCATTCTTCTATAATCACTAGACAACCCTAACATAACTCTCGAAGGGTCAGCAGAGGTGTACCCACATTTCGCCAGTTATGTTTAAGTCCCTTACTCTGCCTTAGACAATTTATAGCCAGGGCCATCGTTAATTTAAACCCATAAAGTTGCTTAAACTGGTTTTAGTGTCGACCTAGCATCCAGCTTAGTTATTCTCCTGATGCTGAAAGGCCACGAATAGTCCCTTTACATTTAGGACATTCGTTACTAATTAATGGTCTTCATTAAAAGTTATTTTATGTGTACATTTCGTATTCCGTTTCCTGTGAAGAGATTTCCATATCAAAATGTTTTTAAAGTCGAGTCTATGTCAGATCTTTCTTCTGTTGTATCTGGTCTACACATAAATGAAACATTTTTCTGTTTTATAAAGAATTTCTTTAATTTTAAATAACGGAGATTTAAAATTTAATTTAGCAATTTTCAAATCATTACTTATCATAATCATTATTTATTTATTTGTGTGAAATGTCATAGTTATGGAGACACATTTATTTTTTCGCAAAAAATTTGAATCATACCTATCGCTTGGAATAAAATCTCTATACTAAACATTTCAACATCAATAATATTCTCAAACAAAGGCCAAAAGAAAGACAGCCAATCCATACACGTTTGCAATACAAAGATACAAAGCTGTTTTCAGTCCGCTTAATGTAGTGTAAAGCGATACACAGACTACCTATTGTAACTACACCAACACACGAGTCTATAATACTCTATGGCAATTAATAATCTTCTAGCAACAATTGTCTATTCCCACACGCTCTATATGTTCCTATCAAGGTAATATGACGCTTTTATGTCTATAGAAGCGTAAGGTTAAATGAGCTTTGAATTAAACGTAGGAATCAAAAACCCTCGCATTTTAACGGAACGATACTCTCGAAACGGTATTAAACGATATGCTAAGTAATTTACGACTGAGTATGATTGCTTGGAAATGTTTTCGTATTTTCATTTTGAAATTCTTTGAAGGCTTTTACTGATTGTAAAGCCCGTCATTTAAGTAGAAATTGAAATTTATCTTATAAACTGTTTGATATTTTGAAATGAATATTTAATTCGAATATAGCACTACCCATTTCTAGATGAGCGCACAGTTTCATGGCTATTTGCTGGAAATAGATTTCCATCTGGGTTTTGTGTTTAAGCCTCATTGATTCCTTTCATTTCCATCTTTTTGGAAATATAGTCCCCTATCCCTTCTTACAGTTCGACAGTCCGCATTTCAAAGTTACTGCGTACGGTCTCTTCCTGCCGCAGTAACTTTGAAATGGGGACTGTTATGGATTTTTAATCGTACGAGTAATAAACTCCATCTATACTAATATTATAAAGAGGTAAAACTTGTATGTAAGTATATTTATCCCTGGATAATCCATTTAAAACGTTCCCGTGTGTTATTTTCCGTATATGTATAACGAGAACGAAGCCGAAACCAAAGGGGGGTTTAAAAATAAATTGATTACCCACACGCAATGAAAAACATGAACGGATGGACTATTCGTTCTACTTAAAAGTTTAAAGCGACAAAGTAGGAGCGAGTAAGTTTCCCCAAGTAACGGTACCCGAAGGGGAGACTTAGAATGAGCAGTCACGCGATGAAGTCTTCGAAGTACATGTTATATTAAGTGTGCGAGAAAATGCAGCACGAAGAGAAAAAAAGGGAAAATGTCTGTAATCAAAGGTGGTGTCCCAACACGGATGATAATTGCAGACAGATTAAGGCTGTGCGGTGACACAGTTAGAAATCAGACTTATGTTGGAAACATGTAAAAGTAAATGCAAAGGAAGGTCTTTGAAAGTAACTACATTAATGTATATGAAAAGAAATTAAAACTGTTTTGCAGAGCTCAAAGTGAAGTTCAGCAATAATTGATGAAAGAAGAGTTAAAAACACGAGGGAGCGAAAAGATTCTGTCAATTCCGTTGACAGTCGTTGTACTTCTAGTACAAATCGCTTTGAAAGCAATGGATACTTGCTAGGGATTGATATTATCCAAACAAAAAACTGCTGGCCTACCATGACGTCTTAAAGCAGTATTGTTTTACTCTTATTAAAGTGTGGGAAAGAGACGGACCTATTCAGGATGTCTAGCGCCATCTCTTTCGCACACTGGAAAAGGAGTAAAGTAATAATGTTTTAATACGTCATGGTAGGCCACCTGCTCTAACTAAGTAATGAGATTGCTATACAATTTCAATTACGGATATAAAGTTCAACAAAGTAACTATTAAACTATCACTACATAGTATAAAACAAAGTCGCTTTCTCTGTCCCTATGTCCCTATGTACGCTTAAATCTTTAAAACTACGCAACGGATTTTGATGCGGTTTTTTTTTAATAGATTGATTTTTGCTTGAAGAGGAAGGTTTATATGTATAATAACATCCATTGAATAGTGGATAAATACTGTTATTTTTGAGGTTTCTAATGTGATGTCGTAAATAATTACATTTTTTCCGCTTACATTGCAAAGCAGGCTGAACCCTACGGGATTTACCAAAATAATATACAAAGTATCGTACACATTGAAAAGGTCTACAGAAAACTCCGCGATGGTATATGTCTATCTCTTATGGATATCCCACAATATTTTTTTTTTCTCATTTACTTTTTACGACAAATAATGGCTAATTATCAGCATTGCACCCGTGCGAAGCCGGGGCGGGTCGCTAGTTAAACTATAAAGCTAGCGAGCAAGTTTGTAATAAAAGGAGACACGTGCGAAAGTGCCACAGTTTAAAGGTCACGGTCTGACATCCATCCACACACAATCATACAGGAACTTTGCCAATTTGCTGTGACAACACAGGCCCAGACAAATAACATTCTGTCAGGTCACCTGCGAACGCCATTAGGTCACCAATTTCCTTTAACAAATTCTCAGGAAAAAAATACCTTATATTTTTTCAAAGGTACGATTGTTTTCCATGTTGTTTAGTGTGGCCATGAAAACTAATGTATCTGCTTCAGCGATTTTGTGTTGGTAAAACTTGGCATTTTAGGGTTACGCACATTTCCATAACAATGGGTGAACATTTACTTTGAACTTTGTTTAACGCCTTCGCCTGCACGTACACACATTTCGAAGTCATGTTCTTATCCATATTCATTTATTTTGCATTCCATATTGTAAAAAAAGATGTTACAAGGGGCTTAAAGCTGTACATAAATATAGACCCTGTAAGTGCACAGAAAGGAGGAAACTGGGAGAGTCAGTCATCTATTAATCCTCATAAATAAAATTGAAGTGTCTGTTTGTAATTTTAAAATAACAGCTTTTTACTGAATGCATTTGAAAATATATACGATACATATAAAGCAAAAACCATTTATTTAGTTTTGTCTGTTTATTTGTTGATGCTTATCTCCTAAACGGCTGGACCAATTTTGACATTATAAGGAGAAACTTAGTCTTATTTTAGAAAAAGGATTAGGGTTCCGGGCCAAAAATTAAAACCCTCGAAATTGTTAACAAAATTCGATTCCAATAGGGAAATGTTTCACGTGGGCGATTGTCGCGGGCAGCTATCGTTCTGTAGAAAAGCACTTTATTTTATAGAGAATCATGTTTCTGTTATTCTTAACATGTCTGTATCGAGTAAGAACGGACACAGTAACAAATATCATTCTCTGTCTGTAACTTCCAAGTATGCGGAGAAAAGAAGCATTTCATTTCGCGCGCTCGTTCATTCGCCCCCACTTTCATCCTATTATAACCAATTGGTTTTTTTTTACATCAAATAATATCACGCCTGTAATCCCCGAAGAGTTAGGCAGAGGTGAACCTAAAAGTATACATCTTGTTATACAAGGCGTTGTTTTGCATCCTCGTCAAAATTCAGGAGGTTGTCACAAAAGACATAAATAATCAATTAAAATTACGGTACCTAATTAATTACTAATAAACGCAGATGTTTTTGGTTGTTTATGTTAGTCAGTATTTCCGAATAACGTCCTTAAAGTGGTTTAGGAAATAAGAAATCCATACTTCCATCCTAATATTATAAATGCGAATGTCACTCTGTTTGTTTGTATGTTTGTTTGTTACCTTTTCATAACTAAACGGCTGATCGGATCTTAATTAAATTTGGCAAGAAGATAGATTTCAACCTGGGGAAGGACATAGGTTATATATCAATACGCTACGAACAATAGGAGCGGAGCAGCAATGAAAAATGTTGTGAAAACGGGGAAAATGTGACGCAGACGAAGTTGCGCGGGACAGCTAGTTATAGAATAAACGTTTGAGATTGTTTGTATATGTGGAAGCACGGTTATAGGGCGAGAATCACACGGCCCGCGTTTAAAACACGAGTGGTTCACACTTGATGATTCCGTAAATAAGAAAAATTACCTACTCCTTTCATTATTGATTCGGGACGAGAATCATTAGCATAGTTACCTCCTTGAATACGAGGATGCAAAGCAACACCTTGTATAGTTACACCCACATTTCGTCAGTTATGTTTAGTCCCATGCAATAGGGGGCGAGCCTATTGCTATCAAACAGTCACAAATCCTGAATACATGTCTGCTACTGAGAAACTCCTAACGAAAATACCCAGTAACAATAGTCCCGACCCAGGAATCGAACCCAGGTCCTCATGCTCAGCAGTCACGAATGCGACCACTAGATCAACGAGGCAGCCTGAGGAGAGACAGTTCCTTTTACATAACTTCGTTAAAATTTCACGCTTTACCTTAACCGTTGTAACAGCTTGAGAAATCTTCGTCAATCGCTGTAAATCATGGACATGAAGTGATTGCAGCGTTAAAGCGGCTTGATGGGCCTGTGACACGCAAATTTCGCCTATATCGATCGCCTGTAATGAGTTTTATACTAACGGTCAAGTGCTAAGTAATTTTAAGTTTAATACAGTTGATGTAGAAGCTTCGTGTTTTGTTGCAGTTGATTTTATGAGTTTTAGAGTGAGTGTTGACCTTCAAATGTTGTGCTGAAGTCACGCTACGGTATTGTTTGTGTTCTCGATAACTTCTTAGATTACACTAGCCTGTGTATAGCCAGCCCTCTGACAGTATATAAACAGAAACTTAATCAAAATGTATTCCTTTCTCTCCTGTCAGTAGTCAAGCTATCATTTACTCCTTTTAGATTCATATAATTGTTCACACAATTCATAAATCACTTTACTAATACCACAGAGAGTCTTTTCATTTGAGACAGACAGATTTTCTTTATGTATTGTACTAGCACAGAATTGTATTATTTCTTCTTCAATAAGCTGCCACACATTTCAGAATATAGAACATGTCAGAATCGTAATTCCGATATTGTACGAAATATTTCTTTTATTTCCATTTCCGATTGTAATAAAGTAGTTTAGCATAACGTTGTGTGTGTACAATCACTTGTAATAGTATATAAAGGGTGTAAAACACCTCTTAACGAAGCCGAAAGGCACTGGTTCTCCCTGTCATTGCGATCATTTTTTTGTTCTACACCATACCTGGGAACCTTCTAATTACGTAGATATTAGGGGTCAAAGTTCCAACTTTTTGACAAGTATTTTTTTAAATACAAGTTTTTAATGTAAGATTTTTACTTTAAACACCTCCACGACCCTCGTACTATTCAATCCGTCCATCAGCACAATGTTTTGAGTGCGTTACATTGAGTTCTACAACAAAACATGATTTTACACCCCCAAAAAAAAAGTCGTTACCCAGCAATAATTTTTGCGTAAAGTTACTTAGTTTCATGTACAGAATGCTTGGTTGACGGCTTCGTGATGAGGTGATTTACACCGTGTATACCTACACTAGCGTATTTTCTTTTTTGAGAAAAACAACAACAACAGCAATAGTAACAATATTTTTTTTTATTTTTTTATATTTAATTTTTATTTTATTTTTATTGTTTATAAGGAATATTTAAAAATGTATTAAATTTGTATCTATAAATGAATAAAGGGAATAATAATAACAGCAATAACAGCTTTCTGCAGCTCATTGTTGGGAGAATGAACAAGGAGGAGTACTCCATGTCCATTCTCCCAACAAAATAAACATATTACAAAATATTATACACCGTGTAAATCACCTCATCACGAAGCCGTCAACCAAGCATTCTGTACATGAAACTAAGTAACTTTACGCAAAAATAATTGCTGGGAAACGACTTTTTTTTGGGGGGTGTAAAATCATGTTTTGTGGTTGAACTCAATGTAACGCACTCAAAACATTGTGCTGATGGACGGATTGAATAGTACGGGGGTCCTGGAGGTGTTTACAGTAAAAATCTTACATTAAAAACTTGTATTTAAAAAATTGGTTGCCTGTAAAGTCGGTATACGGGCGAAAGTTTTACGTGACAACGACTTTGAGTGGTAAAATAAATTTTAATGTGAATATTCATTCGTATAGTAGGAAGAAGGATGAAATAATAGTAACAATTTAAAACATTTATTTGCGCGTGCCTTTCACTTTTTATGTCTGTCTCTCTCGCTCTTAGGCGGGCTAACCATGCCCGAGTGGAAGGGACGCGTGCCTCTCACTCGCTCTCATTGTGAGCGCATAACGTGAGCGGAGCGTAACGCAGTTTCTTGAAGTGTCACCCGGCAAACCAATTTATAAGACGTTGTCACGTCAAAAAATACTTGTCAAAAAGTTGGAACTTTGACCCCTAATAATAATATATCCGTAATTAGAAGGTTCCCAGGTATGGTATAGAACAAAAAAAATAACGCAATGACAGGGAGAACCAGTGCCTTTCGGCTTCGTTAAGAGGTGTTTTACACCCTTTATATTACATGGAGCATTAGACAAAACTCCATGTACGAGTAGTGCGGTTCTAATCCAATATTTCCATTATTGAGTATCTATTTTTTATCATTGCTGTTTTTTTTCTACGTATTTATATAGTATTTAAAAAAAATCTTAAAGCAGTGGAATTATCGTAAAGTCGTGGAGAACCCTTTATACTTTACTTAAGTTACATAAAAGTACCATAAATCTAAATCAAGTAAATTGTTTATAATTTTACAATTAGCTCTCCCAAAGCGACGCCGAAGCATAATTGTTTAACTTCGACTTTGAAAGCAACAAACTCCCAGTTATGGGTAATACTAAACTCAAACAATTTGTTTTCAATTCAATTATAATTAAGTACGTGAACATTCAGAACTGAACTTTGAAGTGTTGGTGGTAAAGATTAAAACATCAATCTTGTTAAAGTTTGGCAAAAATTTTCAATCAAAGCTACCATTTTATGAAATACCTTCTTCGGTCTCATCACCTTCCTGCCCTTGTCTCATGTTACTTGGGGTCGGTGTAACACGTTTTTTATGTGAAACTTTTTATGCGACTTCCAACAAGTTTAACGCTACCAAGGAGGAGGAATATTTTCTAAAACTCACTAAGAGATGGCAGTATTACAAGATTAGTGACTACGTAGTTCTACTAGGTACGCGAGTTGGCGTGCAGACAGTCATGCATTCGACTCTTCGGTGCGACCAGCCTTCGCTCAATTTTCATGAGTAGAATAACCTCGATAAACTTATGTAATAATTATGTAATCAAAATACTTAATAAATCAAGAAAACAACAAAATATTATTTAGAAGCTCAATAAAATAACGAGAGTGAATGCGTGGCACTCGAACGCATGCGTGTAGTATTACGTAGTTTCACTTCTTCCGCAGAGAGAGCGAAGAGAGCAGCGGTGGCCCAGTGGTGGCAGCCCCGACTTACGAGCAGTAAGCCGTGGGTTTGAACCCAGGCAGGCGCATTACTTTGTGTAATTTATTCATCACCGCTGCTCTCAAAACGGTGAAGGAAAACATCGTGAGGAAACCGGCATGTCCTAGAACTAAAAATTCGAAGACATGTGACATCTACCAACCCGCACTGGGCCCGCGTGGTGGATTACAGCCCACTCCCTCTCATAGAGAGGAGGCCTAGCTGTGTCCCAGCAGTGGGAACATAATAGGCTAATGATGACTTCTTCCGCGCGGAGGGACTCCACGCACTACTTTTTTTCTTTCATTCTTCTCCGTCAACCATCACGTTATAATTTGCTCCTTTTGCTTTCATATGGTTCCTCACACAATCTATCCTTCGTTTCCTTGCTCTTTCTCTTATATATATACTTCTGTCTGTTCCCTGACTATTAGTTTTCCAGGGAAATAGCTTAACTACTCGAGTACCCGATAAAAATAAACCTATTTATTCCTTCTCAGACCGAGCCCATTGACAATTCTTCAGTAATTGAAATTTTAAGAAGCACCAAATAATTGCAGACTGACAATTCACTTTCGGGTAACAGTATGGATTTTACCTAAACATAAGTTTCTACCTATGTATACACCACCGGTTTTACCAGATTATCAGTGTTGAATCTTAAAGGCCCTTGTCGGCGTATAAAAAGAGATTATCCCCAAGACAACGTCCTTAACAGAGGTCGTAGGACATTACGGCTCTAAGGTTGTACCCTCGTGACCAAACGAGCTTTAGTCAGCAAATTCTTTAAAAGCTTACGAGCCTTTGTCCAGAGACGAGACGGGTCGTAATTCTTAAAACCCTCGTATTTTTGGAGCTACGAATACTTGACATGGACATTACAAAATAAAATTATGTGTTAAGGACAATTTTCAGCACGGTCATGATACAGTGTAGTAGGCAGAATCCTTTACTGTTTTCCTGCAATTTTGTCAAAGTGGATTTTGGAAACTGTCCCACGGATACGTCCTACAAAGGGTTAAAAAGTCTTGACCTTTCCAAGGATACAATCTATCTCATAACGAAACATCGCAATCTGTTCAGTGGTTTATGTATATAAAGTAACAAACAGAGTTCCTTTCGAATTTGTGATATTAGTATGAAAGTAATGTGTGACCCGCGTTTTAAGTGCCGAGTCAACACTTCTTGGAGTGGGTCCTAATTTATTAGGCCAAATGTACTACCAAGGACGTATGATAAACGTGTTTTTGTTTGTTACCGAAGAACATGATTTATTTGACACCGAGCAACCTTCGCAGTATTTTATTTGTGATTAAGAGGCGTATTAAAAATCCCAAGAGACAAACCGAGGTGACACAACTGAAGAACAAACGTATTCAGAATATTCATAGCAGTTAAATTTGAAAGAGTGAAGAAATAAAGAAAATAGGTTTATATATTTGGCACACGCCACAAGTGCACACAACAATAAACAAAAGTTAAAAAAAAAAAAAAACAAACAAAAAAGGGAATAATTATTGTGTGTCTCACAATGCTGAGGCTGTGCCACGTTATACACTCGTGCCAAATAGGCCCAGTTCAGCAAAATGCCGTGCAGCTAGACTGCCTGACGCTTGTTTTCAACTGGAAATGTGATAGTAATGTGATAAACGTAAAACAGTTGCATACTCTGTGTCAAAGTGTGTATAATATGAACAGGGGGGGTACTATGACGCTTAAAACATTATTGTTCCATTCCTATTCCAGAGTGGGAAAGAGATGGAGCTAGACGACCTGTATAGCTCCGTCTCTTTTTCACTCTGGAATGAGAATGGAACAATAATGTTTTAAGACGTCATGGTACGCCACCAGGTACTACAAACGTTGCGGAACCGTCAACCTAAAGAATTCCAAATGAATAAATAATCTTAGAACATTGGGTTTTCTGTACCAATGTTTTGAAGATTGTAGTTACGAAAATCCTGTTTGATTGACATTAAGAGTGAGAGGTGTACTTATGACTGTGACAGCCGACGGGCAGTCAGACAGTAGCCAAAAAGTTCTATAACAAAGACATACACTGAATAATTATGAGGCTCGGTAATCCTCCTGTATTTATTTACCCTCCAACACCTATTCATTTGTATATTGAAAATATAGTTCCAAACACAATGATCATTATTTTGCCAACTTTAGTAAATCACGTTTTGTGGGTTGTGGTTATCGATATTCTATCAACAGCTATACACAATTAACAGTTGTGTTTGAATTAATAATTAATTTTAGAACAGAATTAATTACGTATGGTGTATGAATAATTATTAATGGTTTATTTGTAACAGCCATGAAATCTGTACATAGAGACTGTAAATAAATGACAGCCTATTTTTCGTGTATGTCTGTGCGACCACATTGTTTACCGTCGCCAGTGCGGTTTTCATCACTGTTTAAACCGAGAATGTATTCGAAATGTTTTTGTATTCTATCATCATTCTTCTCCCCTTATCACCAAAGGTCGGAATTAGATAGAGTTATTCCTGTACTTGCATCGAAATGTTGATATTAAAATGGATCTACCCGGGATTTTTTTCTAATTTTGCAACTTCGGACATCCGATCTCAGATGGTTTAAATTGTGTAAAAGTATAATTAACTTTTTTATTTAATAAATCACGCGATTTTTCTGCTCTTTAAAATTAATCTCGGGATTTGAAGCATATCCACTTTATTCTTTCGCTGTATGAAATCAGTATATAAATAACTGTACCTAATTCCGACCTCATGCTTATCACAATACATTTTGCGTCGGTGCAGCAAGTCTTGTTCCTCCATACTTCTGTATTACTCTTCATATCATCAGACATCTCCTTTCTTGCCACATCATCCTTCACACAGTATATCCATCGTTTTATTTTCCTCTCTCAGCCTTCATACTCAAAGAAGAAAGGCAAATTTCGTACCGCATATTTTTGTTGTTGTTTTGTAATAGAATTTATAACACATTTGCTCGTAAAGGGTCTCTTATTGCACCAAGTTCAGTATCGTAATGTATCACATTACGCACTAGTGCGGTAATGTAAAGTAAAACGCACGGCTTATCATAATGTTCCGTCTAAAACGAACGGTACTTTTTTAAATCTTAGCAAAGAGTTTTTATGTCAGAAAAGTAGTCAACATTTTATGAATAAAATTAAGTTGGGAGATAAAGTATAATAAATAAACATTTAATTCTTTAATTTAATCAATTTTGATCATAAATTACAACCATTTATCTGTAACAAAACACAAAAATATTAATTTACTTTATTAGTAATACTGGCTGTTTTTGTGCCTTTGCCTTAAAAAAAGCGTAAAAATTATTCCGCGCGCTTTCTCTTTACGCTGTATTGTTTTTGTTTGAAAATGTCATCCGAATTTTATTTATTTCCTCGCAAATGTGTTATAAAACGTCGTATGACATACGTGCGCTTTGATAATTACAGCCTCTGCTTTCTTGTAGCCCTCGCCTACGGCTCGGGCTAGCAATATCGCCTCGGCTGTAATTTTCAACTTACCGCACTTATATCATAATGTACTATTATACCACTTATTAAGGCAACTAAGCCATTTATTTTTATGTAAGTTTACTATTTTTAGAACATGGGATTCATTAATAATAGCAATAAAAAGATTTCAATAAATAAACGTAATACAATCGTAAAATAAACGCAGTTATGTTTCTAGAAGTTGCCATATGCAAAATAACACAAATATCCAAACAAAAAATTATTATTTAGAAATGTAAATAACATTAAATATTTAAATTAAATATTTTACCTAATTTGTTACATAAAATCATAACATAGTTAACGATTTACTGATAAAAATGATTTTCGTTATCATTTTTTTTTTGTTCATATGGCTATTATTACTTATTGCGAAGTTTTCGTCATGCCTCTACAGTTAGCATTACATTATTATAGTTATAAATAAAGGGTCTAAATCAACCTTTACCGTGGCCGAGGGGCACTTGTTCTCCCCGTTATTGCGATCTTTTTTGTGTTCTGGACCATACCTGGGAACCTTCTACTTACTGAGATATTGCATGTCAAAGTTCCAACATTTCCACAACTTTTTTAAAATACAGTTTCTAATTTCATAACTGTACTTTAAATACCTTCATGGCCCGTTTACTATTCAATACATTCTTTAGCACAATGTTTGAGTTTTTCCGCAAAACCTAATATTTCCCTAATATCCATATGTTCACCATATTGAATTTAGAATGCCGTCACTTAGCTAACCATGTATCGTCATCCAAACTTAATGTGTATGCAAAAAAATCAGCTGAATCGGTTTATTTTTTACTCAGCTCGATAATTACAGGTGAAGCCAATAAAGGTGTGTTAAAAAAAAGATCTTGATGTTTTGTCAAGTCAGTAAAAACTGCACAGCAGAGGTAGATTGCTACAGTGTAAAATCTAGGTCTCTTACAGAAATAGAAATCGATTTATAGACCTATCAGTTGAGTTGACGTTTGAGAATATTAAATTAAAAGATGCGAGATAGTCAATCGAGTTGAAATCTTGCCAAGGGTGGCTGTGACCTGCAATCGATATTATTGAGATGTATTTCATTGAAATCCCTTCCCCTCGGACCGCGAAAGCGTTTAGACGTGTATTCCGTACAAGTTATTTTTCTAAATTTTTTATTTAAAAATACTCCGATATTTTTAAATTGAATGAAAAATATATTTCGCAAAAGTACTAGGCTCGCATAAAACTTGAAGAGAACGCGAAACGCACGCAGAGTACTTGAGGAAGCGGGCCGACAACAGTCGAGACGGAGATAGAAGGCGGAGCCCGCTGCGCGTACGCGTGTGTGCGTCATCTTTGACGGCTGCCCAATCTAAGAGCGATAGCGATTAGCGAGTAACTTATTTGTGATTACTTTGCTTTGTATTGATTTTTAGTCTGATTATACGTTATATTAACATGAATAAGACACCAACCAAAACTTCTCCGAATCAATACTCATCGCGTTCGGAGTCTGATATCCGAAAGCTGCATGCAGACAAAGACCCAGAAGGAAGCATCACTCAGAGAGCCAAACGCAGATGCCTTTCGGACGAAGTCACTAGTGGTAACCTAGAAATGTTTAAAAACGAAATCAAGAAGATGATCAATGAGATGATTTGTACTCAGAGCACCCGTTTGGACAAATTGGAAGGTCATATTAAGGAAATAAAAAATCACTACTCGGAAATTAAGGTCACGAATACAGATCTCGAAAAGGCAATGACAGCGGTCTCCGATCAATTACAGTCTCTAGAAAATAAAATAACGGGACTAGAAAATCAACGCGGCTCCATGGCAATCCAGTTAGCTACGCTAGAAAACAAATTGGAGGTCCTCGACCACAATCTCATCAAAACCTCTATAGAATTACGCAATGTACCCAAAAGGCAAAATGAGACCAAAACCATGCTGTACGAAACTATATCGCACCTATCAAGACATCTGGGCTTTGAAACAGAATCGGCTAGTATCCGTGATATTATGAGACTACCCTCAAAAAAAGACAACTTAACATCAAGTTTATCAGTTGAGTTCTGTAACACTCTGACGAAAACGAATTTTCTTGCTGCTGTTAAAGACTACAATAAACGCAATCCCACAGACAAGATAAAATCTACCCACCTTAACTTTAAATCTGCACCTGAAACACCGATCTACATCACTGAGCTTTTAACAGCAAATTCTAAAAGATTATTTTACCTTACTCGAAACCACGCTAAGCAACACCAGTACAACTATTGTTGGACTTCGAACGGAAGAGTTATGCTTAAAAAGGATCCCGATAGCCAGACTATCGTGGTAAGGAGCGAGGAACAACTGAAGCAGCTGGCGACAATCACCATAGCATGACTTCTTGCATTTAAGTATACCCTGCTATATTTTACGTATTATTTGATTACTTTTAAGATTTTTTCTATTTCTATTTTTAATTGCTCTGTTAAAACACTAAACATAAACAAAACTCACACACATAACTATTATTTTCAACACAAATTACTCTCAACATACATGACTCTCTCAACACCAACTACTACATACTACAACTTCACCATGTCACCATATTTTTATATACTCCTTACATATGCTTGCGTTCATCCCTTTCATTCCCTATCGAGCTACTTCAATATCATAAAAGATATGTTTTTGAATTTATTACCCCCAAACATAAGCTTTCTATACGTTCCTAAAACAAACACCCTACTTTTTCGTAACCTTCAAACTACTTTTACTTTACCGGAAAAATGACTACTAACATAAAGAATCTAATTGACAGTATCGACGAACTATCTGTATCAACTACCTATACATGCACACCTGAGGAAACACTCTCCATCGTGAAGTGTCCTAATAACTTCATTAAAATCCTGACACAAAACATTCGCTCTATAAACCGAAACTTTTTAAACTTGCAAACGCTTCTGCACCGAATTTCTTTCGATTGCGATCTGGTTGTTTTAACTGAATGTTGGTTACCATGCACTAGCAATGCCATTATCCCAATTCTCAATAACTACTCTATGTTCATGACTACCAAACATATAAACCAAAGTGATGGTGTAGTGGTGTATTCAAAATCGGACCTGTCTGTTACATGCGAAGAGCCTGATTTCGACCGAACTGCATCTGGTCTTATTATAAAAATTAACTTTGACTTGGCGATAATCTGTATCTACCGATCACCGTCAATAGACAATATAAACAGCTTTCTCGCAGCTCTTAACAACATTCTTCCGTCGCTCCGTAGATTTAAATCAGTAGTTCTAACAGGTGACCTGAACGTGGACATCAAACCTACCACATCCGATATGCGCTCCCACGAATACCTAAATTGCCTCGCCTTTCACGGTTATCTCCCTGCCCACACCCTACCAACCAGAAATGGCAATTGTTTGGACCACACGTTTCTTAAAACAATTTCCACCACCCAGACCTTTGTTTTAAGCTCCACAATAACTGACCACTCCTCTTCCTTACTTTGCATTCGCGAAAAATGTTTACGAACGGTTGCAAACTCTCTTATAACGAAGATTGACTATGACGGGCTTGACAAATCAATGTCTCACCTGGATTTCACCCCTATTTTCAATATAAAAGATGCAAATATGGCTACCGATAAACTACTGAATTTAATTACAGTATCCATTTCCGAAAATACCACAGTTAAAAAAGTTTCATCAAAAAAGAGAATCCTAAAACCGTGGATCACATCTGGTTTATTACGTTGCATAAGAAACAGGGATGCTCAACACAAGAAAGTTAAAAAATTCCCAGATAATGAAGTTCTAAGAATAACTTACCTTCGATACAGAAATTTTTGCAGTCGTATTTTAAGGAAAGCTAAGAGAATTTATGACACAGAGGAACTAGAAAAAGCTAGTAAAAACCCAAAATCACTATGGGATACTATTAAACGGGTAACTAACACTACTAAAGCTAAGAATACATCTGCTCAATTACTAACTTTGTCATCTTCACCTATTGAATCTTGCAACACTATAAACTCATACTTCGTTAACATTGGCGAGAAGCTTGCAAATATTATTCACACTAATACTACGCAGCCATTGACAGTCACACAACCCACTTCTGACATCTCATCAACTTCATCGTTCGTCCTTGACCCTACTGACCTCGACGAAATTACAGCAGTTATCCATTCATTGCGCTCTGATGCTGCAACTGGCTGGGATGGCATATCACCTTACATCCTAAAGAGATACTCAACCTCCCTGGCACCCATACTATGTCATATTTTCAATCTCTGTTTCGAGACTGCTGTCTTTCCCACTTCTTTTAAAAAGGCAATCATTCACCCAGTCTTCAAGGGAGGTGACGGGAACTTACCGAATAATTACCGTCCCATCGCAGTTCTGACTGCCTTATCCAAGGTTCTAGAACGTCTTATCAATAAAAGACTTGTATATTACCTAGAACATTACAAACTAATATCACCAAATCAATTTGGATTTCGTAAAAACAAGTCTACCTGTGACGCAGTTCAGGAATTAACTAAAAATATTGTACAAAACCTGAACAATAATAAAAAAGTCCTAACAATATTCTTGGATCTTGCGAAGGCGTTCGACACTGTTCCCGTCCGTTCTCTCATACTCAAACTTGAAGGGTTGGGTGTCAGGGGATTGCAACTTGACCTATTTCAAAGCTACCTCTCAAATCGCTCCCAGATAGTTAAGATTGATCAGCACAGCAGCAATGAGCTTCCTATCTACTATGGCGTTCCACAGGGAAGCATATTGGGTCCCACTTTATTTCTTGTTTTTATAAACGACTTATGCAACTTAAATATCCCAAATGCCAAGATGACATCATTTGCGGATGACACTGCTATAACTTTCGTAGCCAACACATGGCCTGAACTCGAGGACAAAGCACAGCATGGCTTTAATGTAGTACTGAACTGGCTTTATCTCCATACGCTTTCCCTAAATACCTCCAAAACCAAGTTCATTACCTACTCGGTCAGTTCTGCTACCCAACCAAACCTACAAATACTACTTAAAGCTCACACATGCAATTTGCAAACTCAAGTATCATGCCACTGTGCACCTATTTATTCTACGGATGAAATCAAATACCTAGGCATAATCATAGACAAGAATCTCAAATTTAAATCTCATATTAATGTCCTTACTGGCAGAGTCCGCAAACTTATATATATTTTTAAAACCTTAAGAAGTATTGCTAACCCCATGATTATACGTAATGTCTATTTTGCCTTATGCCTGTCTATTATTACCTATTGTATTCCCTGTTGGGGTGGTGCTGCGAAAACTACCTTTAAACCGCTGGAAGTTGCACATCGCGCCATACTGAAAGTAGCTACCTTCCGTCCACTTATTTATCCAACTAATCAGTTATACGAAAATTGCAATGTCCTAAACGTGCGGCAACACTTTATTTTACAATCAATTCTGTTACAACACCGTTTAACCCCCTATATTGAAATTACCAAACGCCGAAAAGATAAAATATGTACTCCACCAAAAACCCGCTTGACGTTTACTAAAAGATTTTTTTATTATTTAGGTCCGTCCCTATACAATGCAATAAACAAAAAATGTCCAATATATAAATTGTCTTATCATAATTGTAAAAAGACTGTCCGCACATTCCTTCAAAATAAAACCTACGATGAAACAGAAAAATATTTAATTTAATTAAGTTATGACAAGTTTGTAAATTGTACCACACACCCAAAACATAGACGCACACTAATCATTTCCACTTGGTTACGCACGCTCAAACAGCCACATGCTCATACATGTACACTCACTCACACACACACACACAAACAGACAGACACTTACACGCACACAAAACACAAACGCACACACACACATGCCCACTCACACACATACACACGCACAAATGCGCTCGCGCACTAATATCTGTACTTAAATATTTTAGTTAAAAAATTAAGCTGTAAAAACTCAAAATTGAACTTTTAACATTAAAATTGTAGTAATACAATTAGAGGGGATCGGCACTGTTACTTCTTAATACAGGTTATTTCATAGCCTAGCAAGGAGAACAGCACGTCACCCACTTGATTGCCAAATATTTAATACTACCTACTTTGTGAATTTTGTTACATGTACTACAATCTGTTTTTATGCAAATAAAGATTATTATTATTAAATTTCTATTAAAAAATTGCCTCATTTCTCTTGGAGCCACTTTTATCATTCTCTCTCTCCCTTATTCCAATTCATTTGGGATCGGCGCAGCATGTTTCTTCTTCTTCCATACTTTTATATTACTCGTCATCTCATCATACACCTCCTTTTTGGCATATCATCCTTCACACAGTCCATCCATCGTTTCTTTGGTCTTCCTCAACTCTTGTACTTCTTTACTCTTATTCTCTTGGAGTCACTACATGTTAAATTATTAAGCCTTCGGTTCAGAAAAGAACCTTACTAGGACATTTTGTGAACCCACCTTATGAATATCTGTTTACAAAACCCAGTAATGTCGTGGACTCATTGTCTGTTCGTTCCCGAGATTGGTGCTCTGATCAGCGATGTGTTCTGATTTTCTCCCAGGGAAGTCGTATATCTTCGTTCGAATTGTGATAATATCTCTCTCAAGTTTGCCTCCATCAGAAGAAAATGTTAGAAAAAAAAGTTTAAAACAATTCCATTGAAATAAGCAAGCCATAGACAGTGGGTAAGTTCAACTTTTCATGGTGCAGAAAATAGGACTACCTTCCTACCTCAACGACATGTCTCGAAGGGGGCGAGCCTAAAGACCAACGAAGCAGTCAGTATGGTGATATGCCCGTAGAAATGTCTCCGTTTTCCTCCATCAGAAAACATAATCCTAATCTCTTCAAAGTTAAAGTGAACAGGCTTTTTCTGGGTAAGCTCGTACCATCGTCGACTTTGTCTCTGTCATCTGGGACCTAGACTAGAGTCAAGAGCAAACCCAACGCAAATAAAAATAAAAAATGTTAGAAGAAAAAGTTTACAACAATTCCATTGTAGTAAGCAAGCCCCAGATAATAGGGAAGCCCAACTATTCATGGTGTAAAAATAGGACTTCCTACATATTGTAACGCTTACCTCTACACTGGGTTGCGGCAGTTTTCCGGAACATGCCTTATCTCGTTTCAAGCAATGAGAATCTTTATTTTAAGATACCCAGAATTACAGGTGTGATATTCTGACGCCATTCCACAAAATTCGTGCAATATAAAACTGGCACGTTCTCAAAAACTGTTTTTATACATACTTATAGAACTGCAAAGCTTTCTCTGCGTCTTATTGCAATCGAGGCTCTTATGGCTTTGGCATTATAAGTAGGTAGGTACAAAACTTTCCCCTTTACAATCTATACGAATGACTCAATGTGGTTTGACTGTGTATTTTGCATTTATTTTATTGTTATTTATGTTTAAGATATCTTTAAACTTCAAGTTCTCTAAGAAAATAAAAGTTGTTTACTTAATTTAAACGATGTTTTTTTTTTCTAAAAAAACCATAGCTTGAGAAGCCATAGCCCTTTATAAAGGGGATTCAAAAATTCCATAGTTTTTTTTTTAAATAGGGGTCTCGTTTATTAGCTGTTTTTTAATAGAACAAAATACTTTCAAATCCTTCAATAAGTGTACAAATATTTGTTCAAGAGCAAGCTACCGAAAATACCGATTGTTACAGAAATATTGAATTAATATAATTGCGAACTTTTCTTTCTTTTGTTGAATAAAGGTTTATTTCGTTTTGGCCAATAAGAATCTTATTTACCGCCAATAAGAATTTTATGCTTGCGATCACCTGTTCGCAGAATGTTCGATTCCTACAATAGAACTTTTGAACATATAGACATTTTCGCATGTGCTCCCTATAGGTTCAAAAGTCTTATACTCAAAGATATTTCTTGAAAATTATATATACAGATCCTATACATCTTAAAAACTAAAGATAATTTAAAAACATAGTAAAAAAAAAAAAAAAAAAACAAAAACGTATTTGTCTCCCTGGCGAATATTTACCTGTATTGTATCATTTAGTTAATTTGTGTACAGCGTTGTGGGCTGCAATATTGTCTATAAGTTTTGTGTATTTCTTGTTCCTATTTTTATATTGTAGCTGTTTGTTGTACCTATTGAATAATATAAAATAAAATACCAATTAATTCTGGTTACAGTTATTTCCTTTTAGAATTAATTACTGATTTATAGAAGTCGCTTCAAAATTAGAAGCGACTTTCATAACATAAATACTTTCATGCAGTTTACACGAAATTGTAATATTTAAATTCAGATTACCTAAAACTTGCAAGTCATTTGTTATAAACAGTATACGCTTTTATAACAAGTTGCCAAAGTCAGTTATAAACTGACTGGAAAGTTAAAAAATATCAAACGTGTCCTTAGTAAAAAAAAAACATAGGTATTACAAAATTAAGGACTACGTTAAAGATAGAGAAGTTTGGCCTTTGCCCCTTCACGCATGCAGCTTCCCTGGTAGCTCATAAACGGCACAAATGTGTGGGTGACTGCAACTATTCTCAATCTTATTTTTTATTTATTTTTTCCATTCTTTTTAATCAGATGTTTTACAATAGTTTTCAAATCATTACACTTTATGTTTAGAATATTACAGCACGGACGACAAAATTTGTATCACTTGTTTTACTTATGCCCGTTTTCAGCAACATCCCCTAAGTTTACGGGATCCCCTAAACATGATTAGGGGGCGGTTATGGGATGGTTTCTGTTTCACGAACCGTTAGGGGTCAACTAAACGATAAAAGGTCCCCTTTTAGGTGGTTGAAATTTTGGCCCTTAATCTTTTTATAATATTGTCATTGTATAGGTAGACTTTTTTTTATGAACCGATTGTTTGTGAATGTAGATCCTTGTTAACTTTATTTCTTGTTTTACGTTTTGTAGTAAGCAACGACTTATTGTCGAGCCTACGATGTCCTCCCACTCTTAAATACTAACGCTGTAACATAAAAATATTGTAAAACCAAATTATTTTAAAAGAGTAACCATGGAGTTTCTTGTCGATTCTTCTCCATAGGAAACGACCAACCCGAACCGTGCACCTTTTTGTCAACGTTTTATAAGTGCCCATGTAGGCTTATGTGTTTTTTTTTTTTTTTTTTTTTAATTTTGAATTTATTAAGACTCAAAGGTCTTTTCAGTTAATTTTGTGGAATGTCATAAAAACTGTTCTTAGAACATAACTTTACGACATATTTATGACAGCCCCATGGTTTAAGAAGAGAATAAAAATATATTTAAACCTATAACTTTAATTTGTTTCATAGCCTATGAAAGTGACAGCTAGAGTTTATAGAATGTGTTATAAACCTCAAAATTTATAACTCCAGCATAATAAAAGCAGATAAAGAAACATTACTTTCAAAATGATCTCAAATAAAAAAAAAAACTGTTTTAACATACTTTTACCCCGCCTTTACAAGGCACAAAAAAGTAATAAGTGGCCTGTCTTTTAAAATTATCGCATAAAAAAGATTCTATATTTCTTATAGTTTTCCCTCCCTGCCTTCCGAGGGTTGAGGATAGGGTGAAGTGACACGGTATGTCACCTACAAAGGCTTCACATATTCCGTAAACAATCTTGTGTGTCCTGTGTCAGTCTGACAACTCAGGCGAGCCATTGTACCTCAAGACTTGTAGGTGCTTCCAGCGAAGAAGAGTGTTCTATGTAAAAATCATAACAAGACTACAATAATTAAAAAAAAAAAAACCTTTTTTCCTCGTTAATTCAGCAATTGGCTGCTAATAAGCGACGAGCTCACTAAAATCGTGACCTTTTTATATTACTCGTTATTTTGAATAATGCACTTTCAATATCATTTATAGTCCACAGCGAAACGAACAGGCATAATAAATAAAGGATGTTATTTAAAAGTACTTCAATTTATTCCCATTTCATTTACCTAATTTTGCCTGTGTTCCACCAAATATACTGAATGTGCACCAAAATATGTTCATTAAAATATGTCATAACGAGCATCTATTTAACAACTGTTGCAAATTTGTAAAAATAGTAATACACCTAATTTTAAAAACAAGCATTTATTTTTTTAGTTTTACGACGTAGCCCCGCTACGCGGGGCTCCTATTTCTGTCTACAGGGTTTAAAGTAACCTAACACGAAGGGGATGTCGGGGTCTTAGTTCGCTCGCTCCGCTCGCTCACTAGACCCCGCCATCTCCTTCGAACCTAACCTGTCCAAGTCGGGGTGCCCCAAGAAGTCAGGAATATTTGGTGCACGATCAGTATTTTTCGGGGAAGAATAAAATAGTTATTGTTACAATAGAATATTTGCAGCGCACTACAATAAAAAAGTGTTATATCTTGGTGTTCATTTGGAATTTGTTTGATGTAACATATTTTGTTGGCCGAGTAGTTTAATTATAGTAAAACAATTAAACAATTTAAGATCAATATGAGCAGTGGTGGCCCAGTGGTAGCAGCCCCGACTTACGAGCAGTAAGTCGTAGGTTCGAACCCAGGCAGGCGCATTACTTTGTGTAATTTATTTCATCACCGCTGCTCTCAAAACGGTGAAGGAAAACATCGTGAGGAAACCGGCATGTCCTAGAACTAAAAATTCGAAGACATGTGACATCTACCAACCCGCACTGGGCCCGCGTGGTGGATTACAGCCCATTCCCTCTCATAGAGAGGAGGCCTGCGTCCCAGCAGTGGGAACAATATAGGCTGATGATGATGATGATGAAGATCAATATTTTAGAAATGCATACATAGATGTACCTTTAGATTTTTGGTGAACACAAAAATATTATCCATAAATAAATACATAATAAGAAGATTCAGTTTGATTAGATCTGCTTGTAGTGCTCCGAAAAACAGTTACACATAATATATGTATAGTGTATGTGCCACAAATTAATAAGGTATTATAATATTATAAAAAGGTAAATTATGTTTGTTAGTTTGTATGTAGGGGTAATCTCTGGAACTACTGATCCGATTCTGAAATTCTTTGACTACTGGAAGGCGACACTATCCCCAGGTGTCAAAGGTTATATTTAAAGCGTTCCTGTGAAATATTTTCCGACCATAACGCAAGCGAAGCCGCGGGCACAAGCAATTTTTAGATACAAATGTCAAATACTAGCTAAAGATCTAGTGGAGTAAAATTAATTGCACACATGATGGTTGCTGCCCTAGCTCATCAATTTACAATACATCGTTGCTCACACATTTAGAGTCACCTTATTAATCACTGGCTAAAACAATCATCGCTATAGATTCTGTCAGGGCTTCAAAATGGCGTCCGTCCCACGCGTCCAAATTGGGACTACAATGGAGCTAGTGATGCACGGGCTGATCCGATAATTACACAGTATCGATAGGAAATGATGCAATACTCCGATGTTTTTGATCGATACAAAAGTACCAGTATCGGAATGAGTGGATAGTATTGTGCCAGATTGCATTAAATTGTATAATCTCAATTAAAAAGAATACACAAGTATTACAAAACAATTCATGGAATTTTTCCAACACTCTTCCAGGGATTCATGAGTAGGTACGAGGACCCAGAGGACGAGAGCGAAGAATCGGATCGAAGCCATTCGATGCGATCCTAAAATCGTAATGCAAAGTTCAATCCAAAGTATCGATTAAAATGCATGTTTCGTGCCTCCCTAAATAAATGTTGGGTTCATCATTGTTATGCTGATCGGCTGTTTTAACCATGGTTTAATAAGTAACCACGTACGGAGATAAGTAGGTGCAGTAACCTTTGTTTCTAATAAGTGTTGCCTTGACTGTGTCTTCTTTAAAACAAAGCATGTTTTGGGTATTGATAAAGAGTCTGTCTTGTAAATTGTAAGGTTCCATTACTTGGATCAGGATTTAAGGTTTTAATTATTCTTACTCCTCCCTCGATTCATCACGCAGGCTTGCGATTTGAATCCCCCTATAAGAAGCCATGGCCGAAGTTATGGCCGATATGAATACTTGGTTGACGGACTCGCGGAGGCTCCGGTTACACCTTGTCTATGTATGAATATGCATTGTCTGTCAATTAGTGGGTTTAAGATTTTTATTATGAAGGAGATATTATAATGCTCTTTATTTTTTAGGGTTCCGTACTCAAAAGGACAAACGGGACCCTATTACTGAGACTTCGCTGTCCGTCCATCCGTCCGTGCGTCCGTCTGTCCGTCCGTCCGTCTGTCACCAGGCTGTATCTCATGAACCGTGATATTTAGCCAGTTGAAATTTCTACAGATTATATTTCTGGTGCCGCTTTAACAACAAATGCTAAAAACAGAATTAAATAAATATTTACTATAAGTAATGGTACGGAACCCTTCGTGCACGAGTCCGACTCGCACTTGGCCGGTTTTTTATAGGTAATTAATTCACAGAAACCTGTTACTTTTACTGCTAACTGTTTCTTTGTAAACGAAGAAGGGATACCATTTTCTGCACTCAGTGTGTCACCATAAGTATCCATATGATCTACTGCATATTCAAACTTACAAATTGTTAAAAATTGATACTAAAATACAAACATTGGCATTTTGTACACGTACCGGGTTTTATTATGATTCAATTTCGAATTTGAAGCCAAACTCCGGCCGAATGTTTCCAATTAAATAAACATAATATTTGTATTCAGTAAATAACAGTTTAATGAACAATGTTTACATTCTCTGATCACAAACAATGCGTTGTTCTCTAAATATTAACTTTCTTTTTATTATTAACAAAAGAGGTTTGTACACTGTGACGCTTGTGTGTTTGAAAGAAGAAAATGTTACGTTAATTAAGAGACGGTTAGAATTGCAGAGTTAAATTAGTTTTGGCGGAATCATACTATTCTATACTAATATTATAAAGCTGAAGAGTTTTTTTGGCTGGTTATACGCGCTTATCTCAAAAACTACTGTTTCGAATTGAAAAATTATTTTAATGTTGGATAGCCCATTTATCGAGGAAGGCTATAGGCTATAATTATGTATAAAATGGCTATCCATGTATAAGATCACGCTTCGACCAATAGGAGCGGAGCAACATGGAAAAATGTAGCGCGGGTCACCTAGTTACTTCATAAACTGCATCAGCAGTTGATTTGAATCGTAATTTTCTTTTACAGCAACCACGGATCCAATTTTACATTTATATTTGCTAACCAACATTACCCACAGCTGAAAAAAGCTTTCCTTTTCCTTCTCTTGCTCCTTCAGAGCCTCTCTGTTTTATTATCAAAGAAAAAAACTGGTGACAGCCCTAAATATATACGCCTCAATATATCTTACAGAAAAAGGTTCACGTTACATATCAGGGATGGTAAATCAACCCAAATACGTTATTCCTACCTTCCACAATGGGCATACCTCGGAGCCTTGACGAAGCACTTTTCACCCCATTCAGGACATACACTCATTTGTGAACAACCCTTGTAGGGATTATTCGGTTTGTACAAATTTTGAGCTGCGAATTTCTCTTTGCACATTGCGGATATTTTATATCAGGAATAAACGCAGCTATTTCGCATTTAAGGTCTGAAACATTTCGGAATATTGTTTGATTGATTTTCGGAAATATTCGTAAATTAATTCTGTTGGACAGGATAGTGAATAGCATCAGTGAACACTATACTATGAGTAACAAGTTATAAACCAATAATGAAAATCGTAATTTTTGTTTCTATACAGGTTTATAACTCACTAGATTACGCTCGGCTTCGCTCCTGTTATGTCCCGAAATTAAGCCATGGGAACGTTTTAAATGTAGTCTATGACACTCGGGAATAATGTGCCTTCCCGGTAGTCAAAGAAGTAGTCGGATCATAGTTACGAAGATTACATCCCCTAAAAACAAACCTATACCTCTTTAAAATATTAGCATGGAAGATTCAAACTCTCATCTCAACAAAAATATTTCAAAATTTGTCAGACTAGATAAAGAAAATCCCTAACAAGGACATCTTAAAATAGCAGAAGAAGAAAAAACAATCTTACAATTTCCAAGTCAAGAACTGTGAGCTAAAAAAGGGAGCCATGTGCACTCGCGGCATCATTGTTACACCCTTTCAACTTTTCACACAGATGAAAGAAAAACACGGATGCAGACAAAAACAAAGTCAACAATGCCTTTGTTAGGAACCCCAGTCTAACTTGACCCATGGCGAAAAATGGAACTAGATTAAAATGTATGAAATTTGACAAACATTTGGCGTTTAAATTTACAAGCAGCGTCACTACAACATTTTATGTTAAATTGGCGACGTGTCATGGTTATCCGCCAGAGATACGGATCTCTATTTTAAAAATGTTTTGTTAGATGGTGGCATTAGTTCGCAAAAAATGACAAGTGAACAGGATATTAACAAGAGTCTAAAAACAGATAAAGCCCAAGTAATTATACTATCAGAGCTAATAGAAGAAGTAATGATAAATCATTATGCTATTATGAAGTTACGGAGAAAGTTTGTACGGTGTGGTGTTGTAAAAGAGAAACTGTCAGGAAAGAAAACTGTCGGCTTAGTAATTGATGAGCTGTTAATCGTTTCCTTTCCTATATTATTATTTTTAGAGCTAGAATTTTAAGTTCGATACTTTCGGGATATTCTAAATTTACATGATATGATTTCAGTTTTATCTTGCGAAACCTTTATATTATTTTATTTCGTTTTCAAAGTCTTATGCGTTAGTTTCATCATGGCTAATTTTAGAAAAAAAAACGACCGGACTATTATTCTGCATTTTATTGGTGTAAAAATACCATTGCTATATTTTTTTTGTTCTGAACCATACCTGGAAACCTTCTGGTTACGGAGATATGGTCACAGTTGCAACTTTATTTTTAAAATTCAAGTCTTAATGTTATTATTTTACTTGAAATACCTCCATGACCTCCGTACTGTTCAATATATCAATCAGCACAATGTTTTGATTGCGATAACTTTGAATTCTAATCTGTAACGTGATGTTTCACCCCAATTAAAATGGCGTTTCCCAGCAACAAAATTTTGCATTGAGTTACTTAATTCCATGTATAGAATGCTTAGTAGACGGCATTCTGAAGGCTCCGTTTACTTCTTGTATAAAGAATATTAATAATATTTCTAGGCTACGAGGACGACCTTTAGAATTGTAACAGACACTACGATCTAAACTTCTTACGGGTGTCATTTATTTCCACGAGTTCCATTTCAATAGCCTTTAGACACTCGTGTTTTAAAAGTATCTGTAATAAAATGTCATAACATGAAGTCTATTACTTTTATCTTTTTCATTTCAAAGCAAAAGATGTCCATAGAGAATAGAGATGAGAGGAGTATTGTTTCATTTTAACAAGTCTTCAAATTGCACGGCAGCTTTTTCTTTATTAAAGTCAATCTTTAAAATTGTGTGTTAGCATTGCTTTTATTATCCTCTAGATTAACAATCACATTAGCATAACTAGTGTTGGTTTGTTTGCCAACTGTCGCAGTTAATTTTGCGTTATTAGAGCGAATTGTACGAATGTTTACTGCAGGACGCACGCACACGGGGTCACTGTATACGACAATACGCTTTGTTTGACTCGCTATATAGGTTAGTTACAACCTTAGCCTGGTTTCCCGGTTTAGATATCACCTTAAAGTGGCATTCCATTGCTTGTATGGTTTCTTTAGCTTTGTGTGGACTTATGACTAATGTTTTACCACTGCAGTCTATGAAAATGTACCTATTTCAGGATCGTTACAGTACCATTTTTGGGGTATTCTTCATGGTATTTAAAATAGCTTGAACAAGCATTAGGTGAAAAAAATGTATTTCAAATTATGAAATTGATGGACTTATCTCCTTAATAATCACAGAAATGCCAATAATTGACCTATTTTCAAAATCTACAAAAGACCGTCCTCAGAGAGTAAATTGGTTTCTATAATTAAATTGGGTATTACCACAGACACCAGGCCATTCACTGACACTTAAACTCAGATTGTCGAAGTAAAAAGAATGAGATAGCCATTTTAGTACGAAGTACTCGCCAAAATGGCTTCTGCCAATTAGGGCTACGCAATTAGCGGTGGTTGGTCGTGTTTACAATATTCTCGTACCGGTGTAGTGTTCGATATACAGTAATTAGCTATTGTGATAATTTGATCGGCTGCTATTCGACTCCGTTTTACCTACACTTCAAACTTTGTTAAATAAATTTGAAATCTTTAATTCGGGCAATTGGATTGTTGTGTTTTCTTGTTATTGTTAATTCACTGCCTTCAGCATGGCATGGTTTTCTTTATCCTATGTATTTTCTTATACAGTTACCTTTCTTTTACATTTTAATGTTCAAAAGTTGCCCTGGATTCAACAAACGTAGATCCGGTCCAAGTAATAATGCTTGAAGAAGCCTATGTCTAACAGTTGGCGAACGTGATGATAAATGGATGATGAATCTGCCGTTAATAACGGTACTGACAATTGAGAAGACGTAGTACAGTCCATAAGCCACAGAACATATGATAACAAAGGACATACATACGTAATAACATCATAAACTTTATCACCCTATCAAAAGCTTTTGACAAAATGCAATTACGTAAACTCTATTAGCCAGGCCTATATTGTTTGTCCCACATATTGTGTAATGTAATGACAAACATATATTACTCGTGTGTAGAGACTGAGCCAAAACAAAGGGATTCATAATTCGATTTCTTCTTATACAATTATGTCTGATACTTTTTCCGCTGTTGCTGTTACAGATTTATTTATTATGTAAACGTACTATATCTTGGTCTATCAAGTCTGTTTTACTTGTATAATAATAATTATTATATTGTTATTTTAAATTGGAGGTCATTACATTCAAATGTTTGTCTGGTTTTTACATTCATTCTCAGCTAATGCGTCATTGGTCTGAAAAATATCAGTAGATAGGTAAGTTAAAATAATGTTTGTGTTTAAAAATAAATTCTAGCTTTTTTTAGATACGTTACTGTTGTGTACTCATTGACGTTCATAGAACGGCCGTAAACAAGCGAAGATTTTTAAGGAAGATTATTTCTATGAAACTTATCTGTGAAATTAAATGAACTAACGTTTATTTCTGTGAGTAGATCTTCTTCCGAGTCACTTTTACGCGTCACTTTACACACATAACAAAACATCACGCCTGTGATCTATGAAGGTTTAGGCAGAGGTATACTAATGGGTATTGGTACACCCACATTTTGCCAGTTATGTTTAGGTCCCATGTAATAGGGGGCGAGCCTATTGCCATCAACCGGGCACAAATCCAGACTCCGTGGCTGCTACTGAGAAATTCCTGATGGAAATTCCCAATAACATTTTTCCCAACCTGGGAATTAGTTTATAGGTTCGAACCCAGGATCTCATTCTCCTAGTAGTCACAAGCAAGCGCGACTAGACTAGATTTCCAGATTTCCTATCTGACTGATCTCTGCAAAAGAAATGCCGAAGGAAACTAGAAGGTCATCTTTTTTTCGGGGGTTTATTTATTGTCACAAGATATTTCATAACTGGAAATGTGAAAGGTATCTTATTAGAGTTCAAACGATTATTTCTCCGAAGGAGCGTAAGAACCTTCCGTGGCTTCTTTATCAATTTCCTTTGCGATTGTCATTTTTCTTGTCGAAGAATTTGCTTCTTTTTGTGTGATTTTATCAATACTGCCAAGCTTTCTATTGGGTTGATATTTCGTTTTGAAAAGGTAATCATATTATGTATCTGTTTAAAGTTTGTTCATCATTATAAGCCTAGCCTTTTTACAACTATGTAGGAGTCAGGTTCCAGTCTAACCGGGTGCAGCTGAGTACCAGTATTTAACATGGAGCGAATGCCTATCTGACTCCCAGAATCCAGTGCCGGGGTATTACGATACCTCTTGCTTGTTTGTTGTAGGTTACAAAAGTTTCAAGTACATATTAAGTTTCAAGATATTTTGGAATGTCGATGTTTTTATGTGCTTCTGTAGCTACGTGTAGGCTATATCCTGCCTGTTACACAGTATTAGCACTTATTGTGTGAACAATAAAGGTTTCTCTTCCGTTGCAGCTATTAATTTGATGATCTCATTCCTACCTGTCCTTAGACTCCTTGCTCACTTTACTGCCTTAGCTACTATATGTAACCTTAGGCAAGACATTTGAGGTTCTAAATTGAAAGTTGCGTATTCTTTTAATCTCAATTCCCATGTGCAATCTTCTTGAGCGAGCTCTGAAGATCGATCAGTCTCTTAAGACGTTAAGATAGGTTTAATCGCATCCACTTAATTAACTCTCTAATATTCATACCAGCTGAGAATTTCTAGCGGAGGTCTTTTGTGATCACGAATTTCCCTAAATGATTAATGTTATGAATAATTCAAGTTAATATCTTTATCAAACCAAGGGACTTTGCATGAAAATTCGGTATTAAACTAATTTAAAGCGGGAACGCGAACAAAAGAAAACTATTATTTAAATCTTTATTGCCTCCACTGATTATTTATGGCACTTGTAAAAACTTAAATTGGAAAAGTCGAAAATTAACTGTTATTGCCAGTTATTTGTTGTACGAAACAATAAATAAGCGAGCAGCAGACAACCGTGACAACATCACGATAAAGACGCACACTATCTTACGCGGCTACAGCCACACGTCAAATTACTTTCACATTTTTTGCGAGTCGCGTGAGCCACAATCGTAACCAAGAAATGGCCACAGAATGAGAAACCCTGTGGAGTCATAAAATATCGTCCAATAGCTCAATGGACGCGACGCTCATTCACAAAACAAACATAAACAATCTAATCGTGCGTACGAAACTAATAAACAGTAAAACTGAATGAAACACACCTCCTAAAGTTAACGTATCGCTCCAGATTTGCTCGTGGGTATCCTTCGAATGGTAAAATCACTGCGTTCACTTTGTTTGGTCACTTGTAGCACTGTGTGACACTCGCGACGATCGGTTTAGCTGAACTAAGTTTCGCGCGGCGCGGTCACTGTGTACGAACGCTCGACAAAGACTGATCGCGTGCAGGCGACGCGAAGCGGCACCGCCGCTCGCCTTCTCGAATCAAGGCCATGCAAAACGCTGCTCCCATTTCCCCCCAGTGGAAAGTGTTCGTATCCGTGATCCGTGCCCCTTTCGGGCAGGTGTGGGAGAAAGCACCCAAAAAATTGATCGTTCTGACTCATTCGTTGAGATGATTCGCTTGTCTGCATCGCTCGATGGACAGGCTGCCATGGAAAGTGAAACAACCGGTTTTGGAGGCGCCAAATCTGTTATTGAAAAAGAAAAAGTTCAAAGCAACGCGCCTTAAGATGACGAGGTTGAAGCAACTTTGGAACTCATGCGATTAAATATGGAGAGGTAACGAGAAAAAAATGTTTGAAAGTCTTCAAAGGACTGGTGCTCTAAGTTTATTGCGGATCCCAATTCATCTTTCATAAAACATTTATTATTTAAGTTACTGGAACAAGGTGAAAAAACGCAGCGTGCCAGCGGAGTGCTTCATAAATTATACAAAGCTGTAAATTAAAAGTTGGCAGCCAATCATACATAATATGGCCACTGCACCGGAATAGTTTTGACAAGTTCGTTCTATCTTGCTTATGTTACCCAAGTTATATAAGTTAATTAATTCAATTCACGAAACACAAGATGGGGTAGCTCCATTAGATAAATGAGTGTTGGCAAAATAAACTAAGACAGTTACTGAGAATAGAATGGATACGGTGGTATGTGCAAACAAAATTGATCCTAAAGTAGCCTTGCTTAAAGAGAACAGTTTTGCATATGAATGCATGAGATGAATTTGATCACAATGAAAGTCAGTTCTTGGATTTGCTGGCACACTATCAATGAATATTATATCGGATGGAGAATCTTGCTTTTTAAGATAAGTGAGAATTTTGCCTGCGTCTGTGATTTGGGTTTCGCTTAGCCAAGCGAGTGGAATTTTGTTAATGCTAAAATTAGGACTGAAAAAGTAAACTTGAATAATTCTTTAACCAACGTCTCCAGTTTAAAATTATGTTATTCAGTGCCGACTGAATTTCTATCTCTCTAATAATATTCTACAAACGGGTAGGTACCGACGTTTTCATCCCCCTTAACACGAGTTGCAAGAATTGTAAAAAACCGGCCAAGTGCGAGTCGGACTCGCGCACCGAGGGTTCCGTACAAACCAAAATTGCTAAAGAGAATATATAAAAATATGTGATGTAACTAAAAATTGAAGGTTTTCGGAATTTTTCCTTTATATGTGCTATAAAACAGCTTCATGCCAAATTTCAAGATTCTGGGTCGACTGGAAGTGCCTTTTAGGTTTTGATTCCCTTGCGAGTTGCAAGTTTGAAAATATGCGGCTTAAATTGCTGTTTCTTTTGAATTTGAATTAGTTATAGCTGAAAGGTATTATAGACTTGGGTATTTGATATGAATTTCAATTTAATACCTCTACGCGTTCATGAGTAAAGGGGTAGTAAGTTTAAAAATATTAAAAATATTTTTACTGTATGATGTAAACAAAAATTTACGGTTTTCGTAATTTTTTTCTTTATCTGTGCTATAAGACGTTGCTTCTTACCAAATTTCAAGATTCTGAGTTCACGGGAAGTACTCTGTAGGTTTTGATTCCCATGCGAGTGTCGAAAATTTGCGGAAATTTGCGGCATAAACGGCTGTATCTTTTGATTACGTTGGCTTAGAAGTTTGCTTTTTTCACAGCTCGCTGCGGAACAGTAAAACTGAGTATTTGATATAAATTCCAGCTTGGTACCTCCCACACGTTCCTGAAAAAAAGGGTCTTGACAGGCACAGTTGAGACTTGACGGTCAACAACGTGATCCTATAAGGGTCCCGTTTTTTCCTTTCGAGGTACGGAACCCTAACTAGAAAAATGAAATGAAGTTCTCTTGAAATTGCACTAAACGCATTCAAGATTCTTTATTTGCATGAAATATGGTACATAATGGTCTTATAAATAAAAAGGTTTCACATATTTCGCCGACTTATTTCAGCATGCAAACTTAAAATTAAATTAAAATACCTAACAAAATGTAGTCGACATTTTAAGTATCAAACTTCTAGACGTAGTTACAAAATAAAACATTTTTAGAATTTAATATACCTACTTGTGTGTAGGATACAGGATAAAGTAACAATATTAGAAAAAAATGTAACAAGGAACAGATATAACATCAATAAAATTAAAAAAAAAGGAATGTGAAAATAGGAACAATAGTTTTCAAAAATGGGAACATATGCTACTTAACGATTACAAATGGGTTTATCAGTCAAAAACTCATTTATTGTATAAAACACATTATTGCAGAGCCATTTCTGCAGTTTCTTTTTGAAGTAGTTAATAGGCAGTTCTCTGATTAGTTTCGGAATTTTATTGAAGATTTTGACCGACATACTATAGCAATTGTTTTGGAAGAGAGTGCTTCTGCATCTTGTTATGGCCAGTTTGGTGGGATCTCTAGAGAGAAACTTTTTATTTTCTGTTACTTTAGTAAATAGGTTTGGGTGCTTTTTAACAAACATGCCTACTTCTAAAATGTATAAACTAGTTAGAGTAAGTAATTGATTTAAAATTCCTTATAAATATCCCTTCTTATACCTTTATGGTTATTTAGGTTGATGATGATAATGTTCTCCTTGAAGACTATTTTAGTACCGAGTGCCTGCTGCACAGCATTTTGAATGAACACAATACAGCCATTTCATTATATTTTGAAGGTAAATAGCGAACGTTTTCTCGCCTAATTAACTGTTTATTAATTAAATGTTTAGAGAACAAATTATAACAAAACATGGTTCTGCCGCGCTCAGTTGTTTTAAAATATGCTGTTTCAATTGTTTATCAGTTGGTAATTTTATAAATATTGATAGAGATATTCAATAACGTATATTTTTATAAATAAACAAAAAAATATTATAATAAAAATATACGTATATAACGTATATTTTTATTATAATATTTTTTTGTTTTGAATGTCCTATGAAATTGAAACCAAATGTCACCTGAAGTTATTCTCGGTTTTTTAAGAATCCCCCTGTGGAAGAACTAATATATGCCCGCGGCTACGTCTGCGTGGATATCGAAAAAATATCCCACAAGAGCGTATTACCGAGATAAAAGGTATCCTATGTGTTAATGCAGGTAAAAAACTACAATATGTTCGCTAAATTTTATCCAAATCCAAACAACCGTTTTTTCGTGAAAGACTTACAAACCTCCATGGATCCATCTTCACAAACTTTCGCGTTTATAAAAGTATGAGATGATGGACAGAATGGTCAAAGCACTAAGAACTACCTGAACCAGAAGAGGTTTAAACTATACTTAATCACTGATTTTGAAACTGTTTAAGCAAATTCGGAGGTCGGTTTTTATTTAGGGATCTGGCTGTTCTCCTTAGCAACTCAATATACACAAAACTATCTACGGCTTTAGTCCTGTCAACTTTTGTAATTTAAAAGTAGTGCGTATTCTTGGTTTAGTAGGACTTCTACAGTAATGACTGTTTAAAAGATAAACGGACCCGCAGTCGTTTCTTGTTTTTCTTTAACTTGAGTATATTTTATCCTCACTTAATGTGAATGAATGAATAAGCTTTATTTAATTCCATACAAATAACATTAACAATTAATAAAAATAATTACTAAATACTAGTTAACAATTATCATCAATAACAAATAAATAATTTTATCAAATCAATAATAACTATTAAAAATAACAGTAATCGAAATTCAATAAAAATAAAAAGACATTAAAAAAGAACTATAAAATAAATGAAACATTAATTAAATCCGAAAGACCGAAAACAAATTCAAAGATAAAAAAAAAACAAAACACAAAATAAAAATCAATAATAATTCAACCTATTTAACAATAACTAACAATAATCATTAACAATCAATAAATAATTCGAAAAAATAATAAAAATAATCAATAATTAATTCCATCGAATAAATAGCTCAATAAAAAATGGTAATAACAATAGACAATAACTAACAATAATAATCCATAACATTCAATAAGTAATTCGATGAAATTAAAAAAAGAAATATAAATAGGTAATTATCGAATAGTTTTCACAGTTACTTTTGTATGGACCGACCCCCTTCGGGTAAAAGCCTCCTCCAAAGATTTCCACTTCTCCCTGTCCTTAGCCATCTCAGGCCATTCTCGACCTACTGCCGCCACAATTTCGTCTACCCATCTAGCACTAGGTCTGCCTCTCGCTCTGGTGCCCTGAGATCCCCTCCATTTTATGGTTTTTAAAGTCCACCTGTTATCAGCGTACCTGGCCACGTGACCTGCCCAATTCCATTTTCTTTGTAGAGAAAAAGTTAGTGCGTCTGTTATGCTGGTTCTTTTGCGGATGTCTATATTTTTCACTCTGTCTTATAATTTTAAACCCAGGTAACTTCTCACCATTCTTCTTTGAGTGGTCTGGATTTTGTTTCTGGTTTTAAGGTCGAACGTCCAGGTTTGGCAGCCGTAGGTGAGGCATGGTAGAATTTCAGAGTCCATAACTGTCTTCTTGGTTGGCAATGGGAGTTGTGATTTAAATATTTCCATATGAGTCCAGTACTTTTTCCAGGTGATTGCCACTCTACTACTACTCTACTCTGAGTGGCAATCACTTAATGTACTACCTACGTAGTAATACAGAAGAAAAAACCGGCCAAGTGCGAGTCGGACTCGCGCACGAAGCGTTCCGTACCATTATTTACTAAAACGAGAAAAAATATCATTTTTTTGTATGGGAGCCCCTAAATATTATTTTATATCAGACGTGATCTTACGTTATTCCAATAACCAACCATTTCTGTTTTCGCAATTGCAAAATGCCTTCGGGAAATGTAAACATTTCAGTTATTTATTATAGCAGACTTTAAAAATGCCTTCGGGAAATATAAACATTTCAGTTATTATTAGAACAGACTAGAAGATTGCATCTCCGAGTCGTTTAGAAAACTAGCAATTGTTTGCTACATCGAGCGAGACACCCAACTAATAATGAACGGTCTCTTATCCCATAATGGCACAAGCGTTCTGCCTCATTTGATAGAAACTCAAACTCTTTATTGCATTCATGTTTACACATTTAGTTGTTACATATACGTCAGTAAGTTCCAACGTGAAACCCGGTTACGGCACGGCAACATAAAGGTAGATTGGACTAAACAAGCATCCAGTTATTAGGTATCTGGAATGGAAATTTGTTAAACAAATACAATTATTATCGGAAATAGTAGGTACTAGTATATCTAGGTTTATGTTGTTATTTTAATAAATTTGTATGAATTATTATATTTTATTAATTTATATTTTCCATTGTATTTATATTCTATGAATTTGTATGAATTATTTTATTCGTTTGTTTTGTTATGTTATGTGTATGTATGTGTGCTTTTTTATGTAAGTATTATTTCAGTGGTTATAAGTAATTATCAATCTATCATATTCACATTTTTGATCCTAAGTATTCTGCGACCGAGTAAAAGCATTTTTTTGTTAGATATGCTTTTAATTGTCTGTTAAATGTAAGTATGTGAAAACATATTAATCAGCAGCGAGAGCAGCGGTGGCCCAGTGGTGGCAGCCCCGACTTACGAACAGTAAGCCACGGGTTCGAACCCAGGCAGGCGAACTTTCTGTAATTTATTTCATCACTGGTCTCAAAAAAGGTGAAGAAAAACATCGTTAGGTAACCCGCATGTCCTAGAACTAAAAAGTCGAAGACATGTGACATCGACCATAATATGTATTTTAAATTCTAAAAGTAATATTCTTTTAGTAGTAGTAATGGTCAAGGATAAAATTTAATGTTTTGTAAAATTTTGTAACTAAGTTTGATAGTTACGTACCTAAATGGCGACTACATTTTGCTAGCTATTTTAATTTAATTTTAAGTTTGCATGCTGAAATAAGTCGGCGAAATATATGAAACCTTTTTATTTATAAGACCATAACGTACCTTATTTCATGCAAATAAAGAATCTGAATCTACCAACCCGCACTGGGCCCGCGTGGTGGATTACAGCCTACTCCCTCTCATAGAGAGGAGGTCTATGTTTCAGCAGATGTTCCCAAACATTACAGGCTGAAATGTTACTCATACTATGCCACATATGTATATTAATCAATCTGTTATCTGCAGTTACCCCATTTAAATTTACACTTCAATCGACTTCTATTATAAAATACAATCGTACTAATTCAGTGTATTATGACAAGCACTCTCTATCATTTGACATTTGAAAGTATTTGCTAATGTCATTTGAACGTCAAAGCCTACTGGTATTGCGATTATAGTTCCGTAAATGGAGTGCTTAATAACTTCGTTATACAGGCTGTTGTTTTGCATCCTCGTCGGGCACAGTTATGTTATAACATCTCCTGCCAAATATTTTATCAGTAGCTTTGGATGGAGGAGCGGTAATTGGATTGCACGAATAACAAAAACCGCAATCAATACGTTGACGTAAGCTCTTGAATTACATGTCAGAAACTTGAAAATATAGGTGATTAATAAATCCACTTTTCGCCAATACCCTGCCAAATTCAGTGCCCTCATTAATTTTCAAGGCATGTGATGCCTTTTGTTCTGTTAGCCTTTTGTCTATCGTTTGATTTATTGGCCGAATAAAGGCCTGCGATTTATTTAATAAGCTTATATTAAATAAATCGCAGGCCTTTGGCTCAGCTTCACTCGCGTTGAAATTGCAAATTATCCCTTGGGGCCCACGGATACGTCCCTTCTGAAGAGCTTAAAAGTATCCTTTACCTAAACACAAGTCATGTTTGTGTATGCCAAACATCAAAGGATAACCGACAGACAGAATAGTAATTTTCGCATTAACAATATTAGTACTGATTTGATGTAGATTACTTACATGAATTCACAAATAAGTCACCATAAATAATTAAAGGTGCTTCAGTGTTTAAAGAAAAAAAGTTACGTTACGGTTTGTCAGAAGCCCAAAAGTTACAACAAGTCTTAGTGCCCATTTACGCAGGCGCGGCGCGTGGAGCGGGGCGGTGCGCGGCGCGTTCCGCTTTAAATTCAAACATAAGGCGATGTATGAGAGCGTTTACGGAGAAGCGGTCTGACGCCCGTTTGCTTGAGATATAGGCGGCCGACGCGGCGTTATGTCAAACAGACAATACAAGCAAACGGCAGTGCCCGGGTTCGATTCCCATACGGAACGAATTTACAACGTCGTAGTTTTATCCGAAAATAATCATTTTGTTTTTATTTTAAATTTTGTAGTGATTTTTTTTCGTAAATTGCTCAGTTTTTACTAGCTTTTATTTAACTTGCAATGTATGTATGTATGTTTGTTTGGGTAGAATCTTGGAAGCTAAATTAGAACCACTTCCCGATGTCCGATTGAGCTGAAATTTTGCACACACCTTTGGTTGTAAGAACAGAATATTAATATGACAGACATAACTTAATCCTGCAGCCTGGATCGTTTTCTCACGAGGGCACTCCTCAACGGTTAATAGCACAAACACAAAACTTTGTGAAAACCCTACATAATGCATTAAAATAAAACAGTGTCCTAGTTTTAAAAAGTAATATTTAACATGATAAAAAAAAACACAAAAAGAAAATCCTTACATGTTAGGATTTGATCCTGCACCTTCTGATTCACAGTCCGGTCACAGTACCGTTAGACTATATACTTCATTGACACTTGAGCCGAAATAGACATTCTATTCTAATGCATGATATGAAAATTGACAGTTTTCAAACAGTTGAAGAATATGGTCCCACGTTGGGCTACAAGCGTGCGACGCGGCGTCCGCCGCGGCGTTATGTCAAACGCTCAAATACAAGAAAATGGTTCCACGTTGGGCTGCAAGCGGTCCACGCGGCGGTATGTCACACGGACAAGTTTCCAGCATACGGCAGTGCCCGGGTTCGATTCCCATCCGGAACAAATTTATAATGTCTTAGTTTTATACAATAATAATCATTTAATTTTTATTTAAAAAAAAAAAAAAAAGTTTTTTTTTTTTTGAGCGTTTGTATATCTGACCTCCACAACCCAGTTAGTACTGGGTAATACGATACCCCTTGGTAGGACTGGTTGTCAGACTTTCGGGCCACTGAAATTATTAACTAGTGATTGCTGATGATAAAAACGTAAAGTACGAATGAAACTTTTTTTCGAGAATTTAGCTAATATGGCAACATTCATCGTCAATCAAAACAAAAATACCATATTTGTCATAAATATTGTCACTTCTCTGTCTTGATCAATTAAAATCGTAATGTTTGGTTTTGTTGTGAATAGTTTTGCATATTATTTATTTACCCGTCTTATTTGTTTCGTGGTGAAGTAGACAACACGAGAATGTTAAGGTGTGCAGAGATGATGGCGACTAAAACAATGCCAAAGATTACAGTTGTGGCTAGCATGTGTGGGGAACATCGTAATACGATGTTCCCATACTATGGGGAATATGGTAATGCCGATGCTGATAGAATGCCCGCGACGCCGGGCTCTCTCTTATTTGAAGAAGTTCTAATAAGTTCACAATGATATGCTGCTTAAAATAAATGTTTTATTCAACTTCGTAATTCATGTTTTATTTTTGCCTAGTCCATGGCGCAAATACTTGGTCGTTGCCCGAATTCGATTGCCTTTGGAATTCATCAAACGACCAAGTGTAAATGAACGCGGCCGAGTACGCGAACACACTCGTCCAACTACATTTTTTTTCCACTATTGTAAGCTTCTATGTATTCCATTGCGATGACTAGTGTAATTACGCCATAGAAGAATCACCGCTATATGGCGGTGATTCTTCTAGGCTAGGCAGACGCCTAGCCTTTTCCCAGCTATGTTGGTGTAGTGGTATGTAACCCACACGGTCGATTTTCAGTCTATGCAGATGCAGCTGAATACCAGTATTTTACATGGAGCGACTGCCTATCTGATCATTAAAGAGTAAGCGACCCAAAATCATTAAATATCGTGATGAGTTGTGCAAATGCTCCGCAGCATGGATAACAAGACAGGCCTGAAATTTTACGTAATTAGGTTACATTGGATTGTAAATTAAGATGAAATTATCATTCATCTTATAATAACAATTATAAATTGTCCAATTTACGATATAAAATAAACACCATTTTTTTTTTTTAAATAAAAATAAAATGATTATTATTGGATAAAACTACGACATTATAAATTTGTTCCGTATGGGAATCGAACCCGGGCACTGCCTTTTGCTTGTATTGTCCGTGTGCCATAACGCCGCATAGACCGCTTGCAGACCAACCTGGATCCATTTCCTTGTATTTGATCGTTTGACATAACGCCGCGGCGGACGCCGCGTCGCACGCTTGTAGCCCAACGTGGGACCATATTCTTCAACTGTTTGAAGACTGTCAATTTTCAAGTCATGCATTAGAATAGAACGTCTATTTCGAAACAGGTGTCAATGAAGTACATAGTCTAGTGGTACTGTGATCGGACTGTGAATCAGTAGTTGCAGGATCAAATCCTAACATTTTTATTAACACAAAATTTTCTTTTTGTGTTTTTTTTTGTTAATGATGTTTAAATATTACTTTTTTAAACTAGGACACTGTTTTATTTTAATGCATTATGCAGGTAAATAACAAATAAAAATCGAACAAAATTTAAGAAAAAAAAACACAAATAAAAATAAGATAAAAACAAAATGATTATTTTTGGAAAAAAACTACGACATTGTAAATTTGTTTCATATGGGAATCGAACCCAGGCACTGCCGTATGCTTGTATTGTCCGAGTGACATAACGCCGCGTCAACCGCTTGCAGCCCAACGTGGGACCACTTCTTTCAAGTATTTGAGCGTTTGACATAACGCCGCGGCGGACGCGGCGTCGCACGCTTGTAGCCCAACGTGGGACCATTTTCTTCAATTGTTTGAAAACTGACAACCGTCAATTATCATGTATTAGAATATAACGTCTATTTTACACAAGTGTCAGTGAAGTAATTGGCCTTGTGGTATTGCGGCCGGACTGTGAATAAGATGATGCAGGATCAAATCACAGATGTTTAAATAATTGTTTTGGTATTTTTTCTTTTTGTTCTTTTTTTTTATGCTGTAAAATATTACTTTTTGTAACTAGGTGTACTGTTTTATTTATATGCATCTGTATGATTTTCAAATCATTATAAAATATGTAGTTTAATAATATATACTTTTAGTTTGTGAACCATTCAAAGAACAGTTAGGTAATCGTGAATAACAAATAAAAAAAGAACCAAATTTAAAAAAACACTAAGAAAATTAAAATAAATACAAAATGAGTATTTTGGATAAAAGTACGACATTGTCAATTTGTTTCGTATGGGAATCGAACCTGGGCACTGCTTTAGGCTTGTATTGTCAGTGTGACATAACAAATCAAATGGTCCCACGTTGGGCTTCAAGCGTTCGACGCGTCTCCGTAAACGGCAAAAACGCCAGACGCGCCGCGCGACGCCTATTGCAACGCCCCGCGCCACGCGCCGCGCCTGCGTAAATGAGCCCTTACGCTTACCAAGGGGTATGAAGCCACCCCGTAACTGGGTTATGGAGGTCGGATAGGCAGTTTAGCTTCTGCTCCATGTAAAATATAGCTGCATGCCGCATTAGACTAGCCGACTCTTAACATAGCTGGAGACTGGAGAGCTAGGCTGACTGCTTACAGCAAACAAAAGTAAACAACTGATACTGATTAATTACATACCAACATATACATGGGATCTACCTAACACAAATAACACTACGCCTTTAAGCCAAGAAGGGTTAGGGCTCATTTACGCAGGCGCGGCGCGTGGCGCGGGGCGTTGCAATAGGCGTCGCGCGGCGCGTCTGGCGTTTTTGCCGTTTACGGAGACGCGTCGAACGCTTGAAGCCCAACGTGGGACCATTTGATTTGTTATGTCACACTGACAATACAAGCCTAAAGCAGTGCCCAGGTTCGATTCCCATACGAAACAAATTGACAATGTCGTACTTTTATCCAAAATACTCATTTTGTATTTATTTTAATTTTCTTAGTGTTTTTTTAAATTTGGTTCTTTTTTTATTTGTTATTCACGATTACCTAACTGTTCTTTGAATGGTTCACAAACTAAAAGTATATATTATTAAACTACATATTTTATAATGATTTGAAAATCATACAGATGCATATAAATAAAACAGTACACCTAGTTACAAAAAGTAATATTTTACAGCATAAAAAAAAAGAACAAAAAGAAAAAATACCAAAACAATTATTTAAACATCTGTGATTTGATCCTGCATCATCTTATTCACAGTCCGGCCGCAATACCACAAGGCCAATTACTTCACTGACACTTGTGTAAAATAGACGTTATATTCTAATACATGATAATTGACGGTTGTCAGTTTTCAAACAATTGAAGAAAATGGTCCCACGTTGGGCTACAAGCGTGCGACGCCGCGTCCGCCGCGGCGTTATGTCAAACGCTCAAATACTTGAAAGAAGTGGTCCCACGTTGGGCTGCAAGCGGTTGACGCGGCGTTATGTCACTCGGACAATACAAGCATACGGCAGTGCCTGGGTTCGATTCCCATATGAAACAAATTTACAATGTCGTAGTTTTTTTCCAAAAATAATCATTTTGTTTTTATCTTATTTTTATTTGTGTTTTTTTTTCTTAAATTTTGTTCGATTTTTATTTGTTATTTACCTGCATAATGCATTAAAATAAAACAGTGTCCTAGTTTAAAAAAGTAATATTTAAACATCATTAACAAAAAAAAACACAAAAAGAAAATTTTGTGTTAATAAAAATGTTAGGATTTGATCCTGCAACTACTGATTCACAGTCCGATCACAGTACCACTAGACTATGTACTTCATTGACACCTGTTTCGAAATAGACGTTCTATTCTAATGCATGACTTGAAAATTGACAGTCTTCAAACAGTTGAAGAATATGGTCCCACGTTGGGCTACAAGCGTGCGACGCGGCGTCCGCCGCGGCGTTATGTCAAACGATCAAATACAAGGAAATGGATCCAGGTTGGTCTGCAAGCGGTCTATGCGGCGTTATGGCACACGGACAATACAAGCAAAAGGCAGTGCCCGGGTTCGATTCCCATACGGAACAAATTTATAATGTCGTAGTTTTATCCAATAATAATCATTTTATTTTTATTTAAAAAAAAAAAATGGTGTTTATTTTATATCGTAAATTGGACAATTTATAATTGTTATTATAAGATGAATGATAATTTCATCTTAATTTACAATCCAATGTAACCTAATTACGTAAAATTTCAGGCCTGTCTTGTTATCCATGCTGCGGAGCATTTGCACAACTCATCACGATATTTAATGATTTTGGGTCGCTTACTCTTTAATGATCAGATAGGCAGTCGCTCCATGTAAAATACTGGTATTCAGCTGCATCTGCATAGACTGAAAATCGACCGTGTGGGTTACATACCACTACACCAACATAGCTGGGAAAAGGCTAGGCGTCTGCCTAGCCTAGAAGAATCACCGCCATATAGCGGTGATTCTTCTATGGCGTAATTACACTAGTCATCGCAATGGAATACATAGAAGCTTACAATAGTGGAAAAAAAATGTAGTTGGACGAGTGTGTTCGCGTACTCGGCCGCGTTCATTTACACTTGGTCGTTTGATGAATTCCAAAGGCAATCGAATTCGGGCAACGACCAAGTATTTGCGCCATGGACTAGGCAAAAATAAAACATGAATTACGAAGTTGAATAAAACATTTATTTTAAGCAGCATATCATTGTGAACTTATTAGAACTTCTTCAAATAAGAGAGAGCCCGGCGTCGCGGGCATTCTATCAGCATCGGCATTACCATATTCCCCATAGTATGGGAACATCGTATTACGATGTTCCCCACACATGCTAGCCACAACTGTAATCTTTGGCATTGTTTTAGTCGCCATCATCTCTGCACACCTTAACATTCTCGTGTTGTCTACTTCACCACGAAACAAATAAGACGGGTAAATAAATAATATGCAAAACTATTCACAACAAAACCAAACATTACGATTTTAATTGATCAAGACAGAGAAGTGACAATATTTATGACAAATATGGTATTTTTGTTTTGATTGACGATGAATGTTGCCATATTAGCTAAATTCTCGAAAAAAAGTTTCGTTCGTACTTTACGTTTTTATCATCAGCAATCACTAGTTAATAATTTCAGTGGCCCGAAAGTCTGACAACCAGTCCTACCAAGGGGTATCGTATTACCCAGTACTAACTGGGTTGTGGAGGTCAGATATACAAACGCTAAAAAAAAAAAAAACTTTTTTTTTTTATAAAAATGAAATGATTATTATTGTATAAAACTAAGACATTATAAATTTTTTCCGGATGGGAATCGAACCCGGGCACTGCCGTATGCTGGAAACTTGTCTGGTATTTTTGTTTTGATTGACGATGAATGTTGCCATATTAGCTAAATTCTCGAAAAAAAGTTTCATTCGTACTTTACGTTTTTATCATCAGCAATCACTAGTTAATAATTTCAGTGGCCCGAAAGTCTGACAACCAGTCCTACCAAGGGGTATCGTATTACCCAGTACTAACTGGGTTGTGGAGGTCAGATATACAAACGCACAAAAAAAAAAAACTTTTTTTTTTTTTAAATAAAAATGAAATGATTATTATTGTATAAAACTAAGACATTATAATTTTTTTCCGGATGGGAATCGAACCCGGGCACTGCCGTATGCTGGAAACTTGTCTGGTATTTTTGTTTTGATTGACGATGAATGTTGCCATATTAGCTAAATTCTCGAAAAAAAGTTTCATTCGTACTTTACGTTTTTATCATCAGCAATCACTAGTTAATAATTTCAGTGGCCCGAAAGTCTGACAACCAGTCCTACCAAGGGGTATCGTATTACCCAGTACTAACTGGGTTGTGGAGGTCAGATATACAAACGCTCAAAAAAAAAAAAACTTTTTTTTTTTTTTTTAAATAAAAATTAAATGATTATTATTGTATAAAACTAAGACATTATAAATTTGTTCCGGATGGGAATCGAACCCGGGCACTGCCGTATGCTGGAAACTTGTCCGTGTGACATACCGCCGCGTGGACCGCTTGCAGCCCAACGTGGAACCATTTTCTTGTATTTGAGCGTTTGACATAACGCCGCGGCGGACGCCGCGTCGCACGCTTGTAGCCCAACGTGGGACCATATTCTTCAACTGTTTGAAAACTGTCAATTTTCATATCATGCATTAGAATAGAATGTCTATTTCGGCTCAAGTGTCAATGAAGTATATAGTCTAACGGTACTGTGACCGGACTGTGAATCAGAAGGTGCAGGATCAAATCCTAACATGTACCTAAGGATTTTCTTTTTGTGTTTTTTTTTATCATGTTAAATATTACTTTTTAAAACTAGGACACTGTTTTATTTTAATGCATTATGTAGGGTTTTCACAAAGTTTTGTGTTTGTGCTATTAACCGTTGAGGAGTGCCCTCGTGAGAAAACGATCCAGGCTGCAGGATTAAGTTATGTCTGTCATATTAATATTCTGTTCTTACAACCAAAGGTGTGTGCAAAATTTCAGCTCAATCGGACATCGGGAAGTGGTTCTAATTTAGCTTCCAAGATTCTACCCAAACAAACATACATACATACATTGCAAGTTAAATAAAAGCTAGTAAAAACTGAGCAATTTACGAAAAAAAATCACTACAAAATTTAAAATAAAAACAAAATGATTATTTTCGGATAAAACTACGACGTTGTAAATTCGTTCCGTATGGGAATCGAACCCGGGCACTGCCGTTTGCTTGTATTGTCTGTTTGACATAACGCCGCGTCGGCCGCCTATATCTCAAGCAAACGGGCGTCAGACCGCTTCTCCGTAAACGCTCTCATACATCGCCTTATGTTTGAATTTAAAGCGGAACGCGCCGCGCACCGCCCCGCTCCACGCGCCGCGCCTGCGTAAATGGGCACTTAGAGTCAGCTCACACCGAGACGCGACGCGACGCGACGCTGCGCGCACACGTTAAAAGAGCGATTCAAAATATAACTTTATTTTCTACACGAAAAGATACACATTTCGTTGTGAACGTATTCTGAATTCTCAAGGTGCGCGCAGCGTCGCGTCACGTCGCGTCTCGGTGTGAGCTGACCCTTACGACATTTCATACAAACTTTAAAATCCTTATTTTCCTAAATGACTGAACCGATTTTAATGAAACTTCATACGCTTATGCTCGATATATAGGTCCTAAAAGTTACTCGAAAAATAGTGTTATCGCTAAATTAGACCGATAATAAATTATCTATAGAAACAAAAAGTTTCCAATTATCTTTTTAAATTCATTTCAGAAATGTTTTTTAGTTACTTTTTAGACCTACGGTATCCTGCTTATGCGTATTAAGTTTCATTAAAATCGATTCAGTTATTTCGGAAAATAAGAACTTGAAAGTTTGAATGAAATAATACCGTAAGGTGTAAACGCTCCTGAGTCCCATATAATAGGGGGCGAGCTTATTACCATCGACCGCGCACAATTCTAAACTCCGTGGCTGCTACAGAGAGATCCCAATAACACTTTGTTTTAACCGGGAAACGAACCTAGGACTTCATGCTCAGCAGTCGCGCGTCTGACTACTTGACCAACGAGGCACTTCTTGAGGCTAAGCTGACTGTTTATAGCAAACAATATACAAGGCGTTGTTTTGCATCCTCGTCAAATTCAACTATGTTAAAGATAAAGATGCTAAAGATTCTCGACCTGAATCAGTAAAAATGAGTAGGAAATTTTTATTTTTTTATTATTTATGGAAATCGGTTAGTGTGAACTGTGAACCACCCGTGTTTGCTTTGTGTAGCGTAATGATATATAGCCTATAGCCGTTCTCGATAAATGGGCTATCTAACACTAAAAGAATTTTTCAAATCGAATCTGTACTTCCTGAGATTAGCGCGTTCAAACAAACAAACGAACAAACAAACTCTTCAGCTCTATAATATATGTATAGATTTCTTATTCCCTAAACCACGTTAAGGGGGTTATTCCAATTACTGTCAGACTTAAACAACCAAAAAAATCAGCGTTTATTAATAATTAACTAGGTAGTGTTATTTAAATTGATTATTTATGTCTTTTGTGACAAACTACTGAATTTTAACGAGGATGCATAAAACACCTTGTATGTAACTAATCCAATTGATTACATGCCAGCGTTTACTGGTCCAGATTCCTAACATAAATGCCAATAATTAAATGTATCCCAGAACTAGTGATATCCAATCTCCTTTGTCCGGCCATTAGGCCTTGTGGATCATTCATCATCATCATCAGCCTATAATGTTCCCACTGCTGGGACACAGGCCTCCTCTCTATGAGAGGGAGTGGGCTGTAATCCACCACGCGGGCCCAGTTTGGGTTGGTAGATGTCAAATGTCTTCGAATTTTTAGTTCAAGGACATGCCGGTTTCCTCACGATGTTTTTCTTCACCGTTTTTGAGGTTGATGAAATAAATTAGGTACATAAACTAATGCGCCTGCCTGGGTGCGAACCCACGGCTTACTGCTCGTAAGTCTGGTTTGCCACCACTGGGCCACTGCTGCTCTCTTAATTTCAACCTCAGGTAATAGGGGGCACGCTTGTTGCAACCAAATAGCAAAACATATTATTTACTAGCTTATGCCCGCGGGAACATAAGATCGGGATAAAAAGTATCCTGTGTGTCCCAGGTTATAAACTATCCGTGTGCCAAATTTCATCCAAATGCATTCAGTAGTTTTTGCGTGAAAGAGTAACAAACATCCATCCATCCATCCTCACAAACTTTCGCATTTATAATATTATAGTAGGAAGTAATCCAATTGATACATACCAGCGTTTACTGGTCCAGATTCCTAACATAAATAACAATAATTAAATGCATCCTAGAACAAGTGATATCCAATCTCCTTTGTCCGGCTATTAGGCATTAGTAGACATCTGAGTCTCAAAGACCTTTGAGCGCAATTTCCTTTGTGGATCATTACAAAAGGTATTAATAGGTGCTCGGCAGTAATGGCTTCGACAATGTCCATAATTGTCGCAGGAAAGCGACACGTTTGGGCCGTGTTGGCTTCCAACAGGCCATCAGGGATCGTGGTGCTGCCAAAAGGATAAAGCTGGGTAAATGGGATAGGAAGCCAAATTTGTTTTTATTTTAACTTTTTAGTTTTGTTATCTCGCATCAATTTTACATTGTAACTAGGAGAGATTAGCACATCATCCATTTAGACGAAGAAGAAAAAATGCATGTTAAAGAGGTTAGCTAAAGTACCTAAGCAAAGTTGATAGAAATATTATATAAACTATGCTTAGGTAGAGGAACACAGAGCGAGCGTCCTCTACCAAATGAAAAAAGAATCACTGAAATAGGACCAACACTCACGAAGAAATAGGTGTAAAAAAGATGCTGGAGGGTTCTTATGACGTCTAAAAACATTATTGTTTCATTCTTATTCCAAAGTGGGAAAGAGATGGAGCTAGACGACCTGTATAGCTCCGTCTCTTTCCCACTCTGGAATAAGAATGAAACAATAATGTTTTAAGACGTCATGGTAGGCCACCTGGTTGAATACGCAACCAGTAACCACCTCTTTTTTTAGAAATCGATTTAAAATGTTATCAAGTTGGTACTCGTAGCTTAGTTATCATCATTTTAGATCAGAATTACTCCCTTATGAGTACCTGGAAAGCTTTCTTTATTTTCTGCCAATACCCATGTTTTCATGCCTCATAATCTGCACCCTTTCTAGTTAACCACAACACAATACAGGGTGGAAACGAATCCTTCTTACGAACATCCGTCATAAAAAACTATTGCTGAGAAACGACTTTTGCTGTGTGAAAATCACGTTTTAATTAGAACAGAGGTCATGGAGATAATTAAACTACTCGTACAGCTAAAAACTTGTGAAAAGGTCGGAACATTGACCTGCAATTTCTCCGCAACTAGAAGTTTCCGTCCCACTTATGGCCTTAACGTACAAAGTGTAAACTTCACGAAGCCGGCAACCAAGCATTCTACATAAAACCAAGTAACTCTACGTAAAAAATTTTGCTGGGAAACGATTTTTTTGGGATGAAAAATCACGTTTTACGGTAAAACACAATTTAACTTACTCAAAACATAGTGCTAATGGAGTTATGAAGGTATTTAAAGTACAGTTTTTAACCTTAGAAGATAGTATTTAAAAGAAAAAAACTTGGACTTTGTCTCTGACCTAGACTACAATCAAGAGCAAATAAAATAAAAAAAGACTTTGACCTCCAATATCTCAGTAACTAGAAGGTTCCCAGGTATGATCCAGAACACAGAAATGATCGCAATGATATGGAGAACAAGTGCACTTCGGCTTCGTTAAGGGTCTATTAAATACTGCATATAACGGGTCTTTGACATTTCAAGACTCAAATGCAAAAACACCAAACAGCGCCGTTTCGTCGGTTCGTTTCGTTTTCGCACCATAAATCAGTGGTGCCAGGGGGCCTACTCTTTAAGTCCGTCAACGAAAGTACGGCTCCGTCCGTAACTAGCTTTATACTTCGAAATGAACCCTACTCCCTAATATTTTCAGATCCATGAATTTTGAAAACGCATCGGGAGTAAGAACAACTGTCCAATCGTATCGTCATTCATTTTTAGTTCGGGCCCCTAACGAATCTTATGTCCGTAAGTGATAAGGAGTAGGAAACAACCGTAACTTCGGCCGAAACTACGGACTTCGTGCTTAGAGAGTAGACCCCCAGGTTTGGTTGCGTCAGGCAGACTTACAATTGTAGACTTTATACAATTAATATTCCTTCTTTGTATTCGATTACTCAAGACAGAGCGAACATAACTGCTACAGCTGCACACATAACATCACGCCTGTAATCCTCGAAGGGCTAGGCAGAGGTGTACATAGTAGTACAGTCACGTCTAATAATAAAGGGTGTAAAACACCTCTTAACGAAGCCGAAAGGCACTGGTTCTCCCTGTCATTGCGATCATTTTTTTGTTTGTAGAACATACCATACATCATAACATACCATACCTGGGAACCTGTCCTGTATTTGGGGTCAAAGTTCCAACATTTTGACAAGTATTTTTTTAAATACATTTTTTTAATGTAAGTTTTACTTTAAACACCTCCACGACCCCCGTACTATTCAATCCGTCCATCAGCACAATTTTTTGAGTGCGTTACATTGAGTTCTACCACAAAACATGATTTTACACCCCCCAAAAAAAAGTCGTTTCCCAGCAATAATTTTTGCATAAAGTTACTTCAGTTTCATGTACATAATGCTTGGTTGACGGCTTCGTGATGAGGTGATTTACACCTTGTATGTATACACTCAGCAACTTCTAAAAGTGATTTTCTCCAACTGTATTGATTAAGGTTTTACGTTTTCACGAAAATGGAATTTAGGAAGCCAAACTATTACGAAATAGGTCATATTATTATCTCAACGTAAAAACCGTAATTTCACGAACAAATCACTTTTCAGTTTTGCTAAGAGTATACATATTATTAGACGTGACTGTACACTCTCATTTCGCCAGTCATGTTTCAATTTCAGGTAATAGGGGGCACGCTTGTTGACATCAACCGGGCACAAACCTAGACTCCGTGGCTGCTACTGAGCAATACCAGATGGAAAAACCCAATAACATTGCCCAACCTAGGGATCAAACCCAGGACCTTATGCTCAGCAATTGCGCCTGTGACCACTAGACTAACACGCAACAAGGCAGTCTACTAAAATAAACCTTCAACAAAACAGCTTTTGTTTCAACTAATCACAATAGGGGTGCGGACTGGGTAAAGAAAACGACATTCTATTTTGTCCGTCAGATAGGTAATACAAAAATATTAGACACGTATTTTTTTTTTATCAAAATATCAAAAAAACACTTAGTTAAAACTCATTAAAGTTGGAGAGTGGGGGCTCACTACGTCACAAGTAGGTATAAAACTTACCTACATGTGATGTCATGCGCCATTTCAACTCAATATATCTCCGTAATTTTATCACCACGTGAAAAAAGAAAAAATACGTGTCCAATACTTTTCAAAAAACTACCCGACGAACAAAGAAAAAAAAATGTGATCATCCCATATTGCACTTTTCGTTTTCTCTCCGTTTCAAAAAACACCCTTTCGTAAAAACAAATAAAAAACATGAAATACGTAAATTGAGTTGCCACAATGCGAACATAGAAAACGTTTTATTTTGTCCTTTATGTAAACTTCAGAGCTTACGATTTTCATACTGACAGGACAATAGTTGTTTAGGACATTGACCCTTTGCAAACAAGACTTGGTGAGAGGACAAAACGGATAGGTACTTAACCACCGAGATGTGGCCATTTGGTCAATTTTCATTCGATCCCTCCGAATTGGATATTACTGATTACGTTTAGGATTTTTTTATATTATAAAAGGGAACTAACTATACAGGGTGTAACGGAAAGGGTATATACATACTTAAGGGTGTGCTACAGACCATCAAACTTGGTAACAAGAGCTCATCGGATGATGTCGTTAATGTTCGCGTGCCGCGCAAACGGCCCGCGGCCACTTCGGCTGCATGACAGGCCGTGCTGTCCGAGGCTGTTGACAGCTTAACCACACCAAGACGTAAGGAAGCAGCGAGACGGAAGGTCGTGTCGTCGAACAAAGTGCCTATGCTCGACGACGGTAGTACGTGAAGCCAAAGAACCGACTCCCACTCACCTACTTATTTACTTTTGTTATCAGATTACCCCGTGAGCAAAAAAAAAATAGAATGGATTATTTGTCAGAGAAGAAACGGAATGAATGTACATTATGGTTACAATGTTTGATTGTTCTAATTAGTCTCATGTCCTTTGCACTCCGAATAAATTTATCCGTGACTATGGTGCTTGCAACAGCGTCGAAATATCGGGACTTCAAAGTAAATAGTAAACATAGTAAATATCCTGTTATCAGTTTAATGATAGTGTTACTGTCCATGTCAGTTTAAAAACTTATAATGACATTCATTTAATAGTGTCGAAATAGACGATTCTGTCCGTCGTTTGGCAGTATTTACGTTTAAAGTAGAAAGCCGACACCAATCTAATGCGGGACAGACAGATGATAGACTGCATGGATTAAGTGTAATTAATGGGTTACCTGCCCAACTTCAAAATAAACAAACTTGAAGACACGGTTAGGTCATTGTTACAGTGACTCTTTTGACTCAAAACATTCAACACAAAAAATGGGAACGGCCCAGAAATCAACGTACGTTCCGTAATTTACCTACAATGTATAATTATGCTAATTGTGAGAACTAAAAAGTCATTATTAGTATATTAAAAAATCTTGAACATTAGATTATATTTCAAATGCTCCTCCCGGATACGGCATTTTTAAGTATTTTTACTACACCGAGAAAGGTATTGTGTTTATCAGCCTATATAATGTGTGTTTGTTCAGTCCTGTGTTTTCGATGATTTTACGTCAATCGATTTGTCTTGTGAGTGTCACTAAAAACATGACAGTAATCAAAATTCAATAAAAATTGAAAGTAGATGAACTATGTTAAGATGGAAGCGACAGGGAGACCCGCGAATTTCAAATTTTCTTAGGTTTTTTTGCGACTAGCAGGTCAGTGTCTGGTGTTGTATGTTGATTAAAATATGATTCGTGAACGTTACAAATATAACTTTTCAGAGTTATAATCATTACAATTATCAATACAACCTTAAAGATGATTTAACCCCACTGAATGACTTTTTCATGAAATAGTCATTTAATGAGGTTAAATGAACATAAAGGGTTGTATTGATGATTTTAACAATAATTCTAGTAACGGAATTATTGTTAAAATCTTCATTTTAGCATCGCGAATCTTATTTTGTCAAAATACAACCAGACACTGACTGGCAAATTGCAAAAAACGTAAGAAAAATTGAATTTCGCGACATACCCTGTCGCTTCCACCTTAAATAGGGGTAGGTATCATTGAATATGAATATAAATTGAAAAAAAAAACTTGATGTTTTACATTTCGAAGGCCCATTTAGGATTTATAACGATGTTAAGTTGGCCATTCGAAATTACAAATCATAAAATAGTGAAAAAATCAAGAAATTAAATCGCTGTGAAATCTGGCTAGCTGGAAATAAATAAGAACAATTATGAAAAAAACCTACTGAAAAAAGAAAAACAAGCGGATTTGCAAGCAGCCGGGCCGCGGGACCTATTTATTCCAATGGGTCTCACCTGCTTCCTTTTGGAATTAAGCGATCAGCTGATCAAAAAGCATGGTTCCGGGTCTGACTGTTTGTGTATGTGACTTTAAATGTTTGTAAAATACACCCACATATACAGGAAAAAATCCAAGTACTTTAAAAAAAAAAAAAAAAACTGTAGTAGTTTGTGGAAAGCTATGCTACGATCCTTAGGAGCTGAGCAGAAGAGAAAAAGCATGTGAAACCACGGTTCACAGCTAGATACGGCTAGTACCGAGAACTACAAGAAAGCGTGAAGCCCTTACTTCTAACACTGCTGCACAAATTGACATGAAGTCTAAATATCTAATCACTAAACTTTCTTTCTTTCTAAACAATCCATGTCAAGCATGTTTACCATAATGGAACACTTTTAACTTTAGGTAACGTAACGAGCGGGCCTGTGGACGGTGAGTAATGGGCTAGCTCACCGTCCATCCGTCTTACGACGAAAGGCCGTGCCGACGGCGCGTTTGTGTTCCACGCGCGCCTCAAGGAGATGTCAGCAAATCGGAAGGGGTCCGAGAGGGCCGATGCCTGCCATGGCTGCGGATTGTTCGAAAGAGATACCGTGGCCCTGGAACACAAAAGGCTAAGAAGGAACATGGGTTTTAGTCAGTACAAGTCTGACACTCCCTCCCGCTCCGCCCAGAGCGGGAGAAGTCATTTGATGATTTCACATCCGTAAAAAAAAAAAAAAAGGTAACGTAACGAGCAAAACGTATATGTAAATGCATATAGAGCAGCCTGTATGCATTTCACCGGCCCCATAACCAGCAAAAGATGGTACTACGCAAATTATATTGATAATGATTGCCTGTCTCCTTGGTTAGTCGTGGTAGGTTGCATGCGCTGCCGCTAAGCATGAAATCTTGGGATCGATTCCCAGATCGGGCAGGGTTAGGCAAAGCCAACCCATCGATTACAAGCGCGATGCTACGTTGATGATAAGATTAAAATCCTTAATAAATATTTACATAAACTATTTTATTTATTTTGTATATTACATATGTACATTATTTACAAACTACAAATTAATATAAAATAAAAATAAAATATGTACAAGTGAACATATATGAACTAACTTAAAAACAACAGGACGCTTAGGCGTCAAAATACTCCTCCACATTGCTAACATCCGTAAACGTGCCCAGAAGACTGTCGGCATTGCCACGTTGAATGGCAATGCTAATTCTTTGCCCAAAGAAAGCCCTCTGGTCTCGCGAAGTGTCAACCAGTCGACGAGATATTTTCTTAAAAGAGAATGCGCACTTGGGCCCCATGACCCGAGCGTTTCGACCCCAACTGGCTCAAAACTGTAACTACCATTTAGGTTACAGTATTTACGCCGTTTGAAATCCTTATTTAAAACGAGTTTCCTTGTGTTCAATTTTTTATAACTAGATCTATTTACGTTAACACCGAAGAAAGGCGACACAGCACGACTTTTACATTTTCTTATTTGAAACTTGTTGAGTGAAGGTTCTCGTGAAGTAAATTTTATACCATAATCGCGTTAGTTACACACGCGAGAATGTTTATGGAATTACGTGATATTTAAGGTGGGTACTGACTGGAAGCATTCGTTTGTATAACATGCATTTAGACTACTGAGCATTTCATTTCATTACATTTATTCTCAACAATAAACAATGTGTTGGACATTGGATACATACAATATTACAATAAAAATGTCACATGCAAAACAATTTGTACAATTTAAAGCTAAAGTAAAATATCGCATCAACCAATTAAAACGATATCTATAAATAAATTAATTTCAAAAAGAATGTCAGATATAACGTCAAATGTAAGTTATGAGTTATGACATATGATTAGCCAAAGCATTACTCTTAATAGAAGGATTGAGAATATTACGCCCCTTTAGCCCAAGAGGCTAGATAGAGGTGTAGTTAAAGTTTCATCAGAATGATTAAGCCCCAGTGATTGGGGGAAAGCTTATTAACTGGGTACCAATTCGGATCGAAATCTAAATTTTAGCCAGAGTTAAAATTTTGCCTTATCTGAGAATTTACCTCAGGACCATGCTCAAGTCTAATGTGACTTGTCATGTCACGTGCCACGCTGAATCTACAGTGACAGGTATTAACTAGATGCAGAAGTACACTACTGGTATCTATAGTCAATTTTAAGTAAATATTTGAGCTTAATATTAATAACTTATTACGACTGTGAACTGGCAACCGGTCCTATCTCAATTTTTTGAAGATTTCACTTTTTAATGCCATTTAATACTATTTGATACTCCACATCGTTGCAAGAAATCCTAACTCAAATACATTTAAATTTAGCGCCAGAATTGGCTTCATTCAACTTGTACTAACTACAACGCGCCAGAGAATGCGAGCATTTTATCCTATCTCGCTAAACTTGTACGGACTTAAATGCGATTTCGCGCGCTCTTCAAACAAATAACTGTTTTATGTGAATATATTGGGTTTCTGTGCCCTAAGTTATAAATGAACATTATTGGGGACTTCTAGTAGCTGAAATGGTAAGTTTTGTAATAAATTTATTATTAATATTTAAGATTTCTACGTTAATAATCTGTAAATCGAGATAGTACATTATGCATTGCTGTTCAAAGTTTTGATAGGCTGGAATTATTCAGAGATAGGACTTCTTGGTTCTATTCAACTAAGGATAACATAACAGAAAATACGTTTCATTAGGTTTACCAATAAATATAACTACGATGAAAATGATGAAATACATGCTTTAAAGTTGCACGATTCCTTTATAAGAAGGTATCTAACAAAATGTTGTTATAATGACGTATTATTCAAGTGTTGTCAGCATGGACGTCTTGCCATTCTAGACCCTCGAGTCACACAGGCTTGCTGGTTAGGGATTGCAGACCGATGTTCTAACTACCTACCTGTCTCATGACTGACTAGCCACTTGCTTGGTTAGGTTCGATATAGCATAAAGAATAATGGAAATTATTTGTGATTACAAATGATTTATCCGTCTTGATATTCGCTGCTCTGCTACCTTTTTAGCTACTAGCTTTACCTATACTTTCCAACTCTTTTCAGGAGAAATAATAAGTTGAGACGTGGTAAGGGGTTTGTATAGAAAGTGCTTAATCACGCACAAATTTTGAAGATACGAGTATGCGTAGCCAGCAAAAAACAGTACCTTTTACCATGACTAACCAGCAAGAAACAGTCCCTTTTACCATATCTAATCAACAAGATACAGTCCCTCTTACCATGTTTAAACAGCAAGAAGCAGTCCCTCTTACCATGTCTAACCAGCAAGAAACATTCGCTTTTACCATATCTATACAGCAAGAAGCAGTCCCTCTTACCATGTCTAACCAGCAAGAAGTAGTCCCTCTTACCATGTCTAACCTAGGCTATTGAGCTGACTTACGACTTTTTCAAAGACTACACGAAACCATTGAGATACAATAGCATTAGACCCAGTCGGACAAAAAATGATCCAATGGTCACAGACTTTAAAGTCATAATGTATGATCCTTCAGGACTAATCAGGGTGAAACTTGATTTTACCAAAGATTGGTTGGATGGACTGACTTCATAGACCAAAAGAGACTCAATCCAGTGGACTGTTATATTCATATTTATTTTACCACCCTTATTTACGTCAAGATGCCGTATTCCTAAAATAAAGTGGTTGCACCTTCAATCTTCATGCTTCTTTTCTTTTAGCCCACCTTCTTTTGCCTTATCAGGAATAACTAGAATCAGTTTCCTGCCACGGCTGCCTGCTGTTGGTTGGCCTCAGGTAATTTGATTTTGTTAGTGTAGGACAGTAGCATAAAAGAAACATTATTTTGTTATTTTTTGCAGATTCCATAATTTTGGTAATTATTGTTGTTTTCATGATAAAATAAGATTTGTGATCAGAAGTTTTTGTTGATAAATAGGTTCTAAGAAATTATGCCCTCTAAAATTGAGAATATAAAAAAAAAACAATTGTTCTTGACTGAACCACCTAGACTAATGACTTTGTAGACTTTCCTACCTAAAAATGTTGCTTTATTGTTAATAAGTTAGTTTTACTATAAAGAAAATTATGTTGGTAGCCCATTTTCTTCCAAGTAAAAAGTCCTATGTTTGTTCTTGTGTTGATTTATATTGTCCTATCTCGATTTTATGTTGGAAGGAAGCATATAATGTTACTTTTGTTTATAATTACATGTGCAATAAAAATATTTAAAAACTACGTATTTTTATATAACATACGAGCCGTTGTATAAATGATGCAAACATGTTTTTTCTTCATCCTGTAAAGTTGTCAAAATTGAGATAGTACCGGTTGCCAGTTCACAGTCGTAATATGCAATTTTATTTATGCGAAAGACAGAATTTAAACGAAGTTAGAACCGAACAAGAAAGCAAAGCTAATAATTCTAACTTTTGCAGTTCCAACTTCACGCAATTACTAAGTTACATCATAAAAATAAAACGGTGAAGGAAAACATCGTGAGGAAACCGGCCTAGAACTAAAATTTCGAAGACATGTGTCATCTACCAACCCACCCTGGGTCCGCGTGGTGGATTACAGCCCACTCCCTCTCATAGAGAGGAGACCTGTGTCCCAGCAGTGGGAACATTATAGGCTGATGATGATGATAATAAAAATATCTACTCAAGTAAACACTTTGACTTACTTACAGATACGGCTGTAAGTGACCGAGTTGTATGTAGCCGGATCTGAATGAAACAAATGCTGTTCTTCTGTCCTATGTCCACAAAAAGGAGCGTTTTCGAAAAGGATTTCAAAATTGGCAAATGACGCAAATGTCATCTTTTATGTCGTGCGTGCCGGTCGTGTTATTATTGCCAATCTACTTTTTTCGCCGTAGATTCCAAATTCGAGTCATATCACGCATTTCATAATAATTATTTCAGGATCTACATATCGGTTTTTTTTTCTTGCGTGTCTTTATCAGCCGTTATCGGATTCACATTCTTTTCTATCCATAGGAAGATGGTTCACTAATTCACAATTAATCTTCAATTTCTTGATTATTCACTAGTTGTTTTCAGCGACTTCGTGCACGTGGAAGGTTTGATTTGTTTTTCAGGGATTAATTATACATCTTCATCACAAAACTTCCTCTTAAATCATTCTGTCTATTGAAAGTTTTGAGTATGAATGTCGATGGCTATAAGAGTAGAGAAAGACCAAAGAAATGATGGAAGGACTGTGTGAAAGATGATATAGCTTGCAAGGGGGTCGACTGATGATGAGTAATTCGTGTCTGGAAAAAGAAGACATGCTGCGTTTACCTCAAATAAATTGATGAAAAGGTAGGAGACATTAAATGATGTCTTATCTCTGCTCCAAGTCAGTACTTATTAACCTTTATAAAACCGAAGCATTTGAATGGCGCATGTCAAGATGCATGAAAAAGAACCGACTAACGTTATCTGTCCAAGATCTATGATGATTGTGAATAATTATACATATACGAGTAGGATGGATCATTATGCATAATAATATAGGCTTTGGTGTTCTTCGTGCGTAAAACAAAATGCATGAATCTCTATTTATGCATTGTTTTATGGTTAACTTACTAAGGCTACTTTGATTTTAGGAAAAGAATTTATAGGGTTCCGTGCAAATAAATTAAAACCATTGAAATTGTTAATCAATTTAAAGGTCTCGTGGCTAAATATTAACAGCCACACGGGTTGATCTTTAAGATTAAGCCGTACGAGAACTTCGAAACATAACTGGCGAAATGTGGATGTACTATTTAGGTACACCTCTGCCTAGCGCTTCGGGGATTACAAGCGTGATGTTATGTTATTTTACAAGAAATGTCTGGGTTTTGCAGACAGGCTAATGATGATGATGATGAATAAATTGGTAGACAGTTAATGCAGGTCCGTTTACGCAAGATTTATCTCAGCTTTTGACGTCATTAGAAACTGAATGAGTAATGCTACAGCAGTGCGTATGACAATGTTTATTAGTGAAAATGCGGAGGTCAGAGTGCTTGAGAGAATGTTTGAAATCCGGTTGTGAATTTTTGTTTTGTTGTGTCCGGCGCGGAATGAGGTCAGTGTCGACAGCAGTGCGAGGTGAGAGATGTCGCGATTTGAATATACAATATAGCAGATTTCCAAACCAGTTTATCGGATTTCGTTGAACCGATAAAGGCTCTGACGAAATTTCGGACACGTATTTTGTGACGTGTTTTCAAGTGAAGACACACCGTCAAGTCACTCGTCGGTTTATTCGCTTTTATTGCATGGAATAATAATCGTCAAAAAGCATACAATAAGCATGCTTTTTGACGATTATTGTTTTTGTCCACCCCCCGCTTGTCCGTCCATTGGGTTGACGGTGTCACAATTATTAAAAATAATTCCCTCTGTCCCCGGGGGGCGACCAGTGAGAATCATTATTAAAAAAATTCACTGTATCCACCACTGGTTGACACGGCTACAATTTTTAAAAACATTCACAGGAGCCACCTCTGGTGGACAGTAAGAATCAATAATATTATTTTATTGCAACATTTTTCATTGATGCGCCGCTCCTATTGGTCGTAGCGTGATATAGCCCTTAGCCTTCCTTAATAAATGGGCTATCGAACACTAAAAGAATTCTTCAATTCGAACCAGCTGTTCCCGAGATTAGAGCGTTCAACCAAACAAACAAACTCTTCAGCTTTAGGCTCTTAGTATAGATAAGTATGTATAGCATGGTCAGGGCGGTCGGATAGGTTCCGTTAGGACTGAATTTGCTTGACAACGGTTTCGTCCTAAGCGAAAAAGCACAAAAACAATCGAATCGGGGGCGTCGGCCACGGGTGCTTCGACCACTGGAGGCGTAAGCCACGGACCCACCAAAAAGCGCTATATCTTGCTGAAACAACTGCAAACTGTATACAACAGTAGATATTAATATGTAAGAATCGCGTGCGCTTATAAATCAGACCATCGCACTCGGTTCAAATATGAGCTGAGCGGGGCACGCGTGAGAAACTGCACAGCAAAAAACATCGTCGATAACAATGCTTATCGTCTAGCACTTGCCTTAGAACATAAATAAACCATTGCATCCGTCTAGCTAGCATTAACTAGGTTTGAAATTTCGACAGTTGTCCATCTTTTCCGTGTCTGGTGACCTGGTGCCCTGGTGGTGGTGGAGTCTTACCTAGACGTGTCGTATTATCCATGCAGTACTAACTGGGTTGTGGAAGTCAGATAGGCAGTCGCTCCATGTAACATACTAGTATTCAGCTGCATCCGCTAAGACTGGACGCCAAACCCAACAAAGTTGGGAAAGGGTAAACACCAGATAAATCTTACTATGGGTGCCAGAGCTCATCGAAAATACTCTGTTCCCTAGTTGTAACGCTGCATAGTGTTTAGTGTTTTCATGTACAATTATTGAAGGTAATAAAATATTTATAAAAAAAAATATATATTCGTAACACATCATCATCTGCCTAGCCTTTTCCCAAACTATCTTGGGGTCGGCTTCCAGTCTAACCGGATGCAGCTGAGTACCAGTATTTTACATGAAGCGACTGCCTATCTGACCTCCACAACCCAGTAACTGGGTATATAATATGATACCCTATGGTAAGACTGAATGTCAGAATTTTGGTTTCTGACTACTCGTAACGACTGTCAAAGATCTACAAATGACAGAGCCGGGACCAACGGCTTAACGTGCTTTCCGAGGCACGGAGGAAACTCGGTATGTAATTATGGGCACCCATCCAAGGACCAACCTCGGCAAACATGGCTTAACCTTAAAGATCGATCCGTGCGGCTGTTATTATTTAGCCATGAAGTCCTCATTAAACATAACAACACGCCTATAATTCCTGAAGGGTCAGTTAGGCAGTGGTGTGCCGCACTAAGGTTAGCAGTATGTTCTGCTTTTGTATTTGTGTCAGTACCTGCATTTTATATGTATACAGCATCATCTAAATGATCCTCAGTCGTTAGTAAAACTTATCTAGGATATCCTTAGAGGATATTTCTAGTTAAAAGCACCGAAATCCATCGATAAATCAAGACTAAAAACGTAATCCCGAAAAGTGAGCAGTCTACGTAATTTCTTCAAATCTCTAAACAGACTCTCTAAGTAAGATTGCCGACAGATCGCCCCAAATGGACCCTCAAAGGTTGTAATAAAACACAATTTAAGTTACAAAAGAGTACGCATGGAGGTCCCTCTGCTGAAATCCTATCGAAACTTACTTACTTTATCTTGCTCAGAGAGCGGTAACAAGATTGGTATACTACAAGGAAACAACTACCTTATTTTTCCCCAACCTCATTGCTTTTTCTCGTTCGGAATTCGAAAATAAATTGCATTTTTTTTTTGTAGAATCTGAACTTTTAAATTGTAAACGAGTGAAGAATAAATACGAAGTTAGAAACAAACAGGCTGGATAAAATAACCTAGATTTCTCAAATTTTTTTTTTTTTTTAGTAGATACTGTCTAGTTTGTGATAATCGTCATTCACCATCATTGGCAGGCTTGTTTGCTGTTCCACACATTTTTGTAATTGTAGAAAACAGCAGATTAAAAAAAATAAAACTGATGGAAAACCTCTATGTATACGCCTCTTTTTGTATATATCAGTCTTATAATTCCCTATCTTCCAGGTAGGTAAATGCTCTGTAAGTGTTCGATATTTCAGTATACCATGTTTTTTCTATTAAAACAATCATCTTTGTCTTCTTATCGTATAGGCATGTTTCCTACGTGTTTTATGCAAATGACGTCTCTTTTTATCTTACGCATTTATCTACCAGTAGAATATTTGAATAATTATGTCGATTGTTACGTGCTTTACGTGCTTCTACCTTAGTAGATATGCTTTATTAATTAATCTGATACATCATTGCTAATTAACCACAGTTACTCGTAACGGTTCCACATCTTCCTCGAAAATCTGTGTTTGTGAGAAATCGGAATTAAATCACTGACTTTTTTTATATTCTCTTCTTATTACATTTTATTTCTTTCCTCGCGTTCTTGATTGTCAGACCTTGATTTATTTCTATAGGTACTAGCTTTAGAAGTCGAACATTATCCCATGGGAACGTAGTTACCGGTAGAAAAAATATCCTGTATACTAAACTTGGTCACAGTCTACCTTTTCCTAATCTGTGCAGCCGTTTTATCGTGAAAAGGTAACAAACAGTTATAAAGACAGAGTAACTTTCGAATTTAAAACAGTAAGTATGGAAGAAAAATAATAAGTATAATAGTTTGCATTCGCCATTGGAAAAACCCAACAGTTGCTAATATTATGTTTTATTATTTTAACCTCAACCTAGATGTCTGGCATAAGTAGTCTTGTCATTATTACAAACAAGTGTTTTACATTCATTTAAATATGCATTCATTTAAATATGACAAGCGTTCTTTAGACAAAGGGATCTGGTATAAAACCATGCAGAGTCAGCCTTTTCGTGTACCCTGGTTCGTTAATAATAAAGTCGAAAATTAGTTGTTACCGCTCATAGACTCAGATCTGGACACATTCCATGTAATAAGTTCGCGTTCATGATGAGGAAAACGAACTCGCTTAACTGTGTGGAGTGTGGAGTTGTTGAAGACTTACACCACTTATTGATGGACTGTGTTCGGTATGAGTCTGGGAGAAATGATTTGTTTAGGGTCTTGAGGCTGAACAGACTTGAAGTAGGCACATTCCATAAAATCCTGGCTCAAACAAATGGCGATGATGCGAAGAGTCTGTTTAGATTCATGGCCCAGATATGATAAACGTGTATTTAGGGTACGATGGGACTGACATACGCACTGCGGTTATAAATGTCCCTAAATAAATAAAAGAAAAAAAAAAAAATATATGCATTTAAGTTGTGGGTATATTTATCATAGGCATGAAACTAACTCAAGGCTTTGTGAGAAAAGAAAAAAAATGTTGTATTCAGACCTAACGTCATCGTTGCTTGTATTATCATCAATATCATCCTCCCCTCTCGTACAGGAGCTCGTGGTGAAATAATAAGAGCCACACGTAACGATCTTTAAGGATTCGCCGCGCTTGCCATGGTCGGTCTGTGGTTTTGTATCCATCATTACATACAGAGTTTCCTCCGTGCCTCGGAAAGCCCGTTCATGTGTTGATCCCGGCCGCCATTTGTAAATCTTTGACAGTCGTTACACGTAGTCAGTGGCCCGAAAGTCTGACAACCAGTATTACCCAGTACTACTGGGTTGTGAAGGTCAGATAGGCAGTCACTCCAGGATCCATGTAAAATTCTGGTATTCAACTGCATCCGGTAAGACTGGAAGCTGACTCCAATAAATTTGGGAAGCTGACTCCAATAAATTTGGGCTAGGCTGCTGCTGAATGCTGGTCTCTATTGTATTTTTAGTCAATAATTTTCCCACTTCAGGGATACAGGACGTCTACTATGAGTTTTAACAATCTATACTCGCTAGCGTCTGTAGTAAAAAAAAAAAGTTAAAACTTTTACAGCGCCTCTAGCGGATAGTTGGGTACTAAAATGCGCAGTATGAGTCACGTTATCTATCCTACGTCACCGTGTAGTAAACTATAATACAGCGACTGTAGTTTGGGCTTCATTTGCTTAGAATTTGGTACTAAGTACCAACATAGCTCATGGTACCATTGAAAAAGCTAACTATAGTATTTGCGTATTGACGGAACTATTGCAGTTACGTCAAGCGATCTAACTATGACAACTCATGGTAGACGTACAGGTATCTTCTTTTATGGGCAAGAAGACAAGTAACTGAGGGACCTAAATGGCCTCCAAGAATGGCGATTAAAGCCTTTTCCCATAAAACCTTTTAATTTAAATAATCCAAGAAAAACATGGAAATAACAACAAAAATGTTTTTAATGATTGGCAAGATAATGAAGCCAATTTGCATAAAAATTTAGCAATAAATAATCAATGTTGATAAACTAATCTATTCGTTAAGATATTGTTAGAAATAATTATCTATTATTGTTAGCGCTAGACAGGATTACGAAATCTTCTAGATGGATTTGAACTTGCATATCATCGTCAAGCCGAGAGCCCAGTGCAAAGTGTAAAGTAGGATATTTAAGGAGAAGTTACTCAGGTTAGCCGTGTGGTTCATAACATGTTGACAGTCGCACATTACCCCGTAGCTCAGTTTTATATCATCTGCCTAGCCTTTTTCCAACTATGTTAAGGGCGGCTTCCAGTCTTACCGGATGCAGCTGAATACTAGTATTTTACATGGAGCGACTGCCGAGAGCAGCGGTGCCCCAGTGGTGGCAGCCCTGAGTTACGAGCAGTAAGCCGTGGGTTCGCAGTCAGGCGCATGTCTCTCTCAAAAACGGTGAAGGAAAACATCGTGAGGAAACCGGAATGTCCTAGAACTAAAAAATCGAAGACATGTGACAGCAACCCGCTCTGGACCCGCGTGGTGGATATAATATGCCCACTCCCTCTCATAGAGAGGAGGCCTGTGTCCCAGCAGTGGCAATACTATAGTCTGATGATGGAGACTGCCGACCGATTGTGGAGGTCACCTTCACATTCAAGTTCATACCCTTTACATCCTCATAAATAGCGAAGCTAAGTCATCGTGCATAGCTAAGTCGACGTGCATAGCTAAGTTATCGTGCATAGCTAGGTCGTTCTGCATAGCTAAGCCTTAGTCTGCAGCGCTTGCTGCAATTTGCCTGATGTGAAGCGATGATGCGGCCGAGGGTGGAGCACGCTTGCCTAGAACTCGAACTTTGAAGAGATATCCAGATTATAATGATCAATCACACTTGTGACGGGATGTTTACTATGTATATTTGTTTTGAGTTCTCGATATTTCGGGGCTGTTGCAAATGCCATGATCAAGGATATCCTAAAGTTATTGCAGATGGATGTTTATGAACAGATAATTCGGTCTACCCTCTTTCTTGTTCGTTTTTTGCGCTCCGTACCACTACCACTGTCACTCACAACTCGATTCTGTCCCCGACACACGAAACTCACTGCGAACATTTTACAGCACTTTTTCGGGTTTTAGACAGTTGAACCACTGGATTTCAGGCTCTTGACAGTTCAAACCCATCCACCCGGTTGAAGTTCTTATATTTAGTAATTTCAATAGCTTCTCTTACCAGTCTGGGTATGTAGTGGCAATGGTATAAACATGGTCACATCCCGTTACAAGTGTTATTGATAGTGTTGGTTACCATATCAGTTTAAAAACTTAAATAATGATCAAGACTTTCAAGAAACGATAGTACCTACTTACTTTTCGAGTTTCCTTAGTAGTAAATCTTCATTGTAATCGATTACTCGTCTCGCGGGAGATTGATGGAGGGTACTAGTGATCGTGTAGCGTTGCGGAGGACCTAGCGATCACTCAACGTCTTCCACGTCCTCTGTCGGGGTATCTCCTAACCATTGTAGTGACGACTTTTTTGTGGACGCTTAGATACGGACCTAGTGTGTCGTTGGATTTATAAAAAAATGCTTTACCGATCTAGTGGCCTGGGTAAAGAAAAATGGTGAAATCTGTTTGTTATTTATATATATAGTAACTGATTTAATTTGAGGTATTTTATCTCTGATTGCTTCGTTGCTCGAGTGGTCGCGTGTATGTACTGGGTTCGATTCCCGGGCGGGCAGAGTGTTATTGGGTTTTTCCATCAGGAATCACTCATTAGCAGCAACGGAGTCTAGATTTGTGCCAGGTTGATGGCAATAGCATTGTTGCTCCCTATTACAAGGTGCTTAAAACATTACTGGGAAATGTGGGTGTGCTAATGGCCTCTGCCTACCCATGGGGGATTATCGGCGTGGTTTTATGGTAAGGGTATTTTATCACAGCGTCGAGTTCGTGTGATCTACAAGACATTCTTATTAAATCCTCGTTCGACTCATATCACCGAAAAATAATGTTTTTTATTAGTAGTTTTAGTAGTCGTTAAAACATGAAAATTAAACAAACAGAATGATTAGGTAGGTAATTTTCCCTCTTATTGGTAAGCAAACTGAGAATCCATTCATTCTTTTACTGACTGATAGTAGCAGCACTTGCAGCTCGTGGTTTAATAATAACAGCCGCACGGATCGATCTTCAAGGTTAAGCCAGACTTGCCAAAGTCGGTCTGTGGATGGGTGACCATCATTACTTATAGTTTCTTTCGTGCCTCGGAAAGCACGTTAAGCCGTTGGTCCCGGCTGTCATTTGTAGATCTTTGACAGTCGATACAGGTAGTCAGTGGCTCGAAAGTTTGTCAACCAGTCTTACCAAGGGGTATCGTTTTATGTGAAACCTTACACAAGCTTTAGTTCTCGTCCAGTTTCTTTCAGTTCGCAAACTTAGCCACAAACCGGGGATTAACGGATTGTAACGAACTGACCCACTGTGAAATGTCGTTTATTTTTTGCAAACAGAATTTAGAGTTTTCGCTGTGAAAAAGCTAACAAAAATATTATTATTATATGGTATATTGTGTTGTTTGGGTTTTTGTTTATTGCTTTATATTGTATTCAAGGCATTTTGTTCATCCTACTTAGTCTTCTTCATTGAGAAGACCAAATGACAAATCTTTTTTTTTTTATAAAATCGATTAAATAGAGTCAACTAATCATTCTGCGACTCGCCCGATTGGAAGCGATATTGCGGCCTAGGGTAGGCACGCATGCCTAGAAGAAACCGAATCACTCGAACTTTGAAGAGATCCAGATTATAATGATCAGGAACAGAGAAACCGGTAGTGAATTCCACACTTGCATTTCGCACAATAATTAATATGAAAGCATAGGGATTTGTTTGGGTTCGTGGCATTTCAACCATGTAACAGTGACGCTACGTATCTCTCTTTCTCCGATGATAAAATAGGGATGGGCAAATTAGATTGTGTATTTCCAAAGCATACGCCCCGAAACGTATCCGATAGAAAACCGATAGGCTAGCAACTTTTCGGCGATGTTCAAAGCTTTGGAGCCTACCTTTGACAAGGGAGTCGTTGACGTTTGTTGTCGTTGTTAAAGTAGACTATAAAGTTTTTCGTATCGATTATTGTAATGACATCATACTTTTCCGAGAGCAGCGGTGGCCCAGTGGTGGCAGCCCCGACTTACGAGCAGTAAGCCGTTGGTTCTAACTCAGGCAATCGCATTACTTTGTGTAATTTATTTCATCAACGCTGCCCTCAAAAACGGAGAAGAAGAACATCGTGAGGAAAATGTCCTAGAACTAAAAATTCGAAGACACGTGACATCTACCAACCCGCACTGGGCCCGCGTGGTCGATTACAGCCCACTCCCCCTCATAGAGAGGAGGCCTGTGTCCCAGCAGTGGGAACGTTATAGGCTGATGATGATGATGATGATACTTTTCTGAAAATAGCATGGGTACTTGGCACCCTAAACTGAACACAATGATAATAAAATATACTGTAAGTAAGTACGACGAACTGAAGGCCGTAGAACTAGTAAGTGTATCGGAAGTAGTTCAATCTTATCTTGGATCTGAGTGTCAGGCCGACGAGCGTGATGGAACGGTTTGCCGGCCTTCGAGGGGAACTAAAATACTGGGTTACCTATATTAGGAACTTAAACGATAGGTACAACATTTTTTTTTTGCATTCTCAATGTCATTCGAGATTGTATGTAGGGCAAGTAGAGTGTTTGTTGAAACAGATACGGGGTGTAACCGACGCGAAAACGCTTACCACGTACTCACGTACTAATCATTCTGAACCGGGGAGGTTTAGAATGATGTACTGTGTTCTATGTAGGGGGGGCTCATAGAAATTTTTCATCGGTATTTGTAGGGGGGTTTGGAATGACGTACTAAGTGGCAAGCGTTTTCGCGTCGTTGTCGCTTACACCCAGTATAATTATCATGTGCTTCGCGGACTTTTTGTCTGTCCGTCCGTATGTCACATCCACTTTATTTCGAAACTATTAGGACTACACTGCTTACACTTTGTAGGTAGGTGTATTCTGTGAACCGCTTTATGATTTTTGTATAAAAATAAAAATAAAATATAGATTAAGGATATTTATCCCCTCCCCACACGGAAATGAAACTAAAAAAAAAAGCCTTTAAACCTATACGTGCGGGGTGTCTATAGATAGGTCTTTAAAAATGAAATGGATGTCACTTTTTAACCCCCGACCAAAAAAGAGGGGTGTTATAAGTTTGACGTGCATGTGTATCTGTGTGTCTGTCTGTGGTATCGTAGCTCCTAAACGGATGAACCGATTTTGATGAAATTGATTTCGTTTGAAAGGTGTTTTAATCGAGAGTGTTCTTAGCGATGTTCAAAAAATGATGAAAATGAAAAATTAAATGAAATTTAAAATCTTGTCACTTGTCACTATGGGCATCGCCAGGGAGGGGTGTCTGCACCCCCCCTCCCCCCAGAAACAGTTTTTTTATTTTTTTATTTTGCTGTTTTCGTAAGTTGGAGTTGAAGACACGCAACACCGAGAAAAGTGGAAGCAATGGGGGAGGCCTATGCCCAGTATTGGGACAGTCAAGGCAAAGATAAAACAATATAAGTTTAAAAAGCATGAAATAAAAATTAAATTAAAAATTTAAAAACCCCCGGCACAAAAAACCTCTAAAATCATCGGGGGTTTTTAATTTTTTATTTTTTTTTCAACTGTCGTTATGTTACGAAATCACTTTCACTTCAATCGCCGACCCCAACATAGTTGGGAAAAGGCTAGGCAGTTGATATGTAGGTACTAACATAATTGTGCTCCTGACAGTACTCCCACTTAACACCTCACTGTTTAATAGTTTAGCAAACTTGTGCCGAAACATGTTTAATATTTCAGCAGTACAAAGTAGGGTGCGATATTAAAATATGGTTACGAGTGGCGCATGGCTAAAATCATGTGTTAAGAATGGCACCCAACGTGGGCTACTTTGGGCATCAGCTATCTATCTTTACTATATTACTATCTTTACATAGTATAAAACAAAGTCGCTTCCTGCCGTGTGTACGCTTAGATCTTTTAAACTACGCAACGGATTTTGCGGTTTTCACCAATAGACAGAATAATTCAAAAGGACGGTTTGTATGTATAATTTACGGTGTCATCTTGTTTCGCAGACAGAAATTTGACAGAATTTCGTTTCCCAGAAAATGTTTCACATAATATTTAGTCCCCGTATTTTTATTTCGAATATTTTTGTTCCGACTACTATTTACTTGAATGAAAAATATTTTACAGAAACACAATTCAAAGAATTTTACAATCACATTTTTTTATTTGACCAACTTATCAAACAGCAGAATTATTTTTCAACGAATATTGTTTGTTCGATTTACGTTTCCATGGTATTTTATTTCAAAGAAATTATTAACCATTAAAATATTGTCTTAAAAAGTCAATAATATGTTGTACTACAAAAGTTAGTGACAGAAATGAATGGCTGCAAAACAGACTCCACGTAGTCTGGTTTGCCCTACCCCTAGAGTGTAATTTAAGCCCGCGTAGGCGCGGAGGGATGAGGCGGCCCGCGAGTTGAGGAGCAGGTGGTTCCTAAAGATCGCCGCTGCGGCTGAGGCTGGCCGGCTTGCCGGCCAGCAAGCCGAAGCTGCGGTGGTGAGCGTTAATACCATCTGCAACGATAAACTTGCGTGGGGCCGCCGGAGCCCCGCAGCGCCGGAGCCGTGACAGAAACCTTGCCTGTTGCATGTTACATGCTTGCATGCATGCTGCAAGTTGCATGGTTGCTTGCATGCATGCTGCAAGTTGCATGCTTGCTGCATGCTGCATGCAACAGGCATGGACACCATTAGTGAGAATAACAAGATTGTTTTCCTGCTTGACAATAATTTACCCGCATTATTTTTGTGAACCCGGTGTTGTAATTTTGTAGGAGGGTATGCATTTTTCAAAGGTTTGAATTTTAGAAACTGTCAGTCGATTAAAATTTTATTCTTCGTAATAAGTTTTATGTGAAACAAACAATATGTGGATAAAGAATATTTGATTTGTTATTCTATGATATGAATATTCTAATATTAAACTTTATTTGAAACAAAAATCGATGATTTAAATTTCTTCAAAGTAAGTATTTTGCGTATTGATTATTCTATGAAATGATAATATGAGAAACAATTTATGTGAAACAAAATTCGATTAAACAATTAGCGATGAAACAACCATAATTTACCCCTGAAAAACACATCAAGAAAGATTTGAATGGAGAATGCCTATTTTTTTTGTTTTCTGGCAGCTAAGGTAGGTAACTGTACAATATAGGTTGACTGGTAATTAGTGACTGATACTTAAACACGTGATTATACTCATGATAACAAACAACTTTCCCAAAGAAACATTTTTTTTTTAATACTCATTAAATTTTATCACAATAACACAACAGCCGAATGAAATTCGCGCGCGCGCTTATGTGACGTTTCAGCTGTTAGCCGTGTGTCACGGTTCTGTCTCATTACTATTGTACCGTGCAAAAGTGGGTAGGCAGAGCGCCCGCACGGCTCGCAACCCCGAGTTTCACATGGCTGTCGTGTTAATGTGATAAAAATGGATCTGCATTAAATAAAAAAAAAAACTTTGGAAAAGTTGTTTGTTATCATTAGTTAGTACAATCACGTGTTTAAGTATCGGTCACTATTACCAGTCATCCTATATTAACAGAGTGATGGCAGAGCTAGCAATAAATATATGACCTCTGTGATTTATAGCTGATATGAAAATAAAGTTCTACATACTTGCCATCATCATCAGCCTATAATGTTCCCAAAGCTGTGACACAGGCCTCCTCTGTGAGAGGGAGTGGGCTATAATCCACCACGCGGTCCAGTGCGGGTTGGGAGATGTCACATGTCTTCGAATTTTTAGTTCTAGAACATGCCGGTTTCCTCACGATGTTTTTCTTCACCGTTAATACTTGCCAATTAACACAATACTTACACACCTTTTTTGGAATACATAGTAATTGTTTGACTACTCAAAAACTACACAAACGTCTTTGTCATATCGTCACATTTTCATCCTGTCTCTGTCAACCCTAAATAAACCATATTTGTGTAAGTTCAGACTCACGACTCAACCCCTTAGTGTCGACTCATCCCCTATTGAGCGTACAGGTAATTACCTAACCCATTTTAGCTATTTATAGTCCCCTGAGTGGCGTAACTACTTAGTTGAACCGTGGTAGGGTACCTTTATAATCAGGATTTAAGAGGAACTGTGTGGTGATTAAAACATTTACTAGGTACGTGCGGATTAGACTTAACAGAACTTAGGATGTTGATTACTTTCTTGATTATTTTCCAGGTAATAAAGTGTTTGGATAGGTGTTCTATCTACTTAATGAAGGTTTGAAATCCATTCATTCTGATTACTGACTGATAGTGGCAGCACTTGGAGCTCGTGGCTGAATAATAACAGCCGCACGTGTCGATCTTTAAGGTTAAGCCGTGCTTGCAGAGGTAATTCTGTGGATGGGTGACCATAATTACATACCGAGTTTCCTACGTGCCGGGACCAACGGCTTAACGTGCTTTCCGGAGAAAGCACGTTAAGCCGTTGGTCCCGGCTGTCATTTGTAGATCTTTGACAGTCGTTATGAGTAGTCAGAAACCAAAAGCCTGACATTCAGTCTTACTAATATTACCCAGTTACTGGGTTGTGGAGGTCAGATAGGCAGTCGCTTCATGTTAAATACTGGTACTCAGCTAAATCCGGTTAGACTGGAAACCGACCCCAAGATAGTTTAGGAAAAGGCTAGGTAGGTGATGAGTGGCAGCACTTTCATACAAGCTTACATTAAGCTTGGCTTGTCCTTATAACATAGAACTCTTCATGATGTTAGGGTTTCTGAACAGGTTGCTTGCCTTATGGGCTTGCCGTATTAATGGCCACTAGGCAGGCCACTGCTGAATGATAACCAGTGATCTGAATAGGTAGTGCTATTCGCGGGATTTAGTGACCGTTGTCATAACATGGATATGCGACCCATGGATGCCCCTCAAGTTAAAGGGGAAAATATACAAGTCCGTGATACGACCTGTCGTACTGTATGGATCGGAATACTGGGCAGTGCAGAAGACGGATGAAAAAAGATTGCATGCAGCAGAGATGAGAATGTTGAGATGTATATGTGGAGTGACTAAAATGGATAAAGTTAGAAATGAGTTTACAAGAGGAATTTTGAAAGTGGCGCCTGTTACAGAAAAGATAATGATGAGTCTGTCTTGGTATGGACATGTGATGAGGAGGGGTGGAACAAATGTGACTAAAAGAGTGATGAATATAAATGTGGATGGACGGAGAGAGGAAGACCAAAGAAAAGATGGATGGATTGTATGAAAAAAGATATGAAGGAAAAAGGAGTAAATCATAGCATGACGAATGACAGAGAAGAATGAAGGAATGAGACGTGTTGACCGACCCCAAAATAAATGGGACAGGGGGAGGAAGATGATGATGCTCATAACATGGATACGCCTCCGGGACCCCACGAAGTATATGGTTTATTTATTTGATAAAACCGTTTTTTTTTAATAAAAATATAATATTTACAAGCATAAAACTGGAAGTAAAATACTGTACGCGAGCCCTATCGCGTGTTTACGTACAGCGCGGCATTATTTCAAGGATAGGGCCGAGTCACAATACTGATAGATATGTATATTGTGGTTTAACTTCATCTAGTACACCGACATTCAGAAAAATATTCCCGGGAATCCCGGGGCATGTCCATATTAACATTATCATTCAGGTTCAATGACACAAAATAGCAATACCTATTCCGATCCCGGCTGATAGCACAAACTAGGTACTAAATTGGGTCTAGATCTGTCTAGAAACATGGAATTTTGCACACGGGGAATTTTCCTTTTCTAATCCCCTTCGGTACAGGCCACAGTTCAAGCTGCCTAAAAAGGCTGCTTAAGCAGAATCATAAAAGGATAAACTCAAAACTCAAACTCAAAGCATTTATTTGGCACTTTTGAAATTAAAAAAAAAAAAAAAAAACGCGAAGCTACAGTCCCAGTCACAAGGCGTAATAACTTGTGAAAGTATTGTAGTTGCCCATTCCGTAACGTGGATCTCTATGGAGAAGAATGGGCAGGAAACTCCATGGACACTCTTTTAAATCAAAACATGTTACAAAATCGTGGTTATATCATTCATGTTAAGAATATGCAATATGAATCACTTTAAAGTTCCGCAGTTTATATTGTGAATTATCACTTTGTGACTATTCTACGTATTGTAACTTACTAGTGCCACTTGAACTTATATACTGGATGTCAGCACCACCAACTGCCTTTTTTTACGGATAGGAAAATCATCAAGTAACCCCCGTCGCGCAGAGCGGGAGGGAGTGTCAGACTTGTACTGACTAAAAGGGCCACGGTATCTCTTTAGAACAGTCCCGCAGCCCTGGCAGGCATCGGCCCTTCCGATTTGCTAACATCTCCTTGAGGCGCGCGTGGAACACGAACGCGCCGTCGACACGGCCTGACATCATGAGACGGACGGACGGTAAGCTAGCCCATTACTCACCGTCCACAGACCATCAACTGCCTGTCGCCACAGATATCAATAAAGAAACAGTAGGCCCTACAAATCTGAACAATCTATCATCATCATCATCTGCCTAGCCTTTTCCCAAACTATCTTGGGGTCGGCTTCCAGTCCAACCGGATGCAGCTGAGTACCTGTATTTTACATGAAGCGACTGCCTATCTGACCTCCACGACTCAGCAACTCAGACTCAAGACGTCAAACTTCCGACAGCCGGGACCAACGGCTTAACGTACTTTCCGAGGCACGAAGGAAACTCGGTATGTAATTATGGTCACCACGCACGGCTATTAGGTACCTAAGTAAGTAGGTAGGTAGTAGGCAGGTAAGTAGTGGGTAGGTAAAAGTGCATTGCAACGCAAGCTGAAATTAGCTAGTTAACGATAAAAATCACGACACCAGTAACACCACATTTTCTCATTTTTCCTTTCAGTAACCAAAAAACAGAAGCGAACAATACAGCGATTTATAAAGGTCCAGAAGACCGTTTGAACACCAAACCTCAGACAATGAAATACAATAACGCCCGTCCTTTACAAAAACAACTGTTTAAACGGCCTTTTACGGTTTAATAGGTAAATATAACCGTTTAATGAATTTAGCGGAAAGCATACAAACCTTCTTTAGACCCGTATCATCGGTAATAAGCAGCTGTACACACTGATTATTTTAGTTAATTAGGTACCAACATGGGCGATTGTGTGAACAAGTGGGCCATGTCCGCCCAAGGATCATGCATAAACATAATTTTATTTTATTACTTATGAACGTAGAAAAACCATTTTGTATTCATAATTACAATCTTCAAGTGGAGGAGCTCGTGGCTAAATAATAACAGCCGCCCGGGTCGTCGATCTTTAAGGTTAAGTCGTGCTTGCCGAGGTTGTTCCGTGGATGGGTGACCATAATTACATACCGAGTTTCCTCCGTGCCTCGGAAAGCACGTTAAGCCGTTGGTCCCGGCTGTTATTTGTAGATGTTTGACAGTCGTTACGAGTAGTCAGAAGCCAAAAAGTCTGACATCCAGTCTTACCAAGGGGTATCGTATTACCCAGTTACTGGGTTGTGGAGGTCAGATAGGCAGTCGCTTCACGTAAAATACTGGTACTCAGCTGCATCCGGTTAGATCGGAAGACCCCAAGAAAGTTTGGGAAAAAGGCTAGGCAGATGATGATGAATTACAATCTTCAAGTGTCATGACTTCATGACTCATTTTTCATGGTTATTTAACTGAAAGTCAAAGTCTGACAACCAGTCTTACCAAGGTATATCGTAACCAAACTCAAACTCAAAGCATTTATTTCAATTAGACCATTGCAGACACTTTTGAAAGACAAAAAAACAAAAAAAAAAAAACGCGAAGCTACAGCCCCAGTCACAAGGCATAATAACTTGTGAAAGTACTGTAGTTGCCCATTCCAAAGCGTAGATTCTATGGAGAGGAACGGGCAAGAAACTCCATGGACACTTGTAAATCAAAATATGTTACAAAATCTTGGTAACGTCATTAATTTTTAGAATTACAAATATCTGAGAACGATGTAGAAATACTGGCAAGTTAAGAGCGTCCAGAGTAAAATATGTTAAATCAGTAATTCAAAAATAAAGTAATTAAAATAAACCATGGCAGCTAAGAGAAACCCCATTGCTACCCTACCCTATATGCTATTCTAGACTATAATCTATCTCTGTACCAAACAACCAGATCCTATCAGCCGTTCTGGCGTGATCGAACAACAAACATCTATACATCCTTCCAAACTTTCGCATTTCAATGACTATAACCAGAAAAATTAACAATGAAGGAGATTAAGCCTTCTACCAGTAGGACTAGCTCAAAAATGTTACAGCAAGAACACAATACTTACGTCGTTTGCATCTACGGGAATACCAACATTCACTTTCAAACAATTAAAGATCATTGAACAAAAGCATTCAAACTAGTCACTTGAGCAACATGGGGCAACTACGGCGGATGCCGATCGGTGCCACGACTTACTATGCAGGCCTTGTGCCGAATGATGGCTTGTTGGGCATTCCCAAGCACCTGGTGAATCAATGAAAGTGTTTGGAATGTCCCCGTCTGCAACCTTCGGGGATCGGCAGTGTGATTGACTAGATTGCTTTACGTTCGATTGCTAGAAGATACTGTGTTTTCCTTATGTAGGTATACGTTTCTACAAATAAATAAAATTAAAGTGTCTGTTTGTAATTTATTTATTTTATTTGGCTCTTCAACAATATGAACACTGTACATATTAGAAAAAACATTACCAACTTACCTAAATCTAACACTATAGTGTACATATTAGAAAAAAACATTACCAACTTAAATCGAATTGCCGCTAAATAATAGTATATTGTGTATTAAGGGCGGTAAGTAAGGAATTACGATCGAGGCTCTAGTACAAGCCCGAAGTCGAAGACTGAGGGCTTTCTGAGTCGAGGTTCGTAATTCCCGTACCGCCCGTGAAACATACAATGTTTTTCATCACATTTGCGAGTTAATAATTATGAATATACACAAGTCAGCACATATTATTACGAAATACGTGAACTGCTTTGCGGATGGCGGGCTGTTTGCCCACACCACAGATTATACAAATGTTTTGTTCAGAAACGTTAAAGGCAAATACTTACCTAGGTATACAGCCATGACGGAGTACAAAAAAAAAGTTTTGATACAAAAACTATCGATTATTTAGATTTTAGAACATTAGTTGAGTAATTAAATAACATGTAGCGAGATTGAATGAAATTACTGTTTATATAACATTTTAAGACAATTTTTCAATTGCGTGTAAACTCCTTGCTTGAACTTGCATGACCTGTGTGCTGTCATGCTGTGCTGTAAATTAAAAAAAAATTACTTACCGCCCTAGGGTTTTATATGGGGCATTACAGCCAAGTTCACCTGTATGTTATGACACTGTTTACGTGCAAGTGTGATGAAAATTAAAAAAAAAAATACTTACCGCGCTAGGGTTTTATATGGGGCATTACAGCCAAGTTAACCTGTATGTTATGACACTGTTTATGTGCAAGTGTGATGAAAAAGATTTTTACTAAAGGCATATTATGATAGTACCTACTTACGGTAATTTTAACAAAAGAAAAACTGTTTTTTGTTTTCGTCTAGACCGATTATGACGAGAGTTTTAATGGGAGACAGCTAATGTTATAAGGAGTTACTTTATTTTAGAAAAAGGAGAGGGTTCCAAAAAAATTAATACCCTTGAAATTTTGTTAACAAAATCCGATTCAAATAGGGAAGTAAAACTTTATAATCATTTCGAACGAAGGTCGAGGGGCACAGCTAGTCACCAAATAAGAACACACATATTACCACATTTCTGTTGACGATTTTTGAGCTCTTTTACATCATAAGCGGTGTAAACAAGACTCTTGCCAAACGTCACTTGAATGATGTAATGATGGTGTCGCAGACATTCCTAAGCACCTCCCTCTTATTCACAAACGCTTCGATTCAAGTGCCACATGAACGCACAGTGATGTAGTGTGCAAGTGAAGCGTTACTAACATATGTAGTTTTAAGGTTTTATTTACAAACACAAATTGTATTTTATCATATGTATGTTAGACTGTAAGGTACCTAAATATCTATGGGCCAAAGGTTGCCTGAAAATAAATAATTGTTATGTTTTATGTAAAGTTGTGTTTCCAACCGAAAGCATTCAAACTAGTCAGTTGAGCAACATCGGGAAACCATCGGGTATCGGATGTTTCCAGCATTATTTTGGAGTTGCGCGGTACAGGTAGTATTATTATGAAGTAGGTCCAATCTCGAAGATACAATCGTTATTTCCTTTACAATTTAGGAAAGTGTATACATATTCGGTGATCTATATTGGGTTCCTTCAAAAAATTTGGCGAGTTTGTTTGAGTGACGCTTGAGACTGACATTCCTCTTGCAAACCTAGAGGTTTGCAAGAGGAATGTCAGTCTTCCCTTAGAAGGGAAGCCTCCCTTAGTGGTTTGCAAGAGGATCCAAGAGACAGGAGAAAAATAAAAACAACACGTAACATAAAATCACGCCTGCAATCTCTGCAGAGTTAGGCAGAGGTGTACCTAATAGTATTAAAACCCAATAAAACTTTGCCTAACCTGGGAGTCGAACCCAGGACCTCATGCTCATTAGTTATGCTTGTGACCACTCGACCAACGAAGCAGTCAAAAAAAAGAGATACTTAAAACAAATTAAAAAAAAAAAAACTATACAAAGGAAAACTTGTTTAATGTTATATTACCCAATCAAACCTTACGACTTTACTGTAACGTAGTAGTTCTTGCAATAAACTCAAATTGGCAATGCTATTTCCCTAAACTTTGACAAACAAGTACGACGAAACATCCTGCAACAGACTAAGCGTATCGAAAGCACAATAACTCGAACAAACAATAATACCAATTCATTTTATAACCGTACCTCGACTAAGGAATAATTCCCAAAGGCTGCCACCGGATATGGTGTACCCAAGCGTACATAATAATAGTATCTATTGCAATAGTTGGAGCAACCAAAAACAAACAACAAAACACAACATCTTGAACTTTAAAACCAAGCACTAAAGTTGCAAATAAAACGCACAAAATAAGTTTGCAAACGTACCAACGTTTCTTACATTGCATAAACATTTTATATTGACTCACGGTACCGAAATTCTTGCAGCAGAAAACTCTTCTTATGTAATACAGAACTTATCATATATCTACATACTTGTTTTTAATATTGATCAGTCAGTATGTCTGACAGCGTTGTTCTTCTAAAGGATTTCGATGCAGTTTACATTCTGTTGATTAAACATTCACTGTCGAAGAGTTGTTGGCGAAACGTTCATGGATGAAAAGTTCTTTGGATGAAAAGTTAATCATCATCATCATCATCATTTCAGCCGAAAGACGTCCACTGCTGGACATAGGCCTCCTCCAAATGACGCCACATTGACCGGTCCGCGTGCGCCTCGCATCCAGCGGATCCCCGCAACCTTCACCACGTCATCGGTCCGACTCCGCTACTGAATGTCGAAGTTTGAAATGTCGACGTATGTTAGTTCTAAAGTACAGGATCTCGATGTACGCCAGTTCGAAAGTTCACTGGAGCGTAGTATGCAAGGCCGACGTATCGTTACTTAGAAACCCTAAAAGCATAGTCGACGTAGTCCCGCTACGCGGGGCTCCTATTTCTGTCTGCAGGGTTTACAGTAACCTAACACGAAGGGGATGTCGGGGTCTTAGTTCGCTCACTCCGCTCGCTCACTTTCGTCGGTAACCTTGGTTCTTTTGCGGATGTCCTCATTTCTGTTTCGATCACGCAAGAAAACTCCGAGCATAGCCCTCTCCATTGCCCTTTGGGTGACTTTGAGCCTTCTGATGAGGCCCATTGTGAGCGACCACGTTTCGGTCCCGTATGTAATCATTGGCAATACACACTGGTCATAGACTTTCGTCTTGAGAAGTCTTGAAAAGTTAATGGTTTAAAGATATTGTTGAACAAAGGTTCATGGACCAATCGACTGTTGGTAAACTGTTTCAGTATCGTTTAATGCACGTAGTTACGCGCAGCACATGTTAGTGCATTTAGAGAATTTGTTGTGGAAGGTTTATTATGTGTCTAATATCATCATTCCCGTACCCTTTTCCCAATTATTTTTGTGGTCGGCGCAGCATGTCTTCTTTTTCCATACTTCTCTATTTCCTACTCGACGTCTCATGATCTTATCAGACAACTAATTTCTTGCCATATCATCCTTCACACAGTCCATCCATCGTGCCATCGTGTATAATTATGTTCATACCTAGCTGTCTCGTGCAACGTCGTCTGCGTCACATTTTTTCTGTTTTGCAACATTTTTCATTGATGCTCTATGCTTTTGGTTGGTCGTAGCGTAATGTTATATAGCCTTTCTCAATAAAAAGGCTATCCAACACTAAAATATTTTTTCAAATCGACCAGTAGGTTCTGAGATTAACGCTTTCATCCAACCAAACAAACAAACAATATCTTCACATGTAAGTATAATATTAAGTATAGATTAAACTTACCTAGATGTTTTCATCATCATCATCTGCCTAGCCTTTTCCCAAACTATCTTGGGGTCGGCTTCCAGTCTAACCGGATGCAGCTGAGTACCAGTATTTTACATGAAGCGACTGCCTATCTGACCTCCACAACCCAGTAACTGGGTAATACGATACCCCTTGGTAAGACTGGATGTCAGACTTTCGACTTCTGACTACTCGTAACGACTGTCAAAGATCTACAAATGACAGCCGGACCAACGGCTTAACGTGCTTTCCGAGGCACGGAGGAAACTCGGTATGTATTTATGGTCGCCCATCCACGGACCAACCTCGGCAAGCACGGCATAACCTTAAAGATCGACCCGTGCGGCTGTAATTATTTAGCCACGAGCTCCTCCTACTCCTACTTACCTAGATGTTTTATCAAGTTGAAAATCCGTGCCAAGCAGGAGCGGGTCACTAGTCATACATAATTACGTCATAGTTGGGTAAGCAAGTTGATGGCATTCTCAATTCTAATGAATCTAATAAGAATGAGAATTTGTTCCGGACTGTAGGCAAGGGTGGTTCACACTTACGGATTTCCGTAAATAAGACAAAAAATAAAAATTACCTACCCATTTTATTATTGATTCGGGACGAGAATCATTAGCATAGTTACCTCCTTGAATTTGATGAGGATGCAAAACAACACCTTGTATAAGCGACCGCGAGCGTCATAATCTTGTAAATGTTTTGTGAAGTATATACAGTTAAAATAACTAGGTAAGACTGCCTAAATGTAAATGATTTAAGATGTAGGTTAAGGTAAACATAAGATAAACATAAGATGGACAATAAGTATAAAAACTGTCAGTATATAGAACACAACTTCGCCTAAAAATACACGCCCATACTTCCTATGCTACTTTATTTCTTTATCTGTGGTAGTGCCTAAACTGGTGTCAGAGTTTTTATGCCGCCCATGGGCCTCTGACTTGGCTTTACATGCCGTCGAGAAATATCTCTGAGGCAAGCTGGTTCCCTCACGATGTTTTCCTTCAGCGAAACTAGTGATAATTTGACAAAGTGAGTAAGGTAACAACAAATGATTGGGCCTATTTGGCGCACTATTAATAACACTTGCAACGGGATATTTACCATGTGTATTATTTGTTTCGAGTTCCCGATATTTCGGCGCTGTTGCAAACGCCATGATCACGGATAAAAACCATTTTACCTATTTGGCGCAGCCGTGGGACACACAATATACTATATTTTTCTGTTTAGTTTTACGTTTTTATTTATTTTATTTTATGTTGTGTGCACTTGTGGCATGTGCATAATAAATATGTATTCTTTTTAGGGTTCCGTACCTCGAAAGGAAAAAACGGAACCTTATAGGATCACTTTGTTGTCCGTCCGTCTGTCTGTCTCTCAAGACACTTTTTCTCAGGAACGCGTGGAGGTATCAAGCTGAAATTTATATCCAATACTCAGGTCTATTGTCCCTTGGAGCTGTGAAAATCAAACTTCTAAGCCCACGCAATCAAAAGATACAGCCGTTTATGCCGCAAATTTTCGACACTCACAAGGGTGTCAAAACCTACAGGATACAGGATTTGGTACGAAGCAACGTCTTATAGCACAGATAAAGGAAAAATTGCGAAAACCGTAAATTTTTGTTACATCATACACGGTGTAAATCCCTCATCACGAAGCCGCCAACCAAGAATTCTGTACATGAAACTAAGTAACTTTACGCAAAAATTATTGCTGGGAAATGACTTTTTTTTTGGGGGGTGTAAAATCATGTTTTGTGGTAGAACTCAATGTAACGCACTCAAAACATTGTGCTGATGGACGGATTGAATAGTACGGGGGTCGTGGAGGTGTTTAAAGTAAAAAACTTACATTAAAAACTTGTATTAAAAAAAAGGGATTGTGTGGTTTTATGAAACCACGGCAAAAGTGAAACTATCCCTACTTCGCGGCCGAGCGTCAGTGTCACGCGACATGCAACACACAGACGAAAAAGTTCGAGAAGATGTAATAAAAGTTTCACATTAAAAATACTTGTCAAAAAGTTGTAACTTTGACCCCTAATATCTCCGTAACTAGAAGGTTCCCAGGTATGGTGTAGAACAAAAAAATGATCACAATGACAGGGAGAACCAGTGCCTTTCGGCTTCGTTAAATACCCAACAAACACACCTCGTGTTTGTTGGGTATGTTACTTTTATTACTAATCAAATCGGTTCCCAACTTTAATAAAAAGTTAATAATATAAATATGTCGGAGGGAGATGATTTTATTTCGTTAGACACGGTCTTCATGTGGGCAGAACATGGGTTTCGTGCTATGAAAACACACACTACAAAATCAAAAGTCATTTATTCAAACTAGGCTGATAATCAGCACTCTTTGAATGTCAAAAGTACAAGAGACAGTCCCCCAAAACGCCCGCCCTTCGCCACTTCCTAGTGTTTTAGCTGTGAAGAAGAAGTGGCGGAACAAACTCCCCAGCAACACATCTGTCTGTTAGGTTAGAAGAACCAGATTCTATACACAAAGTACACTGCTTTTATCGAACTAACAAATTACTTGAAATTACAATCCAACACAGTAACACTAGGCACAATGAATCGGGTTACAGTTTCGGGACGTCTTGACTCCGCCGCGATCAGACACTGACTGTCCTCCTCGCCGCGAGCTCGAAACATCACGACTCTGTAGTAAGCGCGCTTGGGTGTGGGTAGACTGGTAAGTAGGTCGCCTTTGGCGCGCTTTCGATTCATGTCCGTACTAATGACCGGCTCCGACAAATATATAATAAAATATATGTACCTAACATCACGCCTGTAATCCCTGAAGGGTTAGGATGAGGTATACCTATTAGTACTTCCATACCTTGTTTACCCCCTTACTTAAGTACTAAAGCTGTAACATAGAAAATAATATTGTATAACCAAATGATTTTAAAAGAGTAACCATGGAGTTTCTTGCCGGTTCTTCTCCATAGGAAACGACCAACCCGAATCGAACACCTTTTTGTTGACGTTTTATAAGTGCCCATGTAGGCCTATGTAAAATAAAATATTTTGATTTTGTTTTTTTAGTACACTCAAATTAGCCAGCAAGACTATTGCCATAAACCAGATAAAATACCAGACTCCGTGGCTACTACTGACTAAATTCCTGATCGAAAAACCCTATAGCATTTTGTCCGACACGAGAGCCGAACCGAGTACCGCATGCTCAGCAGTCGAGCTTACGACTTTAGACCAGGTAGCGTACCATGACGTCTTAAAACATTATCGTTCCATTCTTATTCCAGAGTGGGAAAGAGATGGAGCTAGACGACCTGTATAGCTCCGTCTCTTTTTCACTCTGGAATAAGAATGGAACAATAATGTTTTAAGACGTCATGGTACGCCACCTGCGGTGTAGATACTACAACACATGTCACTGGCGTAACTATTTCTAAATATTATTTAAGTCTACTTACATTGGAATCTACAGGATTAATGTGACTTAAATACGCCTATATCCACCACGTCCACACCCTAGGCAGTCAAACACCATCTATCACGGCAAAGCTAATCTTTTGATATACGGCAAGAGTCTATTGCATAGGTCAGGCCGACACGGAAGAAAAAGAATATTCTATAAAATGATAGTTCATTCCCTGCGCCAAGACATATCCTTATTTTGTAGAGCTTTATTGTATACTAGCAGCTGCCCGCGATTTCGTTCGCGTGGAAATTTAGATGTGTTTTTCAGAGACAAATTATCATATAAACTTTCCTCTTGAATCATTCGCATTAATTGGTTAATACCGCATCAAAATCCGTTACTTGGTTTAAATTATCTAAGCGTACAGACGGCGGGAAGCGACTTTGTTTCATACTATGTAAAGATTATGTACCTACTAATTACTTATCATTTTTTTTCTGTCTTGTGCGAGTCTAATAAGTACTTGTTTTTCTTTCTTCACTACATAGTATAAAACAAAGTCGCTTTCTCTGTCCCTATGTCCCTATGTATGCTTAAATCTTTAAAACTACGCAACGGATTTTGATGGTTTTTTTTTTATAGATAGAGTGCTTGAAGAGGAAGGTTTATATGTATAATAACATCCATTGAATATTGGAGAAATACTGTTATTTTTGAGGTTTCTAATGTGATGTCGTAAATAATTAAATTTTTTCCGCTTACATTGCAAACGCAGGCTGAACCCTACGAGATTTATCAAAATAATGTACTAAGTATTGTACACATTGAAAAGGTCTACAGAAAACTCCGCGATGGTATATGTCTATCTCCTATGGATATCCAACAATTTTATTTTTTTGGCATTTACTTTTTACGACAAATAATGGCTAATTTTCGAAGCGATTTTAACCAATACAGCATTAATCCTTATCCAATTAAATACCTTAAATACTTTGTTGATTTAATATAGATCTATATGGCTCTTTACAGCATATGATTTAAATGAATAATTTCGAAGATATTACAGATTTAAAAATTGCGGGACGTAGCGTTTGCGGCGGCACCGGCCGGCCGGGGCGGGATGTTTGTATTGTATAATGACAAGAAAGCTGTGAACGTTGTATGTAAAGACATTCTGTAATATATTAATTGTTGTAAAAATAAAATAAATAGGTAAAAATGTAAAAAGTAAATAAGTAAAAATGTAGTGTATGAATTTAGATATTCCAAAGATAGCAGGAAATAGTATAGGGAAAGGGGAATTGTTTTACTCCAAATTTAACGCGTGCGGGCCACGGGCAGTAATGAATAAATCAAAACTACTGGATCGATATTAATCATTTTTTCAGTGAGTGACATAGGCTATATATTTTATACCCGTTCGAAGCCAGAGCGGGCCGCTATGTTTTTTTATATACAACGTTCACAGTTTTTCTGTAGTGTATTTAGTATCAGCATTGCATCCGTGCGAAGCCGGGGCGGGCCGCTAGTTTTTAATATGATATTATAAAGCTGAAGAGTTTATTTATTTCGTTGAACGAACGCGGTTATCTCGGAAACTACTGGAACGAATTGAACAATTTAGTGTTGGATAGTCCATATGTTGAGAAAGGGGCTGTTTAACATCACGCTACGACTAATAGGAGTGGAGCATCAATTAAATGTGGCAAAAATGGGGAAAATCTGACGCTGAAGACGTTGCGCGGGCAACAGCTAGAAAATTATAAAAGTACCTAAAACGCTGTATGGTTCTTTTTGCGTTTACATTATATTGAAAGGAGGACGCTGTCTTGAAACATGTATGGAGTTATTAGTTAGTTCCAATATTTTAGTTGGTCGCTGCAGACATTACTAGGTCCGGTGGGGATGTTCTGATGAAGCAGAATGCAACTGGGGTGGCTCAACACAAACTTGGGCTCACCTCCTGCCTTGCTCTGTGTCCTCTAGCACTTTGAGGGATCTCTCCGAAGCTACCACCAACGCCTTCGAGGATGCAGAGTTGTGGTCGAAGCGTATTTGACTGAGAGGGAATCATCGACAAGGTGAAGAATACGGCGCCGACGTGGCGTCAGAAAAAAAAAGATGAGAAAAGATGTAGCAAAATGTCAAGATCATGAATTTATATCCTTGCCAATATAATTTAATTCTACCATCACAAATTACAACAAATCAATTAGATAGCGGCATTAGAGTTTTATCAGTGCCCAGCGGGCCGTGTGCCAACATTCCGCCGTTAAAATGACAACGCCTGGCCGGCGCCGAAGATTTTATTCGACGATTTATGCGTTGCCAATGTCTTTTGCGTAGGCGCTTTGAATTCCAGTTGACTTATTGGAATATTTTAAACATTTAATATTCTGGTTGTAGCTGATTGAAGTGATGTCGGGAATTCCGAAAATAATATGAAGGAATTTTCTAACTAGTTATGAATTTACCCTGTTTTTGCGTTACAGTTACACGGCTATAACTCTGTATTGAGGTACCCATCAGAAAATGCTCAGATTAAAATGTAAAATGATCTCTAAGCTATAGCAACACTTGATAGTCGGCAACGGGTTACTAGGAAAGAAGTCTAGTATAATTTCGCAGCTAAAGTATAAAATATTTAATTCGTAGACTCCTTCAGGACTGAATGTAAATCGTAAAAGATACGGTTACTACCGTACCCTCTCGAAACGGAGCGCCCCAAAAACATCAAGTTCTAGGTAAGTACAAAGGTAGTATAATTTAACTTTGACATTTACAAAGTATTTCGTTTTATATCGCTTGCCAAACTTTTAATGGCAGCTGTAAAGCCGTTTACTGGAAACTGGAATTCATTTTATTTTGTCAACTGACTTTACGTTCCACTTTTTGTTCGAGTTTGAATCTAAGTATTTTTTTAGGTAGGTAAGTTAAAAAAGACATTTGAAAAGTGAAATCTTTTCAAATGTCGAAAATACCGTGAGGAAACCGACATGTCCTAGAATCATCCACCACCGTGGAATAGGCTATCCTATTCCCTGACATAAGAGAGGAGGCCTGTGTCCTATCAGTGTCAACATCAGAGGCTGACTATGCTTAAGACATTTGCTTATAAATATTCTGTGGCATTGTCAAAGTCCCCCTTACTGCGCTGCATCATTCATCATCTTCAAATTGATCTCGTTTGGAGCTCATGCTTTGGAAAAGGGTAAATATCTAGCTAGCCAAGTCTGTAGCGGGGCTGGTTTCAGCTCCGCAAACTCAGACGATCCCGCTACAACTGAGTGAGGGTACGAAATGCGTCTGGGATTGCCGAGGGACGCCTCACCAAACTCAAAATTGTAACTCTCAATTGAAGGTTAACAATACAACTGAATTACCTAAATAATCCCTTGTTCCTCAACAAGGTTGTCGAAAGAAAAATAAAATCTTTCATTTTTAATTTCTCAGAGAGCTTTTTTTATTACCTTTAATAGAGAATTTGAGACATTTTTTGAGTTGAAACTAAGTAACTTACTAACTTAACATCGGATTTTTACAAATTGACAAAATAGCTTTGTGCCTAGGCGTACTTACTTGGTTTCATAATTAATTTCAATTAATTAACCTCTTGTTAAATACAAGAGATAAATTTTCTCATCTGTTACATAATAGAATTACATTATTATTATTAGTTATCTTATTAACATCTAAACTTAATTTATCCGCTAAACAGCTTTTTGAACTCGTCTGACACCTTAGTCGCATATCTGTATCCGTTGAGAACGATTCGGTCTAGTGCTGGCGCAGGCTTGATGGAGTCTCCATTCCTAGAAATTAAAACATTATCAGGTTAATTTATTTCTGTGCACGAGAAACATATTATTTTAAATATTTCAATCCTAAAAGTTCAGCAGACGCTATTGTGATCATGGGACCAATAAGACAGTAGCTTAAAGTATAACAGAATTTGCCATGATACATGTTTTGGGCAACGACATCCTGAGATTCTTAAGGCTCGAAATTAAGATGATTTTCTTGTTCCTCTTGTAGGAGCGCTGACACATCTGCATCTGCAGCGCTCAGCGACAACAGTTCGCCCGTAACCACTGTAAGCTATAGACGCGCTCCCATTCTAATTAACTACTCCTTGTAATATCTTAACAAGTTATTAAGTAAAGTAATATTCGACTTCCGCAGTGTATCATTTCTCTCCGTACACACACCACCTAAAGACCCTATACACACGGGGGCACACAAAATTGGTGACGCTGACGTGATTTGAACACGCAACCTTCCGTTCATTAACTTACTTGCACTGAATTTTCCAAGGATCATTGACGAAGTAAATGTGCATGGACACGATCCCGTATTTGTCAGCCCAATCTCCAAGACAATCCGGAGCATATGGTATCGCCACCTGAAATAAAGCATATTGTTTTTCAAGCAGTTTAAATACGAGTATGGGATAATTCAAAGATACTGGTAAATTGCCTCCACCACAATCATCTTAAAACATAACATCACGCCTGTAATCCTCGAATGGTTAGGAAATGATGTACCAAATAGTACACCCACAATTCGCCAGTTATGTTTATGTCTCATGTAATAGGGGCGAGCCTATTGCCAGCAACCGAGCACAAATACAGACTCCGTAGCTGCTACTGAGAAATTCCTGATAGAAAAACCCAATAACACTTTGCCCGACCGGGAATCAAACCCATGACGATTTAATTTAGATTTCTGACAGCTAAATACATTTTGTAATTCATTAAAGACTATATAACTTTGTGTTTCTCACCTGAATGCCTTGCTTGGGGTTGGGTATGTTTTCGAACCAGTCCCTAGTCTTCTGTTTGGGCAGCTTGCCGATCACTTGGAAGCCAGTGCCGACCAGGTCACCTCCTGTGATCAGCGCGAACCAAGGCAGCAACTCCTCGCAATTCAGGTCCCTAGTCATATTGTGATAGTAATGAGTCCCTGGAAAAAATGTCATATTATAGTTTGACTAAATGGAAAACGCGTCTCAAGGACTTATTTTTCCTTTCGTCTTAGCCCTTACAGACTTTGCTAAGGCATTTGGCACCGTCTCTATGTATATCCTAAGGTTTATTTTAAGAAGACTTTGAACATTCTAACGTCATTTAACACTGAAGCGCTTATTAATTCAAGGTCATGATATAATGCACGTTAGTAGAACGCTCATTGATGAGAACACGCGAGCTGTCGATTTCATAAAAAGGAGTGCCTCAAGGCACCATTTTAAGCCCAACCTTATTTATTGTAATTATTTTGAACGGCACTTTATTGAAAGAAAATAAAATATTACACATCATATTTAAGTGTAAATATATACTTTGTATTGCATCTTTTCCGTAATGACACTTACCCATATTAGGAATACAGTTCTGTTTCTTGAAGGCAGTGCTGTTGAGCTCAGCTTCGGTGCTGGGTATGCGCATGAGTCGTTTGTCGTGTCCAGCCACCCACACGCCTCCATCTTGTAATGTGGCGCCGTTCTCCACTTGTGGGCCTGCACCCGCCTTCAGAGACTCTATAAAAAACACGAAATATTTTTAATTTGGGAGCCTTGGCTTTATAACAAAAATAATATTGAAGTGCTTTAATGGGAAATTATAAGACAACCTAAGCAAGATATGGCCAGCCCACCTTCATTTAAACTTAAAAGCCATGCGACCCACATCAGTGATTTGAGTTTTGGAACGCAGTTTCGAATTCCTTATGCAATAAGTGACTTTAACGCCTAAGATATTGCGCTCCATTGCTCGCTGGTAGTAACTTGTGCGGACTTTTGAGATTTGGTTACACAGCCGAGACCAACAGCTTAACGTACTTTCAGAGACACGGAGGAAGCTCGCTATGTAATAAATGGTCACCCATACACAGACCGACCTTGGCTAGCGTGGCATAGCCTGGAATATAGACCTATGCGGCGATTAATTATTTATTAATTTGTTGACCACAATATTGCATCTTTCACAATACCTACAACCGCAAATAGTTTTCAGTCATCTTTTTATGCTGTCTTCTTGTATTCGTTCCCCACATGCAGTCAAGATTATCAACATAGCTAAATATCTACCTGCAGACACGAAGTACTGGGTGGCAGTCCAGTAATCCCTGGCAACCTCGCCCGCCGCCGCCGGCGCCGACCATTTGATGAAGTTCTTCTCAGGCTTGCTCATCGGGGAGAGGAACTCTTCCACTGGAAGCTAAAAACAGAGGTCCTTTAGTATTATTCACGCCTGTACCTAATCCCCGAAGAGGTCATTTCCCCAGTGATGTTTAAGCCCCACGTAGTAGTGTGTGTTTATATCTCTTTTAATATTTGTGTAGGTAGAGTATTTTCGCAGTTATTTTATACCTAACTTCGACCTGAAAATCACAATGATCTTCATGGTCGTTGCAATAAGGTTTGTTGTATGAAAAGTCTGTATGTATGTCATTTAAGAATTGAAGCTGTAGCGACATCTATCCTGGCGCGTGAGAACCACTTCTGATGTTACAGAAATGTTACATCGCGCAAGCAAAGTTTTACGCGAGAATAGAACTTATGACAACAGCCCGACAACATCTATTCGACAGTAACCCACCAGGTCCAGGCCCGTGAGATAAAAAACTTAACGCTCTATTCTTCGTACCTATGAAACTTACATCAGTACTACTTGCGACTTACCTGCTTCGCACTATCCTATCTTTCAAACTAGAACTATCCCTACGCATTCACCAAATTTCAAAGGAATCGGTTGGCTGGTTTCGGAGATTTGCGTGTACGAACATGCTGACACGTGAATATATACACGGTGTAAATCACCTCATCACGAAGCCGTCAACCAAGCATTCTGTACATGAAACTAAGTAACTTTACGCAAAAATTATTGCTGGGAAACGACATTTTTTTGGGGGGTGTAAAATCATGTTTTGTGGTAGAACTCAATGTAACGCACTCAAAACGTTGTGCTGATGGACGGATTGAATAGTACGTGGGTCGTGGAGGTTTTTAAAGTAAAAATCTTACATTAAAAACTTGTATTTAAAAAAATACTTGTCAAAAAGTTGGAACTTTGACCCCTAATATCAAGGATCAAAAAAAAAATGATCGCAAGGACAGGGAGAACCAGTGTCTTTCGGCTTCGTTAAGAGGTGTTTTACACGGTGTCACCTTGTTTCGCAGACAGAAGTTTCACAGAATTTCGTTTCCCAGAAAATGTTTCACATACTATTTGGTCCTCGTATTTTTATTTCGAATATTTTTGTTTCAACTACTATTTACTTGAATGAAACATATTTTACAGAAACACACTTCAATGAATTTTATACTCACATTTTTTTATTTAACAAATTTATCAAACAATAGAATTACTTTTTAACGAATATTGTTTGTTCGATGTATGTTTCCATGGTATTTTATTTCAACGAAATTATTAACCTTAAATTAAAATATTGTCGTTAAAAGTCAATATGTTGTACTACAAAATTCAGTGACAAAAACGAATGGCTGCAAATCAGACTCCACGTAGTCTTGTCTGCCCTACCCCTAGAGTGTAATTTAAGCCCGCGTAGGCGCGGAGGGATGAGGCGGCCCGCGAGCTGAGGAGCAGGTGGTATCTATCGCTTGCCGCCGCGGCTGAGGCTGGCCGGCTTGCCGGCCAGCAAGTCGAAGCTGCGGTGGTGAGCGTTAATACCATCTGCGACGATGATCTCGCGTGGGGCCGCCGGAGCCCCGCAGCGCCGGAGCCGTGACAGAAACCATGCTTGTTGCATGCTGCATGCTTGCTTGCACGCTGCATGTTGCATGCTTGCTTGCATGCTACATGCTTGCTTGCATGCTGCGTGCAACAGGCATGAACACCATTAGTGAGAATAAAAAGATTGTTTTCCTACTTGACAAGAATTTAACCGCATTATTTTTGTGAATGCGGTGATGTAATTTTATAGGAGGGTATGTATTTTTCAAAGGTATGAGTTTTAGAAACTCACTCGATAAAATGCAATTCTTCGTAATAAGTTTTATGTGAAACAAACAATATGTGGATAAAGAATATTTGATTTGTTATTCTATGATATGAATATTCTAACATTAAACTTTATTTGAAACAAAAATTGATGATTTAAATTTTTTCAAAGTAAGTATTCTGCGTGTTGATTATTCTATGAAATGAAAATATGGAAACGAAATTCGATGAAACAATTAGCGACGAAACAACGCACAACCGTTTTACACCCTTTAGATGAGACAATTTCTGAGAAACAGCCCGGAAGAAGTCTGGACATTTGACAGTTTAATAGTAATACATGTGCTTCTAGACAGGAAGAGAGAGAGAGAAGCAGAGGTGCAACTGTACCTGCTTTTTGGGAGAATATATACGGCATAAGGTCACCTTATTCTCATCTGCCTAGCCTTCCTCCCAAATATGTTTGGGTCGGCTTCCAGTAGAACTGAATGCAGCTGGATACCAGTAACGTTATTACTACAATTAAATTATAAGATTATTCTCCATCAAGCAGCCAGCTTTCTCCTTTGCCAATTAAAGTCACAAAACATCGTCTTATGTCGGACACATCTGCATTTCGCACTTAGATCCCCATTAAGCCTGATAATAATAGCAAGCTTTAAACCCTTTGTGTTCCCGCATTTAGAGCCCCGTCTCCTTGTAGAATGTTCATATACGACCCCTTATGTAATATTGCAAACAAGTCTTCATGCATATTAGTTTTACTACGCATGCGTTGTGGTCTTGAATGTTTTCCTACACGACGTCACACGTTGGAGACTATGCACGTGCTTTATCTTCATCAGGCCTAGCACACCAGTTGGCCTAGAAAAGACGTGTAGATACCTAATCCTTAAAACTATCTGGTAGTTTCGCCGTTACCCTTTTGGATGGAGGAAACTTGTATTTACAGATTTAAAACAAAAACTTGGAATTAAGAACTTCCTAAATGAAAAAACTTAACGAAAATCGTGAATTTAACGCGTACAAAGACTTGGGTAACAGCTACATGGTATGTTTTTTTTTTTACTTGAAACATTGTTGTTGGCACACATTGACTTTGACAAAATTAAATAACAGAAAAATCGAATCAAGTTTCGTCGACTGGTAGGTATCACTTCATAAAGGAACCACGACAATCTTGACCAGAACTGAACTGTCTTTAATTATTTTTGATCGCTTCTGGACTAAAAGTGGATGAATTTCTTGCTCACATCACAAAACTATGTGAAGATCGTTATGTCAAAGAGGCTAAAGATATACTCCCGAAGGTACAGTTGCTAGCTGTGCAATGACATAGGTACCTCAGATATACGACTGTTTTCTTTTTTGACTTTTAAACAGTAACTGAAAATTAAGTTCTTATATCTTATTCAATCTCACAATCACTCTGTTCGTGAACTTAATTTAAAATATACTGTGCCTTCTTCTTACAGAACTTTACATGCAAATATTCAAATGTGTGTTCTAAGATTGCAACCCAATTTTTTTTTTATTATCCTCTTATACATATAATTCATATACATAGATATAAATAATAATTCATACTTAGAATATCATAAACTTTTCTTATGCAGCAGAGATAAGGCGAAGCGTCACCGTTATATGATTTAAGTTTCACGGACCAGCCCCGTATTCACAAACGCTCGGATTCGATTTCGATTCGGAAAGTCGTATGTCTGTCTCGCACGCTTTCGTAATGCCAAAACAAGATAGACATACGACTTGTCGAATCGAAATGTGCGTTTGTGAATACCGGAGCAAAAAAAGCCTTTTGCTTGTTCCACATTTAGTGTACGATCCGCCAGTCTGTGGAATGCCAGCTTCTCTGTTCCCTGATCATTATAATCCAAAGTCATACAAGTCAGAGAAGACGAATAAACTTCTAATCCAAAATTATTGTAGGTATTAGCCTATTTAATATGTATATAAAAAAATGCACCAATATCATCCTTCCAGAACTTTAAATGCATTACGTTCCATTATAGCTACAAGCGTAGGTTGTAACCCTCCACGATTATCTTGTTCATTCAAATAAATTAGATAAACGCCGCAAATGACACGTCACTCGAATCACCAGAATGAATTGACTGCGCATTGTCGAAGCAATGAGGAAGATATTTGCGGGGTCATGCACCAGTAGCTACTGTGTGTGTTTTGAATGTTTTTTTTTTTTTATGATGGCTGCCGATTTTTGACAACGTGCAACGATACAATCAGGGACTCAAACTGTAACCGTAATAAGTGTTTTTAATACTGTTTTTTAAAACAGTTTTAAAAGAAAAACACTTTTAAATGCCACAGATACAATAATGTTACCGAATCAAATTGTAACCTTTTGTATGTGTAAATATGTGTTAATATGTGTAACTGAAATAATCAATTATAGCTTTAGTACGCTGCGTTTACCTGTTTTCTAACACTTTTATATCTATTACAGATATGTTACGGTTGAAAACACATTTAAAAGTGTTACATATTTGATTCTGTTACCAATTCAACATGTAACACTTATAATTCTGTAACCTTTATGAAGTTGTTTTTAAGTCCCTGGTTACAATGCTCATCAATCGGTTACGTTCACAGATCAACGCGTAACGATAACGCAGCGTGATTTTCCATTCAAATACCACGGTATTTGAATAGAAAATCGGATAGGACACGGGTGTATCGCTAATTGGTATAATCAAAGTCTTAAAACGTGGAAAGAATATTTTCTATTGTTATCAAACTTATTCTTAATTACGTTTTCTCTGGGTATTCGTGCAACCTCATTGAGCGATTAATAAGCGGCTTCATTTGTCAAGTTAATACTAAGTTATTTCTTAGGTACCATCATGTTGATTTTTAGGTTTTGAGGTTTTCTATAAACTACATAAAAACTACTTCTCTTAAGCCCGATGACGTCCTTAAAAGTACATAAAGTAAAGATGCCGCTTAGAGCGCTTAAAGTCTTAACTATGTATGTGAGTGACAGACTGACAGGATAAGAGCTATCTTAATAAAATCATAATATTTAATAATATGGGCTATCTTATACCTCCTGTCTTTAAATATTAGGTAGCATAATTCTCTTGCCCTTATCCCAATTGATTCGGAGTTGGCGCAGCATGTCTTCTTCTTCTTCTTCTCTTCTCTATTACTAGTCTACTCATCACACACCTCCTTTCATGCCATACCTATCATTTAAATATGCGGAAGCAGTAAGGTAAATTTTCAGCAGCAGAATATGCCTTGAATTTTGACAATGCAAAAACTTTAACATAACACATAACTTCATGTCAGTAATCCCCGACAAACAACAGTATTGTTTACATTGTCGAGTAGACGAATTTGTCAAATATTTCATATGCAGAATTTCCTTCCAAATCCTTTGGATTGTGCCGGCCCGTAACGTATGATGATGCCGGCCGAGGAAGCATTTCACTACAATCTAATGTCTTATATCATATTGGATAACTTATTTCCATCATTGAAATCATTATAGATGGTTCATTTCCTTTTCCTTCGCCAAAACAAAAATTGTAAGCAACTACCTACCAACCATTTTGATTTGGAGGTCTCGAGTTGGGAATCGAACTCGACCTCATGGTAATGACACACAGCACACATTTTGACACAGTCCTGTAGAGTTAGTTTTTATTTCTAAAAGAGCCACCTCATAGCAATATCATACAAGGTGTTGTTTTGCATCCTCGTCAAATTCAAGGAGGTAACTATGCTAATGATTCTCGTCCCAAATCAATAATAAAATGCGTACCTAGGTAATTTTCATTTTTTTTTCTTATTTATGGAAATCGGTAAGTATATGTATCACCCGTGTTTTAAACGCAGCCCGTCTGAAGCTCGCCCTATTGCCTAGCTTCCACACATACAAACAATCTCAAACGTTTATTCGATAATTTCTTATTCCCTATACCACGTTAAGGGGGTTATTCTGGAATACTGACAAACATAAACAAACAAAAAAATCAGCGTATTTTAATAGTTCACTAGGTACCGTAATTTTCAATTGATTATTTATGTCTTTGGTGACAACCTCCTGAATTTTGACGAGGATGCAAAACAACACCTTGTATAAAACATCTACTTACAGAAACCATAAGTCCTGCCACGAATCCAGCAGTATCGTACAGCGGGCAGACGATCCTCCCAGGAGGACAGTACATCCTCAGCTCCGGCAGAGGACCTGGAGGTCTCTCCGTTCGCAGCCAGCCTTCGTTCTCCACGTCGCTGATGGTGCGAGGAATCGAGTAGAAGTACTCCATATCAGCCAGGGCATCCGACCAGCCGAATTTGACTGGAGATGGAATATACCATAGAGTTAGTGCTGCTGGCACTTCAAAATCACCTAAAGCTTTTAACGTTAAACGAGGGTAAGTTTTATTGAATATTAAATTATACAGTGATAACTGCTAAAACAGGCCGCTTTTTTTTCATCCCGAATGTTACAAGCGATCCTAAGTTATCTTTGCTTGGAGTTGACTCTGAGCGGAGCGATGTAGTTAAGACTAGCATCCAGCGAGGAATTTAAGCTCTCCAAGACGAAGACACTGTTATCACCGATACCTTTATACAAGCCTAATAGCCTGGCTTGCACACATAGCTTGGGTAGGTTGCCCGAGTTTGCCATAATCTTGAAAGTAGAGTATACTCCTCCAACTTCGTGAATATCGCACCAAACTTCAACATTCCTACCGACCGCTGAATACGGTATTGAGAAAAAATATAGGTGTTATAAAATATAACAAATTTTTCAGGTTACTTAAATTTAAATTCTCGCCATGAATTAAAGAAAAACACTTTAAACATACCTCTGAGCCCGTCATATTGGATACCTGAAACAAAAAAATAATGGGTTTTTTATAGACGAATTGGAAAATGGAATTATTGGAAATTGGTGTCACTGTCAACTGCCCGAACAATTGCCAAAAACGGGAGAGAGTAGAGGGTAATGGAGTATCATACAAAAATTCCCATGCAATGCAATGTCTTAGACAAGGACAATTCATTGCGTTTTTGACGATGCCGAGTAGCCCTATTTTTCAAACATATGACGCAATGCAATGGAAATTCCCTTCGAAATCTTTCAGGTCGTGATTGAAAGCGTGTACGTAATCAAGGTGCTGGTCATCAACGATCTCCAACTACTAATATAAATGCGAAACTTTGTGAGGATGAATGTATATTTCTTACGGTTTAACGCAAAAACTATTGAACGTATTTGGATGAAATTTAGCACACAATTATTTTATAACCTGGATTAACACATAGGACATTACTTTTTATCTAGGTAGTACAATCCCGTGGGAAATTCACCGAATTCAAGGCAGGCGAAGCAGCGAGCATAGGCTAGTAACAAATACTGCCTATACTAATAACACTAGAAATGGGATATTTACCATGTTTACTTGTTTTGTTTTGATCATTCCGTTTCTATTGTTATTATCAAAAAATCAAAATCAAAATATTTTATTTTACATAGGCCTACATGGGCACTTATAAAACGTCGACAAATATTAATAGTGGCTAAATAATGTGGCAGCCGCACGGGTCGGTCCTTAAAGGTTAAGCCGAGCTTGCCGAGGTTGGTCCGTGGATGGGTGACCATAATTACATACGTAGTTTCCTCTATGCCTCGGAAAGCACGTTAAGCCGTTGATCTCTGCTGTCATTTGTAGATCTTTGACAGTCGTTACGAGTAGTCAAAAGTCTGACATACAGTCTTACCAAGGGGTATCGTATTACCCAGTTACTGGGTTGTGGAGGACAGAAAGGCAGTCGCTTCATTAAAATACTGGTACTCAGCTGCATCCGGTTAGACTGGAAGCCGACCCCAAGATAGTTTGGGAAAAGGCTAAGCAAATGAGTGTTAGTGACCATGTCAGCTTAAAAACTAGTAACAAACATATATTTTTTCTCAATATAGGTACTTACAGGAAACAGCTGCGCCAAGTGACAGAAACACAATTATTTTTTCCATTTTCGTTCGTTTGTAAAGGCAATACCTGGCGAATTAAGAGCGTTCCGTCTGACACCGAACGCATACGATTTGTTACTGATACGTCGCTGGATTCAATGGGATGTGTTATAAAAGATTAGTACACAAAAAAACCGTTAACAGTAGGTCAACACGACATACGGTAAATTCGGCACAGGTTTAATAAGAAAAAAACCTGCCAAGTGCAAGTCGGACACACATGGTTCCTTAGCGCCGAACAATATATTATGAAAATATAGTTACTTCTGCGGTTCGTGCGTCGTCCCATATCTCAAGAACTAAATATAAAATCTTAAGCAAACCAACTGTCGTTGAAAGTTTTTTTTTTACTTTCTACAAACCTACAAATTTTTAACAATATTCCTATTCAAAATATAAAAATTTGAGTTTACCTATCTCATCAACCATTGACTTTAGAAAAATAATACTTTAGGAACCTCAATATTATTTTTCAAGGGCTGTCGAAAGAAACCCCACACTTCTTTTTTCGCAATCCTTTTTACGTGTATTGAGGGCCAACACGTTCCGTTTTAATCATTTGGCTACGAAACCCTAAAAATGAAGAAAAAAATACTCTTCGTCCTGTACTATGACCGGTTTGTTGGTCTAGTTAACTCTAGTTTATTTATTTTTATATATTTGTAAGACATCCTGGCCTCGCTTGGTAGTATTATACTTATTACTAGCTGTCACCGGCATGCGTTTCAATGCACTTTTTCCTACCTACCTACCCTACTTTATCACCTTTTAAACCTTCCCTGGACTACGACAAACATTTCAAGACCAAAATCAGCTAAATCGGCCCAGCCGTTCTCGAGTTTTAGCGAGACAAACGAAGAGCAATTGATTTTTATATAATAATAAAAGATAAAAGATAGATAGATAACGTGTACTAATCTTGGTCAACAGCTTCGTTGGTCTAGTGGTCACAAAAGCGACTGCTGAGGATGTGGCCCTAGGAGCGGTTCTCAGGTCAGGCAAAGTGCCGTTTCGTCCATCTTGTATTTTTCAGCACCTCGCGAAATGTGGTTAAGACTTCAGAGGTGTACCTAATACACCTCTTGAAGATTACAGCCGTGTTTTTATGTTGAACTTAAGAGCGTTTACCTTACGGTATTTCAAATAAACTTTCAAGTCCCTATTTTCCGAAATGACAGAACCGATTTTAATGAAACTTCATACGCAGAAGCAAGATATACAGGGTGTTTGGTGCATCGTTTGCCAAATCAAATAGACCGAAAGGAGAGGTCATTTGCTATCTCTTCACGCCCTTTAACTCATTCCTTACCACACCGGTTTTTTTATAACAACTTTTTAATAAAAAATTTGAAAAATTCCAAAATTCAACACTTTAGGTCAAATAAAAAAATAAAAAAATTGTTTAAACTTAAAATTTCAATTTAATTTTGATGTCTACTGTTGTATGATTCTATCAAATTCAAAATTACTTGCTAGGAACCATTATTTTCTTTATTTCATAGCTCGTAAAGTTGTTGTAAATGAAAAATAAACTTAAAACTCAACTTTAAATGGCTATAAAAAAAAACTAAAAGTGATCGGGATCTTCGAATACCTTTAAAAAGTTCTCTAGTCCGTCCTCATTCCAACGGTATGCAATATGCCCAAAAAAACGTTTAATACCTTTTCATTTTTAACTAAATGTGTAATCGAGACACTAGGCTGATATTCGAAATTACAGTAAGAACCGAAGTTTTAGCATAAATAACATGCCTCAAGTAAGTAGATAGATACTGTTATGTCACTTGTGCGTAGTTTCCTATCTCTTTCTTAAACAGGAGCCAACTTTTTAAGAATTTGAAATTTAAAAAAAAACTTTAATTCAGAAATCACAAATCTTGTTCGAGTTGTCCGCCACTGTTGCGAATGCACGCGCGGCATCTTCGTCTTATCTCGACTGTAGTTGTGCGTAAACGTATTTATGCTTTGATAGTCAAGAAAGCCGTATCAATGCGTTGGACTAAATCATCCCTAGTGTCAACTTCCGTGGCGTTATTTCTTTGGCTCGTTCTTAGACGTAAAGATCTAACTGAGTTAAGTCTGGGGAACGTGGAGGTCATGAAATAGCCATCCCAAAACACCGAAACAGACTTCCCCTTATTGTTAACTGAGCTGCTAATTTTCGATTTGTGGAATGCACATTCGCATCCTGCGTCACGCTCGATGTTCTTCTTAACTTTGTCAAATCTTGAAGCTCTCTCGAAACTCCGACAGTCTACTTACTTCATAAAAGGTTGCTTTTTTTTTTAAATCTTACTCAAGTTAAGTTCAAGTAACAAATGATATTCAACGGTAATCTTTAAGCATGCTTAATTCCATTAACGCGACACCTTCCCCGTCATAGGGTTCTTCCTTCATTGTAATTCTGCTCCCATTTATTTTAAAAAATACAAACGTCAAAGTATTGTATTGTAAGATATCAAAATAGTACATTGTTACCCTAGGGGTGAAAGTAACTTATTTAGCCCCGAGACGGGGTTTAGCGCCCGAACGAAGTGAGGGCGCTAATTAAATAGTTCGAGGGACTAACTAATTCTTTAATACAAGGAAAATAAAATAAAAACATGAATTAGCTAAAGCAAAAATTAGTAAATTTTATTTTACATAATTCAACAACTTTTCCCGCCTATTTTGTTTTTTTTTTCTGTGGCCAGCCCAAATCTATGTTATTTTAAAGAAATTGTTTAAACTAAATTATAATAAAATTATTATAAAAATATATAGATTCTTTAATCAATACTTAACTTTAAGTCATTTCTATTTTACATCGTGGCTGCATAGAAAGTTGGAACATGGTTCAATAAAAATGTGAAAATAGAACTAGCTTTTTTTTTATAATTTGGCTTCTGTCAGTTGAAAGCGATTCTCCCTAGGGATGAAAAGTATTACTTTCAACCCGCTCCTCAGGCAACTTCACCTACTTTCACAGTATGAGTAATGAAAAAGTATTTTGTTAAATCTTAATTTTATCTCCTACAAACACAAAAAAATTGTTAAGATTTTATTGCATGGAGGTGTCGAAAAATAATGCAATACATAGGTATTACCTGTCTTACCAGACTCACCGGTCTTACCAAGGGGTGTCGTATTACCGTGTACTAACTGGGTTGTGGAGGTCAGATAGGCAGTCGCTCCATGTAAAATGCTGGTACTCAGCTGCATCCGATTACACTGGAAGCCGACCCCAACGTAGTTCGGAAAAATTCCACGACAGCTGATTACCACAAAACTTTTCAGTCACCAGCGCCACTTTCAGACTTCCTCTTATGTAGGTACATTCTCATGTTGGAATGGAAAAATGTGTTTCCTAGTTTTTTTTTGTAAAAACGAGCTTTGTTATTTTGAAATAAAAATAAGTTTTCCATCTCCTCAAATTCAAATGTTGTTTGCAGTTGACTTACTGCGTAGTCTGGATTGGCTCCAGAATGATTGCCAGCGACTTCCGTCGCGTTAAAACACAATGTTTAAACTGCGTAACAAGATGATGTACAATCCTTTGACAATTTTATTGTCTTTAATATGATAAAAACATTCTAGATCAGCTATATGTTACTTGGTTCTTATAATACAACATAACATCACGCCTGCAGTTCCCGAACGGTTAAGCAGAAGTGTACCTCATTGTACACCCACATTTCACGAGTTATGTTTAAGTCTCATGTAATAGAGAGTAGTAGACCCTATTGCCATAAACAGGCACCATTGGTTTTTATATCAGGAGCTTTTTTAAGGCGTAGGCAGAAAACATAGTACACTAGCAGCTACGATTCTTACATGCTATAACTTTTGAATCGTCATCTGATCGACCATGTTGGGTTTTACCTAGGGCTTGCATTCGAACATTCGAATATTCGAATTATTCGAATAATCAACTGTTTCAAATATTCGAATAGAAAATTTGCGATATTCGAATATTCGACCAATTCCTAGAAAACAAAACTCAACAGTCTGATATGCACAAAAAATTCAACGTTCACGCACTCCGTCCAAACAAGGTAACGTTGTTCGACGAGCGGGCATTACGAGTGTTATGTGTACGTTAAAATATCTACTCAACCCCAGAATAATTCAGAGACACCATTGGATATTTTCCCATCTCCAGGAAACGACACGATTGCTCAAGTAACAGCTGATATTAACGACAGATACTATAGTCAAATACAAAACTTTGAAGACAATGAAGATAGATCGTTAGTTGCTCACCCACCAGCAGCAGCGACAGCGACAAAATGAAGCAATTCAGGAAACTGCAATAAGCTTCAAGGATGAACTATAAAAAAGATTGTTGAGACAGTTTTAGCAACTTTTTCTATATCTACTGCAAATTTATCATGCAGAGAAGAGTTGGAAACGTCAATCCGGCGCTATTTGATAGAGGAGGTCCTAGACAAGTAAATTTGAGCCAAGCATACGACTTTCTTCACTGTATAACACTTACAAGTGTAGAGTGTGAAAGGGTGTTTTCTTCCAGCAAATATATTTGCAACCATCTAAGAAGTGCCTTAAACGATGATTCCATGGATGCTCTAAGTTTCCTTAGGTCCCACTTCCAGGGAAAACATTGAAGAACATACCAAAGGTATATATGATAAGATTATAAGGTACTGTAATTTTCTGTACTAATTGTAGTGTGCTACTTAGATCTGATCTGATCTCGTGATTTATCATTTTTGATATCACTATGATTGAATGTTAAATTATTATCCCACATTTTTTGTGTGATATTGACCCTTTTAACATTAAGTAAACGATTTGACATCAAAGGTTTAATTGCGTTACGTAGTTGTTATTGTTTTGTTTGATTTTATTATTTATTACAATACTCCTAACTGATTTTATAAGACTGTTGTGTTTGTGTCCAGGGTTGAAAAACAAAACAAGATTATTTTATTTTGATGAATATTAGCATTGTTTCCAATTTTTTTTTTGTTTTTATTATATAAGAATAACATTGTAGTGTAATAATATATTGAGTTGACCATTAAAATTCTTCCTATAAAATACATTGATTATTGTGAAATTTATTGTATTTGAAGAAACTAGTTTTTTTTGCCGCTGCAGTTATGCCTATTTTAATGTTAACTGTTCTAATCCTTCGTGTTCTTTTAACAGAAAAAAAAATTATTTTAATCGTATTTGTAAGACTACGTTAGCTTTACCTATTTTTTTTTTTAATTTAGTGTATTAAGAGTATTTAGAAATTCAACACCATCACATGATTTCTATAAAACTTTATTTTTTAATTAATATTCGAATAATATTCGAATTATTCGAATATACCCCAAAAAAATATCAAATATTCGAATCGCAAAATTTTCGAATATTTGCCATACTTAAGGGTGTGCTACAGATCATCAAACTGAACATGTTTCTCCATCGGACAAACATCGTAATAGCGAAAAAAATATCAGCTGCCTCATACATTTGGGTCGAATAGGTATTGCCATTTTGTATGGGGCAGCAGATAATTTTCCACTGAAAAACATGTTTTATGATGAGAACCATGTTCAGTTTGATGGTCTGTAGCACACCCTTAAGTATGTATATACCCTTTCCGTTACACCCTGTATAGTGTGGAGGCTGTATCCAGGTCAAGGATTCGTGGTGGAATTGAAAACCCTTGACTTTCACAATTAATTAATATTTATTGCAAATACAAAATCAAAATATTTTATTTTACATAGGCCTACATGGGCACTTTAAAACGTCAACAAAAGGTGCACGGTTCGGGTTGGTCGTTTCCTATGGAGAAGAACCGGCAAGAAACTCCATGGTTACTCTTTTAAAATCATTTCGTTTTACAATATTTGAAGTTACAGCGTTAGTACATTATTTATTGCAAAGTTGCACACAGAACCCGTCGTTACAGTTGTATTTCCTTACACACACATGCCCGCGCCGGCTGTGATAACTACGCAGCTTATACAGTATGTTAGTTTAAACGAGGGACACATTCAAACCCATAATAGTACATGCTAACATGATACTAATAAAAATATAAACAAAAAAAAAACACTGATAAATAACAGACATAACCATACCAAAATTTTCGCAAATGACACGCAACGTGTATACACCCTTGCGCTAGCGACTTATTACTATCGCAGAACATGTGAGCGGGGCAATGACTCTTAGGTATAATCCATTTTCCCTTCATACTTTAAACTTACCTGGCTTAGGACAGTCGAAAATATCTAGGCACTAAACAAAACATTAAAAATTCTTCTATATACGTTATTGGTTTTTTTACATATTTGGGACGAGAATCGAATACTGAATACCCTCCCTCAATATGTCCCTCGTTTAACCTAACATACTGTATTTCTGAAGAACATCACCGGTAAGACCAGTCAGAGTAGATCTTTGTAGGACTTACTCTCCTCCTTTTCTTGCGAAAAATAACCAGTAATAAGAACGTCTTTGTTGCAGGACACGTTTTTTTGACATGAAAATCTTACACATCTAATTGTAAAAGGGTGTACTAAAATTACTATACAAAGTATTGTTTTGCATCCTCGTCAAAATTTAAGAGGATGTCACACAAGACATAAATGATTGATTAAAATTACGGTACCTAGTTCATTATTAATAAACACAGATTTTTTTGGTTCTTAAGTTTGTCAGTCTTTCAGAATATCCCCCTTAACGTGATTTAGGGAATAAGAAATTATTTATCGAATAAACATTTAAGATTGTTTGTATGTATGAAAACGCGGTTTTAGGGGAGGATCAGACGAGCCGCGTTTAAAACACGGGTGGTTCGCACTTACCGATTTTCGTAAATGAGAAATAAAATAAAAATTACCTACCCATTTTATTATTGATTCGGGACGAGAATCATTAACATAGTTACCTCCTTGAATTTGACGAGAATGCAAAACAACACCTTGTATAGGGTGAATGGTAATTAGTGATCGATACTTAAACACGTGATTATACACATAATAACAAACAACTTTCCCAAAGAAACATTTTTTATACTCATTCACTTTTATCACAATAATACAACAGCCGTATGAAATTCGCGCGCACGCCTTTGGCCTATCAGCTTGTTATAAAAGTGAATAAGTATAAAAGTCAAAACCATTGCTCAAAGCAGCTCAATGCATTAAACTTGGTGAAGGTTAGATTTTCTTATCGCAAACACGTTAAAATTCAACCGGTAGCCCATAGTTTCCCGTAGTTTACATATCAAAAAAATCTTCTAAAGATTCTTTTGATATGTAAACTACGGGATTCTTTGTAATTTAACCTATTAAATGTATTTGCATGCTGTGATAGAATAAAAACATGAATGCTCTAATTATGTCTGAAAACAACTTTGTACACCATGTTTTATGAAAATAAAATTGATTTGATTTGAGGCAGTCGGACTTAGGTACAACAACGACGTTTGATTCTTACTATTATAACTAAGAAATTAACTAAGAACCTTTCTTTACGGGACAGCACAAAATTATTTAAACTGTAAAATTGAACAGCTGTTTAAAAATATTAATTGTCACTTACTTAAACATTAAATAAAGTTCGGTACATTCGGTGTTCGGTAGGTTCTGTGTATTTACATTTTTATAACGAATACTTACTGCGTAATTGCAAGAAGTTCAGCTTAATATTATTGTATGTTTACTTCTGACGTTTTGCCAGTCTATCTTTGTTTAAGACACTAATGTCATCAGTTTCATACGTAGGAATATTTAAACTTAATTTTGTTTGTATTTCAGCTCACGTGTCGACTATCAGAAATCGAGCCATAATCGAGTCCGAAAAATTTTAATGAAAAATTAATAGAAAATTAGATGCGTTATAGTACATTATGATATAAGTGCGGTAAGTTGAAAATTACAGCCGAGGCGATATTGCTAGCCCGAGCCGTAGGCGAGGGCTACAAGAAAGCAGAGGCTGTAATTATCAAAGCGCACGTATGTCATACGACGTTTTATAACACATTTGCGAGGAAATAAATAAAATTCGGATGACATTTTCAAACAAAAACAATACAGCGTAAAGAGAAAGCGCGCGGAATAATATTTACGCTTTTTTTAAGGCAAAGGCACAAAAACAGCCAGCATTACTAATAAAGTAAATTAATATTTTTGTGTTTTGTTACAGATAAATGGTTGTAATTTATGGTCAAAATTGATTAAATTAAAGAATTAAATGTTTATTTATTATATTTTATCTCCCAACTTAATTTTATTCATAAAATGTTGACTACTTTTCTGACATAAAAACTCTTTGCTAAGATTTAAAAAAGTACCGTTCGTTTTAGACGGAGCATTATGATAAGCCGTGCGTTTTACTTTACATTACCGCACTAGTGCGTAATGTGATACATTACGATACTGAACTTGGTGCAATAAGAGACCCTTTACGAGCAAATGTGTTATAAAAGTTTTTAAAACAATTGTGTTGCTGGGTATGAATTATATGTAAACAAAATATGAATTGAATAAATGCGTTAATAAAAAAAAATCATGAGTTACTTTTATTTTTATAGTTGATTGTACTTAAATGACTTGACCAATGGCGTATTTGGCAAATTTCGTAATAAGACAAAAAGACATTTTGACGAATTACAGCTTTGACCAATATCAAAGACGAACGACAAGCTGCGTGCATTTTTTAAGATAAGATTTTTTCAGTCTAGGGTAGGGTTCATGATTTCTCGAGCTTTTCAATTTCTCGGGTCTCGAGAATTCTCGAGGCTAATTTCTCGGGTCTTCTCGGGTTGTCGAGAAATTTACACTTACGTACGATTTCTCATATTATTTGGTTCCAATAACGTTAACAAATTCAGTGGTTTTCCTCTCAAATAAAAGTATCAAATTATAATATTATAAATAAGCTAATTAACTTTTTTGAAAAAAATACAAAAATAATATCATTCAGTAATTCAGCGGTCAGGCTATCACTGCTGCTTTGTCCTCGCTGAAGCACGTCAATAGTGCAATGTCGTCTCACTTCACTAGATGCTTGCGTATTAGACAAAAAAAAAGTAAAAATCATAAATAGCGTTTGGTACAGATGAAATCAGATGCATTTTGTAGTAAATAGTTTTGTAGGAAGGTTTCAGAAACGAAAAAGATTCCCACAACACTTGAAAAAGCCTAACGAGACGCTTTTTGTCTTGTCTAAGCCGTTTGAGCCAGAGTTTTCCCATTTTAATTTTAATTAAAGTAAAATGTCGCACGAACATTTTTTTTTTAATCGGCTGACGTAGTTCAGAATTAGCGCTGAACAAAACAACCACACCACACATTCACATTAGAGCATGCAAACCGGATGGCTCTCTATTGTGTCACCTAACTTTTTTATCCATAATTTTAAGTGCCATAACTTTTTTTGTCCTAATCATCATTTGTCCGAATGATAATTCACCCGAACTTAACATCACATGATATCACATGCCATAAAATTGAAATCCCTAAATATAATATGTCCTAAATCCATTTGTCATAAGTATTACGATCAATAATATACAAAAGACATAAACAAAATTTCTATAAAAGTTATAAGTCCTAAATTCAAATTACATAATGTTTATTTAAAATAATAATATTCTTAGAAGATTTTTTTATTTTTTTATTATACATAAATAAATATATTATACATTACTCAATAAAGCAGTTGATTGTGAACATGTGGTTTTTGTAAAACAAGCAAGCACGCAGCATGCAGCATGCAAGCAAGCACGCAGCATGCAGCATGCAAGCAATCATGCAAGCATGCAACATGCAGCAGGCATGGTTTCTGTCACGGCTCCGGCGCTGCGGCGCTCCGGCGGTCCCTCGCGAGTTTATCGTCGCAGATGGGTTTAACGCTCACCACCGCAGCTTCGGCTTGATGGCCGGCTCTGCCGGCCAGCCTCAGCTGCGGCGGCGAGTGTTACAACCACCTGCTCCTCAACACGCGGGCCGCCTCGCCCCTCCGTGCCTACGCGATTTTAAATAACACTCTAGGGGTAGGGCAGACAAGACTGCGTGGAGCAGATTTACAGCGATTCGTTACTGTCACTAAAACCTATTTTTTTTAATTAGCATGTGTTTTAGGACTAAAAAAAATATTATAAATGAACATTCGGAATAATACACATTATTTAACACAATACTTAGGACAAATGACTTTAGGTCTTGTAAAATTAGGAGATTCAATAATAATAGTACTCGATATTATGACAGAATACTTTTAGAACTAAAGATAATTATGTTGTTACTGAAGTTATATTTCTCCTATCTTATTGATTTATAGTACATTACGATATTAGTGCGTTATGATGGTTATAACATGCGAGGCGGAATTTCAGCCCGAGCCGAAGGCGAGGGCGTAATTGAGCCGAGCATGTTATAACCAATACGCACGTATATCGTACGACGTTTTTTAACACATTTGCGAGGAAACAGAAAAAAAAACATTCTATATTTTGTTCATTTCTAATGATTGAAACAGTTAGTGAAATTACAATTATTAAAATGATACGTAGTTGTAGTTGGTTTTTTAATTATGTTTTTATTATTATTATTACTATTCATAATGTCATTGTTTTGTGTTAGGGTAAATGTTGGAGACGACGAAACTTCTTGAAAGGTGGCAGAAGAGCATTGTAATTCGTCATTAGTTGTAAATAAAAAATATCCTCAGTAGAAGTCGACGATCGACACCATTTTTCATCTTGAGGGTACTTTTCAGCATCGAATATGTTGTCCACAACGAGCTAGGCTTATATTTACTAGCTAGTTCATTAAAATACGCCAAAACTACATTTTCGGAAAATGACTTGGCATTTTTCATGTTTTTCAACTTCAAAAAATTTTCATACGTGGTTATGTATCTGTCTTTGGATATTGACGGCAGCAAGCTGTCGCATGCGGTTCGCGCTTCTGTTAGTATATCCGGTGGAGTTGAGGTAATATATGGCTCTTCTTCATTATTGAAAGTTGTCATATTTAAATTTTCACAATACAAGTACAAAGAAAAGAAAATTTGAGAAAAATGGCGCCAGGATTATTTTCTGCCGTAGCTGCGTGAAAATGTTGGCAAAGACGTTAGAGCACGCAGCCAAGTTTTTAAATTACCGAATAAACAGATTTTTTTATTTTAAATAAATTGAATCTGTGAATGCACACTGTTGCTTTCCCGCCATTTTAACAGCGTGCTACCGCGGCTGCCTACTGACTGGCGCCGCGCGGCGATTAGTTCGAAATTTGAATAGCAACAGCGCGCGAAATGGCAAATAATACTGTTATGGAATTTGTATGGACTATAACTTAACTATTTGCTTTGGTAACACACGCGTTTTTTATGACCCGCTTTACATATTTAAAACCGGTGGAATTACATCAGCTTTACGAGCAACGGTGTTAAAAATATCTTTATTTTCACAAACAAAATATTGAATTGAATTGAAAATATTTATTTCAGACTAAGCACATTAATTGATACAAGTCCATATTATGTTAGTTAGCAGATACTTTCAACTATGTCAGTAAAATTTAAAATAATAATTATTTTGGACATGCATGAACGATAAATGCCTCAGGATTTGGCTGTCCACTCTGTTTGACACCACGCTCAGAAGCGTGTTGGTGCTACGTTTTACCCGAGACCACAGGGACGCCGGAATATGCCGAAGGTACTGCTCCGCCATAAGAGCCCCAACAAACCTCTAAAGACGTTGTTATACTGGACGCGCAGAGCATTGAAGGCGTTTTTAGTGCTCCACAGGTTGCACGTGCATAACGATTGGCAATAGCTTTTAAATGGTGTGACTTGATACATGATTTCTCGAGTTCTCGACTTTTCTCGAATGAGCTCTAGTCTAGTCATATTCCAGAGTACGAAGCCATTTTTAACCCCCGACCAAAAAAGAGGGGTGTTATAAGTTTGACGTGTGTATCTGTGGATCTGTGTATCTGTGGATCTGTGTGTCGGATGAACCGATTTTGATAAAATTGGTTTCGTTTGAAAGGTGTTTTAATCGAGAGTGTTCTTAGCTATATTTCCAGAACATAATCTGCTCAGCCGTTTGAAGGTCATCACCTCTTTTCTAGTTGAAGGGAAATTAACAATTTCCACAGGTCTGGTCGATTCGAATTCGTCGTGACGTCCCGGTCCATGCCCACCCCGACCCCCCCTCGAGCCAGCCCACGATGCTGTGCCAGTAGTTTTAAATCAGCCTCTAAATAATGATACCATTCAGATGCAGCCTGTCCCCATGCAGTCCTCCCCCAGCGACGCCCTAAGCCGAGGTTCGTACCCCACAGGGGGTGCCCTTAGCGTGCAGTCGCTTAGTTTGTAAGTTTTTATGCCCTGGCTGGAGGCCTTACTCTTAAGGCACCCACAGGATAGTCCGGTTAAGCAGACGACAACCTCATAGGTTGAACTGCGAGATGCCATTCACAAAATATATATATATGACGGCGGGAGCGTGGGCGTAACGATAACAGGGGCGTCATCGTTATTGTTTCTTGATTCGGGTTCCATGAAGAAGGTGGGTGTACTCGGGCAAACCAGTGAAAAGTAGGTTTAAAAAAACAAATCACAGTCACGTATAATACTTGGTAATTACAATAAGTGGCAATTTAAATAACTAGGGCTTGTACGGTGGTCGTGACAGTTTCGATCGTATGATCTCAACAGAACAAAATCCCAGTCCCGTCTCCTGGATCGACTCTGTCCGCATGTTTTTGGCGGGAAGAATTCAAGATTTCGCGCCAATTCACGGTGTCCACTGTACTAACCAATAAACCAATGAGAATCGAGTAACAGTTTGACCAACATTATGGAATCAACGAGTTGGTACTACCAACTTGGTAAAAAATAATAATTAAAAAGAAAAAGGTTTCAGTCTTGAAATCGCTTGCGACGACATATATATATGTCGGCGTGAGCAAATTATTACGACTTAAAACGAAACGGAACGCTCTGTGACATCATCGCACCACTCAGTGAATCAGGCGAGTTGTGGAAGGGGTCGGCCTTTATAATACGGAGCGCCGAGCGATGCGGGGCCACCATGCCGCTTGCTGGCAGGCTCAGCCGCCGCTAATAAAGATACTGACGCTGTGGAAGCCATTGCATTGTATTGTATAGCAGGCTGGTTTCCGCAACTCCACGTCTAAAGCGCGTATTTTGCGTACGGGTGGGAACTTTATTCGATCCACCCTAGTTCCCCGAGGGTTACTGAAGTACTTTGCCCTCTAAATTGCAACCTCTAGGCAGTGTAGAAGCACGTGGGCTGCTGTCTCGTTTTTCTCCATGCAGGCTCTGCACAGTGGGCTATCTGTGACTCCTAGGACAAAGAGGTGTTTATTAAAGGAGCTGTGCCCAGTAATGGCGGCTGTGACTGTGCGGAGCTAGCTAGCACTGTGCGGAGCTAGCTTTGTCAGCCGGAGAGCTCGTTTGGTAAAGCGGCCGTCTATAGTAGGAAGTGCTTCCTTGGCCTGCCTACACTCACCGTGGTGTTGCCACAGTTTGTGGTGTTGTTCATTGGTGCATTTCCTTACCAGAGTTCGTAGATACCCGAAGGACAGTGGCAGGAGTCTGGACCCACTGCTGCCATGCTCGAACCCGTTCTGGCGAGTTCGTCCGCTGCATCGTTGCCCCGGGAATCGCTGTGACCTTTAATCCATTGTATGGCTATGTTGTTGTGATTACTGACCTGGTTTAGGCGCTGGTGACACTCTTATATTAACCCGGAGTCGACCGTGTGGTTGTCTAGTGCTAACAGTTCAGCCCTGCTGTCTAAAAGTATGCGAATAGTAGCCCTCAACCTTTTTTTGCTAGGATGGCTGATGCGGCTAGGGAAATACCCGTGCATTCTGCCTGAAATACCGTGTTATGGACCCACAGTGTTACGGCTATATGTATTTTGAGATCCTTCGTGAAGATCCGCAGCTCAGCTGGATTTAACCCCTCACAGCGGTGGTCCTCATGGAGCTGGATCTTGTACTTTTGTCGAATATAAATTGTTTGGGTAAATCATAAATGATGATTATTTTGCAAATAGGTTTTTACAAACACTTTTACACGTCATTTTTTTTTAACTATTTGGGGCCGGTGTTTTGTACCTGACTACTCTGAGAAGAAACAGCCGAAACAAACTCAGAGGTTCTCTGTTAACTTGCTACTCTTTTAAAGTCCAGACATTCCTCAATTTACATGAGGACTATGCAGATTAGTATCTGAAATGGTCTTTTGAAGAAAGAACCACACAGATTTGAGTGGACCTGTCCAGTCAGTGCAAGCATTTGTCAGTTATCGTGTAGCTCGACTCTGGTACTAGATCGTTTATGGCTCTCACCAGGGGGAACTCGTTGTAGAATCCTTCCAGTACCGCGGTGTATTGCGTGTCTTTTTACACCAGAGTTGAAAGTGTTCTGAGGCGTGCGGCCGCCATTGTTGCTTCTTGTTGTATGAACAGATAGAGCGGCGGAAGCTCCAACATGGCTTCAAGAGCAGCTGTCTGAGTGGTCCTCATGCAGCCTATAATTGCCATGCAGGCAAGCCTCTGCATGCGTTGAAGTTTGTACGATGCTGAGACGAGTGTGATGCGTGGCCACCAGACCACTGCCCCGTACGAGATCATGGGATGGATCAACACACAGTATAGACAAAGTATCATTTTGGGGGATAGGCCCCACTTCTTACCTATCATCCTCCTGTACTGCCAGAGGGTGATGCATGCCCTGTTAATTTTGTTGTGTAAGTGACTGTTTAGGATGACTCCCAAGTGTTTGACTACAGTAGCTGACTGAAGTTCTGTATCGAATAATTTAGGTAGGCGATAAGGCCCTAAAGCTTGTTTATGGGTAAACATGACTAATTCAGTTTTAGTGGGATTGACTGAAAGGTCGTATTCCCTGCACCATCCACAATGCGTAGCGCCTGTTGAAGCCGTTATTGGCTGCATGGATAATGAGTATCTTTGCTCAAAATTGCTGTCCAGTAAGTGCACAACTGTCCCCGAATTAATTTCTGTTGCAGCCACAATCAGGCCACAAGAACCACGCCAAGGCAAACCGCCTGCCAAACGGCCCAGGCTTAGGAACGATCAAGAAGAACCGATAGTATGCTTCAAGTGTGGCAAGACAGTTCAAGCAAATTGCAACAAAGCAAATGGCAAACTGAACGACCCAAAGCCATTACTGAGCGAAAACACCAGAGAGGAGTCTGGGATTCGAACGGAACGCCCAAAACTCAAATGGAATTATTGCAACAAAACTGGATACATTGAAGAGAAATGTTTTAGGAAGATGACAAACGAAGCTGAAAAAGTCAATGTAGCACTGGAACATGACGAAATACTTACCCCAATGGCATTGGATAAAGAATGTTTTCGCTGTCATTACGTTTCACATTGTCGATGATCAAGAAACACCAATGATCTAATGATTTGAACTAAAATCATAAAAGGCACTGGCTTGAATATTCTGGTTACTTAACAAAATGCTTAAGTAGTAAGAAGCTCGCCTTCAACGGTTCAAGCTACTGAGGACGCTTTAAGCAATTTGGAAACCGATTTCACTAATGAAGAGGAAAACTAACTACTATTACCTATATAACACTATTCAGAGGAAGACCAAACTAAGTGGCACATGACCAGCTACGGTTAGCACCGAAACTTGGAGAATGCATCGACCAGGGTACCGTGTCGGCGAAAGATGAGTCTATAACATTGGAAGGTGAACTCAAGTTAAGTTACATTTACACTATTTGCATTTTGTACACGTGTTCTGTAATGACTTATTTAAGTTTGTTGAGGACATGGGCCTCCAAACATTTTATTTGATATGGTTTGTTGAGGACAGGGGCCTCCAAACCATGAGACTGATATAATTTGTTGAAGGCAGAGGCCTCCAAATTTTTGATGCCGTTACTAAGAGTTCGTTGAGGACGGAGGGCCTCCTTGCTCTTAGTAATGTGTTTGAGTTGTAGCCATTTCATATTATTATTGAGATTTCGTTGAGGCCGGAGGCCTCCTTTCTCTTGATAATATGTTTGGTTGATGTAAATAACACCAGTTTGTTGAGGACAGGGGCCTCCAAACTGAGACTGATAAAATTTGTTGAGGGCAGGTGCCTCCGAATTTTTGATGCTGTTATTAAGAGTTCGTTGAGGACGGAGGGCCTCCTTGCTCTTAGTAATGTGTTTGAGTTGTAACCATTTCATGTTATTATTGAGATTTCGTTGAGGCCGGAGGCCTCCTTTCTCTTAATAATATGTTTGGTTGATGTTAATAACACCGGTTTGTTGAGGACAGGGGCCTCCAAACTGAGACTGATAAAATTTGTTGAGGGCAGGTGCCTCCGAATTTTTGATGCTGTTATTAAGAGTTCGTTGAGGACGGAGGGCCTCCTTGCTCTTAGTAATGTGTTTTAGTTGTAGCCATTTCATGTTATTATTGAGATTTCGTTGAGGCCGGAGGCCTCCTTTCTCTTAATAATATGTTTGGTTGATGTTAATAACACCAGTTTGTTGAGGACAGGGGCCTCCAAACTGAGACTGATAAAATTTGTTGAGGACAGGGGCCTCCGAATTTTTGATGCTGTTATTAAGAGTTCGTTGAGGACGGAGGGCCTCCTTGCTCTTAGTAATGTGTTTGAGTTATAGCCATTTCATGTTATTATTGAGATTTCGTTGAGGCCGGAGGCCTCCTTTCTCTTAATAATATGTTTGGTTGATGTTAATAACACCAGTTTGTTGAGGACAGGGGCCTCCAAACTGAGACTGATAAAATTTGTTGAGGACAGGGGCCTCCGAATTTTTGACGCTGTTATTAAGAGTTCGTTGAGGACAGGGGCCTCCTTGCTCTTAGTAATGTGTTTGAGTTGTAACCATTTCATGTTATTATTGAGATTTCGTTGAGGCCAGGGGCCTCCTTTCTCTTGATAATATGTTTGGTTGTGCGCAAAGATGACCCGTTCATTGTGATAGTTGTGTGATGTTTTGATACTGTGGTATCTTTTCTCTTATTGCAGAGTTATGAGGTCAGTGACGACCTTTTAGCAGAATGGCCGTGTCGGCGTGAGCAAATTATTACGACTTAAAACGAAACGGAACGCTCTGTGACATCATCGCACCACTCAGTGAATCAGGCGAGTTGTGGAAGGGGTCGGCCTTTATAATACGGAGCGCCGAGCGATGCGGGGCACCGGGTAGGCCGCCCCAGTCTACACGCGACCTACCCACCCAATAAGACTCCACACTCATCACACACACTCGAAGCGCGTCGTGGTCTAGGTTAATATAGGCATGACGCGCATCGAACATGCATTCATTACTCCACATGCATCCAAACTCACGCGATGAATGTGCGGCGCGGGCTCGCTATTCATTCGCTTACAAGAGCGGCGTTACACAATACAATGCCGCTCTAACTCATACACTACGACCCCTTAGTCTGGAACGCAATCGGCTAGCTCTGAGAGCGCAACGGACGGGGGTCAACGCCTTAGCGGTAGGGTGCGCCATCAGAGTCGCCTCTGGCAGGTTTGCATCTGCTGGGCCTCCTCCGGGTAACCGGAGGTCTCACCTGGCGATGACAAGCCGCCGAGGCGGCGTGAAGAAAGCGGCGCTCGCTACGGTAACGTTGTACCGTAGCTAAGCGCGCAGCGCTAGCGCCGCTGGCGCCTCCTACCGGACAATAATGACAACCACACACAGGCGAGTTGCGCTTTTTACACGCACTCGCAATCAAATTGAGGTGCCCGTCGTAACGGGCACTGTGTTGATCCCGCGGGGAAAGGGCTTGCCCATATCCCGCCCGCCACGCCCCCATGTCGGGGACGTTGCGATTGCTCGCGAGATGCGGGGCACACTCGCCGCCTGACCGCCGTCGCGTACGGACGTGTTGCTACCTGCTCGCATTCCCGCTCGCTATCAGTGTGTGTCATCGGTTCGTCGCTTCCCAGTGTCGTGACGTCATCAGTTGTCTTTCGACTACACCCCCGAACAATTGCTGTCTTTTTATTAAGACAGCACTTGCTCATTTGCTTCGGATATTATTCCGATTTAACTTCCTTTGCCCCATCAGGGAAAAATCCTCAATTTCGAGGTTCTTGGTGGGAAACCTAACGGTGCCAACGAAACCGAGAGAGGGTGGTGACCCAACCCGCCCGCCTAACCCCTTCAGGGTCTAGGTGAAAAATTGGGCTCCGTCGCGTTCGCATGCGCCGCCGATATACTGTGTTAGTGTTTCCCGTTTGAACAAGTTCCTGAAAGCAAAGTTCCCTGGACTGGAGTTGGAGTTGCTACCAAGCCAGGACCCTCGGACTGTGCCTGCGGGAAGGTTGAAGCGGGTGAGTCACTGATTCAGTAAATTCCCTAAATAATTGGTCAAGTAATTAGGTTGTTAGGCGCGCTGAGCTTCACTCAAATGTCCGCTAACTTTTAGCCGATAAAATGTCGTCCCTCGACGACACAGATAAAGCGCTTTTTCTTGCGCGTCTTCACGACCGACCCATATTTACAAAAATATGGGTCAGAAATTGCTGCCATTCAGCAAACCACCGCTACCGTCACTGACTTCAGTGACGCGCTCGAGAGCCCCCTGTCACCGCCACCTGCCGACAGAGGCTTACCGCCAGCCGTCGCCGCCGCGATTAAGGCAACTCCAAGACCCATTGTAGTGAAACCCATTGTTTCGCAAACAAAGGTCCAGTCCGCACCTGCGTCCATTGTTCCCGTTTCTGAGAACATGGACAAAGGCTCACCGCCAGCCGTCGCCGCCGCGATTCCGGCTAACCCCGGACCCATTGTTAAGCAAACAATGGATCAGTCCGCACCTGCGTCCATTGTTCCCATTTCGGAGAAAATGGACACAACTGTGCCAGTCTCCGACTCGGAATCGGTTATAGATTCCTGCTCTGCTTCCTCGTCCTCTGAAGACGACTATCAAGTCATCGGAAAGGGCAAGAGGAATAAGGGCAAAAACTCTCAGGCCGCCATGGCCAAAAAATTAGTCGCGCTCCCTCTCATCCCCTCTCCCGAGGCCTCCCGCCCCACCTCCCCGGTCCCCGCACCAAAGTCCGCCGCTGCTCATACCAGCAGACCATCCAGCCCTAAGGCTAACTCTTCAGCCGCTTCTTCAAAGAAGCTGAAGCCCCCTCCCCCGTTGTTCATTCAGGACAAAGGGAAATGGACAGACGTGTCCAAAATGTGTGTTGAGCGCCGCATTCAATACACTAGCGCAAAAAGCACCCAGCAGGGTATCAAAGTGGTAGTCCCTACGACCACCGACTTCAGGGAACTAACCCGTCAGCTGATCGGAAGGCACATAGCCTTCCATACATACTCCCTTCCAGAGGAGAAGCCCACCCGCGTGGTGATCAGGCGGATCCCGAAGGAAATCCCCACGGAGGACATCCTAAACGACCTCCAAGGCCAGGACATCCCGGTCGCAGCCGTCCACCGCCTTCATAAGGCGAGAGGTGGAGACCAGTACGATATGGTACTGGTCATCTGTGACCCAGTAGAAGGACACCACCCGATCTTCAAAGTGAAGTCGGTATGCTCCCTCACAGGCATCTCAATAGAGAAGCCTTACCGCTCAACCGTAGTAGGGCAGTGCCACCGCTGCCAGCTGTACGGACACAGCCAAGCCAACTGCCATGCGCCGCACAGATGCGTAAAGTGTCTAGGCGACCATGGTACGGCAGACTGCCCCCGTCCCAAAGACAAATCGCTATGCACGGAGCCACCGAGCTGTGTGCTTTGCGGCCAGTCGGGCCACCCGGCTAACTACCGCGGCTGCCCGAAAGCCCCCAAAGGCTCCTCCTCTAAACTGGCGAAGCGTGCAAACGCCCGCCAGCAGAGAGAAAGCCCATCGGTGAGGCTACCAACTGCACAGATGCCGGAGAGACTCAGCCCTCAGAGGCCCTCTCCCTGGACCTCGCTGAACCACCAGAGAGCCTTCCCGGCACTCGGCAAAGCAAAGTCCAGCCCCATTCCCGGGCTATTAGATGCCCCTGTCCCCACTCCCGTGGCCCAAGAGAGCGCACCGGCGCCCGCTCGTCCCGCGCCTCCCGGCCCCGCGGCCGCGGGGTCCTCTCCTAACGTAACTTTAGAAACGTTAGCAAAGTTAGTCACCCCCGAAGCAGACCGCATGGCGGCAGATCTCAGGGAGGCTAACACTGACGGTGATAAGCTTAAAATTATCCTCAAGTCCCTAATCAAGTTAGGCGAAGCCTTCAGCGGCATTAATCTTTAATTTCAATGGATAATACGAGATTAACGTGTACCAAACCCCGATCCCTTAAATTAGGGTACTTTAATGCCAATGGCATTAGAGGCCAGCGTGATGAAATCGCCACCTTCCTCCGTGACCATCAAATTGATATCCTCCTCATACAGGAGACCTTCCTCAAGCCCAGTCACCGCGATCCGAGAATTGCCAACTATCGCATAGTTCGCAACGATCGGTCACGTTGCCACAAGGGCGGTACTCTAATCTATTATAGAAAGGAACTGCACTGCATCCCCTTAGATCCTTCTCCCATGGAGTCTCTGCTCGAGACTTCAGTTTGTCGACTAGGCATGACCGGTCATCAATCGATCACTATCGCCTCCGCGTACATCCCTCCCGGCGGCACGTCCGAGGAGCACACTCTGTTCACCAAAGACCTTGCCGTCCTCTTCGGCTTGAGTGACTCCGTTATCATAGCGGGCGACCTCAACGCCAAACACCCCGCCTGGAACAGCACGACGACCTCTGCCAGAGGACGTCACGTGTATAACCTGGGTGAGTCCCTCAACTTTGATCCCATCGCTCCTATGGAGCACACTCACTATCCCCACGACCCCGACCAACGTCCTAACGTTCTCGACATAGCGCTACTCAAGAATGTCAACCATAAGTTGCATTCCATCGAGACTTTACATGAGCTTAACTCAGACCATCGACCAGTGCTCATGCACTTAGTTCCCCGCTCGGGTCCCTCTGACCCCAGCCAGCCCCCGCCGACCCAAGTGATAACCGACTGGAGGAAAGTCAGCGAAAAGCTGAAATCCACCACGTCGCCTCACCTGGAGGCCATCCCCGACCACATTGTCTCAGTCGCAGACACGACGGCCGCCATCAACTCGTTTACAGAACACGTGCAATCCGTACTAAAGGATTGCTCACGGGAAGTTCCAGCAATGAGCGATCAACGCTGGATTCTACCCGCTGACGTACGTGAACTGATAACCGAGAAGAACGCGGCCATCCGTGCCTACAGCAACTTTCCCTGCGACGCGAACAAAGCTCACATGCGTTATTTACAGCGTGCTGTAAAGAAGCGCACTAGTGAGCATCGTTCAGATCAATGGGACAAGACGCTTAGCGAGCTCGAGCCTACCCACCTAGCCTTCTGGCAGCTCCAACGCAAGTTGCGCTCCACCGAAGAGGCTTCGATGCCTCCCCTCACCCGACCCGATAAGAGCGTCGCATTCGACGACTCTGAGAAGGCCGAATGCCTAGCCGACAGCCTGGAGTCCCAGTGCTCCCCCAGCTCTCAACCAGTAGACAAGCGACATCTCGATGAGGTGAACGCATTCGTCGAACGTAAAGCCGCCCTCCCTCCCGTAGAAGACCCTGATGATCCTCTGCCTTCGGTCACAGCTGACGAAGTGCAAGACATCATTAATAAGCTTCAACCGCGGAAAGCACCCGGCTCTGACGGAATCACCAATAGGGTGTTAAAACTCCTCCCCGCTCAGCTCGTCGTGTTAATGGCGGCCATCTTCAATGGCGCCCTGAGCAACAACGCCTTTCCCCAAATATGGAAAGAGGCCACTGTCATCGGTTTCGCCAAGCCAGTCAAACCCAAGTCTGAGCCCTCAAGCTACAGACCTATCAGTCTCCTGAACGCACTCGGCAAAATCTACGAGAGACTTATTTATAAGCGACTCAAAGACTTCGCCGAGGCTAAGAGTCTCATCCCCAACGAGCAGTTCGGCTTCAGGACCGGACACTCCTGCATTCAACAGGCCCATCGCATCGTAGAGCACTTGAGCGCTGGCTTCCAGCGTGGAGCGATGACGGGTGTGTTGTACTTCGACATAGCAAAGGCTTTCGACAAAGTCTGGCACAACGGCTTATTATATAAGCTGTACAAACTGGGAGTGCCGGACCGTCTCGTGCTCATCTTACGAGACTTTCTGTCGGATCGCACCTTCCGCTATCGCATCGGGAAGGCACTGTCTTCCCCCCACCCCATTAGAGCCGGAGTCCCTCAGGGCTCCGTCGTCTCTCCCCTTATCTTTACTCTGTTCACCAGTGATATCCCCAAGAGCAAGAAGGCTCAGTTAGCCCTGTTCGCGGACGACACGGCCATTTATTACACTGGCCGCAGTCACGATCACGCAGAGCTATCTATAGCACCCTCCAAACCTCAGCCAACGTCTTAGGCGCTTGGTTCCGGAAATGGAGAATCGAGGTGAACCCCGACAAGAGCCAGGCAGTTCTTTACTCTAAACAGCGTAAAATTAAGCCACCCGCGCTCAGCCCGATCACTATGTACGGTAAGCCTATCCCTTGGGAGAAGCAAGCCAAGTACTTAGGAGTCATACTTGACAACCACTTGTCTTTCGCGGCGCACATCAAAGCAGCTCGCGACCGAGCTGCGTTTGCTATGGGTAGGCTTCATTTCATGATTTCGGCAAAAAGCAAGTTGTCACTCAAGTGCAAGTTGCGCCTTTATACCGCGGTGATCCGCCCCATTATGACGTACGCTTGCGTTGTGTACGCTCACACCAAGCCTAAGTACATCCATAGGATGCAAGTTTTACAGAACCGGTTCTTACGTAGAGTCACGGGAGCCCCTTTTTATGTCCGTAATGACCGTCTACACGTAGACCTTAGAATGCCCACCGTCCTTCAGTTTATGAAACGTCTTTCGAAGCGTTTCTTCGATAACGCCATTAAACACCGTAATCCCCTGATCGCAGCGGCCGCCCGTTACGAACCCTCGCGCATTAGTACAGTACGCCGTCCTAGGCATACCCTTGTCACTCCAGATGATGCTATCACCCTCCTCCAGGAGAGTAGCAAAGAGACTAGCACTCTTAAAAAGTTCCGACTCAAACCGCCGTCTTTCCGACCTCGCCGTCGAGGTCCGTCGCGACGTCCCGGTCCATGCCCTCCCCGACCCTCGCTCGAGCCAGCCCGCGATGCTGTGCCAGTAGTTTTAAATCAGCCCCTAAATAATGATACCATTCAGATCCAGCCTGTCCCCATGCAGTCTTCCCCCAGCGACGCCCTAAGCCGAGGTTCGTACCCCACAGGGGGTGCCCTTAGCGTGCAGTCGCTTAGTTTGTAAGTTTTTATGCCCTGGCTGGAGGCCTTACTCTAAAGGCACCCACAGGATAGTCCGGTTAAGCAGACGACAACCTCATAGGTTGAACTGCGAGATGCCATTCAAAAAAAAAAAAAAAAAAACGATGCGGGGCATTCCAATTCTAGCGAGCGACCCGTCCACAACTCTAATTGTGACACGGTTTACGCCTGAATCATATTATCATCAGTTTAAATTTAATTATTGTTTTAATTCATTATTTTGTTAAATTCGTATTAAAATGTTTTGATTTAATATTGATTTTCTTTAAAAATAATGGCAAATGACCATTCTCAACACGACATGGTCACCGATAATCCAGTCCGGCCATACTCGCGCCGAAATATATATATATATATATATGTAAAAAACCCCGACACACGCCCGACTAAGACGCTTGGATTATTTTATTTTTGGTTTTTAAGAGTATTTTTGTGTCGGGGGTTTTTTAAATTTTTAATTTTGTTACCATAATTTTTCATTTGGTTTGTGTTAGTTGAAGAATTTTGTGTCAAAGGAGTTTCGCATAAATGTGCTGTCCCATAAAACCGTAAGACCTTCTACCTTTTGTTTTACGGCATCGAACCTTTTCCCAATGTACCCTTCAACTTGACAGGATACAAGTGTTCAAGGAGGTTTTAATTGTGAAATCTTAGAGTGACAGACAGGATGTAAAGTTGTCTGACTATTGTATCCCACTTCGGTGTATAGCGTGCTAGAGGGGAAGCGGAACGGTTCCCTGTAGGCAACTTTAAGTAGCGCTCGCTGAGCTCTTTTTCCTTTATTAATTTGGTTTTTGCAGTCGCGCCCCATGCTATTATACCGTAGTTAAGGACTGATTGACACAGAGAGTAGTGAGTCATCTTTAGAACGGAGTCATCGGCAATCTTACCCAGTTCCCAGTTGCTTAAAAGAGTTGGTCATAGTAAAGAAGAAATGTTTTAAACCGACTTAAAAAAAATGAGTTTATCAATTTGACCTGCAGTGTGATTCTGTAAGACCTCACTTAGAACTTCGAATCTGAATCCGCTGTGAGTTTTTTGATTGGCATTCTAAAAACCCGGTTGATAATTCGAATTTACACTAAAGCCACCCTTATGAGCGTGTCAGCGAGTTGAGCTGAATTAGCAGGGAGATTTTGACGGGTAAAGTGTGAGATGACGTAAGAAAGTGGCATTCTGGAAGGTCATTTGAACCTTACGCGAAGTGACAGTGGATAGCGATGTGAGATGCGAGTTGTTGTCTGAATTTTACAGAATCGACGTACTGTATGTATGTAGTATGTAATGTATGTAGTCAGAAATGCACAGTTTTTGTATATGTTAGTCTAGATACCAGCTCCTAAACATGTGTCAAATCGCATAAGTGTTATATGTACGAGTATGTTTGTTTGTATATTTGTTTGTGTGTCCACGCATATCTCAAAAAGTATAAGTCGGATTGGTGGAGAAGACCTCCACGGTGTCCTTCGAGCGTTTCCTCCCGCCCGATACGCTGCAGAAACCTCCCGAAATAACCCGGCAGAGTACCTGCTATACGGATATAAACTGCAGTGGCCTATCTGGATATCTCTTAACATCCCAACACAAGCTGCGCTTTTCTCATTAATTCTCCATAAAAATGTATTCCCCTTTTTTTCTTCCTGAATATTGCCTCTACAGCTTTTTTTTTTCATAAAATAAGGTTTGCTGTAGACAAGTCTTTATCATATCCTTTTTTCAGCAATTAATAAATAAAATGTGACCCACCAAAATTTACATAAAACGCCCCAATTTTATCGCCGCCGTAATTAGTTAGAAAACTACGGCGTTATTAGTAACACAAATTCGAAAAGTTTACAACATAAAAAGACAAGAACCTAGACAAACTCTTTCTTAAAATTTTAAAGTCAACAATAATTTAATCGGCCCAGTTTTCGAGAAGAAAAAAGAGGTAAACGAAACGTCGATTTCGTCAAAATTAAGAGTGTTATCTCAACCAACAAGTAGATCAAGGGCTGAAAGATTCTATAAGTACCCCACCCCAGTAGCAGTAGGCATAGTCCCTCCTTGTCAAACAGACGATACATGAGCCCAACCTTCGATGGCAATCTAGATTGTATCGGCCCAGGAACGAACGAACGAAAATTAAACGTAGTTACGTTTACAAGAAGTTCGAATTCACAGACAATTAACATGAACGAATGTATTGAATGTTATTGTGTGCGTCTGCAAATTATATAGAGTAGGGTCACAAACGTAACTACGTTTAATTTTCGTTCGTTGCCGAAGTTACGTTTCGGAGAAAGAGAGTAGACCTCCTGAACCGAGCCACTAATTTGGCACCTGTTGGCATCGACCAATGCCCGCCGCGTATCATATTTTATTCAACATACAAACTGTAACTAACCGGAAAATTGCAAAAAACGCAAATTTGAATTTCTCGGGCCACCCGGTCGCTTCCACCATAACTTATCTTATACTTACGTATGTTAAATTAAAATGCAAGTAAGATAGGTATAATTATACGTCTCAAGAATAAAATAAAATTGTTAATTAATGTGGGTATAATATTTACTCAAGTGTTGTGTCGCCTCTTATCGAGGGAAATAATTTGTTTAATGAATGACGTTCGGAAAACGTAGATGAAGAAATAATATTTGCTGTTCTGATGGTGTTTTTAATTAATTTTATTTTTCGAATGTACCTAGTTACCTACCATGCCATGTTGTTATATGGAGGCAGATAAGCTTCTTGCGGCTTAAAATAATCTCTTTCAGCGTGTTAATCGAACCTAACAAAGAAGTTGGAATAATATTCAAGTAGGTACCCTTTTATTTGCGGGCAATCCCCTTATTCCCTTTTACCAAAAAATATTCCCTAAGACACAAAAATTTAAAATAATATTATAATAATCTTGGTAAAGAAAACTATAATTAAAAGGAGGCCTCCGGAAACAGGAAAACATGAGCCACATCCACTCGCTGAACGGATGACTGATGGCGCGGCAAACTAGGAAGCCGGAGTTTTGGTACCGTAGGTAAAATATCCATACGAAAAAATTTACGTTCAATCAATCAATCAATCAATCAATATCTTTATTGTGGATCATAGGTAGGTACATAATACAGGTCTTAAATAACGAAATTGTGCTCAGCTACGTCCCGCCCTTAGGGCATACAATAGTTACATTACAATAAAAATACAGTATAGTTAAAAATTAATAAGATTTCACATAAAATATAAAAAAAGGCAAAACAAAACAGAACAAATTATGGTAGGCACCTCAGTGGGCCACCGAACACATCATGACTGAGGGGGACTATATTGAAGCAGAGATTTGTCTGATAGGAAGTCTTTTATAGAGTAGTAGCACTTGTGTACAAGCATATCATGGAGATTCTTTTTAAATTTTTTCATTTCATTAATTATTCTAATAGGCCCCGGAATAATATTAAAGATGCGTGAAGCTGCACAAAAGATACTTTCTTGCATTAGATGAGTCTTGCTAGCTACTGGGCGCAATTTGTCCTTACGCCGTATACGCGTGTAGTAATTATACATGTGAATATTATTTTTGACAAATACTGCAACCTCAAATATATAGACACATGGTAGTGTTAATACGTTCATTTTTTTAAAAAATGGCTTACAGGAGTCAGTTTGATGCAAGTTAAATATAGCCCTGATGCAACGTTTTTGAGCAATAAACGCGCGCTCCTTGTCTGTACTATTGCCCCAGAATATTACGCCGTATCTGAGGACTGAGCTAACGTAACCGTGGTAAGCTGTTAGTAAAGTAGTCTGATTCGCTATTTTTCCCAATCTGTGAAGTGCATATGAAAACTGTCCCAGCTTTTTGCATACATGGTCAATTTGAAATTTCCAGTTAAGTTTACTGTCAATATGTAGCCCTAGAAATTTTGTTACTTCAGTTTCCTCAATATCGCTATCTAGGTAATGGATTTTTAAAGTACCTGTACGTCGAGTTCGTATTTTAAAATTCATTAATTTAGTTTTTTCAAGGTTAATTATTAAGTTATTTATTTTAAGCCAGTCTATGATTAATAATATTGTTTGGTTAATGTCAGATTCTAGAGTAATTGAATTATCATTATCATTATCATTAACGAATAAAACAGTGCTATCATCAGCAAATAGTGTAATGTCATGATTTGTTACCGAAGGCATGTCATTTATATAAACAAGGAAGAACAAAGGACCCACGATAGTCCCTTGAGGGACGCCGAATTTAACAGTTCCAGCTTCAGAAGCATATATTTCTTCTGTTTTTGTAGCGGGATTTAACCTCCTTACTTCTGTAAATTGTTGTCTGTTATTGAGGTATGATTCTATAAGTTTGTACACATTACCTCTCACACCATATGCATACATCTTTCTTAAGAGGATTTTGTGGTCGACACGGTCAAAAAATCCTCTTAAGAAAGTTCGTCACGTTCTTCAAATTATCTTAACTCATCATTGTATTCCTGTCCATTCCTTATGTTAGATTATCAGCGCAACGTTTTCTCCTTCCATTTTTAACACCCGACCAAAAAAAGGGGTGTTATAAGTTTGACGTGTGTAACAGTGTGTCAGTCTGTGGCATCATAGCTCCTAAAAGGATGAACCGATTTTGATAAAATTGGTTTCGTTTGAAAGGTGTTTTAATCGAGAGTGCTATTAGCTGTTTCGAGAAAATCTGCTCAGCGGTTTGGAGGTCATCACCTCTTTTCTAGTTGATGAAGGGATACAAAACAACTTCCACGGGTCTGTTCAATTTACAATTTGAAATCTTGTCACTTGACACAATGGGAATCGCTAGGGGCGAGGAGGTAGCACACACCCCACCCCCCAAAAAGCTCGGGTTTTTTTTTAATTTATAACTTTCCTTGTTTTAGGTTAATTACCAAGAAAAGTGGAAGGAATGGGAGGAGACCTATTACCAGGAGTGCGACAGTCGAAGCTAAGAAAAAAATATATATGCATGAAATAAAGATTAAATTAAAAATTACCCCCGACATAAAAAACCTCAAAAAACCAAAAATAAATTAATCGAAGCGTCGTAGCGTCGGGAGACCACTAAGTAGCCCGCTTAGCACAAGCACAAAACAAAGCAGACCCCCGACACTACGACGCTTGGATTAATTTATTTTTGGTTTTTTAGAGGTTCGTTCTGTCGGGGGTTTTACCATATAACCGTCACCATTTCATTCACTTCCTATTGTTTTACAGTATTACTCACACAAACGATCCATCTCTCGTTTAGATTTCCTCTCCTCCCCTCTCCATCCTTTCACTCGATTTATGGGCCATTCTTGGCAACTCTCATCGACCTTCAACCAGCCACATTGCGAAGATCGTCGCTTGCTGATCTGCGGTCTCCAACTTATAAAAACGTCTATAGATACCATCGGGAATCCGTTAAATACAGCTTCTATCCATGGCCATTGACATATTTCAGCTCGCTTATTCTTTAATTTATGCTGACAACTTCGGTTCACCGTCAGATTCCCTCGTTCCGGGTCTATCAACATAAAATTATTAATTAATAAAATAAAAGTTATGAAGCATCCATTACAATTTAAGACGACACAGTATGTTTCGTTTTATTTACTTGAGATCCACAGCACATTTTGCACAGGTGCTTATAAATACTGTTGGTGATGTAGTTTTTGTTCAGTGCATAGCTATATCAGCTAGCATCAGCTGCAGATAGCTGCATCTCACTGCCTACCGTCATGCTCCGTACGCTTGCTATCCTGTGCCTCGTCGTTCCGGCCTTCGGGTTCATTGTTGGTGAGTATAATGGCTGTAAAATACCCTTAAAGAAGCCGAAAGGCACTTGTTCTTCCAATTATTGATTGATTATCATGGCGATTAAATATTTTTTTCTTGGCCATAACTGGGAAACTTGTAGTTACGGAGATATTAGAGGTCAAAGTTTTTTCTTCTCCGTTCCAATTTGTTCACAAGTTTTTGTTTTATTTTAAATAAGTACTAGTTTTTAAGGTTATAAGTATACTTTAAATACCTCCACGACCCCCTTTCTATTTTAAATAGCAATTCCAAAATGGACCAAAATAGCTTTCTGCGGCCTTATTTGATAACAATTCTTTATGATTTTTCTTTGTTTTTGTTTCAGGACCCTTGGTGCCCGGTTTTAAATGTAAGTACTTCTCATCTCAGAAAATACACAAAATAGTCATACTCAACCAAATAATCAAACCTCAATGACCAATTCCCTCGCTGTCCTCCCATACTTAAGTACTAAAGCTGTAACTTCAAATATTGTAAAACGAAATGATTTTAAAAGAGTAACGGAGTTTCTTGCCGGTTCTTCTCCATAGGAAACGACCAACCCGAACCGTGCACCTTTTGTTGACGTTTTATAGGCCTATGTAAAATAAAGTATTTCATTTTTTTTTTTATTAAAAAAAAATTTAAAAGTAAAAATCCTCATAGAATGCGGAAGCCGCAATCAAACGTTTCAATTTGTCCCACTTCATTGTAAATTTTTGACTTTGATTCGGCATCTCTCACTCAAAGTTAAAAGTCTGAACCCAAAATGAATCTAAAAAAAACGAGGGAGAGTTAATTTTAGTTTTGTTCCACTAATATGAACCGCTAAGTAGACCACGAAGTAAATTTTCAACTCCGATAATTGGAAATCCGAAAATGTTTTTCCTAACATTTTTCATCCTAACAATCGCAATTCCTAACTACTCTGTCTCTAATGTTCTAATTCCGAAGCATTCAACTTCATAATGTCAGTAGAATAATCATCTATTATACTTTTATTTTTTTTCCTATATTTTCTCAACATAACCATCTTTTACACTATTATTCAAAGTCATATCTTTTTTGTTTAGATTTATTTTTTATTAATTAAAGCGTCTTCTTTAGTTTTATTTAAAGCGGTGTGTACCCGCAAAGATATCCATAGCTTAGGTCAGGTTAGAACTTTGACCAACCACGCGCGAGCCGAGCGAGCGAAGCGAGCGGTGCCGCGGCAGCGGCCGGCGAGCGCTACCTCGAAATTGTTCGCGAAAATTTCATCTTCTACTCACATATATTATTTATTACACTTGGTAAATGTTTCTTTCTGAGTATAAGTGAAAATGTTATGGTAATTATGTTTAGGGATAATAGCGTTATGATAAAAAACAGTAGGAGTTGAAATATATTTACAATAATGATATTATTCATTACAATTTTCGTTTTACATGAGTGTTATGAACATCGCCGGTAGCACTACAAATAGTATGAATGAAAACTTTAGGATGAAAAATTTTAGGAAGAGTGATCATTCGGATTACAAATCATTAGGAAGAACAATTTCGGGTAAAGAACTTTAGGTGAGCCAATATGGACCCAGAAAAATGGCCATATTAAACTTTTACATAGGATATTTTCTGATATTTAGTTTTAATATCCGCGAAAAACTATCAGTTAAGTACAAAAGAAATCTTATATGCTTTACATATACAACAATGAACAAATAAACAACCAAATTGACGTTTATTGGATGCACACTTTTTTCACACTTTTTTGCCACACTTTTGTGTCAATCAACAAAATAAAGTTATCTTTATCTTTATCTTTATCTTTATCAAAAAAGAAAAAAAAAAAAACCTAAAAATAAAGCCGCGTGGACAATTTTTTTTCTCCTTTAATTTCCATGCCTCTAGGAACTCAATAAAAAAGTCGCATGAAAATCCAACCACCTATAAACTTCGCTCTACCTTTCTATCTGTAAGCCAAGGACATATGTAGCTGTTTTTTTTATAGTTTACTCCGTTCGGTCTCCTGACTCTTCAAGTAACTTCCTTTGTTCATGTTATACAACAACTCACAGTGATTTCAAATATTTGAGTCCAAATATAACGAAATGTTTTGTAAATTAATTAAATGGTACACATAGCAAATGGGTCCCTTTGTCAAATGTCTCATACTTCATTCAATGCCACAAAGGCCATTTGCTGCCACACAGGCTAGTCATTGCCACACAGTCTACTCGTTGCCACACAGGCTAGTCATTGCCACACAGGCTAGTCATTGCCACACAGGCTAGTCATTGCCACACAGGCTAGTACTTGCCACACAGGCTAGTCATTGCCACACAGGCTAGTCATTGCCACACAGGCTAGTAGTTGCCACACAGGCTAGTTAATGACACATAGTTTAAAAAAATACAATTGACACGAAATTAATTACTTACTATGGCCGTCATCGGCACATTCTGTCTCAATTTGGTTGGTTGGGATTTCCAGTCCGCCACTCTAATAGAATAGAATAGAATCATTTATTTCAATCGCAAAGGATCATAAAATTGATGGAAACTAATGGAACATAACATTCGGGCATAGCACGCACACGATCGTGCGCGTACTTATACGTCCTATTAGAGTTAAGGGCCCGCAGTAGATACCTGTCACCATCCAACAGCTCAACTACTTTATAAGGGCCTTTAAATTTCTAAAATAAAATTTTCGTACGTATTTCTTTATATTTGGGAACCAATAGTGGCAATAGGCCTTTTCTAATGTTTTCTCCCACCCTAGGTGCATGATATTTTCGTGCACATGATTAATTATAGCCCACTGAGTAGGAAGTAAAGTAGGAAGCTAAACCAATGAATTGGCGAAGTTGAGTGACGTTTTGAGGTGGTGGGAGTTCATTAAGGGCTCGAATTTTGCGGAGTTTTGGTCTTATTTCACCGGCCGACACCTCATAACCCAAAAATTCTACCCTGGTTTTAAGAAAACTACATTTCTTTATATTTAACAAAAATCCTGAATCAGTTAACGCTTTAAGGAATAGCTGTAATCGTTGAATGCCCTCGCCTACTGTTCGTGATGGAATGATGACGTCATCAATGTAAACTACAGCAAATGACTCAGTTAATGCCCCAAGAGCTTTATTAATGGCACGTTGATACACTGAAAGTGCATTGCGAAGACCAAAAGGCATTGACAAATACTCAAACTGGCAATCCGGCGTAACAAACGCGGTACGTTCTATGGAATTTTCTTCGACAGGAATCTGATGGTAGCCGCTAGCCATATCTAAAGAAGTAAAATAGTTTGCACCCACTAAACGCTGTATTTGATCCAAAATAAGTGGCAGAGGATATCTATCAGGCACCGTATTGCTATTCAGTTCCCTATAATCTACGCAGAGCCTATCGCTCCCGTCTTTCTTCTTAACTAGGATAATTGGACTCGCGAAGGGGGAAGAACTTTCACGTATGATAGCAGCGGACAAGAGTTCTTTGACTTGACGGCGTACTTCCTGTCTTTCGTCTGGACTTAACCTATAGGGTCTACGTTGAACCGTGAGATTAGGGTCAGTTAGTTTAATGACCAGCTGACCCGTGCTAACCCTACCAGTGGGTGTACCCTCAACAAAATAACTAGAATGATTTTTCAGTAAGGTTATTAATTGCTCTTTCTCATGATCAGATACGTCGCACTCTATACTCTCGAAGTTGTTTGCCTTTTTGCCTATGTCACAAATAGAAACTATCCTATTCTTTTTAAGAATAAGATTCTCTTCAAAAATCTCTATTGAAAACCCTAATGTAAGCAGATCCCTTCCAATCATTATATCGTTGGAAATACACAAATCGGGCACCACGTGAAACAGTAACTGCACTGAATAACCCTGAATTAAAACTGTAGCAAGAATTTAGATATTGCAATTAAGGCGCGCGTTACCTATACCCAATAATGTTACTGCATTATATTGTCGTTTACCTGGAAATTTATCTGACAGAACTTGTTTTATTAAAGAGCATTCGGCACCCGAGTCAAAACAAAAACTTCTCACCGGTTTCATCTATGAGCTCATCCATAGCTGGTTGGATGGAACAGACATCCACTCGTCGTTCGGTTCGTGCATCGCTGGCCTTAACGTCCACACTGAGACAGCGCGGTGCGATGTGGCCTCGTTCGCCACACTTGAAGCAGGTAGGAGTGATCGTCTTCTTCTGCGTGCCAGCTTCCTTCGACTGTTGCGAGGTAGTACCTGCTATCTCAAGACGTGTAGTAGTATTGCTGTCACGACTCCTATTGCCTCTACAATCACTAGATACGTGACCCATCTTGCCACAATTATAGCATCGCCGCGTATTCTCCATACGTAGCTTCTTCGCTTCCACAGGCGTAGTAGTCTTCTCACTAGGCGGAGGCCCTCTTTTTCTAAAGCTAAAAGCCATGAGCTCTTGTTGTAATTTATTACGAGTGTCAATCTCAGTAGTAAATGTTATTCTTTGCAATCGCGGCTCAACTTTTGAAGCATGTGCTAGAGTAAGCGCGATCGCAATCTGTTCTTTCGACAAAGACTTCCACTGCGCTAATAAAGTGCTCATAAATCGCCCGGCATACGCAGACAAATACTCGCCTTCCTTTGGATTACTATTGAGTAATCGCCATAAACTCGCAGCTGGAGTCTCAACAGTGTCATATCTAGCCAAGAACAGGTATTTTAATTGGGGCCACGTAATTCCCGAAAAACTTGATTGGGCAAGCCATGATGACGCCGATTCCTTGAGTGCCTTGCTCATTGTGATTATCAAATCACTGCCGGAAATAGGTTTTTCTTCTAAACATATGTCCACCGTCTCACACCAAGCGCGAGCGTCGTGCTCTGGAGTATCAGGATTAAACTCAGGTAACGTAATTATCATGCTGGATGCACGTGGTTCTCGTATAGCACGAATTAACTCCATCATATTTTGTTGCTGCATTTCAAAAAGACATTTCAAACGTTCACACTCATTATCTTGTGAAATATTAACGCACCGACCTGTATTCTGGTCCTGATTCATCACAGGTAATCCCACTTCTGATGCAGGAGCGTCAGAAGGGGCCTCATAGCGGTTTTGGCTGTCGCTATCCATCGTGGGCGTTGTAACGGCAGGAATTTTAAAATAAAAGCACACGTCTATTGTACAAAGTCTTATTACTTAATTGTTCCACAATGTTACACAAAATCACACACATTTAGCAAGATAAAACTGGATTATGAGCCAATAGGTTTAGCACATTGTGGACCTCATGCAGCAGCTGTCAACTCAATGACGGCACCCATTACTTGAGGCGACACCCACTACTCTATTCGGGGTTACCCGCTCATATTTTTAATACTACTCGTATCGATTACATAATCAACTAAAACATTACATTATCATTAAAACTAATCTTTAAACAGCGCGCCGTCATATAAATGTTTAAAGTTTATTTAACACTTGTGCCATTCGGTGACTTACTTTCATTACAATAATAGAGCGAGGATAATGCAAGGATAATTGAAGTTGAGTGTATTATCAATAAAACCTAATATGTTAAAAGCTTTTATTTAACTTGCTAACTAACTAACAATGGTTAGTATGTATAGGTCAAATCTTGTAACTGAATTTTAGACCAGTTTCCCACAGCCGATTGAGCTGAATTTTTTCATACAATTTTTGTTTCTAGTCACAATAGATTTTTATGACAGACATGACTTGATGCTGCAGCCGGGATCGTCTCTTCATGACAGAACTCCTTAACAATTAATACCACGTACACGACAATTTTGTATACTTACTCATCTAATTTTAATAGATAAACTAGCTTTTAATTTACGTAAAAGCTCTTTTTTTTAACTGGCTAACTTGGCCAGCAATTTTATAAAACAGAGAGGTTTGGAAGGAGAAAGGGGATACGTTTGCCCAGCAGTGGGACACAGAACAGGCAAGGAAAAAATAATGTGTTATGACAGTTTGTTAGAGGACATGCGATATATCTGGACTTTAAAAGAGACTGTGACTTATGAGTTTTTTTCGGATGCTTCTTTTCAGAGTAGTATGATAAGAAACACTTACCCTATCTTGTTAAAAACATTATTAGGTAATAAGTTACTTGTGACCTGTAAAAGTGTTTTCCAATCGAACAATTAATTTTAAAAAAATACTACATTGCCTTTCTCTCGTTTTGCAGGTATGTTAGGTGAGCATGGTGTTACTGGGGCGGGACCGAATAGCCTTGTCGACCTGCCGTTGTCCAATAAGTCCGCCTCGGTAAGGGGCTACCAAAAGATGAACAGACCTCGTCTACCGTGGGGCTACTGCGATTTACAACTATGGTGTCGCGAAAAAGAATTTTACAGAGTCTGCCCATTCTTCGACGAAACTGGCGATGTAGCTGGCGTGCAAATCAATGTAAGTACACATCTTCATTATCACTGGCAATCCTTATTCACCCGCTGCTGAGTATATGCTTTCTCCTTTATTTACCATGTTTCCCTCACAAACAGATTGTTCACTACACAAAACGCCATCTATCGAATCGTTGCAACAACTCGCGCACCGATCAATTATTGTCCATAGAATACTGTCTACGTTAATTAAAATCGCATTAACTACGTGTCCCGCGCGACACTCGACCCGCGCCCGTCCCGTGTAGGACACGCGCTCTGTGTGTGCTGCGCTTGAGAAGCCTCTTACTATGCGGTATCTTACTCGCAATCTCTGAATTTATCTATCTGGCTGTAGATCTGCCCATACTTTTTCTACCGCCTCTAAAAGAAAAGGCAACAATGAGAACTCCACCTGCCATCACCAATTAGTGGCGTGCCTAGTAGATAACAATACGACAAGCCCCTGGCAAGCACACTGTTCAGAAACCCCAACATCATGAATACGTAAGTACGTTAAAAGAGCAAGCCAAGCTTTTGTTATTATGTGTCTAAAGCGGACAGTCCGGTACTATACGGGTACGTATTTGAATATGGAAGACTAAAATACCTACGCTTAAAATACCAACGTTCAAAACATCGAAAATTTAAGTATCGATTGTATCAAAATGTCGAAAATTGTTATACCTACGCTTAAAACGTCGAAGATTGAAATGCCGAGTTATTAAAATTTCGAATGATTCAAAATATCGAATAACATTATGCCTAAGTTCAAAATATCAACATATAATACATCTAAGTTCATAATATCTACGTTAAAAATACCTACTAGTTATCTTTTCGATTATTCAATAAAGGAAGAAGAAGGATTTTTTGTTTAATATTTTGTATAAATTGTCACTGATTATATTGTACATTTGCGTACAAATGTGTTTTATTTTGGGTTTTTATTATGTAAAAATAATAAAAGTACATTACATGAGGTTTTCCTTGTTTTTTTTTGGAACCATCTAGTAACTGATTACCATCTAGCAAACAAGCATGCAGCAATCATGCAGAATGCAAGCAAGCATGGTTTCTGTCACGGCTCCGGCGCTGCAGGGCTCCGGCAGTCCCACGCGAGCTTAACGTCGCAGATAGTCTAAACGCTCACCGCCGCAGCTGAGGCTGGCCGGCGAAGCCGGCCAACAAGCCCAAGCTGTGGGTGCGGGTGTTAAATCCACCTGCTCCTCAGCTCGCGGGTTGCCTCGCTCCTACGCGCCTACGCGATTCTAAATTACACTCTAGGGGTAGGGCAGACTAGACTACGTGTAGTCGGTTTTGCAGCGATACGTTTCTGTCACTAACTTTAGTAGCACAACATATTATTGACTTTCAAGAAAATATTTTAATTTAAAGACCTGCTATATATGCTTGTACACTGGACACTGATTTTCATGTATAAAATAGGTCGAAATTGTTCCAAAACCGAATTGAGGCACCCCGAATTTATGTGGTCTTTTGGCTGTTACCCCTAGAGTGTATATAAAATCCGGAGGCGCGAAGGGAGGGCAACCCCCACCCGCTGTAACAAAGCACAGGCACCCGTGGAAGCCGTAGCGGCTGAGGCTGGCCGCCGGAGGCGACCAGCAAGCCGAAGCTGCGGAGGTGAACATGGGTGCCTATCCTTTGTTACGCAAGGGCGAAGGGGTTGCACTTCCCGTAGCGCTGGAGACGTTGCAGAAGCAACATTTTTCCACTAATACTACTTATATCAAAAGTTCGATATTTTAACTTGTACGTATTTTTATTTTATACATTTTTTAAATGAATGTATTAAATGTTGAAAATTAACCCATTTTTACACGTAGGTATATTAATTTTCGATGTACAAATAATATATGTATCCATCGATATTTAGGACGTTCGATAATCTGTATTTCGATATTTGGATCTTTCGATGTAACTTTTGTACATATTATTTAGATTTTAGATATATTGGACGTAGGTTATTTAACCATTCGATAATATGAACTTTCGTTATTTTAATTTTCGGTTTTATGGTCGCTCGATATTTCCGTTTTCGATGTTTTGAACATCGATATTTTAACAGTAGGTATTTTAATCTTCGATATTCAAATACGTACCCGTACTATACGGATAGCAAAACACCGGTTAATGCGTGCTTCTTAGATTTGTCCAAGGCTTTTGACCTCGTGTCGTATGATCTGCTGTGGGGTAAGCTAGGAAAAGAGCAAAAAGTAGAACCCGAGGTTACCTCTCTACTAAAATTTTGGTATGAAAACCAAATAAACAATGTTAGGTGGGCAGGGACTTGGTCCGAAGAATATAAATTGGAATGTGGGGTGAGGCAAGGGGAAATCACCTCCCCTCGCCTATTCAACTTGTACTGATTGTTGAGCTCAGCAATACTGGCATTGGCAACAACATCAGCTATGCGGACGATGTGGTCTTGCCGAGCCCATCAATCAGTGCCTTAAGACGTTTATTGAAGGTTTGTGAACATTACGCGGTGACTCAGGGCCTTAGGTATAACGTCGCTAAGAGTGAGTTAGTTGTTTTTAATGTTGGCGCCAGAAGAGACTTAAATATGCCGTGCGTCTCGTTAGCAGGTATCCCCTTGAAGCGAGTCTCAAAATTTAAATACTTGGGCCATTGAGTCACTGAGGATTGAGGAGAGAGGGAGCGCAGGGCGCTGTCTGTTCGAAGTAATATGCTAGCCCGGAGGTTTGCATGGTGTACGTATGAAGTTAAAATGACGCTTTTTCGAGCCTATTGTCAGACTTTCTACACCTGCAGCCTCTGGGTCAAGTATACGTAGAAGGCATACAGCGCTCTGCGTGTACAATATAATAATGCATTCAGAATGCTTGTGGGGCTGCCGCGGTTTTGTAGCGCTTCGGGTATGTTCACCGATGCAAGGGTAGATGATTTCTTTGCCATTATCCGAAAGCGAGCGCTTCTCTCCGGCATAGAACAGATGTCAGCTCCCACAGCATGTTGAGGGCATTGAGTGACCGGTGGGACTGCCCGATGCTTGGCCGATGGGTTAGGCTGCACACCCAGGTCGGACAAGTAGATGTAAGGGCATCTAGTTTATTTAATTTCTATTGTATTATACTATTGTCCTTAATTGTGTTGTACTCGTTGATTGTATGTGTTACTAATAATAGTTAAATAAGTCATGTCATTACTAACAATAACTTTAAAGTCTGCAAATAAAAGATTATCATTATTATTATTATTTTGGGCTTGTATGAATGTACCGCCACTATAGATATCCAATGTACAACAGTTTCTGTGAAAATGAAATGGAAGGCATTCCATGTATAGATACTATCACACAGGGAGCATGTCTTGAGTGATTTCTTATTATTGTACATTCAGCAGCCTGAATTTACTGAGCCTTCTTATAAAGAACAAAAAAAGGGAAAGTCAGGTAATGCAGAGCACTGACTGTACATTCCCACTAAGTATATTAAAATAATCCGTACCGAGTTTATCTCCCTGTTGCAGATCCCTTGCAGTGACTTTAACCCAAGATACGATATGAAAGAACAAGGTTACACGATATGGACTACAAGCTTGAACGATGAAATAGTTAGATTTTACTCCTATTTCATCTTCTTTGTGTCACCTGGTAAGTTTTCTTCAGCTAAGTAAACACAGCTTGATTGTTAGTGATGAACACCTCATTAAACTTTTTTTTGAAGATCCTGAAACACGTATCGAGTCTAAAGAGGTCACCGTTGTCCTGCGAGATTCTAAGGTGCATTACAGTGACTTCAAGGGTCATCTGGCCAGCGTGACCACCGACACGAGCCAGCTCAACAGCAGTTATACCAAACAGAACTGCATAGGATCGTTGGGTGAGTAAAAATATTTAGAGGTCAGTACTGCACTTCCCCACCATTATAGTCGAGCTATTGGCTTACACCTAGCGCATGGTCGAGTGATCGCAAGCGCTACTGCAGAGCATAAGGCCCTGGGTTGCGTTCTCAGGTCGGGCAGTGTTATTGGGTTTTCCTATCAAGAATTTCTCAGCAGCAGCCCGGTTTCTAAGTTTATGGCTGGTTGATGGCACTAAGCTCTCTCCTTATTACATAGGGCTTAAACATAACTCGCGGAATGTGGATGTCTATGTACCCTTTTGCGTATGCTGGAGTGGTTTGCAGGATAACCGTTAGATCTAGTTTCGAAACTTTTAACTTCTAAAAGTGTGGTCTAGCTCAGGGGTTCCCTAACGTTTTCAATTCGCGGCGTACTTCCAAGTTTAGTATTTTTCTCGACGTGCTAGCCCAAATAGGTTACAATGATAGTAGGTAGATATAGGCAAAAAATATTTAAGCATTTACGATACGAAACTAATTTTTTGCAATTGACACAAAAACAGGAAACAAAATACAATGGCAACTTAATTCATATCACGTGTGAGCTTGGTGATGTCCATTAAATTTTTGCAAAGCGTGGGTAAAGGCTTGACACCACTTCACTCATTTCTTGCTCCATAGTAACAACAAATACAGCTACCGCTGAAAATCCGTGTTCACACAAATAAGATGTTGCAAAGGGAATGAGAATTCTTAGAGCATTTGAAATTGGATATTAATTTTTATTATTTCGGACTCATATCCTAAACTGTACCAATTTGGAACACGTGAGACTGGTGTCGCAGAAGGGTTTAATGAGACGTTACTCTCTTCTTCTGCATGGAAAGGATCTTGGATCTACGCATTTTATCGACTTCTTTTTCGGCATAGTATTTCGAAAACTCTATAATGAGCTTTGAAATGAGCTCCGTAAAAAGGGACATTACTTCTGAGACATAGGTCTCATTAGATTTAGAGCCGCGAATACAAGTTTACTTTTCGGAGAAAGGTAAAGAGGAAAGCCTCACGGCACCCCTCTGTATTCTTGACGGTGCACCACGGCGCCGGTGCGCACACTTTGGGAACCCCTGGTGTAACTCAAGGGTCGAACTTAAATCTATGCAGACAATTTGCATAAGCGATTTTAGTGGCTGCAACTGCCGTTTAACTTTTAACCTGATTGTCCGCACCTTGATGTACCTAGTCTTCAGAAACCTTAACAACTTCTTCCTTACAGGTTTCGGGTACTACAAAAATATGAATAAGGACCTGGAATGCAGTGCCTCTACACTGTCGCCGTTATCTTTGAGTGTCTACCAGGATAAACTTACCACGATCAAGGTCACTGTTTTTGGCCATTTTAAGAATAACAGCAAGTACAACGTCATGTTTGAAGATATAACTCCCGTTCTTGCCCACGTAAGAAACTACACATCTAAAATTTATATTGTAATTATTGGTCTTGTGATAAATTGGTGGTGGTGAGGTGTCAAAACTGACAATTTTGACAAAGCAATTGTTCAAATTCAATGTGGGAAAAAGAGCACAACAGACAACGTACAGTCTCCTCTTTCCAAAGTCCTACAACAACTCGCATGTCCTACAAAAAACTGTCACAACACATAAATATTAGGTTTTTAGACAATACCTCAGGCAAGTTGGCGCAGTGGCTGAGCGATCGACTGCTGCGCTGCGTGTCGCGGGTTCGATCCCCGCACGGAACAAATATTTGTATCGCCTACAGATAGTTGTTCCGGGTCTGGCTGTTTGTGTATGTGAGTTTAAATGTTTGTAAACGCTCCCACGATACAGGAGAAATTCCTAGTGTGGGGCAACGTTTTATTTAAAAAAAAAAAAAAACACCAATTATAAAAAAAAAATGATGCAACAAGGCACTTGTTGTCATTGTGATATTTATTTTGTTGTAAATTATACCTGTGAACCTTAAGTAATATGGGGGTCAAAGTTCCAACTTGCCCGCTGGTTTTTTTTTTTTATAAATACTTACAAGTTTTTAATGTTATAACTTTACTTAAAATGTTATACCTCCACGACCCCCGCACTATTCAAGCCATCCATCAGCACTATTTTTTTAGTACGTTTCATTGAGTCGTTTTTCACCCCAAATAAAAGTAATTTCCTAGTAATCATTTTTGCATAGAGTTGCATGCTTGGTTGACAGAAAAACAGGCAAGTGCGAGTCCGACTCGCACACAAAGGGTTCCGTAATGTTTATATTCAAAAACTCTATTTAATTATTGCGTTTATTTTAAGTTGGCAGGCAAAAAAAGAATTGCCCAATCTGGGTGATCTAAGATATTTTGTGATTGAATAACTTCTCGTTATTTGACTTACCATCTTAGGCATAGTAATAAAAAATGTTTACTTTATTATGATCTATTCAAATACGTTTAGTTTTGTTGGCCGGCAAAAATAAAATGCCCAATCTGGGTGATGTTCTTTGTTATTCATATAAAGTTACTGCAGAAGTTTCACGAAAGTGTCCCACATCTTAGAAACTAAAGATCATGTCTTCTGAGCAACATAATCGGTTTCTGTTGTCTCTTTTTCTCTCCCCATAATTATGACATTCCGTCTTACTTCCACATGCCATCTAATATTTAAAAGAAATTGTTGGAACTTTAGAAATATTACGATATTAATATTTGCGTAAGTGAGCCGTTTCCTTAAATTTTTGTTACAGCACATGGTGCCCACTGGACCCGACTGTTTGTTCGAAGAGATATCCAATCATGGCGCAATCTCCATGACGATTATCTTTACCAGCACACCATGGCGTATGACCTGCGCTGAGGCAAATTCAAGAAACCACAACATAACTAGCGACCAAAACCAGAATATCACCGAAACATAACACTACATCCTTATTTCAGGCTAGAATGGCCCATAGACTCTATAAACTAATATTTTATAAAAAGTAAAAACAAACTTTGGGTTAATTTATAAGTCTATGTTAGCACTTCACTTGAAGTGGTCTGAAAAAATGTATAATGTAACATATTTTAATAAATATTTTTTTGCATTTTATTTTGGCATCACGTAGTACGATTGTTTTCTCTAAAGTCCTTTTGAGAACCTTGAGCAAGGTCAAATAAAGCTTTAATTTTCAAAGGCTCTTTAGGAGCATACGGAAACTGCCATCTGTCTTTGGGACTGAATTGGTGAAACCAATACTAGATAATGATAATACATAACGGTTACCCCCTTCAATTCAACAGCATCGGTGATCCCGTGGTCGCAAGTGGAACTGCGCTTCTGGTTACGGGTGCGATACCCAGGTTGGACCATGTGTAATCGGGTTTTAGTTTTTTTCCGTAACAGCCTGGAAATCGGAAAAAAGACGGTATGAACCGCCGAGCCACGGAAAAGACGTGGCACGTTCAGCCGTAATATACAAGGTGTTGCTTTGCATCCTCGTAAAAATTCACAAATGGTGGTCACAAAAGACATCAATATATAATCAATGAAAATTACGGTACCTATTTAATTATTAATAAACACAGATTTTTTTGGTTGTCTAAAACAGCACCTTGTATAATATCTTTATTTACATAAAAACAGATTGTTGTAATGTAACTGATTTCACAAAGTAGGTAGTATTAAATCTCTGGCAATCAATTGGGTGACGTGCTGTTCTCCTTGCTAGGCTATGGAATAGCCTGAGTAAAGTTCAAGTTACAGTTATTAAGTAGGTTCAGCCATTGCTCCATCCCATCGGACTATCTTTCTTTATTATCTGGTTTATGCCTAACCTGAAGTCAGAGTTTTATGCCGCTCATTGGCCTCTGACTTGGCTTTAGTAACGTCGAAAAATATCTCTGAGGCATGCTGGTTTCCGAAATTTTCCTTCACCGAAGCGTGTGATAATTATACAATACGCACATGAATCCGAAAAATCAGAGGTGCGTGTCTTGGGTTCGAACTCGAGACCGGACCTGGCAGTCCGAGGGTCAGGGTGACACCATTAGGCTATCGCTGCTTCCACCAGGGGGCCTACTCTCTAACTCCGTCAACGAAAGTACGGGTCCGTCCGTAGCTAGCTTTATACTTCGAAATGAACCCTACACCCTAATATTTTCTGATTCATGAGTTTTGAAAACACATTTTGGACAACTGTCCATTCGTATCATCATTCATTTTTAGTTCGGGCCCCTAACGAATCTTATGTCCGTAAGTGATAAGGAGTAGGAAACGACCGTAACTTCGGCCGAAACTACGGACTTCGTGCTTAGAGAGTAGACCCACAGGTTAGGTTATCGGACCATGGCAATGAGGGATGAGAAGGTGTACCCGTGTCTGTTAATCTCCGCTGAGATTGACCGCCCCGTCAGCAGTCAGGAAGTCTATTATTATTCCATCAGAAATAGAAACAGTATACATATACTTTATAAAGGAACTGCTAATTTGCCTAACAAGCCGACGCGACCAGTCAACTGATAGTAGCCACCAACGCCTGTGGAGGTCTGCAAAAATATCAAGAGGGTGGCGACAGCTCCAGCTATGGCCACACGTCATAGGGTCCTTGCAGCACTAGTCCTAGTTCTAGACCAGTACAGACCCACTAGCAGATTGCAAATAGCACTCTATTAGTGGAACGAAGTATAGTTATAGTGGTCGGATTTACATGGAACTTTTTGAGATCTGGAGGTGTAGAAAAGTAAAAGACAAACGGAAATTTCCTAATAATTGCGAATGAATTTTATTCGGTCACTTCACTCATAAATATGATTTTCTTTGAACATTTTATGCTTGCCGTGGACGTGGCCACGTACCGCGTAAGCTTGCCTGATCTATGTATGCATGTATGTCTGCCTGTTGCCCGTTCCACAGAGCACAGTTTATGTGTTACTATAGCCGCATTCATTGCAAACAATAACAACTGTTTGCTAAAATAGTTTCGAAGGTGCAAAACCTCCTGAATATGTGAGTTCGACTCGTCGATTCTTTTCTAACTACGAAGCTTTATCTAAGTGAAAATCTCATGTTTACGAAAAAGGTAACTTTTAAACAGTTTATGTGTTACTATAGCCGCTTTCATTGCAAACAATAACAACTGTTTGCTAAAATAGTTTCGAAGGTGCAAAACCTCTTTAATTTGTGAGTTCGACTCGTCGATTCTTTTCTAACTACGAAGCTTTATCTAAGTGAAAATCTCATGTTTACGAAAAAGGTAACTTTTAAACCGTCCTCCGGTTGGTGTTCGCCTGTCTATTCATGCAGAGAGGTCGAGATATGAAAAAGCCCCAAAGGAAGAGGTCTGGCGCCTTAGATTTGGCGATCTGAAAAGTCGGAAATTAGGATGATGTTTTATATGAAAATTTTAATAAATTTTATTTCTTAATTAGTAATTTGCACCCTTGCGAAGCCGGGTGGGTCAATAGTTATTAATAAATCACATAAAGGGCACTTATAATACGTAGACAAGAGGTGAACAGTTCAGATTGGTCTTTTCCTGTGGAAAAGAACCGGCAAGAAAATCCATGGTTACTACTCTTTTAAAATTATGTTTTTACATTGTCATTATGCTACAGCATTATTATGTATGTTGAGACTACGTAGGCTTGACAATAACTTTATGCTAACTGCACAAAAAAAAAGGACAACAAACTAAAAAGAGAAAATATAAAAAGAATCTCAGCAAAGAATACGTAGTTATAAAAAGACTAAATTAAACTTGTATCATAAATGTTGCCATGAGGACTGTAACTATCCTGCCAGAGCTGCGGAACTGTTCGAAAGAGATACCGTGGCCCTGGAAAACAAAGGGCTGAGAAGGAACATGGATGGGTTTTAGTCAGTACAAGTCCGACACTCCCTTCCGCTCCGCCCAGATCGGGAGGAGTCATTTGATGATTACCCATACGAACAAAAAAAAATTATGTAACTATTCTGAACAAAACGTGTATAAATGATTTTAAACCTTTTGCTAAAAAGAAACCCTAACTAATGGTTGTTCCATTTATGAGCTACCAGAGAAACCGCACACGTAGGAGCTAAAGCCAAACTTAGGTATCTTTAACGTAGTCCTTGTTGTAGTTCTTAAAGTTTCAATCGGTCAGTTCTAAAACTGACTTTGGCAACATGTTATAGAACGTATATACACTGTTTGTAAGAAAAGACTTTTTAGTTTTTGTTAATCTGAATTTAGGTATTACAATTTCGTGTTTGCTGCGCCGCCGCTGCAATGTCCAGGTAACTATAGCTACCCGTTCGCAGTCCGTTCGAGTTGTTCCGAAAAAACGCTCTGAAAATGCCGTCTCTCGAGAATATCAGGACAATTTTATTATCTGTGGTGCTCTATTAAGTTACGCGTCAAAATCTCAAAGACCGAGTGTCCAAGTCCGCATATTTGTTGAGAAATAAAATGTCAAACTTCAATTTCTCAGTGTCAAATTTTATTGCTCCGACTTATAATAGTAATAATAATATTCATTTATTCAGATGACCAAGATCCATTGAGTTAGTAACAATATTCTTATTTAACTAAAAAACAGACAGTTTACAGGTGACTAGCGACCTCACCAACGGACTGTCATACCTCCCGACTATGGCGCTCAGCTCAGATGTTGGGGCTGCCACGAAGTCTATTTAGCAGCGAGGCCGCTTTCTTACGCCGCACAGCATCGAAACAGTCGGTACGAGCCTCAGCGAACATAGATGACGCGCTACAGAACCGAGGCAGACGCAACAGCACCCTAAACGCGTTGTTATACTGAATCCGCAGAGCATTGTAGGCCTTTTGGGTGTGGTTGAACCACAGGCTCCCCGAGTACAGCGACATGCAATATGCTTTAACAACGTTACTTTGACTGCAGCTGTACAACGGAAAAACCGGCGTGCCAACATATTAGCCCGAACCGACAATGCTCTGCGTTCCCTCTCCATATCTGCGTCGTCCCTCAAATCGTCCGTCACCAAGTGGCCCAAGTATTTAAAGGAGTACACCCTATGTAGCTCCACACCGTTCAGTAAAACAGGAGGGACGGTGGAGGGACACCTGGTACCGGACTTGAAGACCATGTATTTTGACTTGCTTTCGTTGTATACAAGGCCATGAGAAGCAGCATATGACTCGCAAATATCGAGAAGCTTACGGAGCGCACCGACCGAGGGGGCCAGCAGCGCCATGTCGTCTGCATAGCTTAGATTATTGAAACAAACACCATCAATAAAACAACCGACACGTGTGCTGCTGAGCGGCTCGATCAGTGCGTTCACATACAGACTAAATAGCAACGGTGAGGTCAGACCACCCTGCCTCACGCCACACTCTGGCCTACTCGGCTCCGAGAGCTCTCCTGCCCAGCGCACCCGACTCTCCTGCTTCATGTACCAGTACTGTAGAAGTGAGACGAGCTCCGGCGGCACGGCGGTATCAGACAATTTCAGCCAGAGAACGTCGAACGAGACAAGATCAAAAGCCCTGGACAAGTCTAGAAAACAAGCGTAAATAGGTGTTTTCCTGTCTGTGTAATACTTGACAGCATGCTTCAAACTAAGAATTGCGATTTCTGTTGACAACCCCGGCCAAAACCCAAACTGGGCATCGTGCAGTTTGAAATGGGTACTTAAGTGAGAGTTAAGCACGCTGTCAAGTACTTTAGCCACGATGGTCGCCAAACAAATCGGCCTATAGTTTGACTTGTCCGCGACGTCTCCGGTCCGGTTCTTGACCACTGGTACCACCAGAGCCCGCACCATATCCGGAGGAAGGTATGAATGACCTAGGCACAGATTAAACAGTAGAGCGAGCACACGTGGCAAATGGATCCCACCATACTGCAAGTGTTCGATGCTGAGCTCATCGTGTCCAGGGGGTTTGCCCCTTCTCATGCTTCTAATTTTTGTCCTGATGTCCTTTGCCAGAATGACCGTTGTTATTTCTGTAGCACTGTCCCCAGCATCGAACTCCCGGCATGGTGGCCCCAACCGTGACTTTACATCAAAATGCATTCTGAATAAATCAGCAACATCTTTCGAGTCAGAAACACCATTGACACTCACAGGCACACCGGACCTAGAATTAAACTGTTTAGTGCTCTTCCAAAAACCCCTAAAATCTGAATTCGAATGGCGTTTTGCTAACAAATCCATTCCAATCTGATCCTGGTTGTTTTGGCACCATTTAAGTTTACTCTTGAAGATCTTACGAGATTCTATCATTTCGTTAAATATGGCGCCGCAAGAAGGTCTACCATACCACAGCCACGTATTGAATTTAGTCTTATCGTTCTTGTGAGCGTCACTTACAAATTTGTTCCACCCGGCCAAATGTTTCTTACGCTTCATGGACTTATACACATACGTATAACTCGCATTCTTACAAAAAATGTCAACAATGTCCCTATACAAGTTATTTATAATGTTAACATGATTAGGATCCCTACAATATCTACCACAACAATGTTGTAGCTCGACTGGCAAGTCAATATGTTTTAGCTGTAAATTACATATATTATATTTTCATAGGAACGACATTGTTCTACGCTTCTTACGCCCCACTGAATTTTACTACGCAATGGGTATTTCACATTTGTTTTTTGTCTTACAACATTAAAGTCACAGGTCAAAACTAATGGTAGATGGTCAGACCAAAAGACATCGTACTTTACATACACGTTGGTGACACTGGACAGGGCCGCTTCTGTCGTGAGACAGTGGTCTAGCCAACGCTTACACCCATGAGCCTCGCTGATGAACGTGAACGTTCCTGATGTTAATTGCAACTTATTTGTGTTCACACAAGTCCAGTCCTGTTCTTTGAAAACACCACAAGTTCATGATAAAAGCGCTCACCTGGATGGGCATTGAAATCGCCAAGTATGAACACAGACTCTATGCCAGATTCATCAATAATAGCACTAATTGAACTGAGACAATCCGTGAACTCAGGCATATTTTCCACTAGGTCCGTAGGCATATATACACAAACCACAAGCACTGGACGATCTTTTGTAGTGACACGTATTGCGGCAATACGCGGATTACCGCACGGTATTATTGTAACGCACTGAAACACTGACTTACGCCACAGCAACGCCACACCACCAAACGGCCGACCCCGTAGCATGCCAGCAGACGTGTCCACAGCTGACGTACCGGTGCCCGCGAAGTCATCGTGAATACTTTCCAAAATGGACAGTTCGCCCGGCAACAGCCATGTCTCTTGCAAAGCGAAAATACTCTTGCAGTTGTAAGTTAAAAGGGTTGTGCCACACGAGTTCATTAAGTAAATTTGTCGTTCTCTTCTTCAATACCCAGTTGGGGGTTTTTGTAAGGTCTAAAACGCCTACATGTAACACCGGCAGGCCATAGTTCCTCAGTCATAAACATATCCACTCTATCGGAACAAACGGATATCTTGTTAGCATTATATTAAGGAATATAATGCTAACCTTCCTTCCTTTTTCATTTTAATATTATCGTTTCAGCATACTTTGAACCTACGACATTTATAGTTAATTGTAAAGCTTGGATCTTGAGGTTTATTTTGATATAATACACTATATGTACCTATTGGGTTACAAATAAAATTATACTTACATTTTAAAGTCGGCGATCACTTTGAGTCGGAGCAATAAAATTTGACACTGAGAAATTGAAGTTTGACATTTTATTTCTCAACAAATATGCGGACTTGGACACGAGCTTTACGACAAGGGCTCAAAGAACAAATTGGCAATGGTCAAACGCGTCAAAATCTCAAAGACCGAGTGTCCAAGTCCGCATATTTGGTGAGAAATAAAATGTCAAACTTCAATTTCTGACCAGTGTGTTGTGGTCAACGCTTTTGAACGCTTTTGAGAGATCGCAGAAAATGCCAATGGCATCCTGGGACTTCTTCCAGGATTCCAAAATGCGACTGATGAGTTTTCTCCCGTTGTCAACCTATGAGGAAAGGTTGACAACGGACGTGAAATCAAACTGTTGACCGTGCAGAATTTAAGTTTATATTAAGATTTAAGTGATACAACAACTGGTCCAGCATGATTTTTTCATAGATTTTACTCAATGCTGGAAGCACAGATATAGATCTTAATTAGAGAGATGACTCTTACAATCCGATTTGAACTACTACTAGTTAACTATGTTTTATTATGTCAAAGGCATGTAAAGGAAACTTGCCATCGTCCAAACATTTATTAAATATGCCTGTTAGTACATGCAATTGAGTCAATACTATCACCAAAAACCTTCCTTATAAGCGTTTTTAACTGTAGCAATAATTTAAAGTTTGGTATGTCTTCAGTAAAGTTCTCTTTAAGAGCTTCACCTAATTTAGATGAAGAGGCGATAGATTTCGTAACCTCCAACGGAATGCTGGTAAAGAATAGACTCGGTAAATTGGTTTTATCTCTGAGACGCGGAAAATGTTGAGACTTCAAGAAACGTGATCAACGGCAAGCAGAGACCACCCTGACTAACGATTAGTAATATCAGCCTATTAGGAACAGTCGGCATCAGAAGTCGGTTAACAATATTACACCAAGTTTTATGCTGGTTAGTGTGATCTGATGTAATATTGTTTTGCGAATTTGTGTAACCACTGATGAAAATGTTGATAGGTCTTTTACTCCAGTCAGTTAATATGGATCGTTCTAAAACCAAAACGTCTTATAATTATGGATATGTATGTAAATGTACTTTTATGTGTATGTGTACTTTCGTTGCTAATCGTTCTATCCCAGGACAAATCTCTTTTAATTATGTCAATTAATCACATTGGCGAGAGGTGAGGCCTTAAAAGCACTGGGCGATCACGTAACGACACGACTGTTGATACTTCATTCATCTCATTCCTCATTCTCTTACGGTTCTCTATTGGGTCACCTAACTTTTTTATCCATAATTTAAAGTGCCACAACGGTTTTTGTCCTAATCATCATTTGTCCGAATGATAAATTACCCGAACTTAATATCACTTGCCATAAAATTGAAATCCCTAAATATAGTATGTCCTAAATCCGTTTGTCATAAATACTACAATCCATAATATACAAAAGATATAAAACCGTTTTCAATTTAAGTTTTAGGTCCTAAATTCAAATTACATAATGTTTATTTATAATAATAATATTCTAAGAACAAATTTGTATAACAACGCTTTTTCTATGAACTTCTCTATTATACATGTACTCAATAAAGAAGTTGATTGTGAACATGCGGTTTTTGTAAGCATACAGCATGCAAGCAAACATGCAACATGCAGCAGGCATAGTTTCTGTCACGGCTCCGGCGGTCCCACGCAAGTTTATCGTCGCAGATGGGTTTAACGCTACCACTGCAGCTTCGGCTTGCTGGCCGGCCTCAGCCGGCCAGCCTTAGCCGCGGAGGCGAGTGTTACAACTACCTGCTCCTCAACTCGCGGGCCGTCTCACCCCTCCGCGCCTACGCGATTTTAAATTATATCTAGGGGTAGAGTAGACAAGACTGCGTGGAGTCGGATTTACAGCAATTCGTTTCTGTCCTAAAACCTAATTTTGAGCAAATGTTTTTGAACTAAAAAAAAATATTATAAATGAACATTCGGAATAATACACATTATTTAACACAATACTTAGGACATATGACTTTAGGTCATGTAAAATTAGGAGATTCAATTATTATAGTTCGATACTATGACAGAATACTTTTAGAACTAAAGATAATTATGTTTAACAAAATTTTGGGATTTTGAACATTATGTTTACTGAAGTTTATAGCACACGTGTTATGGATAATGATTTTAGGACAAACAATTTTAGGAGAAGAAAGGGAGTAAGTACCTTCTCTTACCCTTGTCCCAATTTATTTGGGGTCGGCGCAGTATGTCTTTTTCTTCCATACTTCTCTATTGCTTGTCATCTGATGAGACACCTCCTTTCTTGCCATATCATCCTTCACACAGTCCATCCATCGTTTCTTTGGTCTTCCTCTACTCCTATATCCATCCACATTCATACTCAAAACTTTCCTAATGACATATTCCTCATTCCTCCGCATAACATGCCCATACCACGACAACCGATTACCACACATCTTTTCAGTCACCGGCGCCACTTTCAGACTGCCCCTTATGAACTCATTTCTTATTTTATCCATTCGCGTAACACCACACATCTCCATAATAATTAAATATTAACAGTTGGTTCGGTAACTTTAATTATTCATATGTCAATATACAAATGTTGCTGTTGAAAGGCAGCAAAATAATAAGTGTAACTAACGTACAGCGCCATCTAGTGTAACTTATTCAAAGTTCTACCATGAATAAAATCATTTATGTTGCGGTCGGCTGCTGAACAGGGATGTAGGCAGATCCACATCGAGGTGGATGCTAAAATTTTTAGCAGTTTACGTTAACTGATTCTTATTATTATTTTTTACTCATTGTTTAACCCCCGTCCCTCTCCTATCTGCTTTTTTAATTAAAGATCCCCTCACCTCATTTCTGGCTACTGCTGTGCAAGTATTTCCAGTAGTTTACATGGAGCGACTGCTTATCTGACCCCACAACTCAGATAATACATCTACCTGGGTATTCAAGAGGTATTCGAGGCATTGATAGTAACAGTCAACCATGGCCAATGGCAATTTTACACCCAATTGCGTACATATTGTAGCAGTATCGGAACGGTAAAAAAGAAAATTCCTAGTCACTTCTTATGTGAGAAAAAAAGTGGAAAACCTAGATGAAGCACTGAGCCGGACCCAAAAATTCAAAAATTTTGATCGGAAATCGAAAGTATTTGGGATATTTTCGATTCCAACACAAGAATGCTAACTGACAAGCAGACGTATGACAGTAACGACACACATACATTTCGGTGAGTGTGCGATGGAATTGCATGATCTAAATTACGTCTAGCCCGTTTTATCATCGGACTACCAGACGTACGGCGATGCGCCATCGGTACATGGTGGACATCCCACCTATACGCACTAAGCGTTTTGGGAATAGTTTTATTATGCGTACCGCTAAGGAGTGGAATTCCCTACCGGAGTCTGTGTTTCCCGATAGCTACAATCTAGGGGCCTTTAAGTCAAGGTTTCTTCTAGGCAAGCGTGCTTCACCGTCGACCACATCATCGCTTACCATCAAGTGAGATAGTGCTCAAGCGCGAGCCTATTGATAATAAAAAAACAAACCGATTTGTTACTAAGTAGTAACAAGTTTGACACAACATTGGGTTAAGATTTTCTTTGTCTTTTCCCGTGTATCGCTCGTAAACATTTAAATGTCTTTGGAAAAAAACTAACCAAAAAAAGAACGAATTGAAGTCCACTTGTTTTACCATATGGAGATTTATAATAACGCAAAGCGCAACGAAGCAAATATTTTACAAAATTATTTTTATGTTCGTCGAAGTTATGTTATGTCACATGAATGCAACCTGTCAAGCGGACGAGTCCAGTCTCACAGACTGATCGAATTATAACTAAGATGTAATAAATATTGAATAGCGATGCCCCGTCTATAGCTCGTAATATTTTCAGAATTTTTCGTTGTTGTTATCGTGTTTGGTTTGACTACATAATAAATCTCAACTTCAAATTCTTAATTCAGAATCGAGGGCTATGAAGAAAAGAGGCTTGTTTCAATTCAATAATAACTTTTTATTAGAAGGGCTATTTTAAAAAAAACGGAATTATTGGTGCTTTTTCAATGCCAAAACTTGCTATAGGTAAGTTATATTATTATTCTACTCTTTGGACAAAACCATATCGAATTAAGTATCACTTTTATTTAAAAAAAATAACACGGTAATGGTAAAATGATGTCACCATCAGCTGCAGATAACAAATAGGTACTCATAAATTAAGCAGAGGTAGAATTTGTACAGTTCCAAATTCTATATGTTATTACTTTATTTCAATGCCACGTGAGTTTCGTTTTTAATTTAGGGTGGGTTACCCAATTATGTTCTATAAGTATTTATTATTAGTCTATGGAGGATATTAAGACCGAAGGCCAATCTGGCATCGTTCTTGGAGTTTCATACAGTACCATCGGTGCCGGTGCGTGCAAGCAAATGCCATGCAAGCGCTTTGGGTTTGCTCTGACCTTAAAACAGAACATCTTATCATCTTCCTGCTCTTGTCCCATTCTTCTTGGGGTCGGACACGTTTTCTTCTTCCATTCTGACGTCACGGCATCATTTAAAACCTTCTCATTCATATCATTCACACACTTCAGACAGACATCAGCAGTGTGATTCTGTAAGACCTCACTTAGAACTTCGAATCTGAATCCGCTGTGAGTTTTTTGATTGGCATTCTAAAAACCCGGTTGATAATTCGAATTTACACTAGCGCCACCCATACGAGAGCGTCAGCGAGTGAACTAAATTAACAGGGAGATTTTGACAGATAAAAAAGAGATGACATAAGAAGAGGCATTCTCAATTCTCAATTCTTTATTGCGTACCATAATGTTAATACATAGATGGAAGGGAAATAATTATATAAGTCACAATTATGGACCCTGTCGGGCACAGCAAGTAGGAGAGAGGAGGAAGAACACTAGGTACTTAATGTGATATATTATATTTTTAGTTACCTAGTTAATAAATTAGTGTTTTAATATTACTAAATAGAATGTTAGAATTATTGTTTTAAAGATTATATACATGTATTCAATCAATTTGCAACATTGTTAAAATCATCTAATTATTATTCTCTAAGGTCATCGGTCATTTTGAACCTCACGCGAAGTGTGTCTGAATTTTACAGAATCGACGTACAGAACATCTCATCACACGTTTAGCTTTTATATTCAGGGTGATTGGTAATTGGGTGCATTCCTTGAAATGGGTAATGCTACACTTAATTGCAAAAAAAAATACCCGATTTTGGGGTCCAAACTGGATTCATTTTAGAGCAATCAAACTTAAAGTTATTTGAAATTTTCCACGTCTCCGCAATAAACAGTTGATTGTAAGAAATCAACGCCCTTCAATATGTTAAATGGATACTTTTCTGATAGCTCATAAACGAATGAATCCTTCGAAAACCAATTTATTAATAAAATTCATATGTGCCCACCGGGCAATCTTTCTCTACCAAATGAATGAGGAGTCATCTAACTCGGTCCAGTAATCACGGAGAAATAGATGTGTTACATACGTGAAAAATGTACATACAAATAAAAATAAATGTTCATAAAATGAAAACTACTGGGCCAAACTACATTAAATTTTTATGGGACCAAAAGGCAACTATTCTGCATCAAACTAAAGAAAAATCACGCAAATCGGATCATAAATCTCAGCGTATACGGTGTACATAAAAAAACTACTAATCGAATTGAGACTCTCCTTTTAGAGGTCGGTTAAAAAAGTACACCTGTCTTTGAAAATTAAGCTTCATGAACGTCATGTACTGAAATTTTCTTGAAACACCCTTTGTTTTTCGAGGCTGTTTTCTCAAAATAAATGTACATCACTTGTTGTGTGTGTTGTCACTTGAATAAAATGACAGCTGCCAAACTAAACGGACTCAGTAGCTTCCTTTGGTCAAATAGAAATAAATGGTTATTAATATGGGTCAATTTTTATTAACCTATAAAAAACATAGTCTATGTCTTTTTGTACTTTTTTGTGTACATCCCGACTTTCAGCCTTTGAATCAAGTAACATTTTAAGAACTATATAGCCATAGTCTCATACGTTTCAGTACAAAGAATATTTTTATACCTGTTACGTTCCTAGCACGGTTATGGTACGATACGGTGTAGCAGGCAGAGTCCATAGGAGGGGTTGAAAGTGTAAAAAGGTCCGTTGGGTTTTCAGAGACAAAATATGAAAAAATTTAATGAGGAATGATGATGATAATTAATGATTTTTGTTGAAATTTTTGTGGTACTACGTTAAAAGAGCTCGTGGCTAAATAATTGCAGCCGCTCTAGTCGATCTTCAGTTTAGCTGCGGTTGCCTAGGTTGGTCTGTGGATGGGTGACCAACCATTACGTACTGAGTTTCTCCGTGCCTCAGAAAACACGCTAAACCGTTGGCTGCGGCTGTCATTTAAAGATTTTTGACAGTCGTTGCAGCACGCGTAGCATGACCGCCGTAGAAACGGGCTACGTCGACAGAAGAATCGACAAACTGACACATTGTCATTATTTATCTGTCATTATGTCGATTCTTCCGTAGACAAAACCCGTTTCTACAGTGGTCATGCTACGCGTGCAGGTAGTCAGTGGCCCAAAAGTCTGCCAACTGAACTACGTGTTGAGGCATTGGTGAGGCAGTACGAAGAACTGAGCAAAGAAGGCCCTGCGCGCTGGAAGGATACAGCGCCATCTTAAGCGAAGACAGCAGAAAAGCAAGAAACGCTCGCACAAAGCACCTTCAGGCACTTCAAATAAAAATTTGCGTTATAGATTGCCTTTCTTTTATTATTCTTTGACAGTCGTTAGGTAGTCAGGCCCGAAAGTTTGTGAACGGAGCATTGGGGCTCACACCCTAGCACCCGTAATATTAATTGCAATTAAAAAAAACATTAAAGTGTGTTTACGCAAGTGCCGAAAGTGTTCGAAAGAACAAACACACGTTATAGCTAAATGGAAAAGTACTTGTTGTTCAATATAATGTATTCAGTATTTACTTGTGGTATATTCATTATTAAATTCTATTTAATTTTCAGTAACGTGTGCATACGACTTGGCATTGGGGGAAAATTAGCTACACGTTTTTATAAAATGGTTCTGAACAACCAATTACTGAGTGATAAGAAAAGCGCTTTCGACGCCTGCTCAAAAGCAAAAGTTTCAGAAATCTTCTCCTTGTAACCTGGACTTGCTTGCTAACTTGCTTTCCTGGTAACCCCTGGACGTCTGAAAAGGGGATAACGCCTCGTCATCATCATCATCATCATTAGCCTATCATGTTCCCACTGCTGGGACATAGGCCTCCTCTCCTATGAGAGGGAATGGGCTGTAAACCACCACGCGGATCCAGTGCGGGTTGGCAGATGTCACATGTCTTCGAATTTTTGGTTCTAGGACATGCCGGTTCCCTCATGATGTTTTCGTTCACCGTTATGAGAGCAGCTGTTGAAATAAATTACACAAAGTAATGCGCCTGCCTGGGTTCGAACCCACGGCTTACTGCTCGTAAGTCGGGGCTGCCACCACTGGGCCACCGCTGCTCGTATGAAAAAAACGCTTACCACGTACCCGGTCCATCATTCTAAACCCCTCCAAATATAAATTTATCATCGGTATTTCTCTTCTTCTGATCCCCAAGATACAAAATAACGTCTAATTTTAGGGTCACCGTTCAAACAGCCATGTATGATTACTTGATTATTAAGAAAAGTTATAAAAAAAAAAACTGCTGTTCCATACATTTTGACCGTGCAGGTATTGCACTTTTATAAGAAACTAGCTGTCCCATGCAACTTCGTCTGCGTCACACTTTCCCCGTTTTCGCAAAATTTTTCATTGCTGCTCCACTCCTATTGGTCTTAGCGTAATTATATAGCCTAAAGCTTTCCTCGATAAATGGACTATCTAACACTGAAAGAAATTTTCTAATCGTACCAGTAGTTCCTGAGATTAGCGCGTTCAAGCAAACAAACTCTTCAGCTTTATAATATTAGTTTAGATAGCAGTTTTTTTTTTTTTTATTCTATTTGGTGGTGTTCAGAACGATGTACTGAGTATGTCTTAAGCGTTTTCGCGTCGGTGTCCCTGACAGCCTGTATAATCATATAAAATTGAACGAATCATTTTATTCTCGAACAAATTTCATGAGGAACCCTAAAAATACACTTTATTAATTTTTGCAACATCATGCATTATGCGCATGATGGAGCAAATTATATCATATAAATACGCTTGGCTGAGCACTCTATCCACATACCACCTCTTCAGCCATGATCCGGACAGTCGCTCTCCTGGCCTTCGTCGCCTCCTCATCTGCCTGGCTGCTGGACAGTAAGTACCTTTAATGAACAATTCTGCTCTATTTTTTTAATTATTATTATAAGCTTTTATTCATATTGCCGTTTTAGTTAGTGTGTTAGTTAGTATGTAGTAGTCAAATCTTGCAACAAATTTTAAAACAAGTTCCACCCAACCGATTGAGCTGAAAGTTTGCACACACCTTTGATTTTGGTGACAATAAATTTTTTACAGGCTTTTTATTAGCTTCACTTGTATGTTTGTTTGTAACCGACTCCTTTGGGCGCGATTTTGACCAACTTTAAAGGGCCAGATTTCGTTCAAACTTTGTAGATTTATCGAGGACCGATGACAATACCTTAATTTGATAAAATTATTCCATTTTTCAATTAGGAAAATAAGTTTAAATAATTTTCATCTATAGTCCATAAGGCAGAATTGATGTTAATTTTAAATTTCAAACATTATATTTAACCGATTTATTTATCTAATATTAGGAAATTTTATTTTCAAAAGCAAATAATAGTGTTTTAAAAAACAAAAAAAACACGCTTTTAAATAGAGATTTTACTATTAATACAGCTCTACACATGAATAATTTGGAAAATAATTACAGTTACTTATAATTATCACGGAATTAATAGTAGATTAGAACAAATAATAGTTTGAAAAAAAAAAAAAAAAACAAGCTATTGTATTGTATTGTATAGCGGGCTGGTTTCCGCAACTCCACGTCTAAGGCGCGAAAAAACAAGCTATTATTAAACACTTTTCAATTTCTATAGTTCAATTTTGTTAAATTTTTTGAGTTAAACATGATTTCTATGAGGAACTGATCCTGCAGCCAGGATTATCACATCATGAGGGAACGAACTCCTCATCGGTTAACAGAATGGAAACGAAAATTAGTGTACGCGTTCAATTTTCATATAGAAGTAATGATTTCTGTCATGATCTCATCCTGCAACGAGAATCGAGAGGATCGTCTTCTCGCGAGGGAACTCCTTAATGGTTAATGCGCGGACACGAAACTTTGTATACGCGTTCAATTTTATTTCTTAAACAGCTTCCTTATGCATGCGGTGTTTACCTTAAAGTGATTGTTGCAATGATGTATTTATATTTTTTGAATGTTACCTTAAGCATATAACCAGCGTGGACATTTGTTGGTGGACCAGTAAAATGAAACAAATAAAAATAAAACTTCAATTGATAAACACATGATTTCTATCATGGACTTTTCCTGCAGCAAGGATCGTCTTCTCACGAAGGAACTACTAAACGGTTAATAGCGCTGAAACGAAACTTTGTATTCGCGTTCAATTTTGATAGATAAACATGTTTTTTTTTCATAGGATCGTCCTGCAGCCAGGATCGTCTTCTCCCAAGGGAACTCTGTAACGATTAATAGCATGGACAATAAACTTTATATTCGCGTTCAGTTTTGATAAAAAATATGAATATTTTGACAAAACAAAAAAAAACCTTTTTAAAAATAACCTTCTAAAATAAAATATTTGAGTAAATTAAAACAAAAAAGAACAGTTTTTATAAAAGCTTGTGACGTGAATAGAATAGGCAAAACTACTATACGCGGAAAGCTCTTATGAAAACAATTATTTTTCATTTACTCAAAGGTTTATTTAAATTTTATAAAAGCTTATTTTTAAAAAGGTTTCTTAATTTAATTTTATTTATTTTGCTTTTTCATTTTGGTTTCTTTTTGAAGAAATGGTTTAATTACCTGAATCGTACTCCGAACACCGGACTTTGTCAGTTTTTAAGGAACTGAAATATCTATCCAACTCTTGTGTACAAAGAAAGTCCGCACTCCGGTCGGGTTGACTTGACCGCACTAGTGCCGCGCCTAGTGGTTGCATGCGTCGAGCATGAAGCATGAGCATGAAGGCGAGGGTTCGATTCCCAGGTCGGGCAAAGTGTTATTGGGTCTTTCCTTCGGGTATTTCTTATTAGTAGCCACGGAGTCCTGATTTGTGCCCAGTTGATGACAATTTAGGATCGCCCTCATTACTTGGAACTTAAAGAACGTAACTGGCGAAATGTGTATGTAAAATTAGGTGCTCCACCCCTGCTAATCCTTCGGGGATTTTAGGCATCATCATCAGCCTATAATGTTCCCACTATTGGGACACAGGCCTCCTCTCTATGAGAGAGAGTGGGCTGTAATCCACCACGCGGGTCCAGTGCGGGTTGGTAAATGTCACATGTCTTCGAAGTTTTAGTTCTAGGACATGCCGGTTTCCTCACGATGTTTTCCTTCACCGTTTTTTGAGGGCAGTGGTGATGAAACAAATAACACAAAGTAATGCGCGTAATGCCTGGGTTCGAACGCACGGCTTACTGCTCGTAAGTCGGGGCTGCCACCTCTGGGCCACCGCTGCTCTCTATTTTAAGCATGATGGTGTTGAACTGTTGACCTAAAACAAGAATAAGAAATGTGTTTATTGCGTGCGTTTATTATTGTGCTGATAACATTTTATTCTGCGCTGATAGTATGTCGACGACTTATGCATTTCTTTTGTTTCAGACCCATGGAAAAGCGGTTTCTCGCGTAAGTACTGACTGTCTAGTCAGTTTTGTTGTTTTCTTTCTCAGTAGTAAAAAAAAAAACTGGCCAAGTGCGAGTCGTACTCGCACACACAGGGTGCTGTAGCACCAAAAAATATAATAACGATATTTTGAATGTTCATTCGTATGTAAATGTGTACTCAACAGCCAAATTAAATTTGTTTATATATAGTACCTATGCTAAGAAAAACTAAGTTACGGCTGCAGTGTGACGAAAAACTACCTACTACTTATATCTCAAAAACCAAACCTACATTTATCTTTACAGAATTTTCCATTTACTTTAGAAATTAGAGGTGGGACACAATTTTACAACTTTGGAAGTAAATATCTCATCAACCAAAGACGTAAAAAAATATATATTTAGGGAACCTAGATAGGATTTTTCAAGAGCTATCGATAAACCTAGTTAATATATATACGCAAATACTTTTTTTCAACCCTAAGTTTCATTTATGAAGGGCCACCCCTATTTTAATTTTGTTGCATTATTACACATCATCTTTGTGTAGCGGTTCATAAAAGGCACTTACTCTCCAAATTTCAACTGTGAAGTGCCATTAGACTAAGAGAGACTGTTTTACTCGGTGGTACTAACCACGGAGTAAAAATTATGTGACATACGGACGGACAGACCGAATCTTTAAGGGTTCCGTTTTTGCTGTTTTACAACGGAACCCTAATTGGTTAGTTTCCACTAGTTCTACCGTAGAAATTTTTAGTAGGAAAATTTGTTCCTTAGTCCTACGATTTGAGGAAGTACACAATTGTAGGACTATTGGGAAAAATATTCCCATTAGTTCTACCGTAGAACTAATTGGTAGAACTAGTGGGAATAAAAATGTTTTAAAATTATCGAGTTGGATGAGGACGCCGACGACGTAGTGAAATTTATCAATCTCGGGCTTTAAGAACAGGAGGGCTACTCTCTTTCTCCGAAACGTAACTTCGGCAACGAACGACAATTAAACGTAGTTACGTTTGTGACCCTACTCCATATAATTTGCGGACGCACACAATAACATTCAATACATTCGCTGTCTGTAAATTCGAATTTCTTGTTTTTTTTTTTTTTTTTGAATAGCATCTCGCAGTTCAACCTATGAGGTTGTCGTCTGCTTAACCGGACTATCCTGTGGGTGCCTTTAGAGTAAGGCCTCCAGCCAGGGCATAAAAACTTACAAACTAAGCGACTGCACGCTAAGGGCACCCCCTGTGGGGTACGAACCTCGGCTTAGGGCGTCGCTGGGGGAGGACTGCATGGGGACAGGCTGGATCTGAATGGTATCATTATTTAGGGGCTGATTTAAAACTACTGGCACAGCATCGCGGGCTGGCTCGAGCGAGGGTCGGGGAGGGCATGGACCGGGACGTCGCGACGGACCTCGACGGCGAGGTCGGAAAGACGGCGGTTTGAGGCGGAACTTTTTAAGAGTGCTAGTCTCTTTGCTACTCTCCTGGAGGAGGGTGATAGCATCATCTGGAGTGACAAGGGTATGCCTAGGACGGCGTACTGTACTAATGCGCGAGGGTTCGTAACGGGCGGCCGCTGCGATCAGGGGATTACGGTGTTTAATGGCGTTATCGAAGAAACGCTTCGAAAGACGTTTCATAAACTGAAGGACGGTGGGCATTCTAAGGTCTACGTGTAGACGGTCATTACGGACATAAAAAGGGGCTCCCGTGACTCTACGTAAGAACCGGTTCTGTAAAATTTGCATCCTATGGATGTACTTAGGCTTGGTGTGAGCGTACACGACGCAAGCGTACGTCATAATGGGGCGGATCACCGCGGTATAAAGGCGCAATTTGCACTTGAGTGACAACTTGCTTTTTGCCGAAATCATGAAATGAAGCCTACCCATAGCAAACGCAGCTCGGTCACGAGCTGCTTTGATGTGCGCCGCGAAAGACAAGTGGTTGTCAAGTATGACTCCTAAGTACTTGGCTTGCTTCTCCCAAGGGATAGGCTTACCGTACATAGTGATCGGGCTGAGCGCGGGTGGCTTAATTTTACGCTGTTTAGAGTAAAGAACTGCCTGGCTCTTGTCGGGGTTCACCTCGATTCTCCATTTCCGGAACCAAGCGCCTAAGACGTTGGCTGAGGTTTGGAGGGTGCTATAGATAGCGTCGTGACTGCGGCCAGTGTAATAAATGGCCGTGTCGTCCGCGAACAGGGCTAACTGAGCCTTCTTGCTCTTGGGGATGTCACTGGTGAACAGAGTAAAGATAAGGGGAGAGACGACGGAGCCCTGAGGGACTCCTGCTCTAATGGGGTGGGGAGAAGACAGTGCCTTCCCGATGCGATAGCGGAAGGTGCGATCCGACAGAAAGTCTCGTAAGATGAGCACGAGACGGTCCGGCACTCCCAGTTTGTACAGCTTATATAATAAGCCGTTGTGCCAGACTTTGTCGAAAGCCTTTGCTATGTCGAAGTACAACACACCCGTCATCGCTCCACGCTGGAAGCCAGCGCTCAAGTGCTCTACGATGCGATGGGCCTGTTGAATGCAAGAGTGTCCGGTTCTGAAGCCGAACTGCTCGTTGGGGATGAGACTCTTAGCCTCGGCGAAGTCTTTGAGTCGCTTATAAATGAGTCTCTCGTAGATTTTGCCGAGTGCGTTCAGGAGACTGATAGGTCTGTAGCTCGAGGGCTCAGACTTGGGTTTGCCTGGCTTGGCGAAACCGATGACAGTGGCCTCTTTCCATATTTGGGGAAAAGCGTTGTTGCTCAGGGCGCCATTGAAGATGGCCGCCATTAACACGACGAGCTGAGCGGGGAGGAGTTTAAACACCCTATTGGTGATTCCGTCGGAGCCGGGTGCTTTGCGCGGTTGAAGCTTATTAATGATGTCTTGCACTTCGTCAGCTGTGACCGGAGGCAGAGGATCATCTGGGTCTTCTACAGGGGGTAGGGCGGCTCTACGTTCGACGAATGCGTTCACCTCATCGAGATGTCGCTTGTCTACTGGTTGAGAGCTGGGGGAGCACTGGGACTCTAGGCTGTCTGCTAGGCATTCGGCCTTCTCAGAGTCGTCGAATGCAACGCTCTTATCGGGTCGTGTGAGGGGAGACATCGAAGCCTCTTCGGTGGAGCGCAACTTGCGTTGCAGCTGCCAGAAGGCTAGGTGGGTAGGCTCAAGCTCGCTAAGCGTCTTGTCCCATTGATCTGAACGATGCTCACTAGTGCGCTTCTTTACAGCACGCTGTAAATGACGCATGTGAGCTTTGTTCGCGTCGCAGGGAAAGTTGCTGTAGGCACGGATAGCCGCGTTCTTCTCGGTTATCAGTTCACGTACGTCAGCGGGTAGTATCCAGCGTTGATCGCTCAATGCTGGAACTTCTCGTGAGCAATCCTTCAGTACGAATTGCACGTGTTCTGTAAACGAGTTGATGGCGGCCGTCGTGTCTGCGACTGAGACTATGTGGCCGGGGATGGACTCCAGGTGAGACGACGTGGTGGATTTCAGCTTTTCGCTGACTTTCCTCCAGTCGGTTATCACTTGGGTTGGCGGGGGCTGGCTGGGGTCAGAGGGACCCGAGCGGGGAACTAAGTGCATGAGCACTGGTCGATGGTCTAAGTTAAGCTCATGTAAAGTCTCGATGGAATGCAGCTTAAGGTTGACATTCTTGAGTAGCGCTATGTCGAGAACGTCCGGTTGGTCGGGATCGTGGGGATAGTGAGTGTGCTCCATAGGAGCGATGGGATCGAAGTTGAGGGACTCACCCAGGTTATACACGTGACGTCCTCTGGCAGAGGTCGTCGTGCTGTTCCAGGCGGGGTGTTTGGCGTTGAGGTCGCCCGCTATGATATCGGAGTCACTCAAGCCGAAGAGGACGGCAAGGTCTTTGGTGAACAGAGTGTGCTCCTCGGACGTGCCGCCGGGAGGGATGTACGCGGAGGCGATAGTGATCGGTTGATGACCGGTCATGCCTAGTCGACACACTGAAGTCTCGAGTAGAGACTCCATGGGAGGGGGATCTAAGGGGATGCAGTGCAGTTCTTTTCTATAATAGATTAGAGTACCGCCCTTGTGGCAACGTGACCGATCGTTGCGAACTATGCGATAGTTGGCAATTCTCGGATCACGGTGACTGGGCTTGAGGAAGGTCTCCTGTATGAGGAGGATATCAATTTGATGGTCACGGAGGAAGGTGGCGATTTCATCACGCTGGCCTCTAATGCCATTGGCATTAAAGTACCCTAATTTAAGGGATCGGGGTTTGGTACACGTTAATCTCGTATTATCCATTGAAATTAAAGATTAATGCCGCTGAAGGCTTCGCCTAACTTGATTAGGGACTTGAGGATAATTTTAAGCTTATCACCGTCAGTGTTAGCCTCCCTGAGATCTGCCGCCATGCGGTCTGCTTCGGGAGTGACTAACTTTGCTAACGTTTCTAAAGTTACGTTAGGAGAGGAGACCGCGGCCGCGGGGCCGGGAGGCGCGGGACGAGCGGGCGCCGGTGCGCTCGCTTGGGCCACGGGAGTGGGGACAGGGGCATCTAATAGCCCGGGAATGGGGCTGGACTTTGCTTTGCCGAGTGCCGGGAAGGCTCTCTGGTGGTTCAGCGAGGTCCAGGGAGAGGGCCTCTGAGGGCTGAGTCTCTCCGGCATCTGTGCAGTTGGTAGCCTCACCGATGGGCTTTCTCTCTGCTGGCGGGCGTTTGCACGCTTCGCCAGTTTAGAGGAGGAGCCTTTGGGGGCTTTCGGGCAGCCGCGGTAGTTAGCCGGGTGGCCCGACTGGCCGCAAAGCACACAGCTCGGTGGCTCCGTGCATAGCGATTTGTCTTTGGGACGGGGGCAGTCTGCCGTACCATGGTCGCCTAGACACTTTACGCATCTGTGCAACGCATGGCAGTTGGCTTGGCTGTGTCCGTACAGCTGGCAGCGGTGGCACTGCCCTACTACGGCTGAGCGGTAAGGCTTCTCTATTGAGATGCCTGTGAGGGAGCATACCGACTTCACTTTGAAGATCGGGTGGTGTCCTTCTACTGGGTCACAGATGACCAGTACCATATCGTACTGGGCTCCGCCTCTCGCCTTATGAAGGCGGTGGACGGCTGCGACCGGGATGTCCTGGCCTTGGAGGTCATTTAGGATGTCCTCCGTGGATATCTCCTTCGGGATCCGCCTGATCACCACGCGGGTGGGCTTCTCCTCTGGAAGGGAGTAAGTATGGAAGGCTATGTGCCTTCCGATCAGCTGACGGGTTAGTTCCCTGAAGTCAGCGGTCGTAGGGACCACCACTTTTATGCCCTGTTGTGTGCTTTTTGCGCTTGTATATTGTTCGAATTTCTTGTGTGCGTCCGCAAATTATATAGAGTAGGGTCACAAACGTAACTACGTTTAATTTTCGTTCGTTGCCGAAGTTACGTTTCGGAGAAAGAGAGTAGCCCTCCAGGATTGTAGGAATACCTGAAACTGAGGAATTACCTGACCAATTTTCATTTTACAGAAAATTTTCCTGGTTATGAAAAACTACCACGAACGTACGATGACGCCATAGATGACGGCTGGGTGAAGATAGAGGGGCCTCCCCGGCCAGCAGGCTATGAGGACCTTACGACTTACATGAAACTGAGTGAGCCTACCACCGCCATTCTTATCGACGAAACTTATGGAAATGTCGCCGGATTGATAATCTTAGTGAGTACACTACACTCCTTGTTTTACCCGAGTGAGAAAGGTAATGTGTTTATCAACCTCTGTAATGGATGTTTGTTCCTTTCTGGCGCTCTAGAGACCATATGCGTTGGCCGATTTTGATGATTCTTCCGTCAGTCGATTTGACTTAATCTTGTGAGTGTCACTATAGACATGATAGTAAACAAAATTCAATATGGCGACAACCAGGCGCCATGTTGAGGAAACATTTAAAAAATTAAAGTCGTCGAACTGTATTAAATGAATGAAAGACAAAAAAACAAGAACATCTGGAAGCAGGCGCTAGGCGGGACCCATTGATAGCTTTTCTTTTCGAGCTTCGCCACAGTCGGGTTAGAAGCTACAGCACGAGTGTACACCCCTCTTAATCTAGACAACTTCGAAAGTAGCTACGTCATCAGCTAAACTATTAACGGACTCTATAGGTACCTACCGAAATTGAACTCTATCAGGGTCTCTTAAGATTTCTTTACTATTGAATCCGTCTATTGCAGATCCCTGTCGACGAAGTTACTCCATATTATGACATGGCTGAACAAGGTTTCACTTTATTCTCTCTCACCATCGATGGTAAAATTAAGGAATTCCATGTCAGCTTTATTTTATTCGTTTCGGATGGTAAGTACTAGGATCTTTTTATTGCAAATTTTATAAAAATACCGAAGCGGTAAGCAGCTAGGAATATAAGTAAATGATTATTAAATCTTCATTCGTTCATCTGTTGCACATGATTTCGCACGTCGATCAATCACGCTATACAAAACCAGTTTATGCAGATCTCTCATTGTACGGGAAATCTAAACAAAGTGAGGTCAAATTGTGCTGGAAATGTCATCGGAAGCTTGATGTGTCATCGGAAGTGCTGAACCACTACTTAATTACTACTTAATTACTTGAATGACGTTACGCCGTGCGAAACAAATCAAAACAATCGTGTTTGTGTAAGGGAGTGTTACTATAATTTTGTTTGCTTTATTTTAAAACGAATTCGTCATATTACAAGTACTGTGTAGTGCCCATGTGTAAAAGCACAATTTTAAAAACGCCAAACAAGTTATTTATATACGTTCCAAACAATGAACAAGTACCTACGGAAAAAACTTGCAAGGTGCAATAATGCTCATAGTTTATCGACAGTTTCCATAATGTATTTTTGAAAAGATCATTTTGATGTAGGTCCTTAAGTATTTCCAAAATCTATGTTTTAATCTAAAGCAGTACTGTTTGAAGTTTGAGAATCACTATTTCTCAAGTATTTTTTATAAATAAGTATATTGTTAGAGTTTAGGTTATACTTTTTTAGTAGGTAATCTGTATTTTTTTTAATGTCATTTATTTTAATAAACACGGCTGTTCTTATTTTTTTAGTTGCCGAATGATATGGTTAATTACATGAAGTATCATATTATGCGAACAGTATCTCTAATACCTGGTTGTACTCCAAGTAAAAAATTTGCCAAGCATAACAGCGTCAATTTTGCGCAAAGTACTACTGTTTGCTTTGTTGAACTAAACCCTGCTTCCATAGCATCATCTGCCTAGCCCTTTCCCAAACTATCTTGGGGTCGGCTTCCAGTCCAACCGGATGCAGCTGAGTTTCAGTATTTTACATAAAGCGACCGCCCACCTGACCTCCACAACCCAGTAACAACGAGTAATAGCCCAGTAACCCTGCTTCCATAGCGAAAACTATAATTGTTTTTCAAGATATAATTAAAATTAACTATATCAATTTGACAAGAAAAATGTAAAACGAAAACTTTCTCAAATATTCACGAAAATGTCCACAACAACAATGACGTTTCGCACGGCGTGACGTAGCGCGTTCTGATTGGTGTTCACTGTTATGTAATAAAATGTCTTTTTTAGCCGAATTTATTTTGTATTAATAGAATTGAATATTTACTATTTTTTTGAATAATTAAGGTTTTTGTGATCCGCTAGCCATGATTAATCATTAGTAACTGCCATCATTTCGATTTATCGTCAGTGGGCACAACCCTATTACTGAAGTTTTCTCCAGAAACCCACAGTAAATAAGTAGAATTTTTTGTTCATTACAGGCTTACTTCCTTGAAGCCGGAAACTTTTGGAGCTTACCATGTTCATTCACTAACAGACCGCGCAAGGCCTTAACCGTCGCCGGTGTCGTCGCCAGTCGCATTCACTAATAGACCACGCAAGGCCATAACCGCCGGTGTCGTCGCCAGTCGCATTCACTAACAGATCACGCAAGGCCTTAACCGCCGGTGTCGTCGCCAGTCGCATTCACTAACAGACCACGCAAGGCCTTAACCGTCGCCGGTGTCGTCGCCATCAGTCGCATTCACTAAAAGACCACGCAAGGCCATAACCGCCGGTGTCGTCGCCAGTCGCATTCACTAACAGACCACGCAAGGCCTTAACCGTCGCCGGTGTCGTCGCCATCAGTCGCATTCACTAATAGACCACGCAAGGCCTTGACCACCGGTGTCGTCGCCAACCGCATTCACTAACAGACCACGCAAGGCCTTAACCGTCGCCGGTGTCGTCGCCATCAGTCGCATTCACTAAAAGACCACGCAAGGCCATAACCGCCGGTGTCGTCGCCAGTCGCATTCACTAACAGACCACGCAAGGCCTTAACCGTCGCCGGTGTCGTCGCCATCAGTCGCATTCACTAATAGACCACGCAAGGCCTTGACCACCGGTGTCGTCGCCAACCGCATTCACTAACAGACCACGCAAGGCCTTAACCGTCGCCGGTGTCGTCGCCAGTCGCATTCACTAACAGACCACGCAAGGCCTTAACCGTCGCCGGTGTCGTCGCCATCAGTCGCATTCACTAATAGACCACGCAAGGCCATAACCGCCGGTGTCGTCACCAGTCGCATTCACTAACAGACCACGCAAGGCCTTAACCGTCGCCGGTGTCGTCGCCATCAGTCGCATTCACTAATAGACCACGCAAGGCCTTGACCGCCGGTGTCGTCGCCAACCGCATTCACTAACAGACCACGCAAGGCCTTAACCGTCGCCGGTGTCGTCGCCAGTCGCATTCACTAACAGACCACGCAAGGCCTTAACCGTCGCCGGTGTCGTCGCCATCAGTCGCATTCACTAATAGACCACGCAAGGCCATAACCGCCGGTGTCGTCGCCAGTCGCATTCACTAACAGACCACGCAAGGCCTTAACCGTCGCCGGTGTCGTCACCATCAGTCGCATTCACTAAGAGACCACGCAAGGCCTTGACCGCCGGTGTCGTCGCCAACCGCATTCACTAACAGACCACGCAAGGCCTTAACCGTCGCCGGTGTCGTCGCCAGTCGCATTTGTCATAAAACCTTGAATATTATGAGACTCTAAAATATTGACCCCACACCTGTTTTATTTTTAAGATAAAGCAACTCGCAAGTATGACAAAAACCAGGTGCTCCAAACAAATTACGTGGCGTACCAGAATAACTACGGGCAGTTGGAACGTGCGCCCATCGACCTCAGTGAAATCAAAAACAATCAATCAAGCGTTTGGACAAAGCAAAACTGCATGATACTTATGGGTAATTAATTTAAGTATAAGTAATTTCTTTGCGTCAAGACAATTTTTCTAGTAGAAAGCTGTATTATTAGAAACCAGCCAAGTGAGATTAAAACACGCGCACTCATCTTATTTTGTCGATAAAGATATGTCTATACAGGGTGTAACGGAAAGGGTATATACATCCTTAAGGGTGTGCTACAGATCATCAAACTGAACATGTTTCACATCATAAAAAAAAATTTGCAGCAAAAAAAAAAACAGCTGCCTATACATTTGGGTAGAATAGGTATTGCAATTTTCTATGGGGCAGCAGATATTTTTTTGGCTGCAAAAAAAATTTTATGTCGAGAAACATGTTCAGTTTGATGGTCTGTAGCACACCCGATGGATGTATATACCCTTTCCGTTACACCCTGTATAATATGTCGTTACAGATATAGTCTATGGCTAAGCTATAGATATCCCGCTATTGTAACTGGTCCCTAGCTCAACTATTAAAAGAATTGAGGGAATCAGTCCTGTGTCATACCTTAAATACGGTGGAGTACCACGTACTCTAATAAATAGTAGTATAATAAATCAAAAGTATAATTTTATTTGCTATTCCCTTCATTTTGTTCGTGTAGGATTGCACTCTAGTAGGAAAAAAATGCTTTTTTAAAATTACTGGTTGTTGACACATAAGGTATGACACCTTAGGCTAAGTTATGTCTATATTGTAGACAGACGGGTGGGATTATCAAGCGGTCATCCTAGCCTTTTCCCGAATTGGGGTCGGCTTCTCGTCCTACCGGATGTAGCTGAATACCAGTATTTTACATGGAGCGACTGCCTATCTGAACTCCACATCCCAATTAGTACTGGGTAACCACGGTACCCCATGGTAAGACTGGTTGTCAGACTTTCGGGCCACTGACACCTGTAGATCCTGACTGTCAAAGATCCACAAATGCTAGTCGGGACAAACGGCTTAACGTGCTTTCCAAGGCACGGAGTAAACTCGGTAATTATAGATGGTCATCCATCTACAGACCGACCTTGGCTAGTGCGGCTCAACCCTCAAGATCGACCCGAGTGGCTGTTATGATTTAGCCACGAGCTCCACCGATGGGATTATTAATAGGGTTCTAAAAATGGTTTTCAATGTTCCAGGAAGTCATTACTACTACAAAATGTATGAGACGACCACTTGTGACAAACCCTTCCACCCTTTCTTTTTGCTCTTCGAGGAGAGAACACATCAATTGATTGGTATGGGCATGATGGTGCTGGGAAAATGCACAGGAAAAACCTTTGAAAGCCCAAATACAGCTGCTGTGAAGGTACAGATCAAAATTTTACTATAAATTTATTGACGTTGCTTTTGCTAGTCAGTCTACCGGACAGTAACGATTTTGTTATTGTTTCAGATAATCGTAAATCATGGTCCGCAATGTTTGTACGAATTGGTCGCAAAATATGGAGCTTGCACACGCCACATGATGTGGGTCGACAACCCTTTGCTCATCAACTGCATATGATTTGGCGCCCACACGAAGGATTCTTACGTTATTGTATTTTTTTCTTATTATACATCAAGAGTTTTATTTTGGCATCGTAATACGTTCGTTTTCTTTATGGTCCTTAAAAAATAAGTAACACTCGCCTTGCCCTTTTGTCAAAGCTTTGGTACTGGCACGCCTTGTAATGCCCGAGGAGTTAGGCAGAGGTGTACCTAACAGTAGGTAAAGCCACATTTTGCCAGTAATGTTTAAGTCCCATGAAATAGGGAGCGAGCCTATTGCCATCAGTCAGACACAAATCCAGATTCAGTGGCTGCTACTGTACAATTCTTAGGGAAAATTCAATAATACTTTGCTCGACCCGGGAATCGAACCCAAACCACAAACCCGGTCAATCGTGTCAAGTTGGCTACCAATTAGCAGTTTGTACCATTGCTTACGCCGAGGCGTTAACGATTATAATAAAAAGAGATTCGATGGCTATAACCTTTTTTTAAACCTGCTTTTTTTTTCTAAGTAACGCACGCGACATTTTGCGAAAGAGATATCCGCGAAAGAGGCATTGTGAGCAAGCGACCTTTTCAGAAGGAGTCATTCTGCGAAAGCGACATTATGAGAAAGAGACATTTTACTACCAGTAGACATTTTGCGAAAGAAACGTTTTGCGCCTGAGCCATCGTATCTCTTTTTATAATCGTTAACGCCTCTGCGTAAGCGATTGTACAAAATGTTAATGGGGAACACAAAAGGGTCAAAATATTAGTATCAAATACACCTACAATCGGAGCGTAGAACTTGTACATTACATTAGTTTTTATTTTACTTTAATACATGCAGTATTTCCGAAGTTATAACGGCGAGAAGTTAATAGTAGATTACTAACCAAGGGCATAAAGCAGTGTATTCTGTCGCGGGTGACGATTTAAATCGCGAGCGTAACGAAGGACTCGAGGTTTACTCCCGAGCTTAGCGAGGGTGTTAAAAACTTAAATTACGAGCGAAGCGAGGGATTTAAGACAAGTCTTGAGTGAAGCGAGGGATTTAAATTCACCCAAGACTAAGACAGCTTTATCACCGAGGAAAATACTCTACTTTTCGTACCATTTGCGAAAAAAATAACACAATAATAATATGAGATAAGCATTTATTAAAAATAATGACAATTAAAAGTAAAAGTTAACATTCAAAACATTGTTTAGTACATTTATTGTTGATGAGTTGATTTGAGTATTTCTCTGTTCTTGCGTCTGAGGAACTTGCGTTTCATTGTAGATAGTATACTTCGGAGATAGTGGTGGTGGTGCATCGTGAGTTACGGACGAAGATAAGATGCCGGAAGTTGATGGTTGTGGCTCTGATGGATTAAGTTTTATATTTTTGTTAATTTGACTGACTAATATGGTGTTAATCGCCATTGAGCTTTCGATATAACCTCAACGACTCTATCAGTGCTCCAACCACCGTGTCTTTTTATTGACGTAATATCCGCCCATGAATCCGCCAAGAAAGTTGCCGAAGTTCTTCTAAAGCAGTGACCGGTGTAGGTAGAGTTCAACATCTTTAAGTTTTAAATATTCAGCAATTTCCTTTGGCATATTGCTAAATATTTATTTTTGCCGATGGCTTGTCGAGTACATTTCCCATTCCGATTGTTCATAAAAAATCTATTGTTTTCCATGTTGGTGGGACGTAATGCTTGGTATTTATGAATCTTCTTCTTAGCGTGTCGATGGCAATCTAAATTGTATCGGCCCAGAACTGAGCCACTAGTTTGGCGCTCTCTGCAGCGTCCATCAGTTCCTGTAATGAACAAACAGCAGGACACGCAGGACACGATATTAAGTGCCGCATCGTTTGCGGGGCAGCACCACATTTACACTCCAGGGCAGAATCACTAATGAATCTCCACCTGAACAGGTTTTCCTTGCTGCAACCAACCTGGGTCCGAAGTCTATTTAAAGACTTCCAGGTCAGCCATGGCCACTCATGTCCAGGCGGGAGACTCTCAGCAGGTGGAACGAATGGGTTAGGTAAAGATGCGCCACCACGCCACAGCGCTAGTCGCTCCGAAGACCGCTCGCCAGTGAGTGGGGTGACACACTTCAAAAAACTGTTTCGGCTTTTCAGCCTTTGCGACACGAGGGTATTTAGGTGCATAGGGTGTCGTGTGTCTGAAGCCATTTTGGCTCTTTCAATAGAGCTTGCCACTGTTCGGCAAAACCTCTGGTGGCGCTATCCCTGCCAGTGGGTACAGCATCTGTACCGGTGTCGGTTTAAGGCAACCAGTGATGATCCGGCACGTTTCATTCAGAGCTTTATCCACTAACTTTGCATGAGCTGAACGGCTCCATACGGGGCATGCAAATTCGCCAGCTGAAAAAGAAAGCGCCAGCGCAGTAGTCCGCAAGACATGAGGCGAAGCACCCCACTTCGAAGAAATTAGTCGCCGTAAGAGACCGTTGCGAGTGTGGACCTTCTACTTGATAGTATTGCAGTTTTTGCTGAATGTCAGTGATCTGTCCAGAGTAGCCCCAAGATACTTCGGAAAGTTGATGTGCTCGATAGGCACTCCACCCCAGACGATGTTAAGTCTGCGCCCAACCTCTCTGTTTCGAAGGTGGAAAATGCAAGACTGTGTTTTGCTCGGATTGGGTTTGAGTGAATTAGCGAGGTAGTACGTGGATAATTCACCGAGAGCATCTGACAATCGGACCTCAACCTCCTCAAAGGTGGTGGCTTGGGAGGTGAGGGCAAGGTCGTCTGCATAGAGGAAGCGGGACGTGTTCGGGCTTGAAGGTTGGTCGTTAGTATATATATTAAATAGAAGCGGTGCCAAGACACTTCCTTGGGGCAGGCTGTTCTTTTGTGCTCTCCAGCGACTTTTATCTGAAAGGAGGTGGACCTGGAAACGGCGGTTGTGGAGGAGTTCTCGGAGTATACGAATAAACCTCTGATCATTGATCAAAGTCTCCATCTTCCACAAAAGCCGCTTGAGGTTAACCGTATCATACGCAGCTGAAAGATTTATGAATGATTTTAGAATATTGTCCTTGTACAATGATTGACAGATTTTTCTTTGTCTTAGTTTCCTTTACATTAATCAGCAGTAACTCATTGGAATGATTTTCAACTTCCTCCACCTTTAAGTTTACAAGTTCACATCCGCGACAAGCACCATTGAGTCCAAAAATTAAGGCCACCTGTAACAAAGATAAAAAACAGGTAAATATATATAACACGGCGGGGATTCCACGAGGTGGAACCCATAACTGAATATCAACGCCATATTGCCTTTCAGTTGATAACTGTGCGACATTAGTCTTCATTGTTGGTAGTTAAGTAGATGGGTAGTTGAAATCACACACAACACTTGACTCAAACTCCATAAGTTTATTTCCAATAAACCAGTTACAGGCACTTAGAAACTTTCCATAGGTTGAGCCACCCATTCGCAAACATGGTTGATGTAAAAAGAAGAATGGGCCGAGAAACTCCTTTAACCACTCTTTTGGATCTGTCTTTCAATTGTTACAGTTCTTATTAACACAACTTAATATTGCTCACTTCAAAAACTACTTTCATTTAAATAATATTTCAATTCTCTAATCGCGAGCTAACTCGAACGAGTCATCCTGCTGCGCCTGAGTTCTGAGTGGGCGGAAGTCGGAAACTGTACCACACACACTCAGTAGTTCAGTACAGTTAGTTATTCATTACATAGTAAGTTCAGTAAAACAATACTAATATTCACAATTAATTATTTTAGTAATTAAACAATCCACAATACAACAATCACAACAGTCAATATTCACAAATACAAAGGCGTTCTTAAGTTAATGCTAAATTAGTAAATTCATTACTTTTTACAACAATTGCTTGCTTAAAACCATTTTCGGCAGATCAAAAGATTTAATACAAAGAACAGCTTTTGCACTAATAAACTACTCTGTAAAATAATCTTATTAATTTTTAGTTTGTAATTAGTTCTAGAAACTGATATAATTGTTGTTACAAAATATAAATTCAATAATTGACTTTCGGCGCCATTTTCCACACAGGGGGATGCCGCCTCTTATAGATTATCAAATTGCCATTGTTAAAATCCCAGTTGTCATAAAATATTTGCTAATCTTAATTTTAACTATAGTTCTAGCTAGAGGCTCTTGTTTAATAAATTACTCTTTGAGTTGTCACAAAGATTAACTATCTAAGCAGTAGTTAACACACCCGCCAATAGATGGCGCTTGGTCTCTTCACAATCAATCCATTCATTTCTAGATTCTTTGTAATAATTGTTCTGCTGACTCACAGATGGCATGGCAGGTTTATCAATATTATCACAAATGCGAATAATGGTTGGTTCTTAATTAGATTAATTAATAGTCTTAGAGATAGACGCTGTTGCGGCAACATATCGAATAATTACCATTACTAAGATACGAAATATTCATAGTTAAATCATGTATACTTACTTTTGTGGCCAGAAAAATTTCGTCAGGAGCTTCATTAAAGAATTTTTTCCACATTTTGAGTCGTAAAAATTTTAGACTTCTTTGCGCAATGCCCTTTTGATTTTATTTTTAAAAAAGCCAGTAATTTCGTGAATCTATTTATTTCAATGCTGTGTTTGATGATTATTGTAGCTTTCAGTTTTGAGTAGGTATATGCACCAAAGTGTATTCGGATTCTTTGTCTTGGATAAATAATCAAAATAGATAAAAAGTACTGATTCTGAAATTGATAGGCCTTTCGCACTTCTCCACGTTGAAAATTCTTTATAAGTTTTTAAATAATTTTCCTTGGATTTTATTGGAGGCAAATTATTTATAATTGCGGCAGCATTCGCACTGACGGAATCCGACAATTCACTGTCACTGTCGCTTTGATTTAACATTGTAACGTATTTTTAGAACATTAACTTATTTATAAAAATGGATTCGGCCACGGTGTTTGTAGATAGCACGTGTGTTTAGAATTTTTTGCTGTTTTTAGGGAGTTTTTCGATATTTTAGTGACTTGTCAGTGTGTATTTGTGTCGTTTTTGTTTTTGCAACCAGGTTTGTACTGTGATTGTTTAGCTTTAAGTCTCTTTTTATCCTTTTCTCCCAAAATGGATAAAAATAAACCTCCTGATCCGGATCCTCCCGATATTCGTTCCACCTCTTATGATCAGAGCCCACTCAACCCACTATCGCAATTCGCGGATGTTGTTTGCAGTGCTACAGCGATGGATGTTTCACAAATCTTGCAACCACATCAAAACTCACGCAAGCGCCATGTTGACGAGGAAGTTTCGTCCCCGTCCCTCCCAAACAAGCAACAAAGAAGCCAAATTGGGCGTACTAAGTACTCGGTCATGGATAAGGCTCCCTACATTGTCCACGTTTCACGCATTGAGTCTCAACCCAATGCTGGCACCTCCCTTCACCCTGTAAACTTCGGAAAGTTCCTTATGAACAACAACATTGCGAACATTGTTCGTGGTGGTGTCAACAGAGTCGGCAGAAACCGTGTTTCAGTGGAGTTTGCTTCCCCTCAGGACGCTAACTCTTTCTTAATCAACAGTCTGTTGTCCAAATACAGTTATACCGCATCAATCCCTTCATTCAATATCACAAGGATGGGTGTTGTTACCGGGGTTCCCTCGGAACTTACGGAAGAAGAAGCCATTACTTATTTGTCTGTGCCCTTAGGTTGTGGTCAAATATTGAAAGTCCGACGCATTAACCGAAAATTACAAAGAGACGGGGTTAATGAGTGGAAGCCCACTGAAACATGTTTTCTGACCTTTGATGGACAAGTACTACCCTCTAGGATATTCTGCTGTTACACATCCCTCCCTGTTAAACAGTACATATACCCAACAATCCAATGTCGCAAGTGTTGCAGATTTGGACACGTAGCAAACCTTTGTAGGTCTAAACCACGCTGTAATAAGTGTGGCCACGACCACCCAGGCGATGGTTGCAATATTTCTGTTGCCTAGGCCTTCTGTGTGCTTTGTTCGGGTAATCACTTTGCTGATAGCCAGTCATGCCCTGAGCATGGCAGGCAGAAGGCTATTAAGACCGTCATGGCAGAGAAAACTATCCCCTATGCTGAGGCTTGTAAAATTATCCCGACAGTTTCCAGAAATTATGCGAATAGCGTCAAAACAGCCAGTTCACAGTCCTATCGCAAAACTGTAACACTTAAACCCAGAACACATGCCCCCCTTTCCCCATCATATGATAGAAATGCTCATCAGTAGATAATTAGTTCTCCCCAACCCTCACAGCTCAATGGCTGTGCTCTCAATTCCAATCATGTCTCAGACAATACTGGTTCTATTATTGAACTTCTAATAAAACTTTTACCTACACTTATTTCTTCTTCTTCCAATTCCCAAACACCGTCCAACGTTGCCGATCAACTTATTTCCCTTCTTTTATCAATAAAAAATGGCGTCCCGCCTAGTATTCCTTCAGTGGAACGTGAGGAGCGTGTGGCATAAAAAGCACGACCTCATATTCCTATTAAATAAATACAAGCCTCTGGCTTGTTCCATAGCTGAGACTTGGCTCACCCCAAGTCTTAGCTTCCGCATGCCACACTTCAACATTCTCAGATGCGACAGATCTGATGGCTATGGAGGCTCGGCTCTCCTTGTCAATAATCGGGTCCCTCTTCTGCCCCTCCCTTTGCCTTCACTCACAGGAGATATGAGTATTGTGGCAGGAACGGTGGAAGGCATTACAGTGTTTTCAATATACATTGCTCACCCTCGGCCTGAATTTTTGAATATATTAAAAAACACTTTTTTAACTATACAAGGACCAATTTTGGTCATGGGTGATTTTAACTGCCATCATTACAGATGGGGATCCGAACGCTGTGATGCCTTTGGTGTGGCCCTGGTTGAGATTTTGGATGATCTGGACCTCTGTATCCTAAATAATGGTTGCACGACCCGCAGATCCACTCCTGGACAACAAAAGAGTTGTGTAGATCTAACATTTTGTTCGGTTGAGGTGGCAGCTTCGACCCATTGGGAATGTACGTCCTTGTCGCATGGCAGTGACCACTACCCTATTGTAATATCTTTAGCTAATAAGACTTATTTAGAGAAAAGTTCTCCTCCACTTCTGAAATATAACTTGTCCAAACCAGATTGGTCAAAATTTGTATCATTATTGGAGGATAAAATTGATGTTCTACTGACTGACGATGATGACTAATTTCCCCTCCCTGCTAACTTATTCTTCCCCTGAACTGCTTGTGGCGCTGATGACCTTCATCCGTCACAATAACATTAAATTATAAATCTGATTGTCCGGGTTTGGTAAGTGTTATTTCTATGTTCTAACAATTAATTTATAATATCTATTTATTTTTATTTTTTTGATTGTTTCAGTCCTGTACTAACCCGAAAAGATCCACGTCGTATCAAAAAATTTTTACCTGTAATCTCAGATCAGTGATCAGTTTTAATTCTTAATATATATTTTTGCCAAGCACACTTGTTTTTCTCTTACACTCGACATTGGCAGAATAGTCGACATCGGCTTCAATTGCCATCAAATAAAAATAGAATAGAATATTTATAAAAATAAATTAAAATAAACTTAACGTATTTGAAGAAAACAAAAACGCGGCAAATTCCTAGACTAATATTTTTTTGTCGGAAAAGCAAAGGCATCAAGCTCAATACGGCCTAGTCGGTTTTCGTAATTTTATTTAATAATCATAACTGCATAATAAATGCGTATTCCTTTTTCAAAAAGATGTATAATGCTTTATATACAAACTCAATGGTGTGTCCCGGTATATAATAACTATCCCTACCTTTTACACTTAACCTAGGCATAGGTTCCTATGAGAAGAGTAAATAAAAAACAGGTAGGTAGAAATTCGGAACAGTTATATTATATGGAAAAAAAAAAAGGTCTAGCTCGGTAGATAGGTCGAATTGGTGAATAAGGGCCTATACAGTGATTACAACTTGCCCCCACTGGTCTAGCACTCCCCTGATGTCACTGGCCACGGCTGGAGATGAGTGCTCGCGTGTCGATTGCCAGGTCTGGATACAGGTGCAGCAGTAGATGGGTTGACTCGCCACTGTCCACCGCGGGGAAGCGAGAGGAATGAGGGTGATCCTTGAACCCTGTAATGCGCAACAAGCGAAAGCATTACCTACTAGCCGTAGACTGTGAGCACCCACAGCAACGCTTAATAGGGAAGCACTTATATGTAGCTTTGTTGCTGTGGATGTTCACTATCAGATACGGAGATGACAGTAGTGGCGGTTAAATACGGCGTTGATCCAAACATTTCAATTGGTAACGGATATATTTACAAAATTACAGAAAATAATAAAACAATCTATTTACAAACTGTGGGGTAGAACCCAAGGGAAAAACTACAAAACACAGATGTAGTTTTATAACGTAACTGACAGTTGTATGGACGAGAGAACGCCTAAACAGATGACGGAACAGACATGCGCGTCACACATTGCCATTAAACTTAAAGCAGGCGTCCATACTCTCAACACAAGTTAACCTGTATGTTCAGATACTGTTTACGTGTAAGTGTAATGAAAAAGATCTAAGCGTAGAGACGGCGGGAAGCGACTTTGTTTTACACTATGTAAAGATACCTATGTCGCAGTGGCATGTAAGCATATCTAATGCCCCAGTATGGGACCACCCCACGTGTGTGCTATAACTTTATAGAGCAGAAAGCTATTGAAGCCCATGCGTACCCAGAGCATGTTGGAGACGCATCGCTTGCGCGTGATGGCGGCAAAGCCGTCTATACCCACTAAGCGCCACGAACTATTCTAAAAGTCGTTCAGTGACTATCAAGGTCACTTTGGCATATTGCAGAATAGCTTTAGGATCGTTCAATGGGATTGAAAGATCTTAAAAAGGCTGTATTAATAATGTTGATGATAACAACTTTCTTAAAGCATATACTGTCGCAAACCTTTTTTTTTCAATAAGTTGCAAAAAAACGTAAGCAAATTTGAATTTGGCGGGCTGCCCTGGCGTTGCACCTTAAGGTGAAACTAAAAAAAACTTAGTACTGCTGTAAATAAAACTTACCGTTCCTTGTTTGTAAAAAAGCACTAAAGACGGTTGTGGCGAGGCACAGGAAAGTAAGTATACGGATCATGACAGCAGTGGGATAAGACACCTTCCACAATATGTCCGTTTGGATTTAGGAGCCACTTTTCGTATCTGAAATTAATATACTTATTCCACATTTTTTTTTCTATGCTTTTTGTTTGCTCCTGAGTTCTTGACTCTAGTCTAGGTCAGAGATGACAGAGCCAAAGTCTACGATGGTACGAGCTTACCCAGAAGAAGCCTGTTTAAAGACTGAAAATTGCGAATACATGCGCACACCGCCTATCTGCCGTGATTCAGCCGCTGTCCAACAAAAACACGCACAACGCGTTGGAAAACCCAAAAAGAGGATTATATGTTTGTGTGTATGTACGTCCGTTTCTTTGCTCCATCTCCTAAACGGATGATCGGATTTGGAAGAAATATCCGTCTTTAGATTTGCCTTCATCCCCTACCGTCCACATTTTATTTCAATGGCAAATGTGTTAAAGAAAACGCTTGTGAAACCTTTCCAAACTGCCCTTTAACTCCAAGGGTCCTCTACCTAATGGTGTACCTTATAGACCATGACATAGAGGTCATTTATGCTGCCGCTCCGTTTAGAATACGGATGTTCAGATGCATCTGGTTAGACTAGAACTTGGCCCTAACATAGTTGTGAAAAGGCTAGGAAGATGTTGTATTCGGCTAGATTATTGAAGAGTTCGAGTGAAGAGATTTTGGGGATTCCTACTTAATGATTTATTCGCCAGCTCAGTGCTTTTGCCGAATGGCTACCTGTCCCCTATGACAAAAGAGAGGAGGGAGAGAGGGACCCGGTGATGCTGGGCCCTTACTGAACGAGATCGACTGATCTCGCTTGGCGTGTAGTGCCCAGCACGTATAAAAACCACCACGTCTACTAGTGCTCCTGACACTCGCCGCCTGACCGCCGTCGCGTACGGACGTGCCGCTACCTGCTCGCATTCCCGCTCGCTATCAGTGTGTGTCATCGGTTCGTCGCTTCCCAGTGTCGTGACGTCATCAGTTGTCTTTCGACTACACCCCCGAACAATTGCTGTCTTTTTATTAAGACAGCACTTGCTCATTTGCTTCGGATATTATTCCGATTTAACTTCCTTTGCCCCATCAGGGAAAAATCCTCAATTTCGAGGTTCTTGGTGGGAAACCTAACGGTGCCAACGAAACCGAGAGAGGGTGGTGACCCAATCCGCCCGCCTAACCCCTTCAGGGTCTAGGTGAAAAATTGGGCTCCGTCGCGTTCGCATGCGCCGCCGATATACTGTGCTAGTGTTTCCCGTTTGAACAAGTTCCTGAAAGCAACGTTCCCTGGACTGGAGTTGGAGTTGCTACCAAGCCAGGACCCTCGGACTGTGCCTGCGGGAAGGTTGAAGCGGGTGAGTCACTGATTCAGTAAATTCCCTAAATAATTGGTCAAGGAATTAGGTTGTTAGGCGCGCTGAGCTTCACTCAAATGTCCGCTAACTTTTAGCCGATAAAATGTCGTCCCTCGACGACACAGATAAAGCGCTTTTGCGCTTTTTCTTGCGCGTCTTCACGACCGACCCATATTTACAAAAATATGGGTCAGAAATTGCTGCCATTCAGCAAACCACCGATACCGTCACTGACTTCAGTGACGCGCTCGAGAGCCCCTTGTCACCGCCGCCTGCCGACAGAGGCTTACCGCCAGCCGTCGCCGCCGCGATTAAGGCTACTCCAAGACCCATTGTAGTGAAACCCATTGTTTCGCAAACAAAGGTCCAGCCCGCACCTGCGTCCATTGTTTCCGTTTCTGAGAACATGGACAAAGGCTCACCGCCAGCCGTCGCCGCCGCGATTCCGGCTAACCCCGGACCCATTGTTAAGCAAACAATGGATCAGTCCGCACCTGCGTCCATTGTTCCCATTTCGGAGAAAATGGACACAACTGTGCCAGTCTCCGACTCGGAATCGGTTATAGATTCCTGCTCTGCTTCCTCGTCTTCTGAAGACGACTATCAAGTCGTCGGAAAGGGCAAGAGGAAAAAGGGCAAAAACTCTCAGGCCACCATGGCCAAAAAATTAGTCGCGCTCCCTCTCATCCCCTCTCCCGAGGCCTCCCGTCCCACCTCCCCGGTCCCCGCACCAAAGTCCGCCGCTGCTCATACCAGCAGACCATCCAGCCATAAGGCTAACTCTTCAGCCGCTTCTTCAAAGAAGCTGAAGCCCCCTCCCCCGTTGTTCATTCAGGACAAAGGGAAATGGACAGACGTGTCCAAAATGTGTGTTGAGCGCCGCATTCAATACACTAGCGCAAAAAGCACCCAGCAGGGAATCAAAGTGGTAGTCCCTACGACCACCGACTTCAGGGAACTAACCCGTCAGCTGATCGGAAGGCACATAGCCTTCCATACATACTCCCTTCCAGAGGAGAAGCCCACCCGCGTGGTGATCAGGTGGATCCCGAAGGAGATATCCTCGGAGGACATCCTCAATGACCTCCAAGGCCAGAACATCCCGGTTGCAGCCGTCCACCGCCTTCATAAGGCGAGAGGCGGCGACCAGTACGACATGGTACTGGTCATTTGTGACCCAGTAGAAGGACACCACCCGATCTTCAAAGTGAAGTCGGTATGCTCCCTCACAGGCATCTCAATAGAGAAGCCTTACCGCTCAACCGTAGTAGGGCAGTGCCACCGCTGCCAGCTGTACGGACACAGCCAAGCCAACTGCCATGCGCCGCACAGATGCGTAAAGTGTCTAGGCGACCATGGTACGGCAGACTGCCCCCGTCCCAAAGACAAATCGCTATGCACGGAGCCACCGAGCTGTGTGCTTTGCGGCCAGTCGGGCCACCCCGCTAACTACCGCGGCTGCCCGAAAGCCCCCAAAGGCTCCTCCTCTAAACTGGCGAAGCGTGCAAACGCCCGCCAGCAGAGAGAAAGCCCATCGGTGAGGCTACCAACTGCACAGATGCCGGAGAGACTCAGCCCTCAGAGGCCCTCTCCCTGGACCTCGCTGAACCACCAGAGAGCCTTCCCGGCACTCGGCAAAGCAAAGTCCAGCCCCATTCCCGGGCTATTAGATGCCCCTGTCCCCACTCCCGTGGCCCAAGCGAGCGCACCGGCGCCCGCTCGTCCCGCGCCTCCCGGCCCCGCGGCCGCGGTCTCCTCTCCTAACGTAACTTTAGAAACGTTAGCAAAGTTAGTCACTCCCGAAGCAGACCGCATGGCGGCAGATCTCAGGGAGGCTAACACTGACGGTGATAAGCTTAAAATTATCCTCAAGTCCCTAATCAAGTTAGGCGAAGCCTTCAGCGGCATTAATCTTTAATTTCAATGGATAATACGAGATTAACGTGTACCAAACCCCGATCCCTTAAATTAGGGTACTTTAATGCCAATGGCATTAGAGGCCAGCGTGATGAAATCGCCACCTTCCTCCGTGACCATCAAATTGATATCCTCCTCATACAGGAGACCTTCCTCAAGCCCAGTCACCGCGATCCGAGAATTGCTAACTATCGCATAGTTCGCAACGATCGGTCACGATGCCACAAGGGCGGTACTCTAATCTATTATAGAAAAGAACTGCACTGCATCCCCTTAGATCCCCCTCCCATGGAGTCTCTACTCGAGACTTCAGTGTGTCGACTAGGCATGACCGGTCATCAACCGATCACTATCGCCTCCGCGTACATCCCTCCCGGCGGCACGTCCGAGGAGCACACTCTGTTCACCAAAGACCTTGCCGTCCTCTTCGGCTTGAGTGACTCCGTTATCATAGCGGGCGACCTCAACGCCAAACACCCCGCCTGGAACAGCACGACGACCTCTGCCAGAGGACGTCACGTGTATAACCTGGGTGAGTCCCTCAACTTCGATCCCATCGCTCCTATGGAGCACACTCACTATCCCCACGACCCCGAACAACGTCCGGACGTTCTCGACATAGCGCTACTCAAGAATGTCAACCTTAAGTTGCATTCCATCGAGACTTTACATGAGCTTAACTCAGACCATCGACCAGTGCTCATGCACTTAGTTCCCCGCTCGGGTCCCTCTGACCCCAGCCAGCCCCCGCCGACCCAAGTGATAACCGACTGGAGGAAAGTCAGCGAAAAGCTGAAATCCACCACGTCGCCTCACCTGGAGGCCATCCCCGACCACATTGTCTCAGTCGCAGACACGACGGCCGCCATCAACTCGTTTACAGAACACGTGCAATCCGTACTAAAGGATTGCTCACGGGAAGTTCCAGCATTGAGCGATCAACGCTGGATTCTACCCGCTGACGTACGTGAACTGATAACCGAGAAGAACGCGGCCATCCGTGCCTACAGCAACTTTCCCTGCGACGCGAACAAAGCTCACATGCGTCATTTACAGCGTGCTGTAAAGAAGCGCACTAGTGAGCATCGTTCAGATCAATGGGACAAGACGCTAAGCGAGCTTGAGCCTACCCAACTAGCCTTCTGGCAGCTGCAACGCAAGTTGCGCTCCACCGAAGAGGCTTCGATGCCTCCCCTCACCCGACCCGATAAGAGCGTTGCATTCGACGACTCTGAGAAGGCCGAATGCCTAGCCGACAGCCTAGAGTCCCAGTGCTCCCCCAGCTCTCAACCAGTAGACAAGCGACATTTCGATGAGGTGAACGCATTCGTTGAACGTAGAGCCGCCCTCCCCCCTGTAGAAGACCCAGATGATCCTCTGCCTCCGGTCACAGCTGACGAAGTGCAAGACATCATTAATAAGCTTCAACCGCGCAAAGCACCCGGCTCCGACGGAATCACCAATAGGGTGTTTAAACTCCTCCCCGCTCAGCTCGTCGTGTTAATGGCGGCCATCTTCAATGGCGCCCTGAGCAACAACGCTTTTCCCCAAATATGGAAAGAGGCCACTGTCATCGGTTTCGCCAAGCCAGGCAAACCCAAGTCTGAACCCTCGAGCTACAGACCTATCAGTCTCCTGAACGCACTCGGCAAAATCTACGAGAGACTCATTTATAAGCGACTCAAAGACTTCGCCGAGGCTAAGAGTCTCATCCCCAACGAGCAGTTCGGCTTCAGAACCGGACACTCTTGCATTCAACAGGCCCATCGCATCGTAGAGCACTTGAGCGCTGGCTTCCAGCGTGGAGCGATGACGGGTGTGTTGTTCTTCGACATAGCAAAGGCTTTCGACAAAGTCTGGCACAACGGCTTATTATATAAGCTGTACAAACTGGGAGTGCCGGACCGTCTCGTGCTCATCTTACGAGACTTTCTGTCGGATCGCACCTTCCGCTATCGCATCGGGAAGGCACTGTCTTCCCCCCACCCCATTAGAGCCGGAGTCCCTCAGGGCTCCGTCGTCTCTCCCCTTATCTTTACTCTGTTCACCAGTGACATTCCCAAGAGCAAGAAGGCTCAGTTAGCCCTGTTCGCGGACGACACGGCCATTTATTACACTGACCGCAGTCACGACGCTATCTATAGCACCCTCCAAACCTCAGCCAACGTCTTAGGCGCTTGGTTCCGGAAATGGAGAATCGAGGTGAACCCCGACAAGAGCCAGGCAGTTCTTTTCTCTAAACAGCGTAAAATTAAGCCACCCGCGCTCAGCCCGATCACTATGTACGGTAAGCCTATCCCTTGGGAGAAGCAAGCCAAGTACTTAGGAGTCATACTTGACAACCACTTGTCTTTCGCGGCGCACATCAAAGCAGCTCGCGACCGAGCTGCGTTTGCTATGGGTCGGCTTCATTTCATGATTTCGGCAAAAAGCAAATTGTCACTCAAGTGCAAGTTGCGCCTTTATACCGCGGTGATCCGCCCCATTATGACGTACGCTTGCGTCGTGTACGCTCACACCAAGCCTAAGTACATCCATAGGATGCAAATTTTACAGAACCGGTTCTTACGTAGAGTCACGGGAGCCCCTTTTTATGTCCGTAATGACCGTCTACACGTAGACCTTAGAATGCCCACCGTCCTACAGTTTATGAAACGTCTTTCGAAGCGTTTCTTCGATAACGCCATTAAACACCGTAATCCCCTGATCGCAGCGGCCGCCCGTTACGAACCCTCGCGTATTAGTACAGTACGCCGTCCTAGGCATACCCTTGTCACTCCAGATGATGCTATCACCCTCCTCCAGGAGAGTAGCAAAGAGACTAGCACTCTTAAAAAGTTCCGACTCAAACCGCCGTCTTTCCGACCTCGCCGTCGAGGTCCGTCGCGACGTCCCGGTCCCTGCCCTCCCCGACCCTCGCTCGAGCCAGCCCGCGATGCTGTGCCAGTAGTTTTAAATCAGCCCCTAAATAATGATACCATTCAGATCCAGCCTGTCCCCATGCAGTCCTCCCCCAGCGACACCCTAAGCCGAGGTTCGTACCCCACAGGGGGTGCCCTTAGCGTGCAGTCGCTTAGTTTGTAAGTTTTTATGCCCTGGCTGGAGGCCTTAATCTAAAGGCACCCACAGGATAGTCCGGTTAAGCAGACGACAACCTCATAGGTTGAACTGCGAGATGCCATTCAAAAAAAAAAAAAAAAAAAAAAAGTGCTCCTGAAAAGTAAAATCGAATTTAAATTTAAATCGAAATCGATTCTCTTTTTTTTCATTGTCTGTTTTAACATGAAAGCCTTTAACGCACTTGAGTAAATAGCTTTATAACATACTAGCTGTCCCGCTCAACTTCGTCTGCGTCACATTTTCCCCGTTTTCGCAACATTTTTCATCGCTGCTCCGCTCCTATTGGTCGTAGCGTGATGATATATAGCCTATGTCCTTCCTCAGGTTGAAATCTATCTTCTTGCCAAATTTCATTAAGATCCGATCAGCCGTTTAGTCGTGAAAAGGTAACAAACAAACTTACTTTCGCATTTATAATATTAGTTAGGATTAAAATACGGCTGACCCCTTACTGCATGGATTTTTTGATTGGGACGAAAAAAATATATGACGTAGTATTACCCCAAGAAATACAACTAAAAATATTTAAAAAAATCTACCCCTGGTATTTTTGAAGATATTTAGTAAAAACTTGCAATGCCAAATATGGCATTGTATGCAGTTGTAGGTTTATTATCAAGTTTGCCAAATATGTCATTGTATGCAGAAGTAGCTGGCGAATCAAAAATTTAAGATAAAAATGAGAATGTATAGGTAATAACGGATTAAGGAAGTATTCTGGCATAGGCGTGTGATAGATTGTATACGTGAAGGGAGATATGGAAATAAATGGGAAAAACGCTTATTTTTACTTATTTTTTATTATTTATTCAGAGTATTATGAACTTTGGTTTTTATGGTGTATTTGAACCTTTTATTTCATCTGTGAGGCTAATATCTCCTAGAAAGGCGTAATTGTCTTCGCTATACTGCAGCTGACCAATTTCCCATATAAATGTCTTCTTAGGAGTTTTCCCATTGTTACCTCCCTTCCCCTGTCGACTAGTTGAAGGCTGGTCGCTTTGGTTTTCCAATTCTATCTTCATCAGACTCATACAAATAATTTAACGGGTCCGCTGCTCGATTATCTCTCCATTCCTTATCTTCATCAGAAGCTCTTCGTCTTCAATCCCATCTGAAATATTGACTACATGCACTTGTTTCCGTCTCGCCAGTGTTCTTCATAAACTGTTGGGGAGAAAAAGCAGCGAAAGCCTAATCAAACCAAGGAAAATAAAAAAAAACGTTTGTAGCCACTTCTTCAAAATATTTCATAAAATTGACACTATTGCATACTATCCCAAATATGGCTTTCTCAATTCTGTTGTCATTCTGCATACTATCCCATATCTGGCAAAAAGTTTTTCCTACGACTGCATACTAACCCATATATGGGCACTAACTTTAGCAACAAAAATATATGGAATCATTCATGCGAATCTAGTTTTTTTTTGCTTATTGCCTTTCAATAAAAGCCTATTGTATGCAAAATAATTATCGCAGCTCTATATCGTGAAAATCCATGCAAAAACACCCCGAATGCGCAGCCCACTTACCTGTTCTCGACCGTTAGGAAACAAACTGAAATTTTTTATAATCTTTTAGTGCTGGACACAATTTTTTTTTCCAAACGTCAATTATTATTACCGGTGTTTTATTTAAGAGTTGCAAGAAGAAAAAATAATGGACCAAATTTAAATGATGTGACAAAAACCTCTGATGCCCGATATGTCATGCTATGCAGTAAGGGGTTAACAATTTATTATTTGCAATAAATAATTTATCAGCTGCGAGAACTTTCGCCACTTTTTTAAATCTGTTGAAAAATTAGCCAACGGTATCCAAGCTTGATGGTGGCCATCCATTATATTGGCTCGGCAAGTACCTAAGCAGTCCTGGCTCGGCTGTAATTTTTACACCTTTGACAGTTGTTCCGGGTAGTGAAAAACCCGGATATCCGACCAGTCTTGCCAAGGGGTGTTGCAGCTATTACCCGGTTACTGGTTATGGAGGTCAGAAAGGCAATCGCTCCATGTTAAATACTGATATGCAGCTCCATTCGGTTAGACTGGAAACTGCGACATCATAGCATGATGTAGTTAGCCATCCTCGAGAAATAAGCTATCAAAGGCAAAAAAAATGTTGTGCTGTTATTAGTATGTTAGAGTCAGTTCACACCGAGACGCGACGCGACGTGACGCTGCGCGCACACTTTTAAAGAGCGATTCAAAATATAACTTCTTTTCTACACGAAAAGATACACATTTCGTTGTGAGAATTCAGAATACGTTGCGCCATGCAGCGCTGCGTCGAGCGGCCTCGTGAGGTAGATCTCAGTAGAAATCAGAATACGTTGCGCCATGCAGCGCTGCGTCGCGCGGTGCTACGCTGCGCCTCGCGGCGTAAAGCGACGCAGCGCGAAATCACTGGCCTCTTCAAGTATCGTCGCGTCGCGTCGCGTCTCGGTGTGAACTGACCCTTATGTTCGCGTGTTGTATTTTAGTTAAGATGCACCCGTGCGAAGCCGAGGCGGGTCGCTAGTACTATGTAGCCGCAAGAGCGTGTATCTGCTAACTCTATTCATTAATTTATTTAAGAACCAACTCATAATTCTCACTTGTGATAATAGAGATGAACCTGCCATGCCATCTGTGAGGCGGTCCGCGGTAGTATAGTTATTTCAAAGAATCTAGAAATCTACGTATCGATTGTCAAGAGACTAAGCGACATCTATTGGCTTGTGTGTTAACTATTGCTTAGATAGTTAATCTTTGTGACAACTCAAAGAGTAATTTATTAAACAAACAAAAGCCTTTAGCTTGAACTATAATTAAGATTAGCAAATATTGTATGATAACTTGGATTTTAACAATGGAAATTTGACAATCTGTAAGAGGCGTCATCCCAACTTCCACTGTGTGAAAATGGCGCCGAAAGTCAATTATTGAATTTATATTTTGTAACAACAACTAAATCAGTTTCTAGAACTAATTACAAACTAAAAAGTAATAATATTATTTTATAACACATTTGCTCGCCTCCTTCCCTTCTACACTACTAAACCGCACTACTGGTAGTATAGTGGGTATTTTTTTTTCCCTTCTACACTACTGGTCCAGTGGTACCGTGGGTAATTTGTAAAATACAAACATATGCGTTCCCTACTACACTACCAAATTTATTTTCGCTACTAGATACCGGTAAGTAAAACACAATTCCTATCCTATATCGGTTTATTTAACACCTATCCAACGTCAAAATTTAACACGTAAATAACAAAAAAGTTCATCATTTCAGCCGAAAGACATCCACATGGGCCTCCCCCAAGTGTCGCCACATAAACCGGTCCCGTGCGACTCGCATCCAGCGAATCCCCAAACCTTCACCAAGTCATCGGTCCACCTACTGGGTGGCCTTCCAAAGCACGTCTTCCGGTTCGCAGTCGCCACTCCAGAACACTCCTTTTCGGCCCCATCGGCCATCCATTCTGCGAGCAATGGCAGGGCACACACTGCAGTGTTAAGTTTGGCTTAAGTTGAGCAATTCTTCGGGCTACGTCGGTAACTGTGGTTCTCTTGCGGATGTCCTTATTTCTGATTTGATCACGCAACGAAACTCCGAGCATAGCCCTCTCCATTGCCCTTTGGGTGACATTAAGCCTTCTGATGAAGACCATTGTGAGCGACCACGTTTCGGTCCTGTATTCCCGTTGTCCCCGTAATCTGTGTCCCCGTCACTCGGTCCCGTATGTAATCACTGGCAACATACACTGGTCGTACTTTTGTACTGAGACACTGCGGTAAGTTGGAAGAGAAGATTCCTCGCAACTTGCCGAACGCTGCCCAGACGAGTCGGATTCGACGATTGAGCTCTTTCTCAGATTCAGATTCATTTATTTATTGTATAACATAAGTACATTATAAGTTCTTATTTTTTTTTTTTTTTTTTTCTTTATTTATTTAGAGAGGGTTTTAATCTAGACCGATTATGCCACCCTCATTGTTACAAATTAACTTATAATACTAAACAAAAAATCAAAATCACCTTAAACTACTTCTGCGATTAATGCCACAAGCTACAAGCCTATACAACATCCTGGCTGCTTCTGAAGCGGGGGCAGCCAGGACGCTGTTACACACCCCAGTCTCGCAAATATTATCATATACAATTAACAGCTCTTTTCTCTCCAGCTCGTTCCGAACACACTCCATGATAATATGGTAAACATCTTCAATCACGTTGCATTCTACACAATTTGGCGACTCAACTTTACCCATTAAGAATGCGAATTTGTTTAAGGGTATGTGTCCGGAACGAAGTCGAAGACCTATAATTATTGTCTGCCTTCCCATATTGGCACTGTCTATCCACGTTCTTTTAGACACAGTTGGTTGAATAGTGGCGTACCATATACCTTTACTGCGGCTCCTTTCATTAAAATATTCTTGCCAGTTATTATAGCACATGTGTTTTATTCTAAAATAAAGCTCGGTATAATAAGGCACACACGAATATTGTTCGCCGTCGTCTGATGCTTCCTTAGCAAGCTGGTCGACCGTTTCATTACCTTGAATACCAATATGAGAAGGCACCCATTGTATAATCACATTTTTATTGTTACTCTTCAGCTTACAGATCAGTTCCAATATCTCATAGGCAATGGGTATCCCACGTTTGGGTGAGGTGCATTTTCTTATAAGTTCTTATTTGGTAATACATTGAGGGCGCTTTGTTTTGCCTCTAGGGCGTACCCCAGTTAGAGCTACCCAACTGGACCGTTTGTCTTTGGTAGACATAATCTTCTACAACTTTGAGTGTAGAGATTCCTTAAAGAAGTCTTCCAGTGCAGCGGTGAAAAGTTTCGGAGATATGACGTCTCCCTGTCTCACACCTCGCTGCAGAAGGATAGGTTCCGAGGTCTGGTAGATAAACTCATAGGAATTGTGTTTTTTACCTGTATCAAGTTGCGAAAATAAATTAGTAGTGTAACGGGGAACGCATATGTATGTATTTTACAAATTACCCACGGTACCACTGGACCAGTAGTGTAGAAGGGAAAAAAATTACCCACGACACCGCCAGTAGTGCGGTTTAGTAGTGTAGAAGGGAAGGAGGCATTTGCTTGTAAAGGGTATCTTATTTCACCGATTTCAATATCGTAGTGTATCTCATTACGTACTTGTGCGTTATTATAATGTAAATCGCACGGTTTATCAAGATGCTCCGTCTAAAACGAACGTTACTTTTTTAACAAAGAGCAAAGAGTTTTTATGTCAGAAAAGTTGTCAACATTTTATGAATAACATTATCTTTGGGAGATAAAATATAAATAAACATTTATTTCTTGAATTTAATTTATTTTGACCATAATTTACAACCATTTATCTGTAACAAAACACAAAAATATTAATTTACTTTCTATGTAATACTGACTGTTCTTGTGCCTTTGCCTTAAAAAAAAAAGAGATGAAGCGCGCGCATCGCTAATTTGTGAACAAGTAAATATTGAAGTGATTAAAGATTTATTCGTTTAAGAAAGTCCGAGTATTATTTATTTCCTCGCAAATATGTTATAAAACGTCGCAATGACATACGTGAGCTTTGATAATAACAGCCTCTGCTTTCTTGTATTGTAGCAATATCGCCTCGGCTGTAATTTTTCAACTTGACGCACTTATAAGTATCATAATGTACTATTACAGAGTAGTTTATTAATGGAAGATCTGTTCTTTGTATTAAATCTTTTGATCTGCCAAAAATGGTTTTAAGCAAGCAATTGTTGTAAAAAATAATGAAGCTACTAACCGCTGAAATGGGTCATAAAAAAGTAATAAAAACGTCAAATTGGAACCGGCTCGACGGATGACGTCATCCCGCCGCGCGCCAGATGGCCGGCGCACGAAATGTTTTTTTTGTCGCCTCGTTTGTAACGCGAGTCATCTCAAGTGTTGTTTTTGTTCAAGCTAATGAATGGCTCTTTCGAGTTGCGTCAAGTGTTTGTTAACATTTCGTTTTTGTTTGTTTATATTTAGCGGTAAATATTGACGTAAGTAGAAAAAAAAAAAAAAACACGTTATGTGAACTTTACAAAGGTTTATTTTATAAAGTAAATCGATAACATATATATATTATGACTTTTATTGGTAGAAGGGTTCTATTTACGTACGCGAAAAATATAAATACATACTTCATAGTATAAAAATATTTATTTACATGCATAAGACTGGCATAAATATTTGCCGACGGCGAATATTTTTTTTTACCAAATTAAATAATTTATTACGACTAAACCGTTTAACGTAAACTTAAAATATTGATATTACCTGAAAGCTATATTCATAGAGGAACTTATGTGTAAATATTAAGTTGATAGGTTCATCTACTACAGAAATATATGGGATTGATTGAAGGAAGTCCCGCTTACGTAAAAATGCACATAACAATTCTTGATTTTTTTTGTTCAGTGAAGTTTGAGTTAAGAAAGTACATTATATCTAACCATTTTCTACAAGAAATGCTCTTTCCAATGAGGTATCACACATGTTATTCAATAACCATGGAAAAAAAAAATACAAGTAAAAAAATATCACAAATCGGGAGAATCGACAAGTGACGTGGTGTCCACGTGGTGTCTTAAAGGGGGGGTTACACTGACTACACATCCACATCCAGGTTAAAAGCTATAGCTATAGCTAGTTCATAAATGTGATAATAATAAAAAAAAATGTAAAAAATGTAATGAGGTCACAGGTCCCAATCCCTTTTTCAATAAAAGAATGAAAAACAATGTGATGATTTTTATTACCCGACTCCAAAAAAAAAGAGGGTCATGTTTTTCGAATGTATGTAGGTAATTATTATAATTTACTCACCTGACTGCAGCTCCTACCTCTGAGGAACACGCGGGGCGGCACTTCTGGGGTTCCCGGCACCAAAGGGCACGGCACTCACACACCACACACTATACACCACACACCACACACCATACACCACACCAGCACTGAATCTAGACTTTTAGGTGCACTGTGTTCTAGCTTAATTGGTGGCCGCCATCTTGTTTGTTGACGTTTTGCTGTTTTGCCGACTCAGTTGAACAAGAATTATGATCTTATCACAAATTTTGTAGCTTTAGTATATGGTTTGCTTGAAAACTATTATCGAATAAATATACAATGCAATAGTTATTAGTTTTTACAATGAATTGGTCTCATTATTTAATAATTTACGATAGCTTTCCGCCAAATTCTAGAACCGTTACGAGTGCATTGAACCACCAACACAAACCATGTAAAAATAGAAATATCCTTAGCCTCAGGTCAAAACCCGTTTGCACACACATCAAAAACATTCTAATTAACTATTTACATCAATAATTTACTTAAAAATACTCATCCACAATCAAAATAACTAATTAAATGCCGGAGCAAAACACACCGCGCGACTCGAGATTTCGTTCGTACCACAGACTGACTTTGACATTTTATTTTTTAATGAAAATGACAGATGCGGCTAGTGTTGTCGTATTTTTGGTATGAAAAAACTTACTAAGTTTCGTCTAGAAACGAGAAAAAGGATTAAATAAATCGACTAATAGAAAAAAATAGATATATTGTGACGCACTAGCGAAAAATGCGTCTGTGGTAACTTGAGGGACCAGTTCCATTCTAGTGTCAAAAAATTTTGGTAACGCGAGTTACCAGTTCCATTTAAGCTTTAACTTGATAACGCCTTTGCAATTGTGAATATTGGTATTGTTTGATGAATTGCTAAATAAATTGATTGTGAAGTATTAGTATTTTTTTACTGAACTTACTATGTAATGAATAACTGTACTGAACTACTGAGTGTGTGTGTGTACTTCCGCTCACTCAGAACCGCAGGTGCAGCGACTGCAGCGAGATATCTCGTTCGAGTTAGCTCGCGATTAGAGAATTGAAATATTAATGAATTGAAAGTAGTTTTTGAAATGAGCAATATTAAGTTGTGTAAATAAGAGCTGTAACAATTGAAAGACAGATCCAAAAGAGTGTGTAAGGAGTTTCTTGGCCCATTCTTCTTCTTATAACCAACCATGTTTGCGAATGGGTGGCTCAACCTATGGAAGTTTCTAAGTGCCTGTAACTGGTTTATTAGAAATAAACTTATGGAGTTTGAGTCAAGTGTTGTGTGTGATTTCAACTACCCATCTACCTATCTACCAACAATGGAGAATAATGTCGCACAGACTGATAGCGACTGAAAGGCAATATGGCGTCGATATTCGTGGAATTCCCGCCGAAATATTTGGTTTTTATTGCACATTTTGTTTATGAAAAATATTAGCTACTGTTCAGTTGGATCTTAAACTACTTTACACTGAAAAAAATGTTAGGTTGGATTTAACAGATTTTGCGTAAATGTAACCAAAGTTTGCGGTTGATTTCGGTCCTATCACGAATTTTGGTTGATTTTACCAAACACATTAAGTTGGTGTTGTACCAAATTTATTTCGTAGATTACACCTATACTTTGTACATTTTTTACCAAAGTAATTTAGTAACATTTCTCACCAAAGTACTTTAGTATATTTTTTTACCAAAATACTTTAGTAAAATTTTTCACCAAAGTACTTTAGTAACATTTTTTACCAAAGTAATTTTGTAACATTTCTCACCAAAGTACTTTAGTAACATTTTGTACCAAAGTAATCTAGTAACATTTCTCACTAAAGTACTTTAGTAACATTTTGTACCAAAGTAATCTAGTAACATTTCTCACCAAAGTACTTTAGTATAATTATTACCAAAATACTTTAGTAACATTTTTCACCAAAGTACTTTTGTAACCTTTTCATAAAAGTACTTAAGTAAAAAAATACAATGTAGTTTGCTGCAATCTACCAAAGAGATATTGTATATTTTACCCAAAATACTTGTTTTTTTTTAGCAAATACATTTTGTATGTTCTACCGTTACCTTTTTTGGTACAAATTACCGAAGGAAGTAAAATAGAAAATGCAAAGGTATTTGGTAAAATCTACAACAAATATTTGGTAGATGGCACGTATTATATGGTAGAATGTATTAAATCAGTTTGATAGAGAAAACTAAACTTAACTCGTAAGTATAATCTATTTTATTTGGTAAACTCTAATAAACAAAATTTAGCAGTATTTACCTAGTACGTTCGGTGTATTATATCAATGTTAGTTTGGTAATAATTACCAGATTAAATTTTAGTTACTACCAAAGGTTGTTTGGTAATATCTACCAGATGTGTAATGTAGTTCTTATCAAGGTTAGCTTAGTATAATCTATCAGATGTGTATCGTGCTTTTTATCAGAGATAATTTTGTATTATCTACCGTAAGTGTATCGTAGATTTTATCAAATACAATTAAGTATTTTCTATCATGTTTGTTACGTATTTTTTCCTAACATTATTTGGTAATATCTACCAGATGTGTAATGCAGTTCTCATCAAAGTTAGTTTGGTATAATCTATCACATGTGTATCGTAGAATTTATCAAATAAAAATAAGTATTATTTATCATGTTTGTTTCGTATTATTTCCAAACATTTGTTTGGTAATATCTAACAAAGCTGTAGTTATTACCAAACTTTAACTGGTAATATCTACCAATATTTTATCAGTGCTTGTCTGATTGTACCGTTCTTAGTTTAGTAAAACATACCAAATAAATAGTGTAAATTTTACTGGTGTTAGTTTGGGTAATTTACCAAATTAACACTAGTAAAATGTACACGATTTTTTGGTATATATTACCAAACATTGATTTCCAGTATATTAATAGGGTGTGGTATCATTGAAAATTAGAAACTTAGTAGCTAATCTGCAATATTGCTGATATGGTATGAGAGTAAAATCTTATTGCAGTTAAGATTTTCATTTTCAAACCACGTACTACTTTCGAGGCCAACAGTGGCCAAAAAAGTGCGTGTGTACCACGTCAGCAATATTGCAGATTAGCTACTAAGTTTCTAATTTTCAATGATACCACACCCTAAAAATATAGTAGAAGAAAAACAAGGTCTGAAAAAAAAAAGGTTTTATGAAAGTTTGACAAACACTTAAAAAATATAAAGGATTATTGGTAATTCAACATATTCCTTTTTAGAGAGTTATACAGTAAAGTTATAGTTATTTGCAGTCATGTAGGCTAGCCAAAAATCAGCAGTTTCTAGAACACGTCGAATTACCAGTAACCTAATTTAATATGAGCTTAATAAAAACGGTGGTTTTAAGAAAAATAAACAGATTTTTGGTACATATCATAAAATTTATTTTGCCAATCATAAATACAATTAAATAATCATTAGATCACTCAGCTTAAAATTATATCCGTATAGAATTCAAAACTATTCTTATTTTAAAGCACACAAGGCGGCCACGTTTTGGCCAGGATGAACAAAACTATAAAACATCAAATTGTACACAGTAACTAAATACATAGTAGAGGTGTTTCCCTAGTATCTAACAGGCGGAAATTATTGAAAATTTAGGAGATTTAAGAACATTTACGAGTGGCGCTAGTCTCGCGGCTATGCTCTCTTTTTCAATAACCAACCTTCACTTGGATTATCTTCAATCAATTTAATGTAGACAGAAAAAGCTTTAATTGTTTATAAAGATTAAGAGCTTTCTCTAAAAATATGGGCCATTTTTTGAACAGTCGGAGCTCTGATCCTCTAAACTTGGATTCGAATCCAGTTCAATCTGAAAAAAAAAAACGATTATAAATATTTAATAAATATTTTCATATATTGCTCACAAGATTGAAACAAACAAATATACGGGGTCAAGCTAATAAAAAGCTTGTAAAAAGGGTCACAACTTACCAACTTATATCCGAAACTCAATTTATAAGAGGGCCAATCGTTCAAGATGTCATGTATGTTTGCATATTTTCGGATTGTAGTTCCTTCAGGCGCAATGTGGATGTTTTCCGCCAATTCTCGATTACTTCGGGCACTGGCTCTTTGTTGTATTTCAGCCAAACTTTTAACTCTTCATATTCTTCATTAGATACTGGTAAACAATAGATCAAGTTTAGTCTAGCTTCAGCCTAATTAAATATAACTATTAGAACTTGTATAATATATGTTCAAATTTATACCATTTTGATTTTCAACTGCTGCAGCTGCGTCAGCCGGAACATCGTCGGTGCTCGTGTGGGCTCTCCTTTTGTTTGTTATTACCCCACTCTTCCGCAGCAAACGTTTGTGATTGTTATATTTATCAGCAAGTTTTCCTCTTGCCGGAATACTTATATTTATCCTTTCCAAACTTTTGGCTCGGAATGTAGTATGTCTCCTATGGAAATCAAAGCAAATTAGAAGGAACTTTGCATGAAAATCAAGGAAATCAAAATAACCATTAAATGTATTTGTCTTGAATATCAACTTAACAACGGAATTGGTCGTTTTTAGGGTTCCGTACCCGAAGGGTAAAGCGGGATCCTATTACTAAGACTCTGCTGTCCGTCTGTTACCAGCCTGTACCTCATGAACTGTGATCGTTAGACAGTTGAACTTTTTTTACCCCCCCTCTATCTCTGAAAACTACTGGGCCTAAAATTTAGACACTTATTGATACCTAAAATACCTGATTTTGTCTCGGGCTCACCAAAATAAAGGCAAAACTTACAGACGATTTCTCTCTCGTGGTCGGCAACTCTTCACTGCTTGTTCTGGCCATGGGACTGGGCGCAGAAAAATCGCTAGAAATGCTTAGTTTCATCAGATTCTGTCGCCTGTAACAAGCAATTATTATCAAGTAATTTTTTAACAAAAAAAAACTTTTACACCACCATTAACAAAATTATAACGATCGGGGCATCGCGAAGGAATTTCGATGGTCACTATGAACCGTGACACCAAAAAGTTTTGAAAAAAGTAATATGCACACTTACATGAACAATGTTTAGGAGTTTGTTCAGTCCTCGCTTGAATAATATCATATCCTTTAAACTCGGAATTAATTCTTTCAGTTCCGTTTCTTGTATATCGGCAAGCAAGTTCAACGAAATCTGATTTACTAAAAAAAACAAGATATGAACATTATATCCAGTTGCCTAGTTTCGGTTGGTCATCGAATATCATCGTAATCAGTAGTTAACCATAAATTTGGATATGTAACGGTAGCTAACGGGTTTTTTTACAATTATAGTCGCGGCCATGTAACAATGTAAGTACATGCATAGACTCGAATGAATGAAATGCCAACCAAACCAATCTGTAAAATTTACTAAGTTTGTTTTGTAAATCTATCAAAGTAGAATAGCTAAATAGGTAGATACCTATCCACTATTTCTAGCTCAATATCTAGGCATCCTATAAAATAAGGCCCTGCTTTCTTATGTTCTCAGTACATGCATAGACTTGAATCAATGAAATGTATGCCAACTAAACCAATTTGTAAAATTTACTAAGTTCGTTTTGTAAATCTATCAAAGTAGAACAGCTAAATAGGAAGATACCTATCCACTACTTCTAGCTCAATATCTAGGCATCCTATATAATAAGGCCCTGCTTTCTTATGTTCTCAGTACATGCATAGACTTGAATGAATGAAATGTATGCCAACCAAACCAATTTGTAAAATTTACTAAGTTCGTTTTGTAAATCTATCAAAGTAGAATAGCTAAATAGGTAGATACCTATCCACTACTTCTAGCTCAATATCTAGGCATCCTATATAATAAGGCCCCGCTTTCCTACGTACTCTGACCTATTGGCGGCAAAAGCGGAAGTACCAAATAAATGTAGAATTAATTAAAGTCACAGTAAAGTACTCGATCACTTTCTTGTTTTTTGTAGTGATAGCGATTTACAAAAAAACACGAATTATCGGGCTTTGACAAAAGAGGGGCTATATCCGTTTCAAGTTGAATTCTTCATTATCCACTCAATCGTTAAATCACTGGAGATTATGCTATCAATATTTACACATTGAACAACCAAAATTAATTTAATGAACAATACAACTAAGAGGCATGGCTCCGCTGCGCCGTCTTGAAACGGCTAAACAAACCATTAATATCAATATATGTATACAATATCGATTAAAATAGGCACTCACCTTCAAAGTTTGTTATAGTGTCTTCAGATAGTCCCCATTCTGTTAAATATTCGGCGACCCCAACTCAACTTCTTCACTTTCCATTGCTAGCGAAGCGACTAACTAGCCGGCCGGCGAAAAATGAAATGAACGAACGGTGAACGCAGACGCACCGCGGCCGCGCACGCCCACCACGTGACTGCTAGGGCGACGCGAGGGCTAGGGCTGCCAACCGTATTTTATAAAGTGAAAATAATTTGAAAATAGATGACGTTTCGAAACACACGTTTCAAGGGAATCAAAATGATAGAGTACTTCCCGTTGACCTAGAACTATGAAATTTGGCAAGTAATTTCGTCACATACTACAAGTACTCAGAAAAATCTGAAAATACATTTGTAATTACATCGTAATAAATTTAGTCCTTTTTAAACATCATATTTGGAGAACTCAGTTGCGTTAAGAGTGCACCTCTTTTTTATGCGGCGCCATACATTTCAGGTGCAAACTTAACCCGGCCAATTAAGATGGGATAAGTGAAAGTTTGTACGGAACCCTCGGTGCGCAAGTCAGATTCACACTTGGCCGGTTTTTTTTTCCGAGGAAATTACTTCTCTGAACATACTTAAAGCGGTGTCACGATTAGCTTCAGCTTCAGCATTTACAGAAAGGGTGTTTTCTGTCATTAATGCGAAGTGGCATGACGACAGAAATAAAGCTTCCATCAAGCAATTATTTGTGCGTACCGCGTACCGTGTTTAGATGCCATAAATATATTTAGCAGATACGAAATTGTTATTAGCTGTAAAATAAAACTTATAAAACAAAAGTACATTATTTAACGAATTGTTCATCACATTTGCGAGGAAATAAATTACTACAAAGACTAAAACCGCACCAATCAAAAATTGACGAAATTGACAACTTCACTTCCAGATCAGAATATTTTATACGTCAAAGAAAAAGGTGGCAACCCTGCGGCAGTGACCGCAAACAAAGGCGACCGCTCCGCGGGGCAGTGCGGAAGGGAAGGGGGGAGTAGGCGCATAAATTGATGAGTACCTAGGATATGATGGAAATGGAAATAGGTACCTATGTAAAAATTGCGTATGGTTTTGTAAATTCTACGATACTGTTTAGTAATTTTAACATTTTTAACCACAGCGTCCAGCGACAAGTACCTATTTATGTTACTTTTAAACACTGCTTAATGTTTCGTAAAAATATGGTTGTTGGAGAAAATAATATGTACCTATGACTTTGTGCGGCGCGTGAAAGGTTGTAATTGTGGTTGTAATAAATCTACTTGACTTGGATGACAATACAATATTATGGTACCATGGGGCTGGTTTGATGATGGAGCCGGGAGGTGGCCCTAGGAACTAATAAATAAAGCAATCGTACCGAGTTTGGGCTCTTCAGAATCGTCTTGGTGAGCAATTGCTGGATGTTCAAAGAAAAGTACAGTCGGCTGTAAAAACTTGTCACAAAAATTAAATTTTTGACAGAAACTTTATCACCGACAAGTAAAGACAAACGATTAAATAATCACTAAATAGTATAAAACAAAGTCGCTTCCCGTTGTCTGTCTGTCCCTATGTAGGTATGCTTAGATCTTTATCTTGATCAGGTTCAATAACTTAAATCGATTACCTACATAACCTGGGGATGGGCAGAGCATCCTTATACAAGCACACTATTTGCTTAAAAGGATTCTCCACATTGTAACTAGAATAAGTTATTTAAGTTGAAGCAATAAACGTTTTTTAAAACTACACAACGGATTTTAATGTGTTTTTTTAAAGTAGTTATGTGATTCAAGAGTAAGGTATAATTCTATTAATAACACTTGCAACGGGATATTTACCATGTGTATTATTTGTTTCGAGTTCCCGATATTAACGCTATGATCACGGATAAGAGTTTATCCGTGATCATGGCGTTTGCAACAGCGCCGAAATATCGGGAACTCGAAACAAATAATACACATGGTAAATATCCCGTTGCAAGTGTTATTAATAGTGTTAGTGACTATGTCAGTTTAAAAACTTATAAGGTATAATTGTATAAAACATGCATAATATAGGTATTTAGTATGAGCATTGCACCTGTTCGAAGTCGGGGCGGGTCTCTAGGTAGTTGGTTAAAATATAATTTACTAACTGTACCTATTATCCACAGATGTAGCATGTAGGTATAATTCTATGCTTTGAAAACATGTGATTTGCAACCAGATTTATCAAAATTAGGTAGGTAGGTACCTATGTAGTCTTAATTTGGACTCGCAAATTACACTTCGAAAGCGTAAAGACCAGCTGATAGAACAACCAGACAACCTTTACTTTATTACTTCTAATACCTACTACATACAAATTTTATTATTACCTTCAACTAGGTAGCTGAAATTCTTGGTCGCATGTTTATAAAACTTCTACTTATTGGATTTTGAATCTTATTACGTTAATAATAAACGTGCTATTCGAACGGTCTGTTTTGGTACAACATAAGTAGTAGTACCTACATACCTAATTCTTATATTAATGAACAAAAATTTACCTACTTACTAACTTAGCTATTACCTATTCTAATTACTTAGTATTAATGTTAATTATTGTTCTCATGGAAGTAATGTACCGACCAAGGTATAATGTCCTATACCTATGGCCTATGGGAATCAATGTCTTTAAATCGTTGCGTTCGTTGAGATAAAATCACTGTCAGTCAGTATAAAAATAGTAATTTTCGGACTTTAAAATCACGTGAACGGTAAGAGATTGTTAAGATTTATTGGAGTTCATTGAAATTCAGGATTCGGTAAATAAAAGACGGTCCTTTATGACTTGCAAAATTGCAAGTATGTAGGTCAAATAAATCTTAAGTTATTGGGGGGTCAAAAGTGGACTGAAATGATTCACAAAACACAGTAACTATGATATAATCAACCAAACTAAATTGATGTGATTTGTTTTTTTAAATGTACAATACCTACTCGATAAGTCTGATAGTGATTGCAGCGCCACTTTGAATCAGCAGTAGATTTTAGGGTTCCGTCCCTGAAGGGTGTAAAACGGAACCCTAATCATAATCAATAATCTTAATCAATCATTTATTTGCAAGAATACAATTTTACAGTGAGATCTTAATAGTATGGTATGTCGGTAGTACCTATTCTGCCTGCAAGCAGACGCGCTAAACCTGACAAGTGCGAGTTAAACTGGCGTGGAGTGGAGAGGGTTCCATCCGTAACTCTGTACGTATGATTGTTACTTTGAATACCATAGACATATACATACCATAGACATGTTTTATCTATAAAGGTGAAGAACTATTTTCTGTATTTTTTCAAAATTCTAGGCCCAGTCTGTAGTTTCGAAGATAAGGGGACGAATGGTCTAATTTGTAATTTACCCCTTTTTATAAAGTGACCCTACGCCCGTCTTTCGGTCACCCCGACTTACATATGTGTACCAAATTTCATCCGAATTGGTTCAGTGGTTTCGGAGGAAATTGGCTGTGGCAGATGGACGGACAGGCAGACTCACGAGTGATCCTTTATTGGTTCCATTTTTTACTTTTGAGGTACGGAACTCTAAAAATTTAAATAATTAAAAAAATAAGGGGAGGGGGTCGTCCTCGTCATACAAGAAACGTGTTTTTTTTATATTCTAGATAGTCTACTAAAGGGCTTGACTAGTTTTTATTATTCAACAAATAATAAAAACTAGTCAAACGTTATACTTACTTATTTTTAAATAAACATGTTAAAATTATAAAATGTTGGTACGGAACCCTCGGTGCGCGAGTTTGACTCGCACTTAACCGAATATTTTTTAATCAAATGTGTTTGCTACTCATTACCAACTGTCCCGGTAAATGTAACTATAAATTGCTTTGAAACTAACACAGTAACATTGATAAAATCAACCGAACTATGCGGTTGTGACTTGTTCAGTAAAATGTACAATATTCTTTGATAATTTACACCATGAATTCTTGTAGGGACTATATTTTGACCTCAACCTTTTTAGTTTTGTAGGTTCAACTGCGAGGTCTTGTTATATTTATCATATTATGTTTATGATAAAATCAGCCAAACCAAATTGTTGAGATTTGTTTGGTAAAATGTACAATATTCTTTGTTAATTTACACCATGAACTCTGGTAGGGACTACATTTCGATCACAACCTATGTAGTTTTGTAAGTTCAACCGCGAGTTCTTGTTATAAATTATTCATAAAGACGCCTACAAAAAAAGTAGCGGCAAAAACACTGTAACGTGTGAGATCTTATTATTGTTAAAGAAGTATTTTTTTAATTAAAAAATACAAGACATATTAAAGACGTAATGAAATAAAAGAAAATAAAGCTCAATCTACGTCAAATGTACTACAAAATAAACTTTAAATTAACTTTGTAATCGGCTTGTTTTGACAAGGCACACATCCGTACTAATTTGGTCTTCGTCCTTTGTTTAATAAAATGTACAATATTCTTTGTTAATATAGGTACACCATGAACTCTGGTAGGGACTATATTCCGATCACAACCTATGTAGTTTTGTAAATTCAACCGCGAGGTCTTGTTATATTTATCATTTTTTATGATAGAATCAACCAGACTAAAATGTTGAGATTTGTATGGTAAAATGTACAATATTCTTTGTTAATTTACACCATGAACTCTGGTAGGGACTATATTTCGATCACAACCTATGTAGTTTTGTAAGTTCAACCGCGAGGTCTTGTTATATTTATCATATTTTTATGATAAAATCAACCAGACTAAATTGTTGAGATTCGCTTGGTAAAATGTACAATACTCTTTGTTAATTTACACCATGAACTCTGGTAGGGACTATATTTTGATCGCAACCTATGTACTTTTGTAATTTCAACCTTGAGGTCTTGTTATATTTATCATATTTTTATGATAGAATCAACCAGACTAAATTGTTGAGATTTGTTTGGTGAAATGTACAAAATTCTTTGTTAATTTACACCATGAACTCTGGTAGGGACTATATTCCGATCACAACCCATGTAGTTTTGTAAATTCAACCGCGAGGTCTTGTTATATTTATCGTATTTTTATGATAGAATCAACCAGACTAAATTGTTGAGATTCGCTTGGTAAAATGTACAATACTCTTTGTTAATTTACACCATGAACTCTAGTAGCGACTATATTTTGATCGCAACCTATGTAGTTTTGTAAGTTCAACCTCGAGGTCTTGTTATATTTATCATATTTTTATGATAAAATCAACCAGACTAAATTGTTGAGATTCGTTTGGTAAAATGTGCAATACTCTTTGTTGATTTACATCAAAACTCTGGTACCAACTTCAACCTTTTTAGTTTTGTAAGTTCAATAGCGAGGTTTTGTTTTATTTATCGTAGTTTCCTTGTAATTCAGCCAACCTTTGCTAATTTGGTAAATCCAACAAACCTTTTTTTTCAGTGTAGCAGTATTTAAACAGTGAACAGTGATTCCTTCGAAATTCAAAATTCCATAAAAGAGTTTGACTCAAAGAGATTTAAAAGACTTATAGAGTGGACATTGGCAATATTTTCCCTGCATCACTGCACAATAACGTCATCAGTTGGAACGGGACCTTGTAGATCCCCATGCTTCACCCAGGTGGAAAACTTAGATGAAGCGCGGGTCTACGCACGGTGCCTGCACCAGCGCTTCTACCGGCGCTGATCAACCAAGCAACTTTTTTTTTTTGTGTACTTATGGCATCTCGCAGTTCAGCCTCTGGGGCTGGCTTTTGCTTAACCGGTAAATCCTGTGGATGCCTAGAATTTAAGGCCTCCAGCCAGGGCGAATCACTAGACGCGGTTACTAATACTGCCACCGCCGCCGCCGCAGGGGAGTGGCTGGACGAGCCTGCCGCCGCGCTGCGGGACCCTGGACCAACTAACTCCAATCCCCGCTACCTACATTGGGAAATCCTGCAGGACTGTAGTGTTCTTTAAGCGGTCCTAACTTACGCGCGCTCGATATCCTACTCACGCCCAGCTCAACCGGCTTTGTAATTCTAAAGCAAGTAATTAAAAATAATCTTTGTAACGTACTTTTTATTTACTACTACCTACCACTAAACACTACCGAAACCATCAACATCCCCTATACTACCACCTAAGTATGGGATCCTTTACTTAAAAGGTCCCCTAAACTAGCCCCTAAATGAAATTTCATTTCACCATCATTTTTATCACCTAACTAGGGGACACATAACTATGTGACGTTTTGTTTTCGATAATAGTGACTGATTCGTCTTGGAACTTATCGATACTTTTGAATAATTTAGTTTATTATCAATTTCTCTAAAGTAAGCAAACAAATAGACATAGTTTATAATAAATTATGTTGTTATAGCAATAAATATTATTTAATTCATATTTTTAAGTAATTTAATATTTTCTTACATATTCACTCTGTGTTTAAATGGCGAAACTCGCGTTTAATCTGTGGGTGGTCATATTTGTATTTGACATTTCTTTCGTTTGTGTTCATGATTTGATTGTTTGTTGTGATCGCCTGCGTGTTATTTTATTAAGTTTTTCGTCAATCTTTTGCATTCGTTAATCGTTACGGTATAATAAAATGGCAGAAAAAATGAAGCGTAGTCAAAATTTCTTATATTGAATAAAATAAAATTTATTTTGCAAATAAAATTAGGACAGCATTTATTATAGGAACTACACAAGTGTATTACAAACATTGTCATATGGTCGACTAAACAAAAAAAAATACCATGCGCATATAGGTTCAATTTATTTTATAGGCTACATATAAAAACTTGTGATAAGTAGGTACTCACCTATTATATATATATCAGGAAATTCTAAAGCGTGTTCAATCTTTACCAAACTGAAGATTTACATAACCTACTAGCTTATGCCCGCGGCGTCGAATAGGGGATCGGACTGGGTAAAGAAAACGACATTTTATTTTGTCCGTCAGACAGGTAATACAAAAATATTAGACACGTATTTTTTGTTTTATCAAATTATCAAAAAATTACTTAGTTAGAACTCATTAAAGTTGGAGAGTGGGGGCTTACTACTTCACAAGTGGGTATAAAACTTACCTACATGTGACGTCATGCGCCATTTCAACTCAATATATCTCCGTAATTTTATGACCACGTGAAAAAAGACAAAATACGTGTCCAATACCTTTCAATAAACTACCCGACGGACAAAGAAAAAAAAATAGGATTATCCCCTATGGTCACACGGGAACATACTATCGGGATAAAAAGTGTCCTATGTGTTAATCCAGGTTATAAACTACCCGTGTGCCAAATTTCATCCAAATCCATTCAGTCGTTTTTGCGTGAAAGTGTAACAAACATCCATTCATCCATCCATCCATCCTCACAAACTTTCGCATTTATAATATTAGTGGGATATCTCCGAAAAAAGACAGTTTCATCGAAACTTTCAAAGTAATCTGGTCGTTTTCGAAATATTTTCGGTCTACGACTGTTATTTACGTCCAATATAGTACAAACAGTTACAAAAATTTCAAAAAAATCATGTAAATCACTATCCATCTTCGTTGCTTAAAAGATCACTTACGTAAGTGCCAGTTTATGGGCCAAAATGTTGACCATCTAAATTTAGGGGACCTTTCGTCGTTTAGTTGACCCCTAACAGTTCGTGAAACAGAAACCATCCCATAGCAGGCATGTTTAGGGGATCCCATAAACTTAGGGGATGTTGGTGAAAACGGGATAGAGTGGATATTGGCAATATTTTCCCTGCATCACTGCACAATAACGTCATCAGTTGGAACGGGACCTTGTAGGTTCCATGCTTCACCCAGGTGGAAAAATTAGATGAAGCACGGGTCTAGACTCAAAAAGTTTGATCCCGAATATTTTCGATTCTGACACACGAATGCTAACTGACAAGCGGGCATACCTACGACACTAATTACATCGTTTGTAAAAAAGCTCTAAGTTTTGTTACTAAGTAGTAACAAGTTTGACACAACATGGGAGGAACAAAAAGAATCTAGCGGTTAAGATTTTCTTCGTCTCTTTGGACAAAACCATATCGAATTAAGTATCACTTTTATTTTAAAAAAATTAACACAGTGATGTTAAAATGATGTCACCATCAGCAGATAACAAACACTCATAAATTAAACAGAGGCAGAATTTGTACAATTGCGAATTCTATATGTTTGTTACTTTATTTCAATGCCACGGGAGTTTCGTTTTTAATTTAGGGTAGGTTACCCAATTATGTTCTACTAGCTGTTCCGCGCAACTTCGTCTGCGTCATATTTTCCCCGTTTTTACAACATTTTTCATTGCTACTCCGCTCCTATTGGTCGTAGCGTGATGATGTATAGCCTATAGCCATTCTCAATAAATAGGCTGTCTAACACTGAAAGAAATAAATATCACTGAATTTTTAAAATCGGACCATTACTTTTTGAGATTAGCGCGTTTAAGCAAACAAACAAACTCTTCAGCTTTATTATATTAGTATAGATTAGTATTTATTATTATTCTATGGAGGATATTAAGGCCGGTGGCCAGTTTGGTATCGTTCTTGGAGTTGCATACAGTACAATCGATGCCGGTGCGTGCACGCAAACGCCATGCAAACGCTTTGGGTTTGCTCCGACCTTAAAACAGAACATCTCATCAAACGTTTGGCTTTTATCCTCAAACATGGTGATTGCTAATTGGGTGCATTCCTTGAAATGGGTAACACTAGATTTAATTGCATAAAAAAAATCCCGATACTTTGGCGTCCAAACTGGGTTATTTTGGAGCAATTAAAGCGTAAAGTTTTTTGAAATTTTCCACAAACTGACAAATTGCTGATTGTGAGAAATCAACGCCGTTCAAGTTGGTCTGTCCACAATTTATGTCTGAACTAATTTTATTAAACAGGGTGTTTAGTGCATCGTTTGCCAAATCAAATAGGCCAAAAGGAGAGGTCATTTGCTATCTTTTCACGCCCTATAACTCATTCCTTGCCTCACAGTTTTTTTTTTTATATTAACTTCTTAATTTGAATTTTGAAAAATTCCAAAATTCAGCATTTTAGGTCAAATTAAAAATTAAAAAATTGTTTAGACTTAAAATTTCGATTTAATTTTGATGTGTTCTGTTGTATGATTCTACCAAATTCAAAATTACTTGCTAGTAACAATTACTTTATCTTTTAACTAGCGGCCCGTCCCGGCTTCGCACGGGTGGTCATTTTTTTTTAAACATTATGGGATAAATAAAGATAATTTAACTTATAAATATGCTAATTAAAACGTACATGACTAAAGTTTTCCAAATGTTCAAAATAAACAAAACGTATTTTTTTTTTGTTGTTTTATATAATATATTTTCCTTTATTCACTTAAATCCATATAATTAACATTTTTAAATAATATTACAAAATTGATATAAAAAATCATTTAAAAATATAAAAAAATAGTAGCCCACCGGCATCGAGACCAGGGTCCGGGCTACCGGTGGTCAGGGCTTTTGAGAGAGGAACCTCCTAACAATACGCGCCGTGTCCAGAAGTACTGCTTTCTGAATCAAGCCCTTGATCCAGCTGCCAAGCGAAAGCCTACTCAAATGCTATATATATTTTATTTTCTCATGTAATTTTTATTTCTTTATTTATATTTAAATTTAAGTTTTACGTTTTTATTTTGTAACAGTTTACCTTAAAGTTTCACTGTACACTATGTTGGCAGTGGTATTTGTAGGTGATAACAAAACATTGATTTTCAGGAGATCCTACTCGAGCAACAGAACCATGAGAAAAGCACTCTTTCCTTAGGTTGATGCCAACCATCGAGAACATTTGTCCCTGGGATTTATATAATGTAAGGGCAAACGATATCTTTGCAGAAAATTGTAACCATTTAAAAGTTATAGGCAAATCCGTCGGCATCATTGCGATCCGCGGAATGTGAGCGAGCTGACCGGCCGCGGGGCCCGTGATGATAGTTGCTACAATCACATTCTCTTAATTCCTTTATCAAAAGTCTTGTACCATTACACATACTGGGAGGGCCTAAATTTATCAATAGCATAATGGAGTACCTACTATGCGAACACCCCTCTCCCACACTTCGGTGCCATCTCTCTCGCCGCGTTGCTCGCTGCGCTGCGTGGAGCCACAACGGCGCGGCAGGGTGTAATTTTTGTTTATGTGTATAGATATTTTTAATTTCGTAATATCTTTTGAATGGAATGTCCGATTTCAATAATTCAAAAAGTAATGAACAGGTATTGAAACTGTCTTGAATACGAAATAGTTTATTTGGATAAGAATTAATATAAAGGTATGGATAACATAGTCTGATTTCGATCAGCATTTCTATCAACTTTTAAAATGTAAAAAAGTAGTTATAGTGACATAACTACAACAGTTGGAGATATAGTCTCGCGAAGTTTTTTGTTGATATTGTTATGTTCTATAATATAATAGAACATTTTTTTGTTCTATCATCAATACTTTACGCAGCGCATGCGATAAAAGACATTTTAAGGCTCATTTTTTTAACACCTTTTCTTTTTTTTTTTGCGGATGGGAAATCATCAAATGACTTCTCCCGCTCTGGGCGGAGCGGGAGGGAGTGTCAGACTTGTACTGACTAAAACCCACCCATGTTCCTTCTTCGCCCTTTGTGTTCCAGGGCCGCGGTATCTCTTTCGAACAACCCGCAGCCCTGGCAGGCATCGGCCCTTTCGGACCCCTTCTGGTTTGCTGACATCTCCTTGAGGCGCGCGTGGAACACGTACGCGCCGTCGACACGGCCTGTCGTCATGAGACGGACGGACGGTGAGCTAGCCCATTACTCACCGTCCACAGGCTCGCGCCTACGGTGGCCGGAGGCCTCTGGTTGCCCCCCTACTCCCGGGGCGTCTCCCGCGGCGGCTGGGACGTGAGGTTCTCTCCCTCTCACGTTCCGCCACCTCCTTCGCTAGCATGACTGCTTCGCAGAAGGAGGCGACGGCTTCCCATTCCCTCTCGCTCCGGACCATGGATTGAACCAGGGCCGGACGCGAGATGCCGCCAATCGCCGCTACGAGGACACGGCGGTGCTCAGCCCAAGCGGGGCAGAGCTCCACGGTGTGCTCCACCGTGTCCTCCGGCCGATCCTCGCAGTGGTAACACCCGGGCGTTTCCTCCCGCCCGATTCGGTGCAGGAACCTCCCGAAACAACCGTGTCCGGTGAGGACCTGCGTCAGGCGAAAGGTGAGGGCGCCGTGGCGCCTCTCTAGCCACTCCTCAAAGAGGGGACTTATCGCTTATACTTTAATTCATAAATCACAAATCTTGTTCGAGTTGTCCGCCACTGTTGCGAATGCACGCGCGGCATCTTCGTCTTATCTCGACTGGTAGTTGTGCGTAAACGTATTTCTGCTTTGATAGTCACGAAAGCCACATCGATGTGTTGTACTAAATCCTCCCTTGTCTCTATTTCCAAGGCGTAGACAAATTATTTAGCTCGTCCCTAGAGGTAAAATCTAACGGAGTTAAGTCTGGGGAACGTGGAGGCCATAGAATAGGGCCATCCCTCCCAATCCATGATTCTGGAAACTGACGTATCATTTGGTACTCCCTAGCAGTTACACTCCAGTGAGCGGGACAACCGTCTTGTTGGAATACAAAAGACATGTCTTCACGGAAAATTAGCAGCTCAGCTATCAATAAGGGGAAGTCTGTTTCGGTGTTTTGGGATGGCTATTTCATGACCTCCACGTTCCCGAGACTTAACTCTGTTAGATCTTTACGTCTAAGAACGAGCTAAAGAAATAACGCCACGGAAGTTGAGACTAGGGATGATTTAGTCCAACGCATTGATGCGGCTTTCGTGACTATCAAAGCAGAAATACGTTTACGCACAACTACAGTCGAGATAAGACGAAGATGCCGCGTGTGCATACGCAACAGTGGCGGACAGCTCGAACAAGATTTGTGATTTCTGAATAAATGTTTTTTTTTTTTAGTTTCAAATAATTCTTAAAAAGTTGGTACCCTGTTCAAGAAAGAGATAGAACACTACGCACTAGTGACATAACAGTTATCTGTCTACTCACTTGAGGCATGTTATTTATGCTAAAACTACTGTTCGTGTTCTTACTGTAATGTTGAATATCAGCCTAGTGTCTCGATTACACATTTAGATAAAAATGAAAAGGTATTAAACGATTTTTTGGGCATATTGCATACCGTTGGAAAGGGGACAGACTAGAGAACTTTTTAAAGGTATTCGAAGATTCCGATCGCTTTTAGTTTTTTTTTTTAAGCCATTTAAAGTTGAGTTTTAAGATTATTTTTTACAAAATTTTACGAGTTATTAAAAAAGAAAGTAATCGTTACTAATAATTAATAATATAGTAATTTTGAATTTGGTAGAATTATACAACAGTACACATTAAAATTAAATCAAAATTTTAAGTCTAAACAATTTTTAAATTTTTTTATTAGACCTAAAATGCTGAATTTTGGAATTTTTCAAAATTTAAATTAAAATGTTGTTATAAAAAAACCGGTGAGGCAAGGAATGAGTTATAGGGCGTGAAGAGATAGCAAATGATCTCTCCTTTCGGCCTATTCGATTTGGCAAACGATGCACCAAACACCCTGTATAACTTAGCTTTTTGCTAAAAGCTGAAAATCGCGAAAAACCCGTTTTTATGAGCTTTGCCACCGAGTAAATTTTTTTTCCAGGTATCGGATCGATGATTTTTAGATTTCATATGATGGTGTTTTGAACAATCCTACCAATATTGAGCTGGGTGCGAATTTTTGTACCCATGGATGTCTAAATTGACCGGACTAATAGCATAAACAAAAATTATAAATTATTTATAATTATTAATTATTTATTATTAAAAATTATTACTTTATTATTTAATTAAATTTATTTTTCATTTAATTTTTAAATTTAATTGTAGACATTTCATTTGACATAAATGTTTGTATTAATTTAATTTTCATATTTTTTATTTTTATGTTTTTTTAGTCGTAATGTGGCGTGTTTCTGTCTCTGATTTGATTAACTATTACTAACATTATTTTTAAGTATACTAAAACTATGACTTAAGTGTACTAACCAAATGTTATGGATAAAAAAAAACTGAAATAAATGAATTGAATTGAATAAACGAATGAATCCTTCGAAAATCAATTTCTTATAAAAGTACATCTGTCTTTCAAAATTAAGCGTCATAAACGACACGTACTGAAATTTCCTTGAAACAACCCTTGTTTTTCGAGGCTGTTTTCTTAAATCAATTAATGTACATCACTTGTGTGTGTCATTGTATGTACATCATTTGTTGTGACTGATTAAAATGACAGCAGCGAAACTAAAGGGACTCAGTAACTTTCTTTTCTTTGGTCATAATAGAAATAAATAATTAGATACAAATTGCATATTAATACAGTCAGTATTTCACAATATGTATATGGGTATTAATTAAGGTCAATTTAATGAAACTATAAAAAACATAGTCTGTGAATTTTGTTCTTTTTTGTGTACATCCCGACTAGAAGTAACATTTTAAGAATTATATAGGCATAGTCTCAGTGCGCCAAAGTTCACCTAAACTTTCAACTCCGATAATTGGAAACCCGAAAATGTTCTTCCTAACATTTTTCATCCTAACAATCACAATTCCTAACTACTCTGTCTCTAATGTTCATAATTCCGAAGCATTCAACTTCATAATGTCAGTAGCAATAAACATCCATTATACTTTTATTTGTTTTCCTATATTTTCTCAACATAACCATCTTTTACACTATTATTCAAAGTCATATCTTTTTAACCCCCGACCAAAAAAGAGGGGTGTTATTTGTTTAGATTTATTTTTTATTAATTAAAGCGTCTTCTTTAATTTTATTTATAGCAGTGTGTACCTGCAAAGATATCCATAGGTTAGAACTGTGACCAACTACGCGCGAGCCGAGCGAGCGCTACCTCGAAATTGGTCGCGAAATTTTTCTCAGTATTCTTTTCATAGTGGGGACACTATAACTATCATCTCAACTATCTTCTACCCACATATATTTTTTATTACACTTGTTAAATGTTGCTTTCTGAGTACCTATGAGTGAAAATATTATGGTAATTATGTTTAGGGATAAAAGCGTTATGATAAAAAACAGTAGGAGTTTAAATATATTTACATTAATGATATTATTAATTACAATTTACGGAAATATGAGTATTATGAACATCGCCGGTAGCACTACAAATAGTATGAATTGAAAACTTTAGGATGAAAAATTTTAGGAACAGTGATCTTTCGGATTACAAATCGTTAGGAAGAACAATTTCGGGTAAAGAACTTTAGATGAGCCAATATGGACCCGTATTACCCAGCACGATCTGGGTTGTGGAGGTCGGATAGACAGTCGCTCGGTGTAAAATACTAATATTTAGCTGCATCCGGTCAGACTGGAAGCCGATACCGACATAGTAGAAAAGGGTTAGGCAGGTCATGACTTTACATGAAACGAGAATTGGGGCTCACACCCTAGCAACCGAAATATAAAATTGAAATTAAAAAAAAACATACCTAATTGCGTGTTTACGCAAGTGCCGAAAGTGTTCGAAAAAACAAACACACGATGAAACGAAATGGAAAAGTACTGGAAACTTGATTTTCAATATAATGTATTCAATATTTACTTTTGGTATATTCATCACTAAAATCTGTTTAATTTTCAGTAATGTATGCATACCTAACTACTTGGAAAATTAGCTACACGTTTTTATAAAATGGTTCTGAACAACCAATTACTGACTGATAAGAAAAGCGCTTTCGACGCCTGCTCAAAGCCAAACTTTCAGAAATCTTCTCCTTGTAACCTGGACTTGCTTGCTACCTTTCTTGCCTGGTGCCCCTGGACGTCTGAAAAGGGGATAACGCCTCGTATGTCACTAATATTTTATAATTTTATTGAGTGGTTTACATAAAAAACTCAGTTCATAATTCTGAATCCCTGCAAATATAAATTTATCATCGGTAATTTAAAAAAAAAAAACTGTTGTTCCATACATTTTGACCGTGTTTGTATTGCACTTTTGTGTAGGACACAGCAGTTTTTTTTTTTAATTTCTCTTTGGCGGGGTGCAGAACGATGTATTGAGTATGTCGTAAGCGTTTTCGCGTCGGTGTCCCTGACAGCCTGTATAATCATACAAAAACCAACAAATAATTTTATTCTCGAATAAATTTCATGAGGAACCCCAAAAATACACATTATTAATATTTGCTACGTCACGCATTATACGATTTTATATGCCTCTGGAGGCCTGAAAATCATATAAATACGATTGGCTGAGCACACTATCCACATACCACATCTTCAGCCATGATCCGGACTGTCGCTCTCCTGGCCCTCGTCGCCTGCTCATCGGCTTGGCTCTTCGGATCCAGTGAACCCAGTAAGTACCTTTAATGAAAAACTCTGCTCTATTTTTTTTTTTTTCGTTATTTTTATAAGCTTTTATTCATCTTGCCGTGTTAGTTAGTGTCTAAGTTAGTAGGTTGTAGTCAAATCTTGCAACTGAATGTTAAACCAGTTCCACCCAACCGATTGACCTGAAAGATTCCACACACCTTTGATTCTGGTGACAATACATTTTTGACAGACAGACTTTACTTATCCTGCAGCCAGGATCGTCTCCCTACGGGAGAACTCCTTAATGGTTTATAGGGCTGACACGAAATTTTGTATACGCGTTCAACTTTGATAAATAAAGACTATATTTTAATCACAACTTCATTTTGCACCCAGTATCGCCTTCCCACTAGGGAACTCCTCAACGGATAATGGCGCGGACACGAAACTTGGCATACGCGTTCAATTTTTATAGTTAAACATGATTTCTGCCAGGACCTCATCCTGCAGCCAGGAGTATCACCTCATGAAGAAACTCCTAAACGGTTAACAGCATGGAAAATAAATTTTGTATTTGCGTTCAATTTTGATAGATAACGATGATATCTATAATAACCTCATCCTGCAATCAGGATCGTCTTCTCACGAGGAAACTCCTTAACGGTTAATAGCGCATAGTCAAAATTAATTTTGTGTTCGCGTTCAATTTTGACGAATAAATAATGTTTCTGTTCAAATTCAAATTCAAAATCATTTATTCTCTAATACGGGTAATTACATAAAGTTGTTAAAATAGAACATAGTTCAGCCATATTACGCCTTGAGGCATGCAAATCTCAAGTTTTGTCTGTTTGACAACATTATTTATTATACAATTCTTTGCAAAAATAATTAGTAATTAATAATGTAATTTTGGTAATGTAACCGTGGCAAATAATAATGAAACATTAGCAGGTAATAATGTCACTAGAATAATTAAAATTGAAATTATGATGTATGTAAATGAGAAATGTTAAGATAAATTTGTAAATAATTGTTAAAATAATACTAATAGGTAAAATTAATTATTGCATTAATCACATCAACAACAATATTTCTGGAACAAAATGTCCTTACATCATCTATTAAATAATCCTGAATACTGTAATAACATTTAAATAGCAAGAATTTTTTTAATTTCTTTTTAAATTCGCCGTTGGATACGGTTTCTAGTATAGACTTTGGACTTTGTTTGGACTTTGATTGTATATACGCGGTGCAATACTGAAAATGCTTTTGGTATATAAGGCCGTTTAGCTAGATTTGCAAGAAATCTTATCACTATGCCGCTTACTTCTGCACTTATCAAAAAGATGTTTGTTAGTTCTTGCGAAGCTAGCAATCTCATAAATGTAGGCACACATGTCTGTTCTGTCATGATCTCATCCTGCAACGAGGATCGTCTTCTCGCGACGGAACTCCCTAATGGTTAATAGCGTGAACACGAAACTTTGTATACGCGTTCAATTTTGATGGATAAAGATAATATATTTCATAAGCTCATCCTGCAGCTAGGATCGTCTTCTCCGGACTCTGCAACGGTTAGTAGCGCAGACAATAAACTTCATATTTGCGTTTAGTTTTGATAGAAAAATATGTTTTATTTTATGACCTCATCCTGCAACCAGAATCATCTCCTCAAAAACTTCAACCGTTAATAGCACGGTTACGAAAAAAGTGTTGAGTGATGCGTTATCAGAAATAATTATGACAAAACATAAAATTGTTAAATTAAAATAAATTAAAAACCTTTTTAAAAACAAGCTTCAAATATAAACCTTTGAGTAAATTAAAACAAAAAAGAAATATTTTTTAAAAAAGGTTGTCACCTGAATAGAAGAGGCAAAAACTACTATACGCGACGAGCTTTTATGGAAAAATCTAGACGAATTACTAGACTTAGAAAACATAACTGGCGAAATGTGGATGGAAAATTTAGGTCCTCCACCCCTGCCAACCCTTCGGGAATTTCAGGCATGATGGTGTTGAACTGTTGACCAAGAATAAGAATGAGAAATGTGACTTTTGCGTGCGTTTACTATGTGCTGATAACATTTTATTAACTGCTAATAATTATGTCGACGACTTTTATGCATTTTTTTTGTTTCAGAGCTATGGAATAGCGGTTTATCGCGTAAGTACAGACTAAACCTTGTTTTCTTCCACAGAAGTAAAAAAAACTGGCCAAGTGCGAGTCGTAACACATGTACCAAAAAATATAATACTAATATTTTAGATGCTCATTCAGATGTAAATGTATACTCAACAGTAAAATTAAATTTGTGTTTTATAGTATGTTCCTGCGGAAATTTTTATGGAAAAGTACTAAGTACTTATATCTCAAAAACTAAATACTACAAACCTACATTTATCTTTTCAGAATTTTCTACTTACTTTAGAAATTAGAGGTGGGACAGATATTAAACAACTTTGGAAGCAAATATCTCATCAACTATAGACTTAAGAAAAAAATAACGAACCTAGATATGATTTTTCAAGAACTATCGAAAAATCTAGTTATAATTATATAGGCAGACACTTTTCAACTTTTCAACCCTTAGTAAGACATGTAACTGAGGGTTGAAACAAAAGTGTTTCTGAGGGTTGTAAAATTGAAAAAGGGGTAGCCCTTTATACATATATAGCTCCACCCCTATTTTAATTTTGTTGCATTATTTCACAATCATTTTTGCGTAGCAGTCCATAAAAGGCATCTACTCTCCAAATTTCGACTGTGAGGTGCTAATAGACTAAGAGAGAATTTTTTACTCGGTGGTGCTAACCATGTAGTAAAAATTCTGTGACATACGGACGGACAGACCGAATCTACAAGGTTCCGTTGCTGCCATTTGACAACGGAACCCTAATTAGTTAGTTCCGACTAGTTCTACCGCAGAAATGTTTAGTAGAAGTTTTGTTCCCAATAGTCCTTCGATTTGAGGTGGTATCAAATTTTAGGACTAGTGGGAAAAATATTCCAGAGTTCAGAGTTCAGAGTTCATTTATTTGTCAGAAACATGAGTATACACACAAAGCATGCAAGATGTTAAATACATTGCAGAAAGGATCACAGTCATGTTTTACCTTTACGGTGTACAAATATGTATCATAATAACATTTGGTCAATTATTTAATTCATTGTAACTATTAATTATTAAACATTAAAAAATAAAAAAAAAACATAATTAATTGAAGTTCAATTGGTAACGATTGCAATAAATTACATATAAAATATAGGTACAGCATAAGCAATTCAAAACATTAATCAAATTAGGTAGAACAAAATATCATGTCAAAAATAAATCAAATGTCAAAAGTTAAAAAACATCAAAAAATAAATCAAAATAAGATAAAAAAAATAAAAAAAAACAAACAGTCATCAGAGCCAAACTTCGCCCCTACATTAGAATTAGCATGTTTTCTCCATTAGAAACTCAGCAATACTATAGAAACATTTGGCTACTAAGTACTCTTTTAGTTTTTTTTTAAATAAGTTCGTTACAGTAATATCTCTGAGTGCCCGTGGAAGGTGGTTGAATATACATGGTGCCATACAGAAAACACTTTTACGCATTAGTGCTGTATTGCTTGTATTGTATTCCCACTAGTTCTACCGTGGAACTGATTGGAAGAACTAATAGGAATAAAAATACTTTAAAATTATCGAGTAGTTTAGTTGTTTTATCTAAGTTCAATCTAGCTTGCTGGGGACGATGCCGACGTAGTGAAAGTTATCAATCTCGGGTTTTAAGTACGGGATTTTAGGTACACCTTAAAACGAGGAATTATTTGTCAATCTGATCAATTTCATTTTTCAGAAATTTTTCCCGCCAACCCTTTGAATGCTTTTTTTGTCAAACTACCACGAAGCTTGAATCAAGCCATAAAAGAGGGCTGGGTGAAGATAGAGGGGCCTCCCCAACCAGCAGGCTATGAGGACCTTACGGCTTACATGAAACTGAGTGAGCCTACCACCGCCATTCTTATCGACGAAACTTATGGAAATGTCGCCGGATTGATAATCTTAGTGAGTACACTCCACTCCTTGTTTTACCCGAGTGAGAAAAGTCAAAGTCAAAGTCAAAGCATTTATTTCAATTAGACCATTACAGGCACTTTTGAAAGTCAACAAAACAAATAACGCGAAGCTACAGTCCCAGTCACAAGGCATAATAACTTGTGAAAGTACTGTAGTTGCCCATTCCGTAGCGTAGATCTCTATGGAGAAGAACGGGCAAGAAACTCCATGGACACTCTTTTAAATCAAAATATGTTACAAAATCTTGGTTACATCATTCATGTTAAGAATTACAAATATGTGAGAACAATGTAGAAATACGGGCAAGTTAAGAGCGTCCAGAGTAAAAGATTAAATCAGTAATAAAAAAATAAAGTAATTAAAATAAACCGTGGCAGCTAAGAGATGACCAGTCACAACTGACAGCGCCCGTTCACGAACATGAACCGTTCACAAGTAATGTGTTTATCAACCTATGTAATGGATGTTTATTCCTTTGTGGCGCTCTAGAGACGAAACGCGTTGATCAATTTTGATGATTCTTCCGTCAGTCGATTTGACTTAATCTTGTGAGTGATAGTCAACAAAATTCAATATGGCGACAACCAGACGCCACGTAGAGGAAAAATTAAAAAAAAAAAAGTCGACGAACGTTGTATGTTAAATGGAATATCATTGAATAGGTGTTAGAATTCAAGTTTCTCATAAAATGTGATATCTTTTACATTATTAAAGTGAAACGCTAAAAAGCCGGCTGAAAAGCAAAAAAACAAGAGCATCTGGAAGCAGGCGGGACCCATTGATAGCTAAACAATACACTATATTCTGTTCTTTTCTTTTCGAGCTTCGCCACAGACGGGTTAAAAGCTACATTGGTGTACACCCCTGTTAATCTAGACAACTTCGAAAGTCATCAGCTAAATTATTAACGGAGTCTATAGGTACCTACCTACTGACATTGAATTCTATCTGGGTCTCTTAAGATTTCTTTACTATTGAATCCGTCTATTGCAGATCCCCGTCGGTGAAGTTACTCCATATTATGACATGGCTGAACAAGGTTTCACTTTATTCTCTCTCACCATCGATGGTACAACTACCGAATACTATACCACTTCTATTTACTTCATTTCGGATGGTAAGTACTACGACCTTTTATTGCAAATGTTATTAAAATATATAAACGGCCAGGAAAATAAGTAGATGCTTATTAATCTTCATTCATTCATTGTGGCCACATGTTTTCGCACGACGGTCAATCACGCTAAACAAAACCAATTTATGCAGATCTCTCATTGTACGGGAAATCTATACAAAGTGAGACAATGTTGTGTTGGAAATGTATAGCTTATTTTTTTATATTAATCCTTACTTGTATAGTTGAAGCCGGCAACTTTGGAGCTTACCATGTTCTTAACAGCCGGTGTCGTCGCCAACCGCACTCGTCATGAAACCTTAAAAATTATGAGACTCTTAAAATATTAACCCTACACCTGTTTTATTTTTAAGATAAAACAACCCGCAATTATGACGAAAACCAGGTGCTCCAAACAAATAACGTGGCGTTCCAAAGTCTCAACGGGCAGTTGGAATACATGCCCACCAACATCACAGATATCAAAAACAATGCAGCAAGCGTTTGGATACAGCAAAACTGCGTGATACTTATGGGTAATTAATTTACAAGTAATTTCTTAGCATCAAGACAATTTTTCAAGGAGAACGCTGTATTATTATAAACCGGCCTAGTGATATTAAGACACGCGCACTCATCTTATCTTGTCGTTATAGATATGACGTCTATATCTAAGTTATAGATATCCCGCTATTGTAACTGGTCCCTGCTCAACGATTAAAAGAATGGAGGGAATCAGTCCTGTGTCACACCTTAAACACAGTGGAGTACCACGTAGTCAGTACATCATTCAGAAACCACCAATTAGAAATTTTACATCGACAGATTATAATATCTGTTGCATTCACTTTGACCGTGTAGGATTGCACTCTTGTTGGAAACACCTGTTTTATTTTTTTTCAATTATATAGACAATGACGTGTGGGATTATCAAACGATCATCCTAGCCTTTTCCCAAATTTATTGGGGTCGCCTTCTCGTCTTACCGGATGTAGCTGAATACCAGTATTTTACATGGAGCGTCTGCCTGTCTGACCTCAACAACCCAATTAGTACTGGGTAACTACGGTACCACTCGGTAAGACTGGTCGTCAGACTTTCGGTCCACTGACACGTGTAATGACTGCCAAAGATCCACAAATCGCAGCCGGGACCAATGGCTTAGCGTGCTTTCCGAGGAACGGAGGAAACTCGGTAGGTAAAGATGGTCATCCATCTACAGACCGACCTTGACTAGTACGGCTCAATCTTCAAGATCGACCCGTGTGGCTGTTAATATTTAGCTACGGGCTCCAGCGCTGGGATTATTGATAGGGATCTAAAAATTGTTTTCAATTTTCCAGGAAGTCATTACTACTACAAAATGTATGAGACGACCACTTGTGACAAACCGTTCGTCCCGTATTTCCCGCTCTATGACGAGAAAACAAATCAGTTGATTGGTTTAGGCATGATGCTGCTGGGAAAATGTACAGGAAAAACCTTTGAAGCCCCAAGTACAGCTGCTGTGAAGGTACAGATCAAGATTATATGTTTATACTGACGTTGCTTTTTCTAGTCAGTCTACCGGACAGTACCGATTTTGTTATTGTTTCAGATGATCGTAAATCATGGTCCGCAATGCTTGTACGATTTGGTCGATAAACATGGAGCTTGCACACGCCACGTGTACTTCGTCGACAATCCTGCACTCATCAATTGCTAGAAGAAAAATAGTAATCTAAGGTGGCGCCCTCACGAAAAATTCTTACCTTGTTTTAATAATGTAAATTTTGTTAGTAAACTGTTTTGGCATCGCGTAATACGTTTGTTTTCTTTATGATCCTTAAAAAATAAGTAACACTCGCCTTTTACTTTTGTCAAAGCTTTTGTACCTACTTAATTATCAGCCTGCCAAGCCAAGTTATAACGGCACGCCTTGTAATGCCAGAGGAGTTCGGCAGAGGTGTACCAAACAGTAGGTACACCAACATTTACCACCAGTAATGTTTAGGCCCTATGAAATAGGGTCGAGCCTATTGCCATCAGCTGGACACAATATAATAAAACTTTCAATACCATTTTACGTGTCAGTACGCGGTTACAACCCGTTTAGAATGGTATTAATATCGGTTTGTCAATGTAGCGTACACACGATGACACATCAAGCCACACATGTCCAGTATAACATGGCCTCGCTTTGTGTAGGTTTCCAGTACAATGAGAGATCCGCATAAACTGGTTTTGTATAACTTGATTGATTGTCGTGCATACCAGACATGTAGCGTATCGGTTCCGGCAAAACATTCTCGCCGATGAATGTACGGGCATTGCATGCATGGCACGCGACGTTGTTGGTCGATGACGGAACGGTCTCTATAGTCCATTAAATGTAACTGGTTTCCAATGACAACGGCCAAACCACAGGGACTTAGTAGTTTTGGTCTTGCTTTGATGATATATTTATGAAGTCAGTATTTAACGCTACGTAAATATGTGTACCTATTAATTAAGTCCAACTAAATTAAACCATAAAAAACATAGTCTTCGTAAAATTATTAGCTTAATTATGTACATCCCCGACAGCTGTAATTTGAATGAAGTAATATCGACATAGTGTGCATAGTCTCATACATGTCAGGACAAAGACTAATGTTTGCCTGTTACGTTCCTAGCACGGTCATGGACAAAATCAGAGACAAAATATGAGGCTTGAAAAAATTAAATGATGAAGATAATAAATGAGTTTTTTTGAAATCTTTGTAATACTTAAAAGGAGCTCGTGTCTAAATAATAGCAACCGCTTGAGCCGATCTTTAGGTTAAGCTGCGCTTCTCTGGGTTGGTCTGTGGATGGGTGACCAACCATTACATACCGAATTTTCCCGTGCCTCGAAAGCACGCAACGCCGTTGGCTCGAGCTGTCATTTAAAGGTTTTTGACAGTCGTTGCAGGTAGTCAGTGGCCCAAAAGCCTGACAACCAGTCTTACTAAGGGTACTGTATTAGGTACCCAGAACTAAGTGTGTTATATGGAGGTCGGATAGGCAGTCGCTTCGTGTAAAATACTAATATACAGGTTCATCGTGTCAGACTGGAAGCCGACACCAACATTGTTGGAAAAGGGTAGGCAGATAATGACTTTACGTGAAACAAGAATTAGGGCTTTTCCCCTAACACCCATAAAATAAATTGCAACTAAAAAAAAACTTAATTGTGTGTTTACGCAAGTGCCGAAAGTGGGCGAAAGAACAAACACACGTTATGGCTAAATGGAAAGGTGCTGGAAACTTGTTGTTCAATATAAGTATTCGGTATTTACTTTTGGAATCATCATCTTCATCTTATTAGCCTATAATATTCCCACTGCTGGGACGCAGGCCTCCTCTTCTGAGAGAGAGTGGGCTGTAATCCACCAGCAGTTTGTCTTCGAATTTTGGTTACATTTAAAGCTTTTTTCTTTTTTAAAAGCTTTTATTTTTATCTTGCGTGTTACGGTGGTTCTTGGAAGCTAAATTAGAACCACTTCCCGATGTCCGATTGAGCCGAAATTTTGCACACACCTTTGGTTCTGAGGACAATACATTCTTATGACCAACATAACTTAATCCTGCCATTGAACTATATTACTAGCTTAAGCGTACAGACGACGAGACGGCGGGAAGCGACTTTGTTTTATACTATGTAAAAATACCTATTTCGCAGTGGCATGTAAGCGTATCTAATGCCCCAGTATGGGACTGCCCCAAGTGAGTGCTATAATTTTATAGTGCAGAAAGCTATTGGAGCCCATGCGTGCCCTTGACATGTTGGAGACGCGTCGCTTGCGCGTAATGGCGGCAAAGCTGTCTATGCCCACTGTGCATTCGACCTAAAGTGAGTCGCAGTACAGTTTTGTCGCACAAGCGTTAATCGCGCTTCCGTGTATCGACCTCACGTTATACACTCCCGCCACGGACTACTATAGAAGTCGTTCAGTGAATATCAAGGCCACTTTGGCATATTGCAGAATAGCTTTAGGATCATTCAATATACATACCAAAACCCCGTGTCTGCGCTATCCGCCGTAATAAAATGATTGGCCGATAACTTGCTCACTTTAAATGTTGATAAATCGGTATATGTTCCCTTTGCCATTCGATCGAATCTGTCCCTCAAATTACCTTACCCTAAAAGCGCATGCTTGCAAATCCTTAACGCAGTGTAGTTGCCACTTCCTTGCCAAATCCAGTTATGTAAGGTATCTAGGAGTATTCATTGATCAGTATCTCAACTGGCACCCACATATAGAGATAGTCACGTCCCGCATTCGTAAGCTAATATACGTTTTCAAGAAGCTACGTAACTCTGCTGATAGCGAAACGCTAAAATTAGTATATTTTGCCCTATTTGTCTGTCCTAACGTACTGCTTGCCCGCCTGCAGGGGTGGTGCCACCCAAAATGTATTCATCCGACTCGAGAGAGCCCAGAGTGCTTCTTGCCGGTTCTTCTCCATAGGAAACGACCAACCCGAACCGAGCATTTTGTCGACGTTTTACAAGTGCCCATGTAGACCTATGTGAAATAAAAATATTTTGATTTTGATTTTGATTTTTGAGTGCTGTCCTTAAGGTAATGCTCTCTCTTTCACGTAGGTACCCCACTGTGCAGCTCTATTCCGAGTGCAAGGTACTCACAGTCAGGCAACTTTATGTTCTCCTGTCGACGCTACGTAAACACTCTGCCCGCCCTTCAAAGGAACCGACTGGCAGGCTTAAGCATAATGTTTTCCCCCCCGAACGCCATAGAACAGCCTTTGCCAAACGCCAATTCTACGTCAATAGCATAAACATTTACAACCGACTAAATAAAAAGATTATAAAAATTTTTGTGCCCTAAATATAAATGCAAAAGCTTACTTAAAGATTATCTCCAGACACTAAATTATGATGACACTGAGGATCTTCTGCTGGGTAATTTACATTGACTATGTATTTTATAAAAATAAGTCTAATTCTAACCATTTATTTATTTATTTATTTATTTTACTATTTATGTACACACAGTAGAGAACAGCGAATGTGTACTGTTTACACCCCATTCTTTCTCACTACACACATCCTACACCTACTCACCACGTCACCACACACGCACACTTCACATCCTACTCTTACTCACTACACTCACACACAAACTCAGACCCTACATTTACTCACCTGACCATACGGTTAAACGTTTTTCATTTTGTTTTTTCTGAACATAGATTTATCTACGGTTTTCTTTTGCGACATCTTCTTATTGTTTGTAACGTCCCGTTTTTACTATGCTATGGCTTTGTTTGCTACGGGGAATCACTGACTCCTAAGACACATGCACATACTCGTACACCTAGTTTAGGAGTCAGAGCATTAACATTATTGTTACCTAATTATAATAAGCCTTTTATGCTCTTAGTCTGTGGATCCTGTATCGTGATGGCTTTTGGTGAAATAAAGGATTTATTTATTTATAATGGGATTGAAAGATCATAAAGGGATTGTATTGAAAATGTTGATGATTACAACTTTCTTAAAGCATATTTAATACTTACTATCGCAAATCTTTTTTTTTTTTTTAATATATAGCCCTTAAGGTGAAACAAAAAAAAAACTTTGTACTGTTGTAAATAAAACTTACCGTTCGTTGTTTGTAAAAAAGCACTAAAGACGCTTGAATCGAGGCACAGGAAAGTAAGTATACGGATCATGACAGCAGTGGGATAAGACACCTTCCACAATATGTCCGTTTGGATTTAGGAGCCACTTTTCGTATCTGAAATTAATATACTTATTCCACATTTTTTTTCTATGCTTTTTGTTTGCTCCTGAGTTCTTGACTCTAGTCTAGGTCAGAGATGACAGAGCCAAAGTCTTCGATGGTACGAGCTTACACAGAAGAAGCCTGTTTAAAGACTGAAAATTGCGAATACATGCGCACACCGCCTATCTGCCGTGATTCAGCCGCTGTCCAACGAAAACACGCACAACGCGTTGGAAAACCCAAAAAGAGGATTATGTGTTTGTGTGTATGTACGTCCGTTTCTTTGCTCCATCTCCTAAACGGATGATCGGATTTGGAAAAAATATCCGTCTTTAGATTTGCCTTCCACTCCTACCGACCACATTTTATTTCAATGGCAAATGTGTTAAAGAAAACGCTTGTGAAACCTTTCCAAACTGCCCTTTCACTCCAAGGGTCCTCTACCTAATGGTGTACCTTATAGACCATGACATAGAGGTCATTTATGCTGCCGCTCCGTTTAGAATACGGATATTCAGATGCATCTGGTTAGACTAGAACTTGGCCCTAACATAGGCTAGGAAGATGTTGTATTCGGCCAGATTATTGAAGAGTTCGAGTGAAGAGAATTTGGGGATTATTACTTAATGATTTATACGCCAGTCGAGTGCTTTTGCCGAATGGCTAGTATGTTCATAACGGCATAGGTTAGTCAGTGCTTTGCACCACCTGTCCCTTCTAACAAAAGAGAGGAGGGGGTGAGGGGCCCGGTGATGCAGGGCATTGACTGAGCAAGATCCAATATTAATTATTACTGTATATTTACCCACTATTAATATTTTTTTTATTGGAAACAGATCCCGAGATCCGTGGAGACAAGATCGATCAGTTAAGTCAAGGCGGGATCAGTTTTCAACTCAAGCCGACCTCGCGATCGGTGGAGACAAACTCATAGTGTTGTCAAAAAACTCAATTAACACATTGAGTTTATTCATTAGAAATTTCTCTGTACCAGCCACAGTCTGATTTGTGCCCGGATGATGGCCATAGGCTCGCCCCCTATTACATCGGTCTTAGCCATAAATCGCGAATTGAAAGTATGCTATAGGTACACCTCTGCCTAACCCCATAGGATGTACCCAACACGTGTACAAGTGCTCCTGAAACCGAATTTTCTCAAAAAATATTGAAGAATCAACTTTTATTTGTCAAACATTAAAACTATTGAAGCGATTCTCTTTTCATTGTCTGTTTTAACATTAAAGGTGACAAATCAACATCGAGCTATGCTGCGCTGTACTGCGCTGTGCTGTGCTGTGTTTCTTAAGCTACGTTTTTTTAACAATCAACATCAAGCTGTGCTGCGCTGTACTGCGCTGTGCTGTACTGTGTTTCTTAAGCTACGTTTTTTTAACAATCAACATCAAGCTGTGCTGCGCTTTGCTTAGCTCAGTATTAAAAATAATGAGCAGCTCGTGTATTCGTTTATCTCGTCAAAAAATACTTTATTTAAAAAAAAAACGCAAACATTAAGACATAGTTGAATCCGATGAAGATGAAAGTGAATAACCTAGCACAGCTCGACACAGCACAGCATGGCAGAGCTCCATAAAAAACATAGCACAGTTCGGCACAGCGCGGCTCAGCACGGCGGGTAGCGCGCCTCGCTCGAGACTGCTGCGTTTTTAAACAGAGCGTAGCCTCACACAGCGCAACACAGCATGGTTTGTTTGTATCCTCATTAAAATATTAGACGAGCGAGTTGACCAAACATAGCACAGCGCAGTACAGCGCAGCATAGCTCGATGTTGATTTGTCAGCCTCAAACCATCCTTTGGTTTAGTCCCATCTCTTCCCCATTCCGATTCACCAAACAAATGACATGTGTTAGTTTATAAGAGATAGTTTAGTCCCATCTCTCCCTCCAAGCGTTTATACCAATAACAAAAAAAGACTATGCGATATTAAAAAATCTTGATATTTTTATTCCTACCTATTAACTTGGACTTTAGATAAACTTGTACACTAAAAAAAGCATCCAATCTACCCAAAAAAAGTGGTACAACAAAAACACACCGTCACAAAATGTTTAGTGCTTCCCCGCCATGTAACCAACCGGCAGCACCGTGTCATCGAAGGCCTTTTGTACTTTGACATTTTGAACCATTAGGTAAGTTAGCCGTCAGGTATAAAAAAAAATTAGATATTCTAATTCGTGCCCTCATGTTCAATTTGTAACTGGTTTAAAAGATTTGTTATAAAATTATATTTAGGTTAAACGTATTTTTTTGAAGATTAAGGCAAACTATTTGGTCCAGTTGTGAAGGCAACACCGTAATATTCTATTGTTCAGTAAAATAATGCCGACTTGTATATATATAAAGCTCTAGCTCAGAAACATTCAAAATCAAAAGTCATTTATTCAAATTAGTCAAAATTACAAGAGACAGTCCCCCAAAACGCCCGCCCTTCGCCACTTCCTAGTGTTTTAGCTGGCAAGAAGAAGTGGCGGAACAAACTCCCCAGCAACACATCTGTCTGTAAGGTTAGAAGAACCAGATTCTATACAATAGTGTTCAAGTTTAGATAAACAAAGAATACATTACTTACATCAAATTAATATCACATGTCAGTTAGCAGTGCTAGCACACACCAATAATGAAATAAAATATGTATTAAAAAATGTACTCCAGAATAAATAAAGCCTCCAGAAGTCCAGACATAAAGGGCGTTCCCGCGTACACGTACTGACGAAAAAAAAAGTAAAATAAAAAAAAGAACATAAAATATTAAAGTAAAAAATCTATACATGAAGTTATAACATATCAGTAACCTAATTTAGAGAAAGAACATAAACATTGTCTTGAGTTCAACCCAGCGACCAACTATTCTTGTCGTTTTCATTACGTAGAGATTGTTAGCGCGCATAATATCCTGAAGCGGGGGTAGGCTTCACCAAGTATCCCAAACTGAATTGATAGCTACGTTCTAAGGAACGCTAAGGACTGTGTCTCGTTAAAACCAACCCGGCCGTTCTTGAAGGTCTAATTCTGAATCGACACTATTTAGCGAGACACGCAACCACAACATGGGGCCGAGTGAGGAAATGTGAAGTGACGAAAGACCACTTCGGCGTCCACCAATAACAATCACAATATGTTCTGCTACAGACTGAGCCTACGGTGCGCTTGTGCAAATAGTGTTTTAATTATAATTGGGGTAGTCTGTCGTAAACGTGTTACTCGTATTAATGATAGTACGCGAGTAGATAGAAATACTGAAAACTTGTCATTCTCAATGGCAGCTGGCCTCACAACCCACTGCCTTAGGATTGAGGACGACACGTAAATAGTGCATAGGGAACGTGATCTGTTAAAATAGGTAGCTGTGTCCTTAGTAGGACTATGCACTTAGGTCTAACATAGTACGAACGTACGGCGCGCCGGGCGAACGATGTAAGGTTCCATGTCGTGACAAAACCCTTGTAATACATATCATAACTTTCTTTGCGAGCTTTTGTTTTATTAGCCTCATACTTTATTATTGTTTTGTCTTTATATGATTTTCTATTATGCATGTATATGACATAACTGTTAATTCCCAATTTTAACTTCACCTTGTTTCCCCTCCCTGTCCCCTAGCTTTCAAAGTCGGGACAGGGATGTCATAAATGGGAATTCAGTTCTTTTTATCGGTGTGAAGGCAATTTGTCTGGGACGAACCTTACAGAGCCGTGCGGTAATAGAGGGGCCCGGCCCTTTCCCTTTCGGGGGAAACCAACCTTAGTACTAAGATTTAAATGATTTAGGAAAAACGTAAATTTTATCAGCCAAGGGTAATTTAGAAACTGTCACACCGGTGCCTGGTTATGGAGATCAGAAAGACAATCGCTCTATTACTGATATGCAGCTCCATTCGGTTGCTCTGAAAACTGCAACGTCATAACGTGATTATGTTAGCCCTCCTCGATAAATAAGCCAATGGCACGGAGGAAACTCGGTATGTTATGGATGGCCACCCATCCCCACCACACGGACTAACCTAGGCCAGCGTGGCTTAACCTGAAGACCGACCCGAGCAGCTGTTATTATTTAGTGTTAGTTGTTATTTAATAGACGATTAACACAACTACAACAACAACAACAATTTCGGACAAGAATACTAGTAGTGATATTTATTTATTAAACAATTTTAAAACAAACTTTTATTTAAAACTATGCCCCACAAAACCGTTATATTAAATTATTATTGAATATTTTATTGTTTTATACTTTTTGGACTAGAGAGGGCTAGGTAAGTGGGAGTCAACGTCAATGGCCAGTACACCTCTCACCTTCGGTTTGCGACGATATACTGGTCATGGCTGAGACCATGGAGGACCTCAGTACAATGCTCGATGACCTCAATGAGCTTCCGAAAGAGAGGGTCTTAAAATGAACATTTACAAAACCAAAGTCATGTTAAATGCCCATGTAACACCCACTCCTTTCAAGATCGGAGTCTCTACACTCGAAGTTGTAGACGATTATGTCTACCTGGGCCAAACGGTCCAGTTATGTAGGTCTAACTTCCAAAAAGAGGTCAATCGTCGAATCCGACTTGGCTGGGTAGCGTTCGGGAAGTTGCGTGGTCGTACTCTTCCAACTTACCGCAGTATCTCAAGACGAAAGTCTATGACCAGTGTGTGTTGCCAGAGATTACATACTGGATCAAACGTGGTCGCTCACAATGGGTCTCATCTGAAGGCTTAATGACAATGGCGAGGGCTATGCTCGGAATTTCCTTGCGTGATCAATTCCGAAATGAGGACATCCCGGAAGAGAACCAAGGTGGCAGACAGCCCGACGAATTGCCGAATTTAAGTGGCAGTGGGCAAGGGCACATTGCTCGCAGAATGGATGGCCGATGGGGCCGAAAAGTTCTGGAGCGGCGATCGCGAACCGGAAGACGTTGCGTTGGAAGGCCTCCCACTAGGTGGACCGATGACCTGGTGAAGGTTGCGGGGATCCGCTGCATGCGAGTTGCACGGGACCTGTCAATGTGGCGGCACTTGGGGGAGGCCTATGTCTAGCAGTGGATGTCTTTCGGCTGAAATAATAATACTTTTTAGAACGTGATTTTTAATACTCTGACTAAAATAAAATTAAATGTTTTCAAATAAGGAAACTTACATGGCAACACAGGAAACCGGGCAGTGACACTCCGGTCGCTCGGTCCGGTTTCTCGGGTAGTGAGTAGTGACGTCATAAACAAACAATTGACTGTCGAACATACTAATGCCGAATATGGTGTTGTCACGTTTCAAAAGATTTTTAGATTTTAGGGAAACGGTGGCAATTAGGGCACGAAAAAAGAAACACGCAATTGTTTGAAAAAATATCCTCTACTAAAAAAACTCCATTGCGTGCCCAATACGTAAATAAACTATGTCATCTAAAATGTAAGACCGCATTGATGCGAAAAAGCTTTTTTGGTATGGCACCTAAAGTGTTTAATAAAATTCCTGATGAAATAAAAAACATGACATTAAATAAGTTTACTACTACTATTTAATCAAATTCAAATTCAAATTCATTTAATCATTTTGTGAACATAGGGTGAAAATATGCAGATGTTATAAATAAATCTTGGTCCATACTATGTCCCGCCAGAAGGCATACAAAATATAAAGTAGATAATCGAAATGTCAATTAACAAAATTAAAAAAATAAAAGGTAAGTTAATGTCACAATTCATTCCAATCACTAAAGGCTAATAATGAATACATCAATAAATTAAGACGGCACACAGACAAGTATAAATTATTTAGTCACAATTTCTTATATAATAATAGATGCAATATACAATACAATATGACAATAAAAACTATCATCCTTATCATAAGCAACATTCTATTGACAGATTTAAAGTTAAATAAATATTATTTTAATTTGTCATTAAGATATTCATTGACCGAGTAATACGCCTTGTCACTCAATAATTTAAAAAGGCTACGTTTAAACTCATTCATGTTGTTGCTTGATACAATTTTATTAGGTAATTTGTTATAAAGTTTTGGAGCCATTGCAAATATACTATTGTAGAGAAATTTGGTTTTCGTGCATAACGGGTGCAGCTTTTTTGAGCGCCTTTGACTTTCGACAGATTTATATAATGATATATTGGTTTTTACATAGACATAGAGTGATGGTACAGTCAGTATTTTCATGTTTCGGAAATGTGGCTTGCATGAGTCCGTTTGTTTTATCTTACATATGGCTCGAATGCATTTTTTCTGCGCTATCAATACCTCCTCTACCTTACTAGCATTACCCCAAAAAATAAGGCCATATCGCAAAGCAGAGGCGACATAACCATGATAAGCTGCTAGGAGTGCTGGTTTATTCACAATTTTGCTTAACATATAAAGAGCATATGAGAACTTACTGAGTTTCCCACATACATTATCGATGTGAGATCTCCAAGACATATCACTATCAATATGCAGTCCAAGAAATTTTGTAACATTAGTTTCATGAATTTGTTCTCCTTTGTAGTTTACGTGAATATGTGAAAGTGACTTTTGTCTAATTTTAAAACTCATTAATTTTGTTTTAGTTAGGTTAATTTTAAGGTTATAAGCGTTCAGCCAGTCAACTATTGTCACAAGACTGTTGTTAATGTCATCTTCTATTTTTTTATTGCTACCAGTGTTATAAGTAACCGTGCTGTCGTCGGCGAATAGGGACATTTGGTGAGTTATTACTTGGGGTAAGTCGTTGATGTAGCAAATGAACAGCAAGGGACCCACAACAGAACCCTGCGGAACCCCGTAACAGAGAACTCTTGAGCTAGACGAGTGTACTACTTCAGTTTTGGACTTAATATCCACTTGATGAATCTGAGTTATTTGTTTTCTATCCTCTAAATATGATTGTATGAGATTAAGCACGTTACCTCTGATGCCGTATCTATGGAGCTTACTTAACAGTACCTTATGATCCACATAATCAAAAGCCCTGGTCATATCCATATACATTGCCATTACTGGTTTCCTATTGACCATATTGTGATGTATTTGTTCAAGAAAATTATATATGGCCATATTAATAGATTTTGACTTCCTGAAACCCATTTGTTCCTTGCAAAAAATGTTATGGTTTTCAAGGTAATTGTAGATACCATTATAAAGAACTTTCTCAAATATCTTTGAAAAGATTGGTATTAGAGCTACAGGTCTATAATTAGATAAAGTTGTTTTGTCATCTTTTTTATGTAGTGGCTTGATAACGGAAACCTTTAACTTTTGCGGAAAAATACCATTTATAATACAGCTATTTATTACGTCACTTAATATAGGTGCTATAAGAGGAGCCACTGCTTTAACTACTCTTGTGTCAATATCATCATATCCTGTACTTTTGGTGTTTTTAAGGTTGTTAATTATAGTCGTAATGTCCTGTGGTATGGTTGGTTTCAAAAAAATAGATTTATGAGATCCCAATGTATTAAAATTATTATTCGTCTGATAATTAGTGGCATTCGGTTGGACTGAGTTCACAAAATAATCATTAAATTGCTCTGCTATCTCTTTAGGATCCGTTATATATTTATCATTTACTTTAATGTCATTTATATTACCTTTAGGAATGTTGGGTTTAATACTATTTATGACCTTCCAAGTTGCCTTGGATTTGTTGGTACTTGTTCCAATAAAATAGCTATTTTGAGCTCGTTGTGTTAATTTGATAACTTTTTTGTATCTTTTTGAGAAAGTTTCAAAAGCTATTTTTGAATCACTATTTCGTGTTCGTCTATATTGCCACATTAAAATTCGTCTCTTCTTACTACAGCATTTTATCCCCCGCGTGATCCACTTTGGCCTCATAACTGTTGATATTTTACGTTTGACGATTGGGAAGCAGAGATCGTAGAATAGTTTAAACAAATTATAAAATGAATCAAAGCTTTCATTTGCATTATCCGATTCGTAAACTTCGGAGAAGCTAAGACTGGAAATACATTTCCTAAAAAGATCAATATTCTCCTTGCTGTAATCGCGTTTATTGACATAATAGAATTTTAAAATACATGTTCGCTGTACATGAAACTTCATCATTTGTGCTGTGTGGTCAGACACACCTAGCTCTAATATCTCACTCTTTCGGCCTCGTATGTTGTGAAGAAAATTGTCTAGACAAGTACCGCTGCTAGGACGCGTAGGTTTTTTTAGTTCTATATAGAGATTAAATTCCTTTAAAATATTTTTAAATAAAGTAGAATGTTTAGTTTTCTGAAGAAGGTCAATGTTAAAATCACCGCAGATTATTATTTTTTGATTATTTTTATAACAAAACTTCCGTAATAAGTAGGTTAAATTATGAAAAAAAAGAGAGATGTTACTTTGATTCGGAACTCTATATATACACAATATTATAATTTTGTGGTCAGTCAATTCCACCGCGCAGCATTCAAACACATTAGGAATGTTAACACTTTTTACGAAATCTATTTCTGAGTAATTAATGTGATTTTTAACAAGTATACAAGACCCACCATTTCGCTTTTGTCTAGTGAAATATGTTGCCAAAGTATAGTTTGGAATGTTTAAAAAATCGACGTCACTCTGCTTCATATTATGTTCCGTAAAACAGAGAATATCAACACATTTTTCACTGTTGGCGAAAGTATCCAAATGTTCTGTTATTATATCACTCTTTGCTAGTAGACCATTTATGTTTTGATGTAATATGCATAATCGGTCATAGACGAAAAAAATGCTGATCAATGTCGGTGGTACATGAACGGTAAGAGTTGGGTGAATCGCAAATTAAAGGATCTTTAAATGATGAGGTTTCGTCCTGGGATTTCACGGTATTTGCACCACGGTTAGTACAAACATAGCTTCTCAAATCATTGAAAATATTTGTGATTCCGTGATTACTGATTCGACCACTATGTCGATGAAACATGGTATAGTCACATGATAAGTTTAAATTTGAGTCTAATAGTGTGGCATATTTATGATTTTGTATGTCTTGGTAGAGAAGGCTATTAAATATTTCAATTCTAAAATTATACATGGTCGAGTAATAATCATATTTATAAGTCGGTAAGCATAGTATTACATTTGTATGTTTTATAGTTGATAATATTTCCCGTATAGTCATTATTATGTCAAAATAATTATTTGTCTGTCGGAAGTCATCTTCTCCGATAAATATTATACAACTATCCATTTTCGTGTAATCTGTTAGTTTAGTATGAATGTTACTTATAAGATTGCAAATTCCACGATTGGGTAAAAGGTAGTGACATATTTGGTGACATGGAAAAGTGTTCTCCGCTATAGCGGACCTACCTATAGGTAATATTTTGTTGATTTGGTTGTTACTTATAATACACAGTTTGCTGTTCTCTTCTTGAGTCGTCCTGTTTGACCTCTTCTTAGTAGATTGAACCAATTGGTCCTCATGAGTGATTTGTGTGGAGGTGATTAATTCCGCAGGTCCATATCTTAAGGAATCCTCTCTGTGTTGTTTGCGTAAAGTTTCTCTAAGAGGTGTAGATAACTTATTTCGTTTGTTTGGCGTTCCAATCTCGCTAGCTAACTTCTTGGTTGCCTTTTCTACAAGTTTTTGTTTAATATTCATAGTTTCTATTGTTTTCTTAAGTTCAGTGTTCTCAATCGACAGATTATTTATCTCCTCATGAGCCGCCTGTAACTGTGAATTAAGTTTACTAATTTGATGTTTAAGGTCTTCCATTTCTACATTATCGTCGTTTATGTTTAAAAAAGCTCTTATCAAATTATTAATTGACAAATGTTATTATGATGTAGATGAATTTCTGAACGACCAATTATTAAAATAATGCATTATTTCCTTTCGATAAGAAGTACTATGACTATTTATTAATTTTATTGTATTTGATGTTTCTTTATTTAATGACATAATGTAATGACACCTACTGGGTCACTTATAAATTTGTATGTCTTAATTATGACAAAACATAGCGCACCCCTATTTATGTAAACACCTATGTAAACACCTATGTTTCACAAATAAACTGATTGATTGATTGATTGATTGAAAATCATGCATTTTTTATTTTTATTTTTACTTTCATGTTATGTTTCGAATTTTATCTAGAAATGTCATTGGTATAGCTAACGTCCCTTTCGGCTCGGAGAAAGTTTTTTTAACGTATGCTATCTAGTTATTAGTCATCATTTTCAGTTGGTCTCGTGGTCGCAAACACGACTGCTGACGGGTTTTGGGTTCGATTCCCGGGTCTGGCAAAGTATTATTGAATTTTGCCTTTTCAGTAGCAGCCGTCTGGATTTGTGTCCGACTGATGGCAATAGGCTCGCCCTCTATTTCATGGGACTTAAATATTACTGGCGAAGTGTGGGTGTACCTACTGTTGCTTACTACTCTGGTTTACCTCCACACCTGTGCCTAATCCCTCGGCCATAACAAGGCGTGCCGTTTGGCAGGCTGATAACTAAGTAGGTACCAAAGCTTTGACAAAAGTACAAGGCGAGTGTAACATATTTTTTAAGATAAAGAAAACATAAGTGTCACAACGTAAAATCGCGAACGCCATTTGCCGCCGCTCTAAGCTTACTTTGTGCGGCGCCGCGTCGCCTGCTCGTACAAGGTTCAGCGTCCCGCGCCCCGCTGCCGCGCGCCGCCCGCGTCGAAAGTCGGCCTACCACCTTGCTGGAGTGTGCGCACGCTCAACTGCGTGGCGCCATAGATACCTTGTGTGTTGCACGCGAGCCCTATACCGCGTTATCGAGTAGTCTTAAGCTGCCTCTAAAGTTTACATGTTGTGTGCCTGATTATATACTTTATAACCATCCCGTCGCTTTATTTTTCCGCCCGCAAAAACTACCGCCGTTATATACGTATTACGCGATGCCAAAACCAAACACTTGATTTTTAATAAGAAAATATTAACATTTTTACAATAAGGTAAAAATGTTTGGTGTGGGCGCCACTTCATATTATTATTTTTCTTCTAGCACGTGATGAGTGCAGGATTGTCGACGAAGTACACGTGGCGTGTGCAAGCTCCATGTTTATCGACCAAATCGTACAAGCATTGCGGACCATGATTTACGATCATCTGAAACAATAACAAAATCGGTACTGTCCGGTAGACTGACTAGAAAAAACAACGTCAATAAATTTATAAACATATAATCTTGATCTGTACCTTCACAGCAGCTGTACTTGGGGCTTCAAAGGTTTTTCCTGTGCATTTTCCCAGCAGCATAAAGCCAAAACCAGTCAACTGTTTTGTTTTCTCGTCGTAGAGCGGGAAATACCGGATGAAGGGTTTGTCACAAGTGGTCGTCTCAGTCATTTCGTAGTAGTAATGACTTCCTGGAACATTGAAAACTATTTTTAGAACCCTATCAAAAATCCCAGCGGTGGAGCCCGTGGCTAAATAATAACAGCCCCACGGGTCGATCTTGAAGGTTGAGCCGCACTAGTCAAGGTCGGTCTGTAGATGAATGACCATCATTTTTACATACTGAGTTTCCTCCGTGCCTCGGTAAGCACGTTAAGCCGTTGGTCCCGGCTGGCATTTATGGATCCTTGACAGTCATTACAGGTGTCAGTGGCCCGAAAGTCTGACAACCAGTCTTACCAAGGGGTACCGTGGTTACGCAGTACTATAATTGGGTTGTGGAGTTCAGATAGGCAGTCGCTCCATGTAAAATACTGGTATTCAGCTACATCCGGTAGGATGAGAAGCCGACCCCAATTCGGGAAAAGGCTAGGACGACCGCTTGATAATCCCACCCGTCTGTCTTCAATATAGACATAACTTAGCCATATGTGTCATACCTTATGTGTCATCTACCAGTAATTTTTTAAAAGCAGCAGTTTCCTACAAGATTGCAATCCTACACGGTCAAAGCGAATGGAACAGGTATTATAATCTGTCGATGTAAAATTTTTATGTGGTGGTTTCTGAATGATGTTCTGACTACGTGGTACTCCACCGTGTTTAAGGTATGACACAGGACTGATTCCTTCGATTCTTTTAATCGTTGAGCTAGGGACCAGTTACAGCCAGTTACAACCAGTTAGCAGGATATCTATAGCTTAGCTATAGAGGCCATATCTATAACGAAAACATTAGATGAGTGCGCGTGTCTTAATCTCACTTGGCCGGCTTATAATAATACAGCGTTCTCCTAGAAAAGTTGTCTTGACGCTAAGAAATTACTTATAAATTAATTACCCATAAGTTTCACGCAGTTTTGCTGTATCCAAACGCTTGATGCATTGTTTTTTATATCCATGAGGTTGTTGGGAATGTATTCCAACTGCCCGTTGAGACTTTGGAACGCCACGTAATTTGTTTGGACCACCTGGTTTTCGTCATACGTGCGGGTTGCTCTATCTTAAAAATAAAACAGGTGTGGGGTCAATATTTTACGAGTCTCATAATATTTAATGTTTCATGAAGAATGCGGTTGGTGACGACACCGGCGGTTAAGGTCTTGCGTGGTCTGTTAGTGAATGAACATGGTAAGTGCCAAAAGTTTCTGACTTCAACTATAAAAGTAAGGATTAATATAAAAAGTAAGCAATACATTTCCATCACTATAGTTTGTATAGATTTCCCATACAATGAGAGATCTGCATAAACTGGTTTTGTTCAGCGTGATTGATCGTCATGCGAAATCATGTGGCCACAGATGAATGAATGACAGGTTTAAATTCCTGGCCACTTACCGCTTAGATATTTGAATAACATCTGCAATAAAAAGGTCCTAGTACTTACCATCCGAAACGAAGAAAATAGTACTGGTATAATATTTGTTAGTTATACCATCGATGGTGAGAGAGAATAAAAAGAAACCTTGTTCAACCATGTCAGTATAATATGAAGTTACATCACCGACGAGGATCTGCAATAGACGGGTTCAATAGTCAAAATATCTTAAGAGATCCAGATAGAATTCAATGTCGGTAGGTACCTATAGTCCGTTAATAATTTAGCTGATGACGTAACTACTTTCGAAGTTGTCTAGATTAACAGGGGTGCACACTTGTGGTCGCACTCGTACAGCTCGAAAAAAAAGAACAGAAAATAGTGTATTGTTTAGCTATCAATGGGTCCCGCCTGCTTCCAGATGATTTTGTTTTTTGCTTTTCAGTCGGGTGTTTTAGTTTTTATAATAAATGATAAATGATGTTTATTTTGCAAGTAGGTTTTTACAAACACTTTTACACGTCATTTTTTTTAAGCTAGATTTGGCCGGTGTTTCTGGCTACTCTGAGAAGAAACAGCCAAAACAAACTCAGAGGTTCTCTGTTAACTTGTTACTCTTTTAAAGTCCAGACATTGCTCAATTTACATGAGGACTATGCAGATTAGTATCTGAAATGGTCTTTTGAATATTTTGTTTTTTTATTTGTTTTATTTCAAGCATTTTACTTTAATAATGTAAAAGATTTCACAGATTATGAGAAACTTGAATTCTAACACCTATTCAATGATATCCCATTTAACATAGTTCGTCGACTTTACTTTTTTTAAATTATCCCTCTACATGGCGCCTGGTTGTCGCCATATTGAATTTTGTTTACTATCATGTCTATAGTGACACACACAAGATTAAAGGTCAACTGAGGTGACGGAAGGATCATCAAAATCGACCAACGCGTTTGGTCTCTAGAGCGCTACAAAGGAAAAACATGCATTATATTATATAGATTGATAGACACATTACCTAACCCTTTGTAAAACAAGGAGTGGAGTGTACTCACTAAGATTATCAATCCGGCGACATTTCCATAAGTTTCGTCGATAAGAATGGCGGTGGTAGGCTCACTCAGTTTCATGTAAGTCGTAAGGTCCTCATAGCCTTCTGGCTGGGGAGGCCCCTCTATCTTCACCCAGCCCTTATCTATGGCTTCATCGGACGTTCGTGGTAGTCCAACAAAATAAGGATTGGAAAGGTTAGCGGGAAATATTTCTGTAAAATGAAAATTGATCAAATTAACAAATAATTCCTCAGTTTCAGGTATACAATCCTGTACTTAAAGCCCGAGATTGATAACTTTCACTACGTCGGCGTCGTCCTCATCAAACTTTAAAGATTGAACTTAGATAAAACGACTAAACTACTCGATAATTTTAAAATGCGAAGGTCCATCTCACGAGTTCCTCTAACTAATCAAAATCATGACGAAATGTGTGAAAAACGCAACACTTAAACACAATATTAGTTTACGTTTTTTCCCGTGGCTGTTCTCGCGTAGAAGTATACTAACTCAGAAACCTTTTCAAGCGCACAACCACTTACGAGTAACCTACATCGCAGTTATATGTATAATATGGGAAAGTATAAGGGACAAGCATATGACCATAGTTTTTAGGGCTCCGCTGCCAAATGGTAAAAATGGAAACCTTATGATAAATGATAAATATAGTATAGTAGTTGGAATGTGGATAGTAGCTGCCATTTTTGAACCGCTGCACAAATATGATATGATATAATGGAAAAAAGTAAAAATAGGTTTTTCCATGACAAGTTTTTATTTTTTTCTTCAGTTTTTGTTTGAACAGATATTTGCTTCCAAGTCGTAAAAAATGTGTACCCCCTCTAATTTCTAAAGTGGAGGAAAATTCTGAAAAAATGTAGGTGTGTAGAACGAAAAAAAAACTACAGCAGCAACTTTTCGCATTTGGCCAGTTTTTTTTACTACTGTAGAAGAAAACTACGTATATTGAGTACTTACGCGAAAAGCCGGGATTCCATGGCTCTGAAACTAAAGAAATGCATAAAAGTCATGGACTTATTGATAGCGCAGAATAAAATGTTATCAGCACATAATAAACGCACGCAAAAGTTACATTTCTCATTCTTATTCTTGGTCAACAGTTCAACACCATCATGCCTGAAATCCCCGAAAGGCTAGGCAGGGGTGGAGGAACTAATTTTACATCCACATTTCGCCAGTTATGTTTTTCAGTCCCATGTAATGGGGGTGATCCTATATTGCCATCAACTGGGCACAAATCGAGACTCCGTGGCTGCTACTGAGCAATGCCTGATGGAAAAATCTAATATCACTTTGACTGACCTGGGAATCGAACCCTCGCCTTCATGCTCATGCTTCATGCTTCATGCTTCATGCTCGACGCATGCAACCACTACGCGCGGCACTAGTGCGGTCAAGTCAACACGACCGGAGTGCGGACTTTCTTTGGACACAAGAGTTTGATAGATATTTCAGCTCCACATAAACTGTCAAAGTCCGTACTTTACTTTTTTTTTGTACGAAGTACGATTCAGGTAGATTATCAGACGGCAAATTCAGAATGAAACCAAAATTTTCGATATACATGGAATATTTCGGAAAGATCAAAAATAAGAAATAGAGTAGAATTGTTCATTAAAGGTACTTACTGGGTTCACTAGATCCAAAGAGCCCGGGAGATGAGGAGGCTACCAGAGCCAGCAGAGCGACAGTCCGGATCATGGCTGAAGATGAGGTATGTGGATAGAGTGCTCAGCCAAGCGTATTTATATGCTCCACCTTCTGGCAAACTGCATAATGCTGCATGATGTAACAAATATAAAACATGTGCATTTTTTGGGTTCCTCATGAAACTAATTCGAGAATAAAACGATTCGTTCGTTTTTGTACGAGTATACAGATGTAAGGGACATCGACGCGAAAACACTTACTAGGTACTCAGTACATCATTCTGAAGGCTTCCAAATAGAAAAAAATCATCGGTAATGTAAAAAAAAAAAACAGCTTTTTCCTACAAAAGTGCAATACCTACGGTCAAAATGTGGGAAACCGCTGTTTAAAAAAAATGTCGATTAAAACATTCAAATAGGAGGGGTTCAGAATGGTTTACTGATTACCTACATGGTAAGCATTTCCGCGTCGGTGTCCCTTGGCACCCTGTTTTTTATTTTTTTGTAGGTAATTTTTTTTTTTTTTTTTTTATAATTCTATAGAGGGTACCTACCCTCTATGGTATTATAAAAAAAAAAGTGGCATTCTAAGCCTATCCGCTATTCAGACGTCCAGGATACCAGGTGGCAAGCACTGGAAAACATTTCTGAAAGCTTTGCTTTGAGCCAGCATTGAAAGCGCTTTTACGACTTAATAACTTTCTTTTCTTTTAATTGGTTGTTGAGAACCATTAAAAAAAAAAGTGTTGGTAATTTGCCCCCAATGTCAAGTAGTTAGGTAGGTATATTAAAATACATTAATGAAAATAAACAGAATTTAATTATGAATAGACCAAAAGTAAATACTGAATACCTACTTATATTGAACAACAAGTTTATCTATAACGTGCACTTGCGTAAACACACAATAGGGGTGCGGACTGGGTAAAGAAAACGACATTCTATTTTGTCCGTCAGACAGGTAATACAAAAATATTAGACACGTTATTTTTTGTTTTATCAAAATATCAAAAAATTACTTAGTTAAAACTCATTAAAGTTGGAGAGTGGGGGCTCACTACGTCACAAGTAGGTATAAAACTTACGTGACGTCATGCGCCATTTGAACTCAATATGTATATCTCCGTAATTTTATGACCACATGAAAAAATAAAAAATACGTGTCCAATACTGTTCAATAAACTACCCGACGGACAAAGAAAAAAAAAATGTGATCATCCCCTATTATGTTAAATACTTTTTTATTGCAATTTATTTTACGGGTCCGGGTTTTGAGAGCCCCACTTCTCGTTTCACTTAAAGTCATCATCTGCCTACCCTTTTCCACCAATGTTGGTATCGGCTTCCAGTCTGACACGATGCAGTATTTTACACGGAGCGACTGCCTATCCGACCTCCATAACCCAGTAAATGCTGGGTAAGACAATACCTTTAGTAAGACTGGTTGTCAGACTTTTGGGCCACTGACTACCTACCACGAATGTCAAAAATCTTTTAATGACAGCAGGAGCCAACGGCTCGGCGTGCTTTCTGAGGCTCGGGAAAACTCGGTATGTAATGGTCGATCACCAATCCAAAGACCAACCTAGGTAAGCCCAGCTTTACCTGACGATTGGCTCAAGCGGCTGCTATTATTAAGACACAAGCTCCTTTCACGTTAAGAGATTTCAAAAAAAAACTCATTCATTATCTCCATCATTCCTCTTTTGATTTTTTCAAGCTTCAAATTATGCCTCTGAAAACCCAAAGGATTTTCATTCACTTTCAACCCCTTCTATGGACTCTGCCTGCTACACCGTATCGTACCATGATCGTACTCGGAACGTAACAGACAAAAAATTAGTCTTTGTCCTAACATGTATGAGACTATGCCCACTAAATGTCGATTTTACTTCATTCAGATTATAGCTGCCGGGATGTACATAGTAAGCCAATAATTTTACGAAGACTATCTTTTTTATAGTTTAATTTAGTTGGCCTTAATTAATAGGTATCCATATTTACGTAGCGTTAAATACTGACTGCATGATCAAAGCAAGACCAAAGCTACTAAGTCCGCCAGTAAGCAGTAGGTAAGTAAGTTTAGCAATTGTCATTCAAATTCAAAAAAATCAAAATCAAAAGTCATTTATTCAAACTAGGCTGATAATCAGCACTTTTTGAACATCAAAATTACAAGAGACAGTCCCCCAAAACGCCCGCCCTTCGCCACTTCCTAGTGTTTTAGCTGGGAAGAAGAAGTGGCGGAACAAACTCCCCAGCAACACATCTGTCTGTTAGATAAGAAGAAACCAGAGAGCGGTCCGTCATTGACCAACACCGTCGCGTTCCATAGCACCGTGCATGGAACGCGACGGTTGGACGGTTGGACAATTTGTGGAGCTACATAGCCCGTTTCTACGGCGGTCATGCTAGATCGGCTGCTTAGCCTCCCGCGCCGCGCTGTTTATATGTAACTGCTTGTTATGCTGCTGCTTATCTGTATCTCGCTATCAATCTGTTCTCTCTTCCATCTATCTTTCTACCACTACTTCTGTCTTGTGGAACTCTTGTGTGTGCGTGATCTATGTAAACTACTTGTGTATCGAAATAAACTTTCTTCCTTCATATTACTGTTATCGGACTATTTATTTTAACCTGACCTTCACCCACACAACCTACACACTTATTATTTTGCTGCCTTTTAACAGCTGCAACATTTGTATATTGACAAATGAATAAATAAAGTTCAGTCAGTCACCTCTCACTACCAATGAGACTTTTTAAATTCACATAATAAAAAGACATTTGCCCTGGGATAGTACCTAATAGGCTCGCATTACTAATCGTTGGTCTGGGTGGTCTCGCCTTGCCGTTGATCACGTTTCTTGAAGTCTCAACATTTTCCGCGTCTCAGAGATCAAACCTAGCTATTTACCGAGTGTTTACCAACATTCCGTTAGAGGTTAGAAATCTCTCCGCTCTTCATCCAAAGTAGGTGTAGAGATTCTTAAAGAGAACTTTACTAAGGATGTCTACTCGTGAGACACTGGAGCTTGGTGCTCAATAAAACGACGTTTTCTTCTCGTTAACAATGAATTTAATTTAAAAGACAATGAGACAATGCAACTTCGTTCTATTATGAATTTAAATAAATTATAAGTAAAATTGTGTGTGGAGCGATGTTCGTCCTTTTAGAATCTTGTCGAATTGATAATCTAAAAAATCAGGTAGAAGTTTTTCCTTAACAATATATTTTGTTGGTGAAGTACCCTCACTTAAATAATATGCACCCATGCGCCTGATCAAAACAGTTAGCAGCGACTTGGCGCAGATGGCGATTAAAGTTAAGGTGTCAGGCGTAGACATCTTCCCCGCAGTTAAAAGTCTCCGACTTTTAACTCTCACTCGATCAGATGCTCCGTCGCTGGCAGCGGACAGAGTCGCTTGAAGGGCCTCCGGTATATTCCTTGTGTAGTTTGTACGTCGGCCACGCGACATACTCCATCAGGACCAGGAAAGAGTTTGCTGATACGGCCCATACGCCAGCACAATGGTGGTAAATTGTCTTCCTGAAGCAAAACTAGGTCGCCAACGTTCAGTGGAGTGTCATTGGTACGCCATTTTGATCTTTGCTGCAGCTCAGCCAAGTACTCCCTCTGCCATCTTCTCCAGAAATGCTGCCGGATTTGTTCCAGTCGTTGATAGCGCTTCAGGTGAGTGGATTTGCAGTTTTCTAGGCTCGGTGAAGGCAGCGCGGTTAGCGGCCGTCCAAGCAGGAAGTGCCCTGGGGTGAGGAAAAGGAGATCATTTGGAGACGAGGACATGGGGTAAAGTGGGCGGCTATTTAGTATGGCTTCCACTTGTGCGAACAATGTGGATATTTCTTCAAAATTTAGATGCGTGTTGCCCATTACGCGTCTTATATGATATTTAGCCGACTTTACCCCGGCCTCCCAGATCCCACCAAAGTGGGGGGCGTAAGCAGGTGAAAACAAAAATTTAATTTCTTCTTCGTTAGAGAAATCTTTAATTGCTTGGCGGTTACATTTCAAAAAGTTGCCAATTTCCTTGGCAGCGGCCACAAAGTTGCGACCGTTGTCACTAAAAATTTCAGTAGGCTTTCCCCGACGGGATATGAACCTACGCAGGGTAAGAATGAAAGCGTCCTTTGAAAGATCACTTACTGCTTCCAAGTGTACACACTTGTATCTTAGGCAAACAAAAATACATAAATAGCATTTTGTGACCCTTGATCCGCGGCCCTTTCTATTTGAGACATAAAAGGGTCCGGCATAGTCTATACCAACACTACGAAACGGGAAATCCACCGTAACGCGCTGAGTGGGCAAGTTTCCCATTAAGGGTGTTAAAGTCTTGCCCTGTACCTTTCTACATGTGATGCAGTTGCGTACAATTCTCCGAGCGAGGTGTCGCCCATTGATAGTCCACACGTATTGCCTGACACTAGCGAGGAGAAGCTGTGGGCCAGCGTGTAATTTGTGTAGGTGTTCCCGCTCAAAGATTAATTTTGTGAGATGGTGTGAGGAATGTAGTACGACAGGGTGTTTGCTACTAAATGAAATAGATGAAGCATCTAGCCGGCCTCCTACTCGTATTAATCCATTTACATCTATAAAAGGTGTAAGCCCTATGATGGGTGATTTTGTGCTAATTGGTTTTTTCTTGGATAACAAATCGTACTCAACAGGAAAACATTCCTGTTGAGCCTTACGGCATAAAAGGTTAAATGAATTTTGTAATTCATCTAAATTAAGGGCATCGAAACGCCTAGAAATAGGATTGCGTAAATTATAAAAATATCTTAATACATAAGCATAAACTCGTTTTATTTTATGTAACTTATTAAATTTATGAAATAGAATGACTGAAGAAATATCTATCTTTGCAACAATGTTCGATTTTGTTTCGGGAAGTTCAGACTCGCGTTGGAGTTTATTTGGTAACGTAGGCCAACAAGATTCACCTTGAAGTAAAAATTCGGGCCCAGACCACCACAGACTACGATGTATAAGCTCTTCGGGATAAACGCCTCGCGAGACCAGATCAGCAGGATTCTCAGAGGTAGGTACATAACGCCAACAAGAAACATCTGACATTTCCAGTATTTCAGCTGCTCTATTTGCGACGAAGGTCTTTAACTTTCTAGGGCTAGTATGCAGCCAAGCAAGGACGACGCTGGAGTCACACCAATACAGTTTACGTGTTACTGCGAACCTCAAGGAATCGACGACGGCCTTGCAGAGTCTGACAGCTAGTAAGGCGGCACACAACTCCAAACGAGGTATAGTACAGGCCTTGATTGGTGCCACCTTTGACTTCGAACACAAAAGGTTAACATGCACAATACCTGCTTCGTCAATAGACCTTATGTAGACGCAAGCGCCGTAAGCCTTTTGGGAGGCGTCGCTGAACATATGTAGCTCTGTAACAACAGGTGAGTGACATAGAACCTGCCTCGGCAGTGTAAATGTAACTAGATAAGATAGATTATTGGAAAACTTACGCCAAGCTCTTTCTATTTCTTCTGAAAGAGGTTCGTCCCAGCCAACTTTATCAAGCCAAAGTTGCTGCATAATTAATTTAGGAATAATAATACTGGGGCTGACAAAACCGAGTGGGTCAAAGATTTTAAACGATGTTGATAAAATATAACGCTTCGTGATTTTATCATTGCTATGAGGAATTTCAAAAGAATAATGTAGACTATCAGTTTTAGAATTCCACCCTAAACCGAGGGCATTTGAGGACTCACTAATGATAAGCGAATCCGTAGAGTTTTCGGAGCAGGCTTCAAGAACGCTAGACGAATTAGATTTATATTTTCGTAGATTAAAACATCCTGCCTTAAGAGCTTCTGAGACAGATTTTTGAATATGTATTAGTTCCTTCTCAGAATTGCAGCCGGTAATTAAGTCGTCTACATATAAATCATGTTGAATAATTGTTCTAATTAATGGATCCTCGCACTCCTCACCCGACTGCCAAAGACACCTTGTACTTAAATAACTAGCGCTTGTGAAACCATAAGTCACCGTATTCAAACGTAACGTCTTAAGAGGCTGACGCTCGTCTTCTCTCCATAGAATAAGCTGAAGATTTCGATCTGACTCATCTACTAATATTTGACGAAATAATTTTTCTACGTCTGCTGCTAAAAGATATTTGTAGAAACGAGCTCGAATTAATATGGAGAAAAGAGAGTCTTGAATTTGAGGCCCAACCATTTGTATGTCATTGACAGACAGGCCTGATGAAGTGCGAGCCGATGCATCGAAAACGACGCGAATTTTTGTCGACTCGCTGTTTTCCCTGAACACAGGATGATGAGGTAAGTAATAGCATGAAGATTTTAAATTATTTAGTGGAATTTCAGAGAGATGACCTAATTCTGCATATTCTCTGATAAATTCAATATATTGCGACTTTACTTCAGGCTGTCTTCTAAATCGCCGTTCTAAATTGTAGAACCTTTTCTTGGCCAAATTGTAGGAATCACCGAGACAATCCGGTGAGTCGATAAGAGGTAACTTGACAGAGAATCTGCCGTTTTCTAAGCGGCAGGTGTGTTGCAAAAAATGCCTTTCACATGCCTGTTCGCTTTTACTTAGATAAGGTTTGGATGGAATTTCTTCCAGCTCCCAAAACCTATTTAATTTTAATTCTATGTTTTCATCATGAGAAAAATGGGTAAGTACATGATTGCATTTAATATCCTTAGGTTGCTTATGTTGCAGGGGACCTCCAATCAACCAGCCCAGCCTTGAGGCATGTAACTTAGGAAGATTAGGACCTAATGACTTCTGCTCACAACCTATTATGTCCCAAAATAAATCTGAGCCTATGAGAATATCTATGAAAGAAGGCTGATTGAATTTAGGGTCTGCTAAGATAATATCCTTAGGAATATTAAAAGATCTGATATCAATTACCTTGTTGGGAATTAAAGTTGTTAGCTCCTTCATAACATAAAAATTAGAAATAACGTTGAATGGTGTATTTAACGATTTTAATTGGGCAGTGCAATATGCAGTTATCGTACCTGCATCATTGTTGCCAAAACCGATGACCTTTGTAGCGTTGATAGGGCAGTCCTCTAATGATAACCGTTGTTTCAGGCTTAGACTTATGAAAGAGGATTGGCTGCCACAATCAAGTAGCGCGCGTACTGTTTCACATTTATTAGTCTTGGAATTTACTATATTAATCAAGGCAGTACAAAGAAGAGCAAATTTGTTATCTTTATTATCTTGATTGTTGCAGTTAGCCAACGTCCCAGGAGAACCGTCGGTGCTTGTATTAACTGAACAATCAGCTGATTCAGTGGGAATGTGCAATATAGAATTGTGTCTCTTGTTGCATTCACGACAACGGCCAAAACGACATCTAAATGTAGGGTGACCCGACCTTAAACAATTAAGACACAATTTCAATTTAGTCGCCTCGGCTATACGCTCGCTTACGCTCTTTGCCTTGAACGATGGGCAATCAAATATTTTATGATCAGCATTACAGCATGGACAGAGGTACGACGAGGATGATTGTGGTTGTGGTTGGTTACTACTACTAATGTATGCTTTAGTATGACGTGTATGGTCCGGCTTCTTTGAATGAGCTTCTGGTCGCTGTTTATCATGATCGGTTCTAAAGGCGTTATCTGACTTGCTGCGGTGCAAAGACTCAAGCAAGGCTGAGCGATCGTTTAAAAATTTATAAAATTCCTTAAGTGTAGGGGTGTCTGTTGGCAACGCGTTACGGTGTTCCTCCCACTTCACGAGGGTATTATTGTCTAATTTAGAAGCGACAATGTGAATGATTAAGACTTCCCAATGCTCCGTGGCTTGTCCTAAGTTAGAGAGGGCACGCAGATTTTTAGACACGTGGTCAACCAAGAAACGCAACGATTTTTCAGACTCCTTTTTTAGAGAGTTAATGTTAGTTAATTCACGGAGATGATGACTTATCAATAAACGTTTGTTGTCGTAACGTTCGAGCAATAGGTTCCAAGCTTCCCGGTAATTATCAGCAGATACTTCTAGATTTGAAACGGTTCGTGCTGCTTCTCCTTCTAAATAAGAAATTAAATAGTGAAACTTATTCACTGAACTGATTCTACTATTTTCATGTATTAAAGATCGAAACGTGTCACGAAATTCCATCCATCGAAAGTATGATCCGTCGAATTTAGATATCTGTATCAACGGTAGCCTGAAACCCATTTCATTGTGATCAACACCGCAATGAGTTATGTTGTGTGGACTGCTTGAGTCGTGGACGCCCTCATCCCTACCGATTTGTAATAACTCTTGAGCCAGTACGATATTGCTGATGAATTCTTTCTCAATACTTTCTCGTTCTTCCAGTTCATCCTTCAACCCACTAGAATTGAAAATTTCAATTTGACTTTGTAAGTCATCAAACCTTGAAGATAAAGTTTCGAATTTACTAAGTTTAAGTGTAAGTTCTGCCCTATGTGTTGTAGTAAAAGTGTCTAATCTAGATATTTTTTCTAAATAATTTTTAAACTTTGTTACTTGGCCCTTGACGGAACTACGTCTAACATTTAATTCTGCCAAATTCTTGGCTTCATCACCCAAACCCATTATGACTGTTTATTTCGAATAAAATTCTCACGAAAAAGAAATTAAAGAAATTTATAAATTACCTCAAGAAAATCTAACGTTAAAATAAACTAAATAAAATGAAAGAATACGCTCACGCCCCTGATTGGTGGTCCCTGCTGCGCGGGAGACCGAAGGCGCAGGCACCGCGGGCAGCCTCTGCCCGGAGCCGCGGGCGCTGCGCGTGCGTTGCGCGCTGCGGCAACGACGCTCAACGATGCACGGGAAACTTGGGCAAATCTGAAATGTTCGGCGGAATAATCACTAATCAGAAGTAACTAGGCACTGCTGCAGCCTGTGGAATTAATTTCCTAAAAGGAATACTTCCAAACAAAGGAAAAATATTAGGTTAAATAAGCATGTAGGTATTTTGAGAAATGAAATATACTTGAATCCGCTTGAAAATTTGCCAAAACGGTAAAAAAATATATAGTATAGTAAAATAACCTTACGAATTGTCGCTAATTGATACTAAATAATAGCGAACTCATGGAAATTTAAAGAAAGAAATACTTAGAAAGTATGACGCAATACGGTAACCTTGACAAAGGTGAATGGGAAAAAAATATGTAATCGCACAGGCGGAAAACCATACAGAAATTGGATAAGGACGTAGGTTACGTGGTGTAAACGGAAGTTTAGGTATTAAGGAAGGGCACTTAGCTGCAGGAATGCTGCTGCGCTGCGGTGTGACGCTGTATTTAGCATCAATGTCCGGCGACGCTAAGTTCTTCTTGTATTCTTCCGATATACGTGCTTCTCCCAAGGGCTGGATGTGGCGCGGTGCTGACCGACTGATGGCTGCGGCGCGGTGCTGGCCTAGTCCAGCTAGACCTTGGTACTTCGAATTTCCTCTTCAATCGTGTCCTGTCACGGTCGCCACTTATGTCTACTCGTGAGACACTGGAGCTTGGTGCTCAATAAAACGACGTTTTCTTCTCGTTAACAATGAATTTAATTTAAAAGACAATGAGACAATGCAACTTCGTTCTATTATGAATTTAAATAAATTATAAGTAAAATTGTGTGTGGAGCGATGTTCGTCCTTTTAGAATCTTGTCGAATTGATAATCTAAAAAATCAGGTAGAAGTTTTTCCTTAACAATATATTTTGTTGGTGAAGTACCCTCACTTAAATAATATGCACCCATGCGCCTGATCAAAACAGTTAGCAGCGACTTGGCGCAGATGGCGATTAAAGTTAAGGTGTCAGGCGTAGACAAAGGACATACCAAACGTTTAATTTAAACTAAAATGTATTGCTACAATTAATTATAAATTATTTCAATCAATGTTTGGACGGTGGCAAGTTTCCTTTACCTAATGCCTTTGCCCTAATAAAACATAGTTCCCTCTAATTATAGACCTATACAGGGTGTAACGGAAAGGGTATATACATCCTTAAGGGTGTGCTACAGACCATCAAACTGAACATGTTTCTTATCAAAAATTTTTTTTTGCATCAAAAAAAATATCTGATGCCCCATAGAAAATTGCAATACCTATTCGACCCAAATGTATAGGCAGCTGATATTTTTTTTTGCAGCAAAAATTTTTTTATGATGAGAAACATGTTCAGTTTGATGGTCTGTAGCACACCCTTAAGGATGTATATACCCTTTCCGTTACACCCTGTATATGTGCTTCCATCATTGAGTAAAATTTATGAAAAAATCATGTTGGGCGAGTTGTTGTATGACTTAATAATGTACGGAATTAGGGGTTGCTGGAAGAATAACTGCAGAAATACTCAGTACAAGAAATATAATTATGAAGAATTGCGATGTTAACTATACGAGTTAAGTACAGCAAGATAATTAAAAGAGATGGCGATACATAAAAAGTACCTACATAATATAATACTAAATATCCTGTGCGCTAATTAATAGCTTGTGTGACTAAAGTAAAATGATGCTATGGCAATGTCATCTGGCGCACCAACACTTATATCTTAAAATAAACTGCATGGTCAACAGTTTGCTTTTTTTGTTGTTTGTTTGTTTCACGGAGGATAGGTTGACAACGGACGCGGGAGATAACTCAGCAGTCACATTTTTGAATCCTGGAAGAAGTCCCAGGATGCCAATGGCATTTTCTGCGATCTCTCAAAAGCGTTTGAATTTGTTGACCACAGCACACTGACCTGTAAAATTACACCACTACGGAATTCGTGGACGTTGAACTGAAGCTGTAAATCGTGTTATTTTCCATTTATCAAGCTGGCAGCAAAAAGTAAATATAAATGTGGGGACGTCCTCCGGGTCTCTAGTTAAGATGGGCGTGCCCCAAGGTTCAAGTCTCAGACATTTCCTATTTGTTATTTACATTAATGATCTCCCTTATAATATGATGGCCAAATTAATTAAATTTGCTGATAACACATCGCTAATCATCATCGCATTAAACACGAAATTGTATTACCCTAATTCAGATTAACACAAACTAGAAGGCTTTACTTAGAAACAGTGTACTTATATACGCTTCTATAACAAGTTGCCAAAGTCAGATTTAGAACTGGCCGATGGAAACATAAAAAACTACATCAAACGTGTCCTTAGTAAAAAGCATATTACAAGGACTTCGTTGAAGATACATAAGTTTGGCTTTAGCTCCTTCTACGCGTGCGGCTTCTCTGGAAGCTCATAAACAGAACAAGCATTAGTCGCGGTTTTGTTTAGATTTTTTGCAATGGATTTCAAATCTTTCACACCTTTTGTTGTGAATAGTAACAGTCCTCGTGACAACATTTATGTTACTTGTTTACTTTAGTCTTTTTATAACTTTATGTCTTCTTTTTATTTTCCGATTGCTTGTAAATGTGTAAACATTGTAGATCTTGTAGTATTACATGGTATATTTATTTATATATATTACTAGCGGCTTAGCAAGGGCGCAATTTACTAACATAGAAAGATTTTATTTACTTACATTTACAATTTACTAATATAGATATATTATTTATTAAAACTTTATGCACAAGTATAAAAAACACTGTACAAAGGCGGACTTAATGCCTTAGGCATTTTCTACCAATCTACCTTAGGGTGATGCAGAGAGAAAACATAATAGGTGCAGCATAACAGATGGTAAGAGAACATTTACTAATAAAATATAACGATACATATATAAATACATACATATATATATATACAATAAGTAAAGAGAGAGACAAACTAACAACAATTTAATTATGAGATGAATCTGCCAGCTTTTTAAGTAAGTGTTCGCGAGCTTTAACTTTAAATGTGAACCGACTGTTGGCCAACCTGATGTTCAGAGGGAGCGCATTCCAAAGGAAGACAGCCTGGACAAAGAAAGACGACTTGAGAAAACCAGAGCGGTGAGAAGGACAACGTAGAAGACGATTATTGGAGGAACGACGATTCTTACTGTGCGCAGAGCACAAATATTGAAAATGAGAAGTGTAGTCATATAAGAAGGAGAAGTAGGCTTATTAAGAAGAGAAAATAGGGTAGTCAAAGCTCTCAACGCTCTGCGCTGTCGGATGGGCAACCATTTTAAAAGTGACCGATGTGCGGAGACGTGATCATACTTACGAAGATTAAATACGAATCGAATGCAGTTATTAAGAAGTCGGTCAAGTTTATTGAGGAGATCTGCATTGAGGTCGTAGTAGCACACATCACCATAGTCAATTATGGGGAAGATTAGGGACTGTACAGGCATTACCTTTATGTGTGATGGGATATATTGATATATAAATCTCATATAAAACATCATCCTAATTTCCGGCTTTTCAGATCGCCAAATCTGAGGCGCCAGACCTCTTTTTTTGATTTCCAGGGAACCGGTGATGCAGGGCACTGACTGAGCGAGATCCACTGATCTCGCTTGAAAATAATTAAGATTTTTACCATAATTTTTGTTGGAAACAGATCCCGAGATCCGCGGAGACATTTTGGCGGGATCAGCTTTCAAATCAATCCGATCTCGGGATCCGTGGAGACAAACCCATAGTTATCAAAAAACTCAATGAACACATTGAGTTTTTTCATATAAAGAAGGCTATATAGATTTTTTTTCTGTAAAGCCACAGAGTCTGATTTGTGCCCGGATGATGGCTCGCCCCTCTATTACTTCGGACTTAATTATAAACCGCTAATTGAGGGTGTGCTATGAGGTACATCTCTGCCTAAACCCAAAGGATTACAGGCGTGTAGTACCCAAGACGTGAAAAACCACCACGTGTACAAGTGCTCCTGAAAAGTAAAATCGAATTTTCTCAAATAATATTTGCGCAATCAACTCTTATTTGTCAAACATTAAAACTATTGAATCGATTCTATTTTTTTTCTTTGTCTGTTTTAACATGCAAATAATTATTTTAAAATGGGTCATTCTCGGGAAACTCATTATTTGGTTGACTTTGGTGTCAATTGTTTTTTCTTAATTTCGACATTATTATCATGAAATATCAAATCTGGAGTTAATCCATACTAATACTAATATTATAAATGCGAATGTCACTCTGTTTGTTTGTTTGTTTGTTACCTTTTCACGACTAAACGGCTGATCGGAGCTTAATGAAATTTGGCAAGAAGATAGATTTCAACCTAGAAAAGGACATAGGCTATATATCATCACGCTACGACCATTAGGAGCGGAGCAGCAATGAAAAATGTTGCAAAAACGGGGAAAATGTGACGCAGACGAAGTTGCGCGGGACAGCTAGTTTAAAATATATCACGGCGGGGATTCCACGAGGTGGAACCCATGACAGAATATCGACGCCATATTGGCTTTCAGTCGATAACTGTGACAATTATTCTTCATTGCTGGTAAATAGGTAGATGGGTAGTTGAAATTACACACAACACTTGACTCAAACTCTATAAGTTTATTTCCAATAAAGTTACAGGCACTTATAAACTTTCCATAGGTTGAGCAACCCATTCGCAAACATGGTTGATGTAAGAAGAAGAATGGGCCAAGAAACTCCTTACACACTCTTTTGGATCTGTCTTTCCATTGTTACAGTTCTTATTAACACAACTTGATATTGCTCACTTCAAAAACTACTTTCAATTAATTCATACTATAATTCTCTAATCGCGAGCTAACTCGAACGAGACATGCCGCTGCGCCTGCGGTTCTGAGTGGGTGGGCGGAAGTGCGGAACTCGGAAGTACTACACACACACACACTCAATAGTTCAATACAGTTATTCATTACATAGTAAGTTCAGTAAAACAATACTAATAATTCACTATTAATTACTTTAGTAATTAAACAATACTAATATTCACAAATGCAAAGGCGTTTTTAAGTTAACGGTAAATTAGTAGCTTCATTACTTTTTACAACAATTGCTTGCTTAAAACCATTTTCGGCAGATCAAGAGATTTAATACAAAGAACAGGTTTTGCACTAATAAACTACTCTGTAAAATAATCTTATTAATTTTTTGTTTGTAATTAGTTCTAGAAACTGATTTAGTTGTTGTTACAAATTATAAATTGAATAATTGATTATTCGGCGCCATTGTCCACACACAGTGGGATGCCGCCTCATAAAGATTGTCAAATTGCTATTGTTAAAATCCCAGTTGTCATAAAATAGTTGCTAATCTTAATTTTAACTATACAAGGTGTTGTTTTGCATCGTCGTCAAATTCAAGGAGGTAACTATGCTAATGATTCTCGCCCGAATCAATAATAAAATGATAAATTTTTTTTTTTCCTATTTACGAAAATCGGTAAGTGTGAACCACCCTTGTTTTAAACGCGGCCCGTCTGATCCTCGCCTTATAACCTCGCTTAAAAACATACAAAAAAATCTCAAACGTTTATTAGATCATTTCTCATTCCCTAAACCACATTAAGGAGGTTATTCTGAAATACTGACAAACTTTTACAACAAAAAAAAAAAACAGCGTTTATTAATAATTAACTAGGTACCTTAATTTTAATTGATTATTTATGTCTTTAGTGACATCCTCTTAAATTTTGACGAGGATGCAAAACAACACCTTGTAGTTCTAGCTAGTGGCTTTTGTTTAATAAATTACTCTTTCAGTTGTCACAAAGATTAACTATCTAAGCAGTAGTTAACACACACGCCAATGGATGGCGCTTAGTCTCTTCAAAATCGATCCATACATTTCTAGATTCTACTCACAGATGGCATGACAGGTTCATCAATATTATCACAAATGCTAATTATGAGTTGGATCTTAATTAGATTAATGAATAGTCTTAGAGATAGACGCTCTTGCGGCGACAAATATATTGGTAGTTAAGGGAATCGTCTAGAACGAATGGATACGAATGTATTTAATTTTCAAAAAACGGTGTCCACCGAAGTCAATATTCTTATCACCGAAATCAAATATATCAAATAATTTATATTTCAGAGACAATTTTTAGGGTTCCGTAGCCGAATGGCAAAAAACGGAACCCTTATGGATTCGTCATGTCTGTCTGTCTGTCTGTCCGTCCGTATCACAGCCACTTTATTCCGAAACTATTAGGACTACGCAGCTGAAACTTGGTAGGTAGATGTATTCTGTGAACCGCATTATGATTTTTGTACAAAATTTAAAAAAATACATAGATAAGGATATCCTCCCATACATGGAACTAAAACTAAAAAAAAAAAAAACGATCAAACCTATACGTGTGGGGTGTCTGTATATAGGTCTTTAAAAATGACATTGAGGTTCCTAAAACCATTTTTATTCAAAGTCAATCTTTTGAAAGATAGACACTTCCAAAGTAGTAAAAAGTGTGTCCCCCCCCCCCCTCTAATTTCTAAAGTAAGAGGATGAAAACTCTGAAAAAAATATGGGGATGTAGAACGTAAAAAAAAACTTTTTACAAAAAAATATAACCGACTTCCAAAAAAAAACAAAAAAGTGCAAAATAATATTTTACTTTCGTCAGTCGGTGACTTGTCGGTTATCTTGTTGTTGTTTCTTTCTTTTTTTTGCCGAAAGTAAAATATTATTTTGCCGACTTCCGAAAGTAAAATATTATTTTGCACTTTTTTGGTTTTTTTTTGGAAGTCGGTTATATTTTTTTGTAAAAAGTTTTTACTATACCCTTTTCAGTTGTGGTATCTCACTTAAATTCTTGTCTAGTATCATTTTTACATTGTAACTAGACACCAGCACATCGTCCATACATACGACAAAGGACAAAATGCATAATAAAGGGGATGACTCAAAAAGTACCAAAGCAAAGATAATAAAATTCATATGGGCCCCCACCGGGCAAGCTTTCTCTACCAAATGAATGAAGATTCATGTAAATCGGTCCAGTAATCACGGAGAAATAGGTGTACGTGATAAATTTACAAATAAAATAAAATGAAAACTACAGGGCCAAACTATATAACATTTTTTATGGGACCAAATAGCAACTATTCCGCATCAAACTAAAGAAGTTAGTAAAGTAATAAGTCTCAGCGTAATCGGTGTACATTCAACAAAAACTAATCGAATTGATAACCTTCTCCTTTTAGAAGTCAGTTAAAATAAAAAAAGAAAAAGATTTCTATTTTTTTTTAATTATTACTTGTACATACACCTGGAAAGTGCATACCGTTACAATTCCAACAAGCCCAAACACAGCTAAGATACATTGTCTTATTATTGAGTTCCGGTGCCTGTCTCTAGGATTCATCATCAGATCTGATGATAGAATGATTCTTATTGAACGCAAATGCTTCACTTGTTGTAGAAAATACCAAAACCGCTGTACGTTTTCCTATAAAATTTGAGGGTTGCCCTCGATTTCTCCAGGATCCAATCATCAGATCCTGACTTGGTGACTATGGGACTACTTCAGAAGTATCTCCTTTCGAACAAAAAAAGAATATTGAAAATCCGTCCACAATTGGCGGAGTAATCGCGTAACATACACACAAAAAAAAAAAAAACATACCGTCGAATTGAGAACCTCCTCCTTTTTTGAAGTCGGTTAAAAAACTTTCAACGAAAATTGGTTTGAATAAGATTTGATATGTAGTTTTTGAGATATGGGACTTTTTCACCAAACTGCAGCAGTAACTTTGTTTTTGATTAACTTACTATGAAAAACAAATTTAGTTTTGCGGTTGAGTGAAGGTTTACTAATGAATGACCGTTCAAAACATTCTTATTATATTGTTTGGGGCTATGGAACCCTGTGTGCGATTATGACTCGCACTTGGACCGTTTTTTATATATACAAGGTGTTGTTTTGCATCCTCGTCAAATTCAAGGAGGTAACTATGCTAGTGATTCTCGTCTCGAATCAATAATAAAATGGGTAGGCAATTTTTATTTTTTTTCTTATTTACGGAAATCAGTAAGTGTGAACCACCCGTGTTTTAAGCCCGGGCCGTCTGATTCTCGCCCTATAACCGCGTTTCCCCAACACAAACAATCTGTAACGTTTATTCGATAATTTCTTATTCCCTAAACCACGTTAAGGGTGTTATTTTGAAATACTGACAAACATAAACAACCAAAAAAATCAGCGTTTATTAATAATTAATTTGGTTCTGTAATTTTAATTGATTATTTATCTCTTGTGTGACAACTTCCTGAATTTTGACGAGGATGCAAAACAACATCTTGTATATTAACTGCCTAAGGACTACTATGAACATATTATGGTCTATAAGAAATTGCAGGCTAATTTTACAATTAAATATTTTATTTTATCATGGCTTTTGTACATTTCATGCTGCTAATAATGATGCCATAAGGCGTAAACGCTCGCTTACGCCTTATGGCATCTCATACAAACTTTTAAGTCCTTATTTTCCGAAATGACTGAACCGATTTTAATTAAACTTCATACGCATAAACAAGATACATAGGTCTAAAAAGTTACTTAGACCCGTTTATGAATCATCCATAGAAATCTATCTAGTTGTTTGTGAACACATCCAAAATAGCGCCATGTATTGGAGAAAAAATGATAAAAAATAATTTCCGCCGCGATACGGGGCCGGACGCGCCACTGATGTCAATATTTTCGAGGTTTTTATTTTTTTTAACTAACTTACATTAAATTTATTTAAAAAACAACACAGGCCCCTCCTAATATTTTTATCATATCTATTACAGAAAAAAATATCAAATTGCTAGTGGTCCATTTCGTACTAGATTTGACCCCGGACACGCATTTTTGAGCCGTCTGAGAACGACGGCGACAAATACGGCTGATTAACAATTTATTATTTGGAAATAATTTATCAGCTGCGAGAACTTTCGCCACTTTTTAAAATCTGTTGAAAAATGAGCCAACGCTAGCCAAGGTTGATGGTGGCCATCAATTACATTCTGGCTTCATTCATGGCTCGGCATGTATCTATGCAGTCCCGGCTCGGCTGTCATTTTTACACCTTTGACAGTTGCTCCGGGTAGTGAAAAACCTGGAAATCTGCCCAGTCTTCCAAGGGGTATCGCAGTTATCAATCAATCAAACATTTTAGTATCGGGCAACTACAAATAAAAATAAACTGATACATATTAAAAACCTCATTAAACTATAACTATACACGTAATTTTGTCGGCGTCGTGTTTCGCTGCGTGGTGCGTAACCTTAACCTGCGTTAACCGTCCTCGAAAACGTCGATATGCGACACCGTTCGGCCAAAAGTCCTCTCTCAAGCAGGTCTGCAGATGGTGGGTGGGAACTTTAAGTCGTTCGTGGTTCTTAAACTTGATGTTGTGGCGCGATTCCAACCTTTCAACCCTCAGAGTCCAGTTGGTCTTTACTTTCAAATACTGCACCACTTCTTCAATCGTTGTGGAGTGATGCAGACGTGAAACGTAGAGCTGCGTCGTAGGTACAGCAGGGCGCAGCAGCTTGTGTTGGGTCCACTCGGTGCGGTCCCGCACTGGTTTCGCGAACAGGGCTTCCTCTTCTTCCTTTCTTCTTTTGTGAAGCCCTCTTTTCATCGACATGGCCCGTTCTCGCCAAGGAGCTACGGACCGCAGTCAGGGCAGGTTGAGCACACTTTTTCAGGTTTTACCCATTTTCTATTCACCGCTTAGGCTGCGGCGCATCTGATTTGCTGGTGACAATAGCAGCGTAGGCACGCTTAGGGGTTGACGTACCTACGCGTGACGTTTCCACAGCCTGTGTTGTGGTGCGGGCGACGGCGGCGGCGGGCGGCGCTTACTCAGCTATATTGACAGCTGGTGACGTACTCGTGATCGCCGACGGAAAACTACCGATGGAAGCATTTTGCGTCCCTCGCCGCGTGTTCACCTTTGAGGCCTCAGGTGACCCAATTACTGAACCAACTTTTCGCAATAATGCTATTTCCGCACGTAGCTCAGTATTGGTTTTTTCTGCTACCTCCATTCTGGACTGCATCTCTGCATCAGTAATTACCCGGTTACTGGTTATGGAGGTCAGAAAGGCAATCGCTCCATGTTAAATACTGATATACAGCTCCATTCGGTTAGACTGGAAACTGCGACATCATAGCGTGATGTAGTTAGCCATCCTCGAGAAATAAGCTATCAAGGGCAAAAAAAATGTTGTGCTGTTTTTACTGATGCACCCGTGCGAAGCCGGGGCGAGTCGCTAGTACTGTGTCGCCGCAACATCGTGTATCTGCTAAGACTATTCATTAATCTAATTAAGAACGAACTCATAATTCTCATTTGTGATAATAGTGATGAACCTGCCATGCCATCTGTGAGGCGGTCCGCGGCAGTATAGTTATTTCAAAGAATCTAGAAATCTACGTATCGATTGTCAAGAGACTAAGCGCCATCTATTTGCTTGTGTTTTAACTATTGCTTAGATAGTTAATCTTTGTGACAACTCAAAGAGTAATATTTATTAAACAAACAAAAGCCTATAACTTGAACTACGGTTAAAATTAAGATTAGCAAATATTTTATGACAACAGGGATTTTAACAATTGCAATTTGACAATCTGTAAGAAGCGTCATCCCACTATGTGGAAAATGGCGCCGAACAGTCAATTATTGAATTTATAATTAGTAACAACAACTTAATCCGTTTCTAGAACTAATTACAAACTAAAAAGTAATAAGATTATTTTACAGAGTAGTTTATTAGTGGAAGACTATTGTATTGTATTAAATCTTCTGATCTGCCGAAAATGGTTTTAAGCAAGCAATTGTAGTAAAAAATAATGAAGCTACTAATTAAGCTTTAACTTAATAACGCCTTTACATTTGTGAATATTGGTATTGTTTAATTACTAAAATAATTAAGTATGAAGTATTAGTATTGTTTTACTGAAGTTTTACTGAACTATGTAATGAATAACTGTACTCAACTACTGAGTGTGTGTGTGTGCTTCCGCTCACTCAGAACCGCAGGTGCAGCGAGATGTCTCGTTCGAGTTAGCTCGCGATTAGAGAATTGAAATATTAATGAATTGAAAATAGTTTTTGAAGTGAGCAATATTAAGTTGTGCAAATAAGAACTGTAACAATTGAAAGACAGATCCAAAAGAGTGTGTAAGGTGTTTTTTGGCCCATTCTTCTTCTTATAACCAACCATGTTTGCGAACGGACCTTGTAGGTCCCATGCTTCACCCAGGTGAAAAACTTAGATGAAGCAAAAATTTTGATCCCGAATATTTTCGATTCTGACACACGAATGCTAACTGACAAGCGGGCGTACCTAATGACACTAATTACATCGTTTTGTTACTAAGTAGTAATAAGTTGGACACAACATAAAATTAAGACTTTCTTCTTCTTTTCCCGTCTCTTTGGACAAAACCATATCGAATTAAGTATCACTTTTACTTAAAAAAAAATAACACAGTGATGTTAAAATAAAAAAATCCAAATATTTTATTTTACATAGGCCTACATGGGCACTTATAAAACGTCAACTAAAGGTGCACGGTTCGAGTTGGTCGTTTCCTATGGAGAAAAACCGGCAAGAAACTATGGAGATTATTGCCGGTTCTTCTGCTTACTCTTTAAAAGTCATTTGGTTTTACAATATTTGAAGTTACAGCATGAGTACTTAAGTATGGGAGGATAGCGTAGGCCCGACAATAAGTCGTTGCTTACTACAAAAGGTAGAACAAGATAAAAAAAAAACTAAGTCTACAATGTCCACACATTCACAAAAAATAGGTCAATAAAAAGAATCTATACAAAAGTAAAAATAAAACAATATAAGAGCACTAAAGTAAACAATTGACACAGATGTTATCATCAGTGCTGTAACTATTCTGCACGAATGGTGTAATGATTTGAAAACTATTGTAAAACATCTGAATAAAAAGAATGAAAAAAATGATATTGGGAATAGTTAGAGACATCCACACATTTGTGTCGTTTATGAGCTACCAGGGAAGCCACATGAGCAGAAGGAACTAGAGCTAAATGATGTCACCATCAGCAGATAACAAACAGTCATAAATTAAACAGAGGCAGAATTTGTACAGTTGCGAATTCTATGTTTGTTACTTTATTTCAATGCCACGTGAGTTTCGTTTTTATTTTAGGGTGGGTTACCCAATTATGTTCTATTAGAAAAAATAATTTCTTTGGATGATATTAAGACGGGTGGCCAGTCTGGCATCATTCTTGGAGTTTCATACAGTACAATCGGTGCCGTTGCGTGCACGCAAACGCCATACAAACGCTTTGGGTTTGCTCCGACCTTAAAACAGAACATATTCTTATAATCTTCCTGCCTTTGTCCCATTCTTCTTGGGGTCGGACACGTTTGCACATTTACTCCTTTCTCTTTCATATCATTCACACAATTAATTAATATTAATTTCATTTATTCATTAAAGTGACAAGGACTCATAATTCAATACATAAAAATACACAAAAATTCAATAATAACAAATAATACACGACACACAATTAACCATACAAACTAAAATAAGAAATAAACATTACACCTGTCACAATTTATGTAGACAGCCGACGACTGCAGGTGACGTGCAAGTCACTGCAGCGTCGTATGTATGGACAGTCGAGCCTGTCGGCAATCATCATCAGTACGCTGTTGGGGCTGCCGCGCACCCTGCGCACCAGGGACGCGCTACGCTTACGCATTGTTGCATAAAAGCAGTCTACACGAGCGGCAGCGAACATGCCCGAGGCACTACAGTGTCGCGGCAGCCCCATCAACGCTCTGAATGCGTTGTTATATTGAACGCGGAGGGCTTCGTATGCTTTTTGGGTGTGATTCACCCACAGGCTGCACGTGTACAGAGAAGTACAATAAGCCCTGAAAAGGGTCTGCTTGACCGACCCGGAACAGCGTGCAAACCTGCGAGCTATCATGTTACCCCTAACAGCCAAAGCCCTCCGCTCCCTTTCGATATCAGCATCGTCTCTGAGACCGGCTGTTACTAAATGCCCCAAGTATTTGAAATTGTCCACTTCAACCAAGGGAACACCGTACAGTTTGATGGGAGGTACTGTTATAGGACATTTAGAACCGGCCTGAAAAACCATAAACTGACTTTTCGCCACATTATATTTAAGACCGATTAAGACAGACATCAGAACATCTCATCAAACTTTGGCTTTTATCATCAAACAGGGTAATTGCTAATTGGGTGCATTCCTTGAAATGAGTGACACTAGACATAATTGCAAGTTTTTTGAAATTTTCCACAATAAATTGCTGTTAAATTGATACTTTTCTGATAACTCATAAACGAATCATCCCTCGAATACCATTTTGTTAAAAAAGTACATCTGCCTTTGAAATTTAAGCGTCATTAACGTCATGTCTATTGATTAAAATGACAGCTGTCAAACTAAAGGGACTCAGTAGCTTTCTATTAATCATATAGAAATAAATAATTAGGTACAAATGCATATTAAAGGAGTCAGTATTTTACAATATATAAATATGCGTTTTAATTAGGGTAAATTTAATGAAACTATTAAAAACATTTTCCATGTTTTTTTGTACTTTTTTGTGTACATCCCGACTTTCAGCCTTTGAATCAAGTAACATTTTATGAACAATATAGGCATAGTCTCTAGTTCTCTACGTTTCAGTACAAAGAATATTTTATACCTGTTACGGTCCTAGCACGGTTATGGTATGATACGGTGTAGCAGGCAGAGTCCTTAAGAAGGGTTGAAAGTGAATGAAAATCCGTTTGGTTTTCAGAGACAAAATAAGCTAAAGCTTGAAAAAATTATATATGTATGCAAAATATAAAAAATTAAGCACGTATGATTTTTGTTGAAATCTTTGTGATACGTGAAACGTGAAAGCAGCTCGTGGCTCAATAATAGCAGCCGCTCGAGTCGATCTTTAGGTTAAACTGCGCTTAATGATTACAAACCGAGTTTCTCAGTGCCTCGGAAAGCACGCTAAGCCATTGGTCCCGGCTGTCATTTGTAGATCTTTGACAGTCGTTGCAGGTAGTCAGTGGCCCAAAAGTCTTACAACCGGTCTTACTAAGGGTATCGTACTACCCAGCACTTACTGGGTTGTGAAAGTCGGATAGACCGTCGCTCTGTGTAATATACTGATATTCAGCTGCATACGGTCAGACTGGAAACCGTTACCAACATAGTGGAAAAAGGCTAGGCTGATGATGACTTTACATGAAATGAGAATTGGGGCTCACACCCTAGCAACCGAATTTAAAAAAAAAAACATAATTGTGTGTTTACGCACGTGTTCGTAAGAACAAACACACGATAAAGCTAAATGGAAACGTATTAGACACTTGTTTTTCAATATAATGTACTCAATATTTACTTTTGGTATATTCATTATTAAAATCTGTTAATGTATGCATACCTAAATACTTGGCACTGGGGGAAAACTAGCTACACGTTTTTATAAAATGGTTCTCAACAACCAATTACACAAAGCGCTTTCGACGCCTGCTCAAAGCTTTCAGAAATCTTCTCCTTGTAACCTGAACTTGCTTGCTACCTTGCTTGCCTGGGAACCCCTGGACGTTGTAACAAACGTGCTTGCTCCTCGTGATGAAAGGAGTAAACAGTTTTGTACATTAAAAAAGTAATTAGGGGAAAATGAATTTAATAAATGATGATATGAAAAATACAATAAATTAATAAAAAAGTGAAGGGCAGGTTAACCGGGAATGAATTGAATGTCTCCACAAATCTCTGAGTGTGATAGTAACTGAAGATAAACATCCAGTTGTAGAATGCTGGCTTGATCAAGATGAGCTTGACCACGACGAACTTGATGCAGGGCGGTTTGGCAGGACCCACCAGCAGACACGTACCGCCCCAGTGCCAGGCTCGTCAGCTCGCAGAGCAGCTTCCAGCAGACACGTACCGAGCCCCAGTGCCAGGCTCGTCAGTTAGCAGAGCAGCTTCATCACAGCAGCTAGCAGCAGCCACGGCAGCACCAAACGAAGACCGCTCCTTGACTCCACCAGGCTGTGCTCAAAACTCAAGATATGACAGATCTTGACTCCAAACTGTAGACTTAGCTGTTTTCTTGATTTTAGACTATACTGATTTCTCGTCTCCAGACTGAACCGAACTCTTAACTCCAGACTAGAACCAGGGCATCCGTCAGAAATCCTTTTTATACCCTGATCTTCCGTTTCTTTCTCAGATTCAAAACTGCTGCGCTCTAGTAAGACGCAACCTGCCAGTATTCAAAGCAGCCAGTAACAATTGGTCAAAAACCTTGTGCATAATATTTTTGTAAATATAACTCAAAATTTCTTTACACAGCAAATATTCGCAATTAACTATAAAATACAACAATTGAACTCACGAATTGATGATAATAATTTTTAGTAATATATAATCTAAATGAAACCTTCATAGAGAGTTTGGCTGGTAACAATTAAAAATAAAAGTAAATGACATCTGACAAATTTGAAGTAAACATGTCACAACAAAGGATATAAAGAAAATATTTATAAAAATGAAATAAAAGTATGAATATGGATGATAAGTGTGAGTATAAAGTGTCTGTAGTAAGCAGATACTATAACGTCTGAAAAGGGGATAACGCCTCGTATGTCACTAATATTTTATAATTATATTGAGGGGTTTACATAAAAAAAAAAAACGCTTACCACGTACTCAGTTCATCATTCTGAACCCCTCCAAATATAAATTTATCATCGGTAATTTAAAAAAAAACAGCTGTTCCATACATTTTGACCGTGTAGGCGCGTGTAATTGCACTTTAGTAGCAGATTTTTTTTTTAATTTTCTAATGTGGTGTTCAGAACGATGAACTGAGTATGTCGTAAGTGTTTTCGCGTCGGTGTCCCTGACAGCCTGTATAATCGTACAAAAACCAACGAATCATTTTATTCTCGAATAAATTTCATGAGGAACCCCAAAAATAAACTTTATTATTATTTGCTACATCATGCATTATACGTATGTATGATTTTTCAGGCCTCCAGAGGCCATATAAATACGCTTGGCTGAGCACTCTATCCACATACCACATCTTCAGCCATGATCCGGACAGTCACTCTTCTGGCTCTCGTCGCCTCCTCATCTGCACTTTGGTACTCTGGACCCAGGGATTCCAGTAAGTACCTTTTATGAACAATTCTGCTCTATTTTTCTTTTATTATTGTTATAAGCTTTTATTCATTTTGCCGTGTTAGTTAGTGTGTAATATGTTTAAGTCAAATCATTCAACTGAATTTTAAACCAGTTCCACCCAACCGATTGAGCTGAAAGTTTGCACACACCTTTCATTCTGGTGACAATACATTTACACGACAGACTTTACTTAATCCTGAAGCCAGGATCGTCTCCTCACAGGAGAACTCCTTAATGGTTTATAGCGCGGATAATAAACTTCATATTTGCGTTCAGTCTTGATAGAATAATTTGATTTCTTTTATGACCTCATCCTGCAACCAGAATCATCTCCTCAAAAGCGAACTATTCAACCGTAAATAGTCCTTAAAACAGTAAAGCTTTGAGTAAATTAAAACAAAAAGAAATAGTTTTTAAAAAAGCTTGTCACGTGAAAAGAAGAGGCAAAACTACTATACGCGGCAAGTTTTTATGAAAACAAATCTTTTTCATTTTTATTTACTCAAAGGTTTGTGTGAATCGTACTCCGAATACCGGACTTTGACAGTTTATGTGGAACTGAAATAGCTATCAAACTCTTGTGTCCAAAGAAAGTCCGCACTCCGGTCGGGTTGACTTGACCGCACTAGTGCCGCGCGTAGTGGTTGCATGCGTCGAGCATGAAGCATGAGCATGAAGTCGAGGGTTCGATTCCCAAGTCGGGCAAAGTGTTATTAGATTTTTCCATCAGGCATTGCTCAGTAGCAGCCACGGAGTCCCGATTTGTGCCCAGTTGATGGCAATATAGGATCGCCCCTATTACATGGGACTTAAAAACTTAACTGGCGAATTGTGCATGGATGTAAAATTAGTTCCTCCACCCCTGCCTAGCCCTTCGGGGATTTTAGGCATGATGATGTTAAACTGTTGACCAAGAATAAGAATAAGAAATGTAACTTTTGCATGTGCTGATGCTGATAATAAGTCGACGACTTTTATGCATTTCTTTTGTTTCAGAGCTATTGTCGAATTTTAATCCCGATTTGATGCGTAAGTACTCACTAAATGTAGTTTTCTTCTACAATGCACATGCGCAAAGTTACTCTGCTGTAGTTTGATGAAATAGTCCTATATCTCAAAAACTAAATATTAAATCTTATTCAAAGTACCTAATTCTCGTTTGAAAGATTTTTTTCGTTCTGCACACCTAAATTTTTTCAGAATTTTCCTCTTCTTTAGAAATTAGAGGGGATACACAATTATTACGACTTTGGACGCAAATATATCATCAACCAGGAACATAAGAAAAAAAAGTTGAAGAAAAAAAAATCATACCTCCCTTCATCCCTCAGTTATGTAGGTAACTGACAAAGGGAACAACTTATTTTCACTTTTTTCCATTATTTCACATCATATTTATCCACGGAGTAAAAAGTCTGTGACATACGGACGGACAGACCGAATCTATAAGGGTTCCGTTTTTGTCATTTGACAACGGAACCCTAATTGGTTAGTTCCGACTAGTTCTACCGTAGAACTGTTTAGTAGAACTTTTGCTGCCAATAGTCCTACGATTTGAGATGGTACAAAATTGTAGGACTAGTGGGGAAAATATTCCCACTAGTTTTACCGTAAAACTGATTGGTAGAACTAGTGGGAATGAAAATATTTTAAAATTATTCAGTAGTTTAGTCGTTTTATCTAAATTCAATCTTTAAAGTTTGATGAGGACGACGCCGACGTAGTAAAAGTTATCAATCTCGGGCTTTAAGTACAGGATTGTAGGTATACCTGAAACTGAGTAATTATTTGTTAATCTGATCAATTTTCATTTTACAGAAATCATTCCCTTTGGCTTTAAGACACGTGATCCTGTCGAAATACATCAAACCTCGGGTTCAGCCTTAAGATCGGGCTGGGTGAAGATAGAGGGGCCGCCCCAGCCAGAAGGCTATCAGGACCTTACGGCTTACACGGATATTGATGATCCTATCACCGCCATTCTTGTCGACGAAAAATATGGAAATGTCGCCGGATTGATAATCTTTGTGAGTACACTCCACTCCTTGTATTACCTGAATGGGGAAGATAATGTGTTTATCAACCTATATAATGAATGTTTGTGGCGCTCTAGAGCTCCGCTGGAACGTCCGGGCGTATTTATACGCCCGGACGTTCCAGCGGCGTCGAGCGGCCTCGTGAGGTAGATTTCAGTAGAAATCAGAATACGTTGCGCCATGCAGAGCTGCGCCGCGCGGCGCCACGCTGCGACGCAGCGCGAAATCACTGGCTGGCCTCTTCAAGTATCGTCGCGTCGCGTCTCGGTGTGAACTGACCCTAAGCGCCCCGTGCCGCTTCCCATTTAAAGCTTATTATCTCGTAAACTGCTGCAGCTACACCAATATAAAAAATACGGTGTATAGCTGAAACTAGTGTGCGTAGTCGCAGCGGAAAAATGTCGAATTTCTTAATTTCAGTTAAGCAGATATTTAGTGTATGACCTCGTGTCATGCACGTCATAGTGCATGTCATACACGTAAAAGTAAAATAAGGTTATTAGGTCCAATTACTTAAAATAGGAACTCTAGAGCCTAACTTATTACGTTTACTTGTATCTTGTAAGGGTCTACAATGCCTTGCCAAGTTTCATTTATGTGGTCTTAGTAATTAATGAGCAATGGCATAATTTACTACGACTGGACCACTATATTGTATGACATCGGATTGCAGGACTTTTTATAGATAAAGCAGACCAAACTTATTCCGATAGTTAGTGTATTAATGCAACTATTCACATGTAAAATTTCAGGTCATTTCACTAAATAATTAAAGAGATGGAATAAAAATATCAGAACAACCGCAATTCATGAAAAAACCGACCAAGTTTGAATGGCTACAAAAAAGCGGCCGTGCAGTATTAACGTTCTAAAATTTCCAGTATAGTATCGTTATTGTGTGTAATAGTTTTGTACAGGTGCGTACACAATTGTTTAGCAGAAAATAAAACAACTTTATTAACTTTAAACCTACTCTTAAAAATATTTATTGTTTAATGATGAAAAAAAGCCACATTATTAACATAGTAGGTAATAATAACATTGATAAAGAATCAGTTTTTTACTAAACATAAATAACTAATATATTGCCTACTGTAAAAGCCTACATGTTTAAGTAAAATTCGACATTTTTCCGCTGCGACTACGCACACCTGAAACTATACGGAATCTATATATGCTAAAACTATATCCAACAACTCGAGAGAATTAATTAGAAAAAAATGTAAACTTGAGAATATGTGTTGAATATCAGTAAAATATTTGTTCTTACTAAGTTTTTACCAATAATTTTGTAGTTTGTGTCAATAAAACCTATTTATAATGAAACTAGACTATATAACCTTTTTTGATACCCATATGTCCTTACTTGGAATGTTCTGAGTAGCACAATGATCCAAAACAATCAACCCTTTCCCTCATTGATTCGATGCCGGCGGCGGCCTGCGTATGTGTGCGTGAGCGTGTGTATGTGTGCGTGAAAGATGGCCGCCTAAGGCTAGTTTACAAAGGGATTGAATTTCATGTTGTGATTTGTGTTGAAATGAGACACTGATGGCATATTGTATTTATTTAATATTTTACAGCAACGTAGGTATTGAAAATGGAATGCTGTAATGTCCGGGTAACAACGGCTACCCAATAATTTTTCCGCTTAAACGTCCGGGTAGCCACGGCTACCCAATAATTTTTCCGCTTAAACGTCCGGGTAGCCACGGCTACCCAATAATTTTTCCGCTTAAACGTCCAGGTAGCCACGGCTACCCAGTATTTTTTTCACTGAAACGTCCAGGTAGACAAAGATTGCATTTCAATTTCAATTGGTATGTAGGGTAGGTAGGTAGGTAGGGTAGGGTAGGGTAGGCTAGGGTATGGTAGGATAGGGTAGTGTAGGTAGGTAGGGTAGGATAGGTAGGTAGGGTATGGTAGGTAGGTTTAGACTTGACCGCTTTGAGACACCTGGCTAGGCCAGTGAGAGCAGCCTGGGGCTGGCTCATCTACTGTAACTGGAGCTCCAGCTTCATCAGCTGTAACAAACAAACTTATATTATAACCTCATTCTTACAAAGTCTTAATATGGCACAAACTCTATGTTGGCGATGGCGGGGACATCTGTAACAATCAAGACGTAAGTTACTAAGAATGGTACAGTTAAAAAACTATTTTACCAGAAGAATGGGACATCCTGGACGTCGAAAGTATACCTTCGGCTACCTGTGGGATAGCAGCAGCCATAATACATGGCTACCGTTCAGGACATGGATGTCTGTTAAACAAAAAAAACTGACAAACTTCTTTGCAGCTAGGATTCAGCGAATAGCTGGACAATAAAGAAAAAAATAAATTACCATGTTGCCCGCTTGCGCGGTTTGGCATCGGGCATAAGCATCAGCTCAAGTTGGGGGCGCTGCTTCCACTCCTTAAGCTCCTGCCAGGATTCAGCTGAGAGTGCATTCACCCGGTGTAAGGTTAAAACATAACATAACGACATTAAACATACTAACTTGCACATATTAATAATCTTAAAAACATACTGAATAAGATACATACGCCTGTGCGTCCACCTATGCCTCTCCCTCACCACTCTTTCTACAACGCCCCGGTCCCCGGGCTGGTGCTTTATCTAACGCCTGCCCCAAATCACGGCTTTCATCATGAGACCTAAAACATAGACATACATTCTATAGTTTATTTTTATAAAAGACACACATGCGCACACACACAGGGCCACACACAAGTCTGAAGAAATGAAGGAAAATTTGAGTTTCGGGTAGCCTGACCTGCTGGCGTCTGTAATTCCATTCCGATAAGCATTGAAATTATTATTATTATTGGGTAGCTGTGGCTACCCGGACAATACAGAGGATAACAAAGCACCAAATGCAAGAACAAAAATCATAACCTTCCTTTTTGGTTCGCCGTAGTTGGGCAAACCAAAACGCAGTTTTTTATGAGTAGTAAAACAGCCTTATTTATCGTATTTGTGTAAATACACAGTTTAAAATCGGGTTAAAAAAAAAAAAATTGCTTGGGTAACAAAATTTTTAACACCAATTTAATTTTTTTTTTTTTTATATTGCAAAATTTCGTTGAATTTTACTTTTATTGTGTGTAAATACTAATAATGAACTAATTTCCATATTACGAGCATTATATTAACGATTTTCGCAATAAATCCATGAAAAACCTTAGATTATTATTCTAAGTGAAAAACAAATAAAAAACTTTACGAAAATCACCACGGTCAACATGGCGGATTTTTTTCACATTTTCATTTTATGGTTTTAATATTATCGTTTCAACATACTTTGAACCTACGACATTTATAGTTAATTGTAAAGCTTGGATCTTGAAGTTTATTTTGATATAATACTATACACTATACGTATCGGGTTACAAATAAAATTATACTTACATTTTAAAGTCGGCGATCACTTTGAGTCGGAGCAATAAAATTTGACAATGAGAAATTGAAGTTTGACATTTTATTGGAACGAAGTTTTGGAACGAAGTTTTGGAACGAAGTTTTGGAACGAAGTTTTGGAACGAAGTTTTGGAACGAAGTTTTGGAACGAAGTTCCTTATCGCGCGTTGTGAAAGGGGGCTAGACGGAAAAAATTCTTACGAAAAGTTGTCACGACACTTTTTGCTATAGTAAGCTATTGTAAGCTTTATTTCTTTAAAATAAAGTTGAAATTTCCTTAAATTACGTACAATTGGGGTGTGTATGTGAGTAAGGATAGATATGATTATTATTTTGAGTGACCGAACTACAAAGTACAAATTCGGTTGTGCAGTTAAGTAAGACGTATTGCTTCGAATTAAGGATTAATCTTCCTTAAATTAAATATTTTATTTTTCGCACACTAACTTAAATCTAAAATGTATTGATATTATGTACGTGAAAGGAACTTCGTTCCATCTGGGTGTCCCTTGACACCTCTCAAGTTTTTTTTCTCAACAAATATGCGGACTTGGATACTCGGTCTTTTGGCTATGGACGCGGAATTTCATACTGTATCGATAAAGGCGATAACAGACATTCACTTCATAGACATTTTGAAAGTTTTAGTAAGTTTTTTGCGTACAACTCTTCGAGGCGTATAAGTACGCCCGGACGTTTCATTTCAGCTTGGCGACAACTAGACGCCATGTAGAGGAAAAATTAAAAAAATGAAAGTCGACGAACTATGTTAAATGGGATATCATTGAATAGGGGTTTGAAGATCAACCATCTCATAAAATGTGAAATCTTTTACATTATTAAAGTGAAAAGCTAAAAAATAAAAGGTAAAAAATCCAACTTAAAAGCAAAAAAAAAACAAGAGCATCTGGAAGCAGGCGGGACCCATTGATAGCTAAACAATACACTATTTTCTGTTCTTTTCTTTTCGAGCTATACGCGTGCGAGCACGAGTGTACACCCCTGTTAGTCTAGACAACTTCGAAAGTAGCTACGTCATCAGCTAAATTATTAACGGACTCTATGGGTACCTACCGACATTGAACTCCATCTGGGTCTCTTAAGATTTCTTGACTATTGAATCCGTCTATTGCAGATCCCTGTCGATAAAGTTACTCCATATTATGACATGGCTGAACAAGGTTTCACTTTATTCTCTCTCACCACCGATGATACAACTACCGAATACTATACCACTTCTTTTTACTTCGTTTCGGATGGTAAGTACTAGGACCTTTTTATTGCAAATTTTATTAAAATATCTAAACGGTAAGTGGCCAGGAATATATACCTGTCATTCATTCATCTGTGGCCACATGATTTCGCACGACGCTCAATCACGCTATATAAAACCAGTTTATGTAGATCTCTCAATGTGCAGGAAATCTATACAAAGTGAGGTAAAGTAGTGCTGGATTGTATTGCTTGATGTGCCATCATCAGCAATGCTGAACCACTACTTAATAAAACTCTTGTAAGTAAGGTACGCAAGTTTCCGTCCTACTCACAAAGATACAAAATTATCATGTCACTAAATTACTGCAGTTTTCTCTAGTTAGGTACCCACGGTAAAAAAGTGATAGTCCCTTTATTTCAATCCATAGTTTTTATATTAATCCTTACATTTATATTTGAAGCCGGAAACTTTTGGAGCTTACCATGTTCATTCACTAACAGACCACGCAAGGCCTTAACCGCCGGTGTCGTCACCAGTCGCATTCGATAAGAATAGTTAGTCGCTGGTTTGAACTCAAGACAATGTTTATGTTCTTTCTTTCTCCAAATTAGCTTACTGATATTATCTAACCTCACGCATAGATTTATTTATTTTACTTTATTTTTATTCGTCTGTATGCACGTGTAAGCGGGCACACCCTTTATGTCTGGAGGCTTTATTTATTCTTGAGTATATTTTTTAATGTTTTATTTTTATTTCCTTCATTTATTTTCTAACATATTGATTACATTTTTAAATATTTTAACAAAATCATAAGTAATAAAAAAAACATTTAAAAATATGAAAATAGTAGCCCACCGGTATCGGGAACACGGTCCAAGCTACCGGCAGTCAGGGCTCCATAGAAAGGAACCTCCTAACAATACGAGCCGTGTCCAGGAGTACCGCTTTCTGAATCAAGCCCTTGATCCAGCTGCCTAGCGAGAGCCTCATCAGATATTGGTCGAGGCTCTTGGCAATTAGGCCATTGTCTGATACGACTATCGGCACAATGATCGCTGAGTCAACATCCCACATGTCGACAACCTCACGAGCGAAGTCAAGATACTTGATTTGCTTATCTTTCTCGGCTTTCACGAGGTTCTCGTCATGTGGAACCGTTATGTCAACAATCATTGCGCGCCGCTCTGATCGATCCACCACCACTATATCAGGCTTATTGGCTACAATAGTCCTGTCAGTAATGATGGATTGATTCCAATACAGTGTGATATTGCCATTTTCGATAACTGGGTCGGGCACATACCTATAGTACGGCACTTCCGATTCCACAAGGCTGTATTTCAGAGCAAGTTGCTGATGGATAATCCTGGCTACAAGGTTGTGTCTATGCAAGTTTTCTCCGTTAGCTAGACGAGAACACCCGGAGATAATGTGACGGATCGATTCGCCCGGACGGTGGCATGGCCGACATATGTCAACCGTGCCATCCTTCACAATAAATTTCCGGTAGTTATATGTCATCATAACTTCATCCATAATTGCACAAACATAACCTTCGGTTTCTCCAAAGAGTTCCCCGGAACGTAGCCAGGCTACAGACGCTGCATGGTTTACATCAGGTCCATGCAGGGCACTGAAGTAGCGTCCGTGAAGCTCCTTACTCTGCCATACTTCCCTGGGGTCATTAGTGTCAAGCACTGCAGGTTTGCGCCAGTTCTCTTAAGCCAAGGAGAGCGGGGTGAGGGCCTTGTCCATCGCGACCACATCTCGATGCATCCCCACGTCGGCTTCTAGGAAATATTCCCTGAGACTGCATATCTCGCGATTGTGGAGAGTCTTGGCGTTTAAAAATCCTCGACCTCCACAACTCCGCGGGATATACAGTCTCATAACCGAAGAACGTGGGTGATGCATTCGATATGCCGTCAACAATGTACGAACCTTCCTATCCAGGGCGTCTAGTTCTGTTTGAGTCCATTTAAGTACGCCGAAAGTATACATCAAAACTGGCATGACCCAACCATTGAAGGCACGCACCTTATTTCCGCCTGATAAAAGACTATTAAATACTTTTCTTAGGCGGCCAAAGAAGCGCTCCTTCAACGATTGCTTCATGTCAACAAAATTGATGCCCAGCGCTTCCGACATACCCAAATACTTGTAGGTTTCGGTCGCTGAGAGGGATCTAAGATTTATGGAATCTGAGAGCTGGGTTCCCACAGATTCCACAATCCCCCCTCGCTTTACATGCATGACCGCACATTTGTCCACACCAAATTCCATCCTGATGGCGCTACTGAGAGTTTCTGTTACCTTCAGTAGGTCCATCAGTTGCAAATTGTTGGGGGCAAAGAGTTTCAGGTCATCCATGTAAAGAAGGTGAGATATAACCTGACCACCTCTCCTCAACCGAAAGCCCAGACCTGAATCCTCCAGCAGCGTGCTAAGAGGATTCAAGGCTAAGCAAAACCAAAGTGGGCTCAAACTATCGCCCTGAAAAATACCACGCTCTATCCTTATCGGTTCGTTGTTCCTTTCGATATGCCGACATCCTGGATAGCTAAGGACTGTCCTCCATTGCCTCATACTAGGGTTCATTCCCGGGAATTCTCGTCTCGTGAATTCCCGGGAAATCGTTGGACTTCGTTCCCGGGAAATCAAGCTCGAGAAAAGTCGAGAAATCGAGAAATCATGTATCAACTCACACCATTTAAAAGCTATTGCCAATCGTTATACACGTGCGACCTGTGGAGCAATTACACTAAAAACGCCTTCAATGCTCTGCGCGTCCAGTATAACAACGTCTTTAGAGGTTTGTTGGGGCTCTTATGGCGGAGCAGTGCCTTCGGCATGTTCTGGCGTCCTTGTGGTCTCGGGTAAAACGTAGCACCAACACGCTTCTGAGCGTGGTGTCGGACAGAGTGGACAGCTCCGTCAGATAGACGAGAACACCCAGAGATAATGTGACGGATCAATTCGCCCGGACGGTGGCATGCTCGACATATGTCAACCGTGCCATCCTTCACAATACATTTCCGGTAGTTATTTGTCATCATAACTTCATCCATAATTGCACAAACAAAACCTTCGGTTTCCCCAAAGAGTTCCCCGGAACGTAGCCAGGCTACGGACGCTGCATGGTCTACATCAGGTCCATGCAGGGCACTGAAGTAGCGTCCGTGAAGCTCCTTACTCTGCCATACTTCCCTGCGGTCATTAGTGTCAAGCACTGCAGGTTTGCGCCAGTTCTCTTTAGCCAAGGAGAGCGGGGTGAGTGCCTTGTCCATCGCGACCACATCTCGATGCATACCCACGTCGGCTTCTAGGAAATATTCCCTGAGACTGCTTAGCTCGCTCAGAAGCTCAGACCTGAATCCTCCAGCAGCGTGCTTAGAGGATTCAAGGGTAAGCAAAACCAAAGTGGGCTCAAACTATCGCCCTGAAAAATACCACGCTCTATCCTTATCGGTTCGCTGTTACCTTCGATATGCCGACATCCTGGATAGCTAAGGACTGTCCTCCATTGCCTCATACACGACATCAGGAAGGTGCGTAGAGTTGCATCTATTTTATACAACTCTAGCACCCTCATGAGCCATGTATGTGGCACCGAGTCATAGGCCTTCTTATAATCTATCCAACATGTCGACAGATCCCTTCGAGAACGGCGAACCTGTTGGTTAAACGCCATATCAATGAGAAGCAGCTCCTTAGTACCGCGGGACCCGTTCCTACATCCATTTTGAGAAGCGGACATGATCAAATTGTCATCAATGTGTTTGCAAATTTTAGCTCTCAAAATGGATGTAAGAACTTTATACAATGTCGGAAGACAGGTAAGTCTATAATTTTTGGGCTCCGCAGTACTACCCGATTTATAGAGCAGGTGGGTGATTCCAGTAGTTAAGAACTCGGGCAGCGACCCTGATTCTAAAGCTGACTGGAATAGGGCCGCCAAGCGAGCGTGTGACCTCTGGATCCACTTAATCCAGAAGTTGTGCAGTCCGTCCTGCCCTGGAGATTTCCAGTTAGGCAACGGACGGACTGCACGAGCTACGTCTTGGGGGCTGATAGTGATAGCCCCCATTTCTGAAACTGGATCGCATACTCGCTCGACCACCCGAGTCCATTAACCCTCGGTGTGGCTGACAGGCACCGACCAGATGCTGCGCCAGAACAAGGACATGGCGTCATCATCCGGTAAGCGCGTGTCAGCAACACCTTGATCCGGTCGCTCCCAAGTCCTATAAGCCCACCTTTCATCTCTTAGGAATGTGCGATTCAGAGTGTATCGTTCCACCCGCCGCTTATACCTACGAATACGGTTTGACCATGCATACACTTTCTGCTTCAGGAAGTCGATGCGTTCTGTGATACGGGACATATAGTCTCGAGGACTAATATCAGTCCCCGCAAATGCTTGCTTCACAAAACGCATCACTCGAGAGCGATTGTTGCCCTCCTTGAAGCAGATTAGTTTGCCGATGAGTGTTCTGGCCCCACCAATACGTCGCTCAATTCTGCATTGCCATGCCGGTACAGCAGGTTTAGGTCGTGTAGCTCTGTCATCAAAAAAATTGACATGAGATACACGACATGCCGCTACAGCCGCACAATACAGGATTGAGTGAGCATCAGTGAGGTCATTATTTTATACTTTTATTTTAGAGGAAAACCACTGAATTTGTTAACGTTATTGGAACCAAATAATATGAGAAAACGTACGTAAGTGTAAATTTCTCGACAACCCGAGAAGACCCGAGAAATTAGCCTCGAGAATTCTCGAGACCCGAGAAATTGAAAAGCTCGAGAAATCATGAACCCTACCTCATACACGACATCGGGAAGGTGCGCAGAGTTGCATCTATTTTATACAACTCTAGCACCCTCATGAGCCATGTATGTGGCACCGAGTCATAGGCTTTCTTATAATCTATCCAACATGTCGACAGATCCCTTCGAGAACGGCGAACCTGTTGGTTAAACGCCATATCAATGAGAAGCAGCTCCTTAGTACCGCGGGACCCGTTCCTACATCCATTTTGAGAAGCGGACATGATCGAATTGTCATCAATGTGTTTGCAAATTTTAGCTCTCAAAATGGATGTAAGAACTTTATACAATGTCGGAAGACAGGTAATAGGTCTATAATTTTTGGGCTCCGCAGTACTACCCGATTTATAGAGCAGCCGGCCTAGCATGACCGCCGTAGAAACGAGCTATGTCTACGGAAGAATCGACAATTTGACAGATATTTCTATCGTCCCAAGCATGGCGATATTAAGAATGTAGAAAAGAAATGTTTCTTTTCTTCAGTCGACACAAGTCTACAACGTCGAGCATGACGACCATATTTTCTCTTCTTTTGACATTTGGGGGTAGAAACATTACTTCTGACAAATGTCAAACTAGTCTTTATAAAAACTAAATACGAGAAATACGTTTCGTTGTTGCGTTGAGTTACGTTCAAAAGGTTGAAATGTTATGTAAAATATTTAGGTTTAATTTCGCGAAAAAGATCCAGGCCTGGATCCAGGATGCAGCAACACCATCCCGCCCACGAAAAATGAAAAACTCGTGCAATTGGCAACTTTTTTTTGTTAACTAAACGTAACCTTTTAACTTTCCATAGCAACGTCCCCGTTGCTATGGAAAGAATTTCTGTCATGTCTTCGTAGAAACGCGAGTCGACGGTGCGCGCCATGCTCGGGCAGAAGAAATGACAAGTTGTAAAGAAAAGATTTCTTGTCGTTTCTTGGTAGAATAGAGATAGAACGGTCATGCTAGGGGGGCAGGTGGGTGATTCCAGTAGTTAAGAACTCGGGCAGCGACCCTGATTCTAAAGCTGACTGGAATAGGGCCGCCAAGCGAGCGTGTGACCTTTGGATCCACTTAATCCAGAAGTTGTGCAGTCCGTCCGGCCCTGGAGATTTCCAGTTAGGCAACGGACGGACTGCACGAGCTACGTCTTGGGAGCTGATAGTGATAGCCCCCATTTCTGGAACTGGATCGCATACTCGCTCGACCACCCGAGTCCATTAACCCTCGGTGTGGCTGACAGGTACCGACCAGATGCTGCGCCAGAACAAGGACATGGCGTCATCATCCGGTAAGCGCGTGTCAGCAACACCTTGATCCGGTCGCTCCCAAGTCCTATAAACCCACCTTTCATCTCTTTGGAATGTGCTATTCAGAGTGTATCGTTCCACCCGCCGCTTATACCTACGAATACGGTTTGACCATGCATACACTTTCTGCTTCAGGAAGTCGATGCGTTCTGTGATACGGGACATATAGTCTCCGAGGACTAATATCAGTCCCCGCAAATGCCCGCTTCACAAAACGCATCACTCGAGGGCGATTGTTGCCCTCCTTGAAGCAGATTAGTTTGCCGATGAGTGTTCTGGCCCCACCAATACGTCGCTCAATCCTGCATTGCCATGCCGGTATGGTAGGTTTACGTCGTGTAGCTCTGTCATCAAAAAATTGACATGAGCTACACGACATGCCGCTACAGCCGCACAATACAGGATTGAGTGAGCATCAGTGAGGTCTTCGCAGTTATCAAAATAGTTTGACAACTGCGAATCCAGAACAGCCACCAGCACCCTATTTCTGTTATGCATGGGCAAACGAGGTAAACGTGGTCTAAGTTCAGGCGACATGTACCGATATTCTCGAATCGCACCTTCCAAAGCACTTCTCATTTCCTCACTGCATTGGGTACTTACATTAGTAGCCATGTCATTACTCACCTCGTCCACGTGATCAACTATTTGACTAGACTGTGGTGGAACCACAGCCTGCGACGGAGGGATAATGACGTGACTTCTCTGCATTTCAAATCGCAAGCGATCATGTACGTTGTCATCCAACATGTGATTAAGCTGGATGACCCGCACTTGATCCGACAATCGTTGCGCCGACACGTTGACAGCTGGCTCAAGCACCTGAAACAGAGAGAGCATCCGAACATGGTACGCGGTCAGGTTGTTTTTCCCTCTGTAGCCCCATAGTATGAGCGCATGACATTTTCGTTGATGGGTCGCGTCCATCACATGCGCTGCACACTTCCGCCGGAAGCTGGGACCCTATCAGAAGCCGGTGGGCCTCGAGGTCCTAAGCCGTCCGGTGGCTGGCGTCCTCCCCGTCGACGAACAGGTGGTGGCGTCGTGGGCGGAGAGAAGTACTCGTCGCTGTCGCTCGACGCAACTGCCACGGCCGGCGTCACAGCACTCACGGTGAGGCTGGGTTCCGGCGGCGGCGATGCGGAGCGGGGCGACGAGTCCGGAGGCGGTATTCGTGCTCTTCGAGCTGCTGCTCTGGTCAACATCGTCTTCTTTTCATTTTATTTCTTATTTTCACACATGACATGTATGTATTTGACATACATGTCAAGTTTAGGTCCAGTCTTTATTTTCTGTATTTTAAATATATTACATGGATTTTATGGTGTAATTTTGAGTTGATAAAGACATAATTGATTGTAGAAATAAAAAAGGGTATAAGACAAGAAAAATAAAATGTTTAAATTTTTAAATTGATTAAAACTATGGAATGAAATTGGAAGACGTCTTGACTTTAGTATTGCCAGCTTATTAGTTATTAATGTTTTATTTTATTATTAGTGTGTGCTAGCTGACATGTGACATTTAGACATGCGCAAAACAGTGCGTTGGGAAGTGATGTAATATGACATTACTTTTCGTACCGAGGAATGTTACATTACACCATGACTCCAAACATGACGCGACATGAAGCGCCACACGATGACTATTGTAATGAAATGCTCGCATCATTACATGAGATGAGATATCGCGTTATGTTATAATGTGATATTGTAATGTGGGAATCATCAAACGCAATGCGCGATGGCTATTGTAATGATTTGCTCGCATGATAGCATCACATCATTACATGAGATGAGATATCGCGTTATGTTAAAAAAAGTGCGAGAGACATGATTTTAAGCATCACGTACTAGGCAGTCCGCGGTATCAATTAAACATAAACCATAATACATGCACAAAACAGTTCTAAATAATAGTTTACCTAGGTGCATGCTCCTTCTCGCTTGCACACACGGAGAACCAACGAGCCACTGCGCGTCATGTTTGAGTGTCATGTGCCATGCTTAATTTGGTCGAGTCATGTGTAATGCTACAGTACGCGGTCGGGATATATGACGCCCAATGCAACAATCGCATTACTTACACAAGTCTAGTGACATTAATTTGATGTAATGGATTCCTTGTTTATAATATAAACTTGTTGAACACTATTGTATAGAATCTGGTTCTTCTAACCTAACAGACAGATGTGTTGCTAAGGAGTTGGTTCCGCCAATTTTTCTTCCCAGCTAAAACACTAGGAAGTGGCGAAGGGCAGGCGTTTTGGGGGACTGTCTCTTGTAATTATGACGTTCAAAAAGTGCTAATTATCAGCTTAGTTTGAATAAATGACTTTTAATTTTGATTTTGATTCGTCAAGAAACCTTAAATATTATGAGACTCTAAAAAATATTGACATACACCTGTTTTTTTTTTTTTTAAGATAAAGCAACCCGCAAGTATGACGAAAACCATGTGCTCCAAACAAATTACGTGGCGTTCCAAAGTCTGAACGGGCAGTTGGAATACGTGCCCACCAACCTGACGGATATCAAAAACAATGCAACAAGCGTTTGGAAAAAGCAAAACTGCGTGACGCAAAGGGGTAATTAATTTTTATTATATATTTAAATGATTTTATCAATAACCTAATAAATGCCTTTTCATTGACCTAATAAATAATATTTGTTCCCAAAATAGTAGATCTGTCACCTAAATTGAATCATCAAATAATATCAAAACACTCACCTTATGTGTATAAAGTAAAGTAATTAAAAATTACTTGGAAATAATATCAATAATCAAGTAATTTTATTAGGTTTCAAAATAATAGAAGTGTCACGAAAATTGAATCATCAAACAATGTAAAAATGTTTACATAAAAATTCCAAACCACAGGGCCAAACTAAGACATTGTCGACGTAGCCCCGCTACGCGGGGCTCCTATTTCTGTCTGCAGGGTTTACAGTAACCTAACACGAACGGGATGTCGGGGTCTTAGTTCGCTCGCTCTGCTCGCTCACTAGACCCCGCCATCCCCTTCGAACCTAACCTGTCCGAGTCGGAGTGCCCAATGTCTCGTATTAGTCATTTCACCATAGAAATAAGGAACTGATCTATTTATTTGGTGACAGATCTAACATTCTGAGCACAAAGCTATTATTTAAGTAATAAACTATTATTGTACACGTGGGTACACGGACGTTAAGCGCGCGGACGGCAAGTGTGCGCTCTGTGTTATTAAATGTGTTAAAATAGTAAAACTACTCAAACTGACATAAAATTAGTACTATAATAAACTGAACAGTGCGGTGTATATGTGGAAATGTTATAAAAACTTAAATACTGCAGTGAACATTAATATAAAGTAACTATTTATCTTCCATAAACTCTGTTCGACTAACTTATCAAGTGTTACAAAACTTTAAAGCAGTGTTCAAAGTGTACAAAAACTCAACATTACATGCCCTAAAAGTGTTAAAGAAGCAATAAAAAAAAAACAAAAAAGTGAAACATTAGTGTACAACAAACAAAGAAACGACCTTTGGACTTCATTAAAAACATTTGAATTCAAAACTTGTCAACAAACTTTTTTAATGACACTACAGTATCTCTATCGTAATTTGGACATCATAGTTATGGCTCGGTTCGCTAAGTGCTATCCTCTGCATCCGCAATAAACGACGAGTACCACGTTCGAACCCCGCTACCAATACATATTTTTGTGAATGTTTGATCACCAATTATTGTAGTTAACAGTTGAATACGTGCCAGTCCCGACAGAGAGCGCTGGTGATATAATAAAATATGGATTTAGATAACATTACACATCGGAAACCGCACAAATCGGGATCGCTAAGTAATTTGGCTGACATGACAAAGGACGAGGATAAAACAATATTAGACACCACAATGCTAAGCATACCAGACAGTCTACAGAACTATAGCGACAATGACATAGTTAACGACGTGAACGATCAAATTAAATCACTCACAATGCAATTAATGAGTGCTCATCAAGAAATAGACGACTAAAATAACGAGAACTTCCGTTTAAAAACTGATGAAAGAGCCCAAAATAATTATTTAATTAATAGCTCAATAAACAAATCAAAATCATCATGGCAACTTATAAATAATAATAATAATTTACTTAAAGAACCAATTTTGCAAATTAAGCAAGGAAACAAACTAATAAAATCACCTAGTCAGATTGCAGAATCATTTAATAACTTCTTTGTTGACCAAATACACGATGTATCCAGTAATTGTACGGGAAATGCAGCTGCAATTGCCAAAACCCGTAATTCTTTGTTTATGCAGCCGGTAGTCCCCCAAGATATTATTATACGTGTGATACAAAACTTAAAAAATAAAAAAAGTGTCGATGATGATGTGTGATTTTCAACAGTTGTAGTCAAATTTGTCTCGGATATAAAAAAACCAAAACCATTAAGCCATATAATAAATGGTTGTATAAGCTTAGGGATATTCCCTGATGAATTAAAGACTGTGATCATAAAACCATTGCACAAAAAGAATGACAAGGAAGACATGACAAACTATAGACCTGTAGCTCTTATTTCAGTATTCTCTAAGATCTTTGAAAAAATCATCTATGAATCTATTTACACCTTTATAGCTAGAAATGACATTTTATGTGAAGAACAAAAGGGCTTTCGAAAAAACAAAAATATCAACATGGCAATATTCGATCTTTTGAAAGTAATCATGAATAATGTGGATAAAAAAACCCTATATGTGCAATATTCACAGATATGACAAAAGCATTCGATTATGTAAAACACGATACTCTTTTAAATAAACTTAGCGACTATGGCATAAGAGGAAACGTCCTAAACCTAATAAAGTGATACCTCACGAATAGAAAACAGTACACAGAACTGTCGAGAATCTGTACTAAAACTAAACGTGAACTGAAATACCTATCAAGTTGCAGAGTAATAGAGTTCGGAGTTCCACAGGGCAGTGTACTCGGTCCATTACTGTTTCTACTTTATACTAATGACCTACCCCGTCAAATTCGATACCCAATGACATTATTTGCCGATGACAGCACTGCTATAGTCGAATGTATTAAGGAGACGAACTACGAAGATGAAATAAACAGCACACTTAAGGCAGTAATGATTGGCTCAATAGGAATAATCTAGTCATAAATTTACAAAAAACTAAAGTCATGCATTTTCACCAGAGGTTACAGCCAAAAAAAGTAATCACTGAATATAATGGCCAAATCGTAGACACTACTTCAGTGACCAAATTCTTAGGAGTGCATATTGACGATAAATTGACATGGAAATCTCATGCTGAAAATGTATGCCAAAAACTTAGTAAATCATCATATTATGTACTCTATAACCTCTCAAATAAACTAAACATAAATACATTAGTTATAGCCTATCATGGATTAGTTGCTTCAATATTAAGATACGGTGTCATATTTTGGGGCAACTGCAGCGAAAGGGAAATAATGTTTAGGGCTCAAAAATGATGTATTAGATCAATGACTGGTCTGAAGTCTACTGAAAGTTGTCAACCTGTATTTAAATCCCTAAACATTCTGACATTACCTTGTTTATATATACTAGAAGTTGCCCTATTTGTTAAATTAAATAAACACCTATTCACCTCGATGATTGACATAAGACAACGCACAGCACCATTGAGATCCCAGAATAAAAACCAGTTGTGCACAGGGAGCCATAAAACAGCCTTATTAAAAAAAAGCATCCTTTCCATGGGACCGCTTGTATATAATAAATTACCAGAAAATTTAAAAGACCTTCCCATAAAAATGTTTAAAAAACAATTAATGAAACTATGTGATAACTGTTGCAAACGCCATGATCGCGGATAAACTGAAGTTATTGCGGGTAGACCGATTTGTCTGCACATAAACACCCACCCGCAATAACTTCAGTTTATCCGTGATCATGGCGTTTGCAACAGCGCCGAAATATCGGGAACTCGAAACAAATAATACACATGGTAAATATCCCGTAGTAAGTGTTATTAATAGTGTTAGTGACCATGTCAGTTTAGAAACTATTGTTGGAGAAATGCTATTACACTATTAAAGACTTTTTGAATGACAAAACTATATAGAAAATGTTATTGATAAATGTGCGTTTTCCTTGTGATTTAGTCTTAGATTATAATTATGACATAGTTATTTATTTAATATTTTTTATGATTGTTGCTATATTGTAATTTGACAAACAGATTGTGACATTACCAGATTATGTAAAAAATATAACTCGTAGTAATTGTGATTGTCGTTAATGCTTTGGATTATTTTGACATTAAGCTCTTTAACAGTACACATTATGACATATATTCTTCATTGTATTATTTGCGAGAGATTTAAATTTAATTCATTGATTATTTTGATTGTTAATATTATTGATTGATTTAGTCAGATCTGTAACTACCTATTAATTTGACTATGGCTAATAATAATTGCATCGATGGCTGTATTAATAGTACTCTTAATAATTTAATTCAAACCTAATATGTTGCATGCCGTAAGGTAAAATGTATCGGGACACTTAATAAATATTCCAACTCACATATATGTATACCTACATTATCAGCAAATAAATTATTTCTCTCTTCTTCTTTCTTTCTTTCTAAGAACGAAGTTAATATTCATCTAATGCACTACAATTTTATTGGTAATCCATCTCTAATTTTACACATATATCAACATTTATTTGATAATTCATACCTGGGAACACTTTTTGTTTATCTGAGAACGAAAATATTTCGTGGCGATAGATCTATTTATTAGGAGCCACAATAATAACAGCCGCCCGGGTCGATCTTTAAGGTTAAGCCATGCTTGCTGAGGTTGGTCCGTGGATGGGTGACCATAATTACATACCGAGTTTCCTCCGTGCCTTGGAAAGTACGTTAAGCCGTTGGTCCCGGTTGTCATTTGTAGATCTTTGACAGTCGTTACGAGTAGTCAGAAGCCAAAAAAAGTCTGACATCCAGTCTTACCAAGAGATATCGTATTACCCAGTTACTGGGTTGTGGAGGTCAGATAGGCAGTCGCTTCATGTAAAATACTGGTACTCAGCTGCATACGGTTAGACTGGAAGCCGACCCCAAGAGAGTTTGGGAAAAGGCTAGGCAGATAATGAGATCTATTTATTAGGTGATACAACTTTGATGACAAGTATACATTTTGGTGACAAGAAATATAGTTCTCATTAATTTATAAGTAATTTCTTAGCGTCAAGACATTTTTTTAAGGAGAAAGCTGTATTATTATAAACCGGCCAAGTGATATTAAGACAAGCGCACTCATCTTATTTTGTCGTTATAGATATGGCGTCTAATAGCTAAGCTACAGATATCTCGCTATTTTAACAGGTCCCTAGCTCAACGATTAAAAGAATGGAGGGAATCAGTCCTGTGTCAGTACATAATTCCGAAACCACCACATAGAAATTTTACATCGGTAGATTATAATACCTGTTGCATTCACTTTGACCGTGTAGGATTGCACTCTGCAGGAAACAGCTGCTTTTTTTAAATTACTGGTAGTTGACACATAAGGTATGACACATATGGCTAAGTTATGTCTATATTGTAGACAGACTTGGGGTCGGCTTCTCGTCTTACCGGATGTAGTTGAATACCAGTATTTTACATGGAGCGACTGCCTATCTGACCTCCACAACCAAATTATAGTACTGGGTAACCACGGTACCCCTTGGTAAGACTGGTTGTCAGACTTTCGGGCCACTGACACCTGTAATGACTGTCAAAGATCCACAAATGGCAGCCGGCATCAACGGCTTAACGTGCTTTCCGAGGCACGGAGGAAACTCGGTAGGTAAAGGTGGTCATCCATCTACAGACCGACTTTAGCTAGTGCGGCTCAACCTTCAAGATCGATCCGTGTGGCTTTATGATTTAGCCACGAGCTCCCCCGATGGGATTGTTGATAAGGTTCTAAAAATAGTTTTCAATGTTCCAGGCACTCATTACTACTACGACATGACTGAGACGACCACTTGTGACAAACCCTTTCGCCCGTATTTCGCGCTCTACGACGAGGAAAAATTTCAGTTGATTGGTTTAGGCATGATGCTGGTGGGAAACCACACAGGAGACTCCTTTGAACACCCAAATGAAACTGATGTGAAGGTACAGATCAAGATTATATGTTTATAAATGTATTGACGTTGCTTTTTCTCGTTAGTCTACCGGACAGTAACGATTTTGTTATTGTTTCAGATGATCGTAAATCATGGTCCGCAGTGCTTGTACGATTTGGTCGAAAAATATGGAGCTTGCACACGCTACACGTTCTTCATCACAGAATCTGATATCCTCACCTGCCCATGATGTAGCGCCCACACGAAGCGTTCTTACCTTATTGAAAAAATCCTTTTTAATATTTTAATCTTATATTTTATCGGAGGCTTCTCCTCAAAGGCAAGTCAGCCTCATCATAACTTAACCTATTCTAAACTAAACTACACATACAATACAAATAATTTTCTTATTAAACATCAAGAGTTTTATTTTGGCATCGCGTAATACGTTCGTTTACTTAAAATAAGCAACACTCGCCTTAGACTTTTGTCAAAGCTTTGGCACTTACTTAATTATCAGCCTGCCAAGTTTATGACGGCACGTCTTGTAATGCCCGAGGGGTTAGGCAGACGTCAGAGGTGTACCAGGTACCTAACAGTAGGTACAGCCACATTTTGCCAGAAATGTTTAAGTCCTATGAAATAGGGGGCGAGCCTATTGCCATCAGTCGGACACAAATCTAGACTCAGTGACTGCTACTGTACAATTCTTTGGGAAAATTCAATAATACTTTGCTCGACCCGGGAATCGAACCCAAAACCCCACGGTCGGAAGTCGTATTTACGATCACGAGACCAACGGAGCAGTCAAATTGTGACTATTTACTTAATTAAAATGATGATTATTAACTAGGATATAGCATATGTTAAAAAAAACGTTCTCCGATCTGTACGTCTACCATGAGTTGTCATAGTTAGATCGCTTGACGTAACTGCAATAGTTCCGTCAATACGCAAATTCTATAGTTAGCTTTTTCAATGGTATCATGAGCTGTGTTGGTGCTAAGCTATCAAATTCTAAGCAAATGAAGCCCAAACTACTGTCGCTGTAGTTTAGTTTACTACACGATGACGTAGGATAGATAACTACAGTGACTCATACTGCCGAATACTGCGCATTTTAGTACCCAACTATCCGCTAGAGGCGCTGTAAAAGTTTTCATACATTTTTCTAGAGAATATAGATTGTTAAAACTCATGGTAGACGTACTGAAAGGGACATTAGCAAAACCAATGACATTTCTAAATAAAATTGGGATCATAACATATTGATGAGTTTTTGTGCCCTAATAACCACCATATCCCTAAAATCTAAAAATCTTTTGAAACGTGACAACACCATCTTCGGCATTCGTATGTTCGATAGTCAATTGTTTGTTAATACGTCACTAGTCACTACCCGAGAAGCGACCGCAGTGTGCGATTTCCAGTGTTGCCACATGGCAACACTGGAAATCTCCGTTTCCTTGTTTGAATACATTTTATTTTAGTCGGAGTATTGAAAAATCACGTTCTAAAAAGTATCATCATCATCATTGCAGCCGCAAGACGTCCACTGCTGGACATAGGCCTCCCCGAAGTGTCGCCACATTGACAGGTCCCGTGCAACTCGCATCCAGCGGATCCCCACAACTTTCACCAGTACATCGATCCACCTAGTGGGAGGCCTTCCAACGCAACGTCTTCCGGTTCGCGGTCGCCACTCCAGAACATTTCGGCCCCATCGGCCATCCATTCTGCGTGCAATGTGCCCTTGCCCACTGCCATTAAGTTCGGTAATTCATCGGGCTGCGTCGGCCACCTTGGTCTGACTGTCTGTCACGTACTCCTAATTTTAAACCAAATGAGATTTTCTATTATGCATGTTTATGTCACCCCTTATGTACACTTGGGGGAGGCCTATATCCAGCAGTGGACGTCTTTCGACTGAAATGATGATGATGATGATGATGATGTTTATGTCATAACTGTGAATTCCCAACATTAACTTCACCTTGTTTCCCCTCCCTGTCCCCTGCTTTCAAAGTCGGGACAGGGTTGTCATAAATTGGGAATTCAGACCTCTTTGTCGGTGGGTCGGCGACCAGTCTGGGACGAACCTTACACGGCCGTGTCCTTATCAGTGAAGCAATCGCTCTATGTAAAATACTGCTAAGCAGCTCCATTCGGTTGGTCTGAAAACTGCAACGTCATAACGTGATGTTGTTAGCCTTCCTCGCTAAATAAGCGAATGGCACGGAGGAAACTCGGTATGTTATGGATGGTCACCCATCCACGGACTAACCTAGGCCAGCGCGGCTTAACCTGAAGACCGACCCGAGCGGCTGTTATTACTTAGTGTAAGTTGTTATTTAATAGACGCTAAATATTGAATGTATTGTAGGGTTATAACAATTTCGGACGAGAATATTTTCTTGTTTCATACTTTTTGGACTGGAGAGGGCTAAGCAAATCAAATCAAATCAAAATCATTTATTTCAAGTAGGCCAGTTATAGGCACTTTTGAATAGTCAAACAACAATAAAAATGAAGCTACAGTCCCAGTTGGAGAGTGGGGGCTTACTACGTCACAAGTAGGTATTAAACTTACTTACATGTGACGTCATGCGCCATTTCAACTCAATATATCTCCGTAATTTTATGACCACGTGAAAAAAGAAAAAATACGTGTCCAATACTTTTCAATAAACTAACCGACGGCCAAGAAAAAAAAATTTGATTATCCCCTATTCTTTCCATAGCAGCGGGGACGTATCACGTGATGTTTATATTCCCTGAATATTATTACGTTTAGTTAACAAACAAAAGTTGCCAATTGCACGAGTTTTTCATTTTTCGTGGGCGGGATGGTGTTGCTGCATCCTGGATCAGGCCTGGATCTTTTTCGCGAAATTAAATCTAAATATTTTACATAACATTTCAACCTTTTGAACGTAACTCAACGCAACCACGAAACGTATTTCTCGTATTTAGTTTTTAATAAGACTAGTTTGACATTTGTCAGAAGTAATGTTTCTATCCCCAAATGTCAAAAGAAGAGAAAATATGGTCGTCATGCTCGACGTTGTAGACTTGTGTCGACTGAAGAAAAGAAACATTCAAACAGCCAACCGATGTGAATGTGTGTTTGCGCGCCAAGAATGAATGGGCAAGCAGCGCAAAGACCTGCGCGTAGCGCGAATTTCCATAGAAAGTAAAACGATTTCAAATTATGAAATTAGTTCATATTTGTTTTGAGCGGTTACTGGTGCATCAGCTCTTTGTTGTGATATTATTTTTTATATTTCTTGTGATTAGTTCTCGGAATTAACTTTGTTTTGAAGTGATTAAAGTTTGTTAAAACTAAAATGAATTCGGAAATGTGATGGATTGAAGTGTGTGAAATCGTTACTGGGCAAGGTAAATAGTTTGAGTTTTACGGAAAAATATGTAAGATTCGATATTCAGCATTTAAGCAAACTATTTTGATAGGGAAACTTTAAAGATTCAGTTGATTAGTTTGTATTCATCACCTGAACTAAAGGATCTCAATATTTTTAATTAAATTGATTTCCTACATGAAAATTCCCTTCAGGATGCTTTTCAGGAACTTTTAAAGTTAGCACATTTAATTGTAATAATTCCCGCGACAAGTTGTTCCGCGGAACGCGCTTTTTCATCTTTGAAACGTATTCACACATATTTAAGAAATACACAAGGACAAGAGCGGCTTTCCGAATTATCAACGATTGCCATAGAAAAACAGCTGTTGGTAGAATTAAAACGTTCACCAACATTTTATGCTGATGTAATAAAATCATTTTTACAGAAAGATAGAGTTTTTGATTTAGAATACAGAAAGTAATTAAAGTAATTTTGTTATTCATTCAAGTGTTACAATAAAAGCATGCTCCAAAATCATTTACTGAAACAAATTTGACAACAAACGGCTTTTATCAAAGCCACCGGAGGTATATCATTGCTGATATGTATCTGTAAATCTATCTTATAATACCATGCCTTCTGTGTGCTTTGTTTTGTGTCATCTGTCCGTGGTAAAGAAGAGAAGAATGAAGAGTTATGGCTGTTTACATTGTGAGTAATTACAAATATTTTCAACAATGTGTAGTTAGAAACCAATCTTTTGTTTGTGTGCCATCTAGCGGTCATTTGAATATTTGACCCATAGCGACTGCACCGATCGAAGTAAACTAATAGACTCAGAGTTCAGTTGTTACATTTAAGTTAATAGATGGCTCTTATATAATTTACTTCATACTTGATATTAAAATAGTTGTTATTTTTTTACGGGATGTAAAATATGCGATGACACCACTGTTTGCAGTTTCATATTTAGGCATATTTATATAATGTGAAAACAAAAACGTTAGTAACCAATGCCAGAACATAGACCTTTTTTTTTTTAACCCTAATTTCGTATAGTTGGGCTTTGCCCCCGTTACATCGGAGGCACGCCACTGGTGGCAAGGAATAAGTTATAGGGCGTAAAGAGACAGTAAATGACGTCTCCTGTCGGCCTATTCAATTTGGCAAACGATGCACCAAACATCCTGTATAATACAAAACTTCCTGTGCGCTAATTATTAGATTGTTTGACAAAAGTAAGTTGATGCTATGGCAATGTCATCAGGCGCCCCAATACTTAATAATATCTTAATAGATCTATATAAATAAAAAGAGAAGTCCTGACTGACTGACTGATTGAATGACTCATCAATGCCCAGCCCACTCCTTGGACCTAGAAAGCTGAAATTTTCACAGAGGTTCCCCTTACAATGTTGACAAGGAATAAGGAAGGGTTTTTCAAAACTCTACCCCTAAAGGGGTAAAATAAGGGATGTTTTTTTTTTCGGATGGGAAATTATCAAATGACTTCTCCCGCCCTGGGCGGAGAGGGAGGGACTGTCAGACTTGTGCTGACTAAAACCCAACCTTGTTCCTTCTTCGCCCTTTGTGTTCCAGGGCCACGGTATCTCTTTCGAACAGTCCCGCAACATCGGCAGGCATCGGCCCTCTCGAACCCCTTCCCCTTCCGGTTTGGTGACATCTCCTTGAGGCGCGCGTGGAACACGTACGCGCCTTCGACACGGCCTGTCGTCATAAGACGGACGGACGGTGAGCTAGCCCATTACTCACCATCCACAGGCCCGCGCCTACGGTGGCCGGTGGCCAGTGGGTGGCCCCCGCCGCTCGGGGCGTCTCCCGCGGCGGCTGGGACGTGAGGCTCTCTCCCTCTCACGTTTCGCCACCTCCTTCGCTAACATGACTGCTTTGCAGAAGGAGACGACGGCTTCCCATTCCCTTTCGCTTCAGACCATGGATTGAACCAAGGCCGGACGCGGGGCTGCGGGTTGTTCGAAAGAGATACCGCGGCTCTGGAACACAAAGGGCGAAGAAGGAAACATGGATGGGTTTTAGTCAGTACAAGTCCGACACTCCCTCCCGCTCCGCCCAGAGCGGGAGAAGTCATTTGATGATATCCCATCCCCAAAAAAAAAAGGCCGGACGCGAGAGGTCACCGCTGCCAATCGCCGCTACGAGGACACGGCGGTGCTCAGACCAGGCGAAGCAGACCTCCACGGTGTGGAAATTCTACCCCTAAAGGGGTAAAATAAGGGATGTACGATTGTAAGGAAATCAGTCATTTTTAAAGTTTGAAGTTAGAAAATTCATATACAAGCTTCTGGTTAGAAATAAATAAATATGTATTTTAGCGTTTTTGTGAATTCACCCCCTAAGAGGGTTAAATAGGAGTTGAAAGTTTATATGCGGAATTCGTAATTTTTTAAGTGAGAATAATGAAAATAAATGTTTAAGTTTGTCATGTCAATTCGCATAATGAGTGTTTGCCAAACAATGAACAGAATAAAGTTTTGAAAGAACTTGATAAATTGAAACACGCAACAGGATCTAATTTTGAGTCGATTCAAAAACAGTTCATCATCATCAGCCTACCGCAGTCCACTGCTGGACATAGGCTTCTTCAATCGCTCGCTACTTAATCCGATTCTCGGCAACTCTCATCCAGTTGCTACCAGCTACCTTGCGAAGATCGTCGTTCCACCGAGCCTGAAAACAATAACAGTTCAATGAAATCTATATTTATAAACCGCTAAGTAGACCGCTCAGCACAAACACTAAACAAAGCGGACCCTCGACGCTACGACGCTTGGATTAATTTTATTTTTGGTTTTTTAGAGGTTTATTCAGTCGGGGGTTTTTTAAATTTTTAATTTAATTTTTATTTCATGCTTTTTAAACTTATATTATGTTTTCTTAGCCTTGACTGTCCCACTCCTGGGCATAGGTCTCCTCACATTCCTTCCTCTTTTCTCGGTGTTGTGTCTCTTCTCGCTAATTAACGAAAACAAATAAAAGTTATAAATTTAATAAAACCTCTAGCTCTTAGGGGGGAGGAGGGGGGATGCCCATGGTTACAAGTGACAAGAATTCAAATTTCGAAGCGATCAGACCCGTAGAAGTATATCCCTTCATCAACTAGAAAAAAGGTGATGAGCTTCAAACGGCTAAGCAGATTTTCTCGAAACGTAGCTAAGAACACTCTCAATTAAACAGTTCTAGGCGTACTTTGGACCTGGTTGTATCCACATTACCTTCTTGCATAGTGAGTGAATCCACTATCTCTTTATCTACTGTTGATAAGCTCCATCCCCCGCTTGATCTTACTCTTTCATTATTAAAAGAAAATAGTCTGCCTTACAATCATCATACCACGAGGAAAAACTTCCAAAAAGCTAATTATGATGAAATTAAATCCTATCTTAACGAACAAGACTGGGATCAACTATTTGCAAGTCAAAGTGATGTGGATGGCATGGTAAATGTATTCTATGAAGTTTTACACACGGCCATAAATAAACTTGTTCCAAATTGTAAGCCAAGATCCAGTCGTTACCCTCCATGGTTTAATAAATCTATTAGTAACACTCTCAAAGAAAAAAATAAGCTAAGATTGCGTTTCAAGATGTACAAAAACCCACAAGATGAAATTGAACTTAAATTAATTGCAAAACGTAGTCAAAATTTAGCTAAAAGTTTATACAGTATTTTTATGAATAACCTAGAATCACAAATCAAAGAAAATCCTAAACTATTTTGGACGCACGTGAAGATGAAACGCGGAGGATCTAGTGTTTATCCAATGACAATGGCTGACGGACAGACTACAACGTCTAGTGGCTCGACTATCTGTGACCTTTTTGGCAGTTATTTCTCACCTGTTAACACCTCTGAAAATAACACAGAATTTAAGAATAAGTCAAGCTACCTTAGTTCACTTGAAACTAATAGCCAGTGCCTAATAACCCCAGACTTGGATGTGGATTCTTTGCTCAGGAAACTGCAATCTTTAAACACTGGGAAAGGAGCTGGACCTGACGGAATTCCACCACTGTTTGTTTCTGCCTGTGCGCCGGTATTGGTCTCCCCGCTGCTAAAGGTATATAAGATGTCATTAGCCACCGGAACTTTTCCATCGGAGTGGAAAAAAGCCAAAATCGTCCCAGTACACAAGTCGGATAATAAGGAGACTATATCAAACTATCGGCCCATTGCGATTCTGTCCACTTTTGCCAAGGTATTCGAGTCAATGATCTGTCCCCATATCCAACAGCACATTAAGGCTTATCTTTGCGATCACCAACATGGCTTTGTAGTCGAGGTCTACTACCACCAACTTAATGTCGTTCACAGAATCTCTGATAGAAACTATTGACTCGAATAAGCAGTTTGATGTGATATACACCGATTTCAGTAAGGCGTTTGATAAAATCTCCCACTCCATACTCATAAAAAAACTGGAAATATATGGTATCACTGGACCCTTGCTGAAGTGGTTGGAATCATACCTCGCTAACCGTGAATTTTATGTTGTGGTAAATGGTTTTCGCTCTACCATCAATTATCGCATGACTTCCGGTGCCCCACAGGGTTCTCACTTGGCCCCCATATTATTTATCATTTTTATAAATGATCTTCCCCACTGTCTGCACTTTTCAGTGTTTTTTGTACGCAGATGGCTTAAAGTTTGCCAGGAAGATCGAGTCATCAAATGATATGGAGCTTCTGCAGGATTATCTAAACAAACTAATTGAATGGTGTAAGAACAACAAAATGGAATTGAACTTCAATAAATGCTACCACCTGTCATTCTCTAGGAAAATTCACCCCATCCATTCGAGCTACTTTATAGACAAGCAAAAAATTCATGATGTAGAAACTATAAGGGATCTAGGAGTGCTGTTTGACAAGAAAGTTACTTTTATCCCGCACATTGAAAATATTAGTAAAAAAGCGTCCAAAATGTTAGGTTTTGTACTACGCAATACCAAGGGTTTCAAACAGGTCGGCACTAAAATATTACTGTATAATAGTCTTGTCCGGAGCATACTGGAGTATTGTAGTGTCGTGTGGAGACCACATTACGCTACTCATAAACTTCTCCTAGAAAGGGTCCAGAAACGATTTCTATGGCACCTTGCTTTTTCCAAAGGGAAAAGCAAGCAGCTGCCCTCCTATGTGTCTCGTCTGCAAACTTTCAAGATGCTCTCGTTATCGACTCGAAGGGAGATTATGGATGCCCTGTTTCTATACAAACTTCTCAGAAAGCAGATAGACTGTCCACAGATACTGGGTCTCCTCAAGTTTCGTGCCCCAGCACGCTATCCTCGAAATCCCATCACCCCGCTTTACCCACCCTTGCGTAGAACTGTCCTAAGTGCTAAATCACCAATACCACGAATGTGTAAAATCTTAAACAGCTGCAGTGACCTGATCGATATTCACCACGATAGCATAGGAAAATTTTGTAAATTGATTATTCAATATTATTCGCAGAATTATAATGCATAATATAAACTGCCAATTTGTTAGTTTAATTTGTAGGCCTGTTGAATGTTAATTATTTCCTAATGTAAACCAAATATTTAATCTTAGTCTAATGTAATTAATTATATGTTATTTTATCCAAATCAAAACATTGCATTTAATTTCATTTAATTCTATTATCTTGATTTGTTTATATAATACTTTTATCTATTTTAATTTACAATTGATTGCAACTTTAAAAATGTATAACATAATATAAATAAAATAGTGCATGCGGTGTTAGCCTGTAAGTAATTGTTGCATTAATAAATGTATATTGTGTACCTCAAATGAAATTCACGGTGTAAACAATTGTAGGCTAACCTTAAATAAATAAATAATAAATTAAAATACCTATCAAACGACACCATTTTTATCAAAATCGGTTCATCTGTTCAGGAGCTACAATTCAACAGACAGACACACAGATACACACGTCAAACTTTTATAAGTTTACCAAAAAACCCCTACCAAACAAGAAGGGTGTTATCACCCTTCTTTTTTGGTAGGGGGTTAAAAATCAATGCCACTTTTCGTTGTAATTTTATAACTCGAGAACGGCTGGGCCGATTTGGCTAATTTTGGTTTTGAAATGTTTTTCGTAGTCCAGGGAAAGTTCAAAAGGTGAGAAAGGTAGGGTAGGGAAAGTAGGTAGGGTAAGGTAGTTAGGTAGGATAGGGTAGGTAGGTAGGGTAAAGTAAGGTAGGTACTAGGTAGGTAGGGTAGGTAGGTAGGGTAGGAAGGGTAGGTAGTAGGTAGGTAGGGTCCCTACCCTAGGGTTGGGTAGGGTAAGTTAGGGTAGGGTAAGGTAGGGTAGGGTAGGTAGGTAGGTAGGTAGAGTAGGGTAGATAGGTAGGAAAACTGCATTGCATTAACTTTTGACAGAACGAAGTCTGTCCGGGCAGCTAGTGGTGTATAAATCGGTTTGTTTTTTTTTTACATAGATAATGATACAGAGTTTTATTTTTACATAACACCTGCCAAACTGCAAAGGAATTAGTCGGCAGTAGATTCTCATGGATTTGGCACGAGTCTTAGCTAAAAATAAACATTATAAATAAACATGTGATGGAATACATTAATTGATGGCTAACATTCCTCCATACGAAAATAAGAAAACGAGTCTTTTTAAATATCGGAATAAAGTCCTTGGAGTGCCTAAAACACGTTATCCAACTTCTTGTGCCGTGGTAGATCCAAAAAAAATTCAACAAACATTGCTTCTAGCTGATTACTTTAGTGAAGAAGATGACAAGCGAATTCTTATATTCTGTAATAAAATATATTCGATACTTAGTAAAGTGCTGAAAACATTTATTGTGCGATGGACATTCAAGTCGGACCCAAAAGTTTTTAAGCAAATATACACAATACATGGTTATAATGAAGAAAATTAATCTGTAACTCCATTAATATATTGTCTACTCCCAGGTAAGACCCAGAAAACGTACAAAATCCTTTTTCGGCTTATTGAATCAAACTTTCGAGGTTGAAGGCCGTCTGAAGTGACATTACTTCGGCCCCTAGTAGGGTGTCTATAGCTGACGGTATATTAAATGTTGGGTCAGCTAGGTTTATTCCCAATCGAAGAGGAATATTATCAATGTTTATAGAAGAAGACGGCAAAGCTCTACTGATCTGAGGCAGAGTATGACAGTCTACAGTAATTTTACAGTCGTCATCATAGTGGGACAATAGTAAGGCTGCAAGATTGTGCACAATAAGAAGTATTATTATTTATGCTTGTCACGGTGGCGCTCGCGCTACGTCGAGACAGACTTGCAGACGAGAGAGAATCAAACGAGCACGAGGTGAAAAATCTTTGCACTCGAGTGCAACACGTAACTTTTCATCCCACCTCAGCGAGGAAATGACTAAATGCAAAAAAAAAACATTTACAATCACAAGATACTTTTATTTCAGTTTAGGTTTAAATTATAACCAATAAAACAAACTTAGGTATAATTAAGAAAAATAAGTAAGTTGAGTATAGTAGTGTTAGGCGGGCGTGAGGCTTGATATTTCTCTACAATTGCTACGTATTCTATATATATATATACTCCATAGAGTGCTTGATTTCTTGGTCTTGGATAATAATTCAATAAAATATGCCAGCAAAACCGTTTTCTGAGAAAGTTTTGGCTCCTTTAGCTAGTGTGCATTATTAACAATTTCAGCCAATTCTGTTGGCGTCAAATAAACTTCCTCGTCGCTAGAAAGACTAATTTTAGATTTTTCACTTGCATTCAAGTTCCTTGTTTTTTTTTTTTTTTTTTTTTTTTTTAATTGGCAAGTCGCTATTTGCGCAATGCCACATACAAAAACGGGGAAACTTGGTAGAAAATATAATTTAATTTAGGATACGGAATTTGGATGGATATTGGACAGGATTATTAGGAACGATAAAAATAAAATAACTATTATATACGTATATTATTAAGAGTGATAAATGAAGATAAATACATGTATATTTTGAAATCATTAGTTGCAAGTAAAACAGAGACAGACGTAGGAAAAGGAATTTTATAGCAAAGTAGACATGTAATTAAAGGATCATGATTAAAAAGAGGACAGGAAAAGAAAATGTGGTTTAAATCACCCACCTCACCACATTCGCACAGGTCGCTAGAAACGATCTGCAATCGTGCAAGGTGGACTCGGGAACAGTTATGACCCAATCTCATGCGAATAAGGCAACTGGTAGCAGCCTTACCGAAGTTAAATTTCGAATACCATGGTTTTTTGGGAATATATGTCTGAATACGTGAATAATAATTTCCTTTGGTAACGCTGCTATCCGCCCACAACTTGCTCCAAGCTTCCCAAAGAAAGATGGTAGGCAGATTCGCCAAGTCGTGGCTAAAGTTGATATAGGGACACAAATCACCGCAGTCTACAGCCTCATTAGCCAGGTGATCGGCTTTAACATTTCCCGTGATATTACTATGGCCAGGTATCCAAGCGAAAGAAATTTGAAGACCCAATTTTACGCATTTGTACAAAAGGCTTCTAATGAACAGAACTATAGGAAATATTGGCTTACATTTAAAAGGATTTCTTTTAATGGCTTGCAATGCGCTTAAAGCGTCGGTAAATATTATTGTTTTTCCCAATTTCATTATGTAAATATATTCTAAGGCTTTGAACAGACCATAACATTCGCCAGTAAATACTGATGACTCAGGAGGAAGTTTAATTTTTTGCACTATATTGTATTGTGAGTGAAAGACTCCAACTCCAACATTTCCTAAAGAAGAGTGTTTGGAGGCGTCTGTATAAATATGATGCCAATTCTCCCAGTGCAAGTCTTTGGAAAAGTTAAACAACTCTTTTACAAAATCATCGTGTTTATTAATACCTAAATTAAAGATAACATCCGGAGTGAGCACCAATGATTCATAAGAATGATTAAAGAGTGGATATGTAAGTGACTGGTAAATTGGGGCTTGCAAAGCTATAAACTTTTTATAGCTTACAACAAGATAGGGCAGAGATTTGTGAGACCAATAATTAGAAGAATCGGTTTCATCTAAAAGAGACAGAAGTTTTGCACGTAAAGGGTGGTTCGAAAATTGTAATGAACGGAATAGAAATTTGTCAGAAAGATACTGACGTCGAAGAGAAAGAGGAGGATCTACAGTTTCAACCTGTAAGGCATTTATTGGGCTTGATTTCATAGCTCCCGTCACTATTCGTAATGCTTTGGACTGGATACTATCCAGTTTCTTTAATGCGGCCAAATTACAAGGTTCTAATAAAAATGTTCCATAATCAAGCACACTTCTAACTATTGCATTATAGATTAATTTTAATGAAGAGGGATGGGCACCCCACCAAACCCCTGATAAACATCTTAATATATTCAATCTCTGTTCACACCTTGCCGCTATATACTCACAGTGTGGAATCCCAGATAGTTTACTATCCAAAATCACACCTAAAAATTTTACCGAAGATTTTACAGGAATGGGAGCATCATCATAATATACAGTAACAGGAGGAGGAAAGCGCATTCTAGAAAAAAGCACAACTGTACTTTTGGAGGTAGATAGCTCAAGACCATTGCTATCCATCCATTGTTTTAAAAGGCTAAGGGCCGATGTCATTGTAATGCAAGCCGTTGCAATAGAGCTATGGGGGCAATATAAAAGAAGATCATCGGCGTATTGAAGCACTTTTACTTGATTGTTTAAAGAAGATTCAAGATCATAAGTGTAGATGTCATATAATAAAGGACTAAGAGGTGATCCTTGAGGGAGGCCTTTCCACACGAGTCTAGATTCACATGTAGAATCCTCGAGTGTAAGATTTATACACCTCTCAGATAAAATATTTAAAATGAAGTTTATGAGTAAAATAGGAACATCTAGCTGCTGGAGTTTATATTTTAATGTAGATATTTCCACATTATCATAAGCCGAAGTTATATCTAGAAAAGCAGAAACTACGGAATTATTCGAAGAAAATGCTAACCTTATATCAGTAACAAAGATACTCAAACTATCTAAAGTACTTTTACCTCGCCTAAAACCAAATTGACTGTCGCTAAGTAGTTTTTTGTTTTCTAAATGCCATTCTAACCTATTTTTAACTAGATGTTCTGTGATTTTTAACATTGCTGAAGACAAAGCTATGGGTCGGTAGGACGTGCTGCTAGATGGATTTTTGTTAGGTTTGAGTATCGGTAAAATGTCTTGGGATTTCCAGGCATTGGGAATATTTCCAGTTAACATAATTTTATTTATTAGTTCCAAGAGGTACAAAAGAGATAGATCACTCATGTTTGACAAAAAAGAATAAGGAATTCCATCCGAACCTGGTGCAGAGTCCTTCATATGACATACAACACCTTTAAGCTCTTCGAGGGTAAATGGATTATTTAATTCACAAAGAGAATCTACCATTGAACGGGGAATGGAATAGGTAGTAAAATTTTCTGGGACATAGGCAGGAGCCAATTTATTTAAAAAATTATTTACTAACTGAGATGGAAGAAATGCGCTCGATCGTTCAGTGAATGCTGATCTGAACCTTCTGATATTGCACCAAACAACAGATGGTTGAACATCTGGAGAAATAGAGAAGCAAAATGACCTCCAACCTTCAAATTTCTTTTTTTTTAATAGTTTTTTAGTTTCTGAAATAACTACGCTCAATATGTTGAAATTTTCTTCGGTAGAATTTTCAAGGTAATCTAGTTCACACTGCTTCCTTTTTAATATTGCATCTGTGCAATCTTTGTCCCACCATGGTGGAGAAGGAATTTTATTTTGTAGCGATTTAATTGGAAAAAGTTTATCGGCTGTTTGTATCATGGCTTTGGATAAAGCTTCGGTACAAGACTGTTCATTACCATACTTAATTTCAGGAAGAACAGAAACTATTTCATCTAAGTGTTCCCTAAAAGTATGCCAGTTAACGTCCGCCAGTTTGTACTTCAACCGCGGAGGGCGATTGGAGTAAGGTTTTTGACAGAAAGGAAATGATAAGACTATAGGGAAATGATCGCTACCATAAGAGGAAAGCATAACTTCCCAACTCAAACGCGAAGCTAATTTATCCGTGCATAATGACAGGTCAGGAGCACTAGCTCCTTCATTTGGAGAAGTGCGTCTAGTTGGGGACCCAGTGTTTAATATACAAAGATTGAGGTTATCTACAATATCTAATAAAGTGCTACCATAGTTATTTGTTGACGAACTACCCCAGACTGCATGCTGGGAATTAAAATCTCCTAAAACTATAAATGGCTTAGGAAGAATAGAAAAAATATTTACAATTTCATTAAAAATTACAGCAGATGGACGGGGAATATATACAGAAACAAAACAAATGTTATCTACAACAGCTGCAATAACAGAAAAATCAGTATTATGAGGTGGGATTGTGAAAAGTGAAAATGAATGATGATGTTTAATGAGTAAAGCGACGCCGCCATACCCATCAGAGCGGTCTTCTCTAAGACAAGCATAACCAGGGATCTTAAACAAAGACCCTGGTTTAAGCCATGTCTCTTGAAGAGCAAAAACAAAAGGTTTATATTTATTTACAAGATATATTATATCAGATTTTTTACTAATTGCGCTTCGGCAATTCCATTGGAATACCTTGGCTTTGTTGTCCATTATTAATATTTGATTCATTAACTGCGTTCAATACAGTGGCAGCGATGGTCGGTGAAAGATGTTGACTTTGAGTTAGTGATTTTATTAAGGCAATGATTAATTCATTTACAGATACAGTCGACAGGTCATCTCTAGGGATGAGAGCACAGCCATCTTTTGGTTGAGGCATGCCCTTGACAAGGTCCAGATGGAATTGCTGATCATAACCTTTAGAAAAGTGAGGTGGGGAGCGAGGTTTAATAAAAACTGTTTTTTTATATGAGGAAGTTTTATTTTGTTTGGAAGGAGAATAATCTTGAGGAACAGAAGCATTTATATGGCTTGAAATTGAGGGTGAGGATAGTAAGGCATCAGCATATGATATTTTTGAAATAGTAGGATAAAGCTTTGAAGCTTCAGCATAAGAGATGCAAGATTTGGCCATTGATTCCTTAATATTCTTCTGCCTGTCATACTCTAAACATTTTTTACTTGTAGCCTCATGAAAGCCTTTGCACAGACAACAAGATAAATTGTCCTCGGGGACGGTGCAACCATCCCCAGAGTGACCTTGTCCACACTTGAAACATCTAGGTTTAGATCTACATTGGTTTTTCATGTGGCCATATCTGCAACAATTGTAACACTGAATTGTTGGATAAATATATAGGTCCACAGAAAGTGCTGTATAGCACATATACACGCGCTTGGGAAGAATTTGCCCATCAAAAGTTAAAATTACGGTTTCGGTATTTTTAAACTGAGGCTTATCCTCTACAAAAATTTTCCTTCTTATACGCCTCAATTTCAATATTTTCCCACAACCAATTGGAACGGAGATGTTCTCTAAAATTTCATCATCTGTCCACTCCATGGGTGACCATCTGACGACACCCATGCGAGTAACGGAAAATGATGGAATAAAAGCCTTATATTTTTCTTTTTCCAGAAACTTACTATTAATAAAGGAGTTGGCATCTTGATAATTGGAAAAAGATATAACAAGTCTGTTACGTCCTATTTTTTTAAGACTACCATTCACGATGTTAGTAAAAGAATTCCTTTTTAAAAATCGCCCAAAAGAAATCGGATTTAGATACGTATTTTCATTAGAAGCAGTTTGCTCTCTTTGAATATGGACTAAAAACGGAGCCGCGTCCGAGGAATTGTATGTATCTCTAGTAACAGTAGTAACTGGTTGATGCGGTAACCCGTTCACCCCATCAACTCCAGCCCCCAATGTAGAAGTAAGTGGAAGATCCTTGGTTTCAGTCTCCATTACCACATTTTCCATCTCGCCACAATCACAATTATTATGGCGTTTCCCGCCACTTTTTCGTCTTTTTTTATTGCAATGTTTGCAAATTGTTGGCCGAGCAGAGACCCTTTTACGCTTAGAATTACTAACTAAACTTAACGAACCATCAGTATCAACACTGGTATCGTTATTAGATATTGTGACATAGTGACCTATTTCTGAAGATGGTGTTCCTCCGGGGTCGTCCGGAGGATCCATGGCTAAAAACTATAAATACAAATAAAAACACTTACCAAATATAAAAACAACACTAAAACTAACTATAGTACTAAATAATAAGATAAAATATATACAAAAACTTAATCCAATCCAATACTAAATTAATTAAAAAAAACAGTCGAAAAAACCACGTCCGCCAAATTTGAGGTTTCCCGCGCTTTTTTCGTTCCTTGTTTTTAACCTAAGGCTTTAACAATATGACGTAAAAAGAAAATGGCGCGCGCAATCAAATTATAAAAAAGTCTGAGTTTTTAACAAATTAAAAAAAGTTGTATGATAAATTCGGCACCATGGACTGCCATGGAGGTAGAAGTTAATATGTAGGTTTAATGATGTTTTGAATTCACAAACTTAGTGCACACGATGTTCTAAATTCAATTTACTTTATCCTCTAGCGGATAAAAACGGCTTTTGCACTCAGATATCGAAGAGCGAAAATACTCTTTCCGAGATGGGGGGATGAAAATAATATTTGCCACCTTCCAGATGTTTGAAGTGTTCATTTCAAACCGGGCAGCATTTTGGGAATCGCACCCAACAAACACGCAGTCGGCACGCGCAGGCGAGACGCGCAAGCGACGTGACCGACCTACGCGTCATCGTCAACGTCATCGGCGAGCGAGGGGAGCTGCGGGCGGAGCCGGCCTGCGGAGACTCGCTTCCTCGGACACCCAGCGCGACGGACGACCCTCTCAAACGCTTTCTAAATTATTCATGTTTGTCCGGGACAGTTTAATATTGTAAATTTAATCGGCAATCCATCACCCTATACCTATCATACAGTCCACTTTTAATTCTACCTAACGAGTTATTAAACACGCTGCGACAGGCACAGAAGACCGAAGAGTACAACCTGCCTCTCTGGAAGAGTGGGTCTTAAAATAAACATGGACAAAACCAAAGTCATCTTGAATACCCATGTAACTGTAGACTCTCAATCGATGTAGTAGACGATTAAGTCTACCTAACACAAACGGTCCAGTTGGGTAGGTCTAACTTCGAGAAAGAGGTCAATCGTCAAATCCAATTTGGCTTCGTTTGGGAAGTAGCGTGGTATCTTCTCGTCCAACTTACCGCAGTATCTCAAGACGAAAGTCTATGACAAGTGTGTGTTGCCAGTCATTACATACGGGACCGTAACGTGGTCGCTCACAATGGGCCTCATCAGAAGGCTTAAAGGGCTATGCTCGGAGTTTCCTTGCGTGAATCAGAAACGAGGACATCCGCAAGAGAACCAAGGTTACCGACGTAGCCCGAAGAATTGCCAAACTTAAGTGGCAGTGGGCAGGGCACATTGCTCGCAGAACGGATGGGCGATGGTACCGAATAGTTCTGGAATGGCGACCGCGAACCAGAAGACGATGCGTTTGGCCTCCCACTAGGTGGACCGATGACCTGTTGAAGGTTGCGGGGATCCAATGGTGCGCGGGACCGGTCAATGTGGCGTCACTTGGGGGAGGCCTATGTCCAGCAGTAGACGTCTTTTGGCTGAAATGATGATTAATATTTTTAAAAGTAACCTTAAAAAAAGTAAACGCTATCTAAAAATTTATACCGAAATTCATAATGCTATAAACGATTTGCAAACCGGGCGAATAACTGTGGGCAACTGCATTGAAATAATTTCACCATATGCATTTTATTTTAATATTTTAAGTTTATAAAGGGTGTAAAACACCTCTTAACGAAGCCGAAAGGCACTAGTTCTCCCCGGCATTGCGATCATTTTTTTGTTCTACACCATACCTGGGAACCTTCTAGTTACGGAGATATTAGGGGTCAAAATTCCATTATTACGGTATTTTTTTAAATACAAGTTTTTAATGTAAGATTTTTACTTTAAACACCTCCACGAACCCCGTACTATTCAATCTGTCCATCAACACAATGTTTTGAGTGCGTTACATTGAGTTCTATCACAAAACATGATTTTACACCCCCCCAAAAAAAAGGCGTTTCCCAGCAATAATTTTTGCGTAAAGTTACTTAGTTTCATGTACAGAATGCTTGGTTGACGGCTTCGTGATGAGGTGATTTACACGGTGTATTTTAAATAAAACAAGATATAAATAGTACAACTATTGTTTTCAATTCCATTCAATATTAATATCCCTCAGTTATTAGAATGACAAAAAGAAAGTACCTACCTACTAACATTTTCGCTTTCTTTATTCGTAGTCAGTTTTGTAGGAGGCATTTAAGGAACATATAATCTCCTTCGAAACCAGTTACATAGTAATATAAATAAAGCCTTCATGGAAACCAGTTGCGAAACCCCGGTTTCCTTGACGGCCGAAGCGGAAAAATCATATAAATACGCTTGGCTGAGCACTCTATCTACATACCACATCTTCAGCCATGATCCGGACTGTCGTTCTCCTGGCCCTCGTCGCTTCCTCATCTGCCCTTCAGAAGAGGCTCTTCGGATCCAATATAGCCAGTAAGTAACTTTAATGAACAATTCTGCTCTATTTTTCTTGTATTATTGTTATAAGCTTTTATTCATCTAAGTCTAGTTTGTTACTTAATATGTTTAAGTCAAAGCTGAAAGTTTGCACACACCTTTGATTCTGGGGACATTACCTTTTTATGATAGGCTTTACTTAATCCTGCAGCCAGGATCATCTGCTCACGGGAGAACTCCTTAATGGTTTATAGGGCTGAAACGATTTTTTTATACGCGTTCAGCTTTGATAGATAAAGACTATATTTTAACCATCATCATCTTGCACCCAGGATTGCCTTCCCACTAGGGAACTCTTCAACGGATAATAGAGTGAACACGAAACAATTTCAATACATAACGCTGATTTCTACAAGGTGTTGTTTTGCATCCTCGTCAAATTCAAGGAGGTAACTATGCTAATGATTCTCATCCCGAATCAATAATAAAATGGGTAGGTATTTTTTTTTCTTTTTTACGGAAATCGGTAAGTGTGAAACACCCTTGTTTTAAAGGCGGCCCGTCTGGTTCTTGCCTTATTACCTCGCTTACACACATACAAACTATCTCAAACATTTATTCGATAATTTCTTAGTCCCTAAACCACGTTAAGGGGGTTATCCTGAAATACTGACAAATTTAAACAACCAAATAAATCGGCTTTTATTAATAATTAACCAGGTACCGTAATTTTAATTGATTATTTATGTCTTTCGTGACCACCTCCTGAAATTTGACGAGGTTGCAAAACAACACCTTGTATAATGACCTCATCCTGCAACCAGGATCGTCTTCTCATGATGGAACTCTGCAACGGTTAATAACGTGGACAATAAACTTCATATTTGCGTTCAGTTTTTATAGACAAATATGATTTCTTTTATGACCTCATCCTGCAACTAGAATAATCTCCTCAAAAGAAAACTATTGAACTGTTAATAACACGGATACGAAAAAAGTGTTTAGTGATGCGTTGCGTTATCAGATATAATTATAACAAAACAAAAAATTATAAAACTAAATTAAAAAACCTATTTAAAAACAAGCTTCCAAAATAAACCATTGAGTAAATTAAATATTAAGTAATTTTGATACTTGTACATATTTTATTTTTATTTTATATTTATTTGTAGTTTGTAAATAATGTACATATGTAAAGCTGTCTACACACCACACCGCCGGCACGTACCCGGCGGGTAAGGCCGGCAAGATCGTTAAAATCAGGCCGGCCGGCCTTGCCCGCCGGCTTCGTGCCGGGTGCGGTGTGTAGACAGCTTTATATACAAAATAAAGTAAATTAAAACAATAAAGAATAGTTTAAAAAAAAACCTGTTTTGTCACCTGACTTTTACAATTTTAATTTACTCTAAGACACCTTTTTTAATTTACTCAAAGGTTTATTTAAATTTTATAAAAGCTTATTTTTAAAAAGATTTCTTTAATTTTATTTATTTTGGTATTACGTTTTGGTTTATTTCTGAAGGTACGGTCGAATTACCTGAATCGTACTCCGGACACCGGACTTGGACAGTTTATGTGGAACTGAAATATCTACCAAAATCTTGTGTCCAAAGAAAGTCCGCACTCCGGTCGTGTTGACTTGACCGCACTAGTGCCGCGCGTAGTGGTTGCATGCGTCGAGCATGAAGCATGAAGCATGAGCATGAAGGCGAGGGTTCGATTCCCAGGTCGGGCACAGTGATATTAGATTTTTCCATCAGGCTGAGAAATCTCAGTAGCAGCCACGGAGGTCCGATTTGTGCCCAGTTGATGGCAATATAGGATCGCGCCCATTACATGGGACTGAAAAACTGAACTGGCGAATTGTAGATGTAAAATTAGTTCCTCCACCCCTGCCTAGTCCTTCGACAATAATGAGAAATGTTACTTTTGTATGCAATTATTATGTGCTGATAACATTTTATTCTGCGCTTATATTATGTCTTCGACTTTTAAGCATTTTTGCTTTGGTTTCAGAGCCATGGGATCCCGGTTTTGCGCGTAAGTACTCACTAAATGTAGTTTTCTTCTACAGTAGTAAAAAAAACTGGCTAAATGCGCCAAGTTACTGTTGTAGTTTGATGAAATAGTACTTACCATATTATCTCAAAAACTAAATATCAAATCTTATTCAAACCAATTTTCGTTTGAAAGAATTTTTTCGTTCTACATACCTACATTTTTTCAGAATTTTCTTCCACTTTAGAAATGAGAGGGGGATACACAGTTTTTACGACTTTGAAGCAAAATATATCTCATCAACCAACAAAATCAGAAAAAAAAAAATTAAGATAAAAAAATCATCCCTCAGTTATGTAGGTAACTGAGGGATGAAGGGAAAATCTTATTTTCACTTTTTTCCATTATTACATATCATATGTATTTGTGCAGCGGTACAGAAAAGGCACCTACTATCCACATGCCAACGGTTCACCCTTGTTTGGTATAACAACTTTTGATGTAATGTTACTAATTCAAACAACGTTTAAGAAAATAATCAATAAATAAAGAAAAAGAAAGCACAGGCTAATCTTAAGTTAGTGTAGTTGACGTAGCCCCGCTACGCGGGGCTCCTATTTCTGTCTGCAGGGTTTACAGTAACCTAACACGAAGGGGACGTCGGGGTCTTAGTTCGCTCGCTCCGCTCGGTCACTAGACCCAGCCATCCCCTTCGTACTTAACCTGTCCGAGTCGGGGTGCCCCAAGTCCAGAGCTCGCTTCGCATTCAAATTCTCCTGGTAGCAAAAGTAACATTGCCTATTGTACACACATACCTACAATCAGTGGGGCTACATTGGGGATTTTTAGGTTGTTATAAAAACGGTATGTTTGACAAATGATAAATGTCCCGAACGTTTTGTGTCAATATAATAATCAGCATAACAATAATTCTACCAAATGAAACGTTGAAAATCATTATTATCTTGGCCCCCTATCTTGCTGTTACTGTTAATAAATGCGTTGATTTAGGTACTTTCCCTGACCTTATGAAGAGCAGTAAAGTCATCCCTCTATTTAAATCAGGCAGTAAGAATGACATTGGTAACTTCAGACCAATTTCTATTTTACCTGCATTCAGCAAAATTTTTGAAAAGTACTCAGTACAGTTGCTAAGACATTTTAATCTAAACAACCTTCTTCACAACGATCAATATGGCTTTACAAAAGGTCGTTCGACTACAGATGCGGGTGTTGCTTTGTTGAAACACATATTTAACGCATGGGAAAACGCGCCAAATGCAATCGGTGTTTTCTGCGATCTCTCGAATGCTTTTTATTGCGTAAACCACAACACGCTTTTACGGAAACTACGTTATTACGGTGTTCAAAATGAAGCCCCAAATGTAATAGATTCGTATTTACAAAATAGATTCCAATGTGTAGATGTTAACGGCGCGAAATCGTCCGGGCAACCTGTTCAGCTAGGTGTACCTCAATGCTCAATACTGGGACCGTTTTTATTCTTGGTTTATATTAATGACTTACCATATTATTTGAAGGGTATTTGTGACGTTGTACTTTTTGCAGATGATACCTCTCTTATCTTTAAAGTAGACAAGAATAGACACGCATTGAAGAAGTGATGTAATGGATTCCTTGTTTATATAAACTTGAACACTATTGTATAGAATCTGGTTCTTCTAACCTAACAGACAGATGTGTTGCTGGGGAGTTTGTTCCGCCACTTCTTCATCCCAGCTAAACACTAGGAAGTGGCGAAGGGCGGGCGTTTAGGGGGACTGTCTCTTGTAGTTTTGACGTTCAATGGTGCTGATTATCAGCCTAGTTTGAATAAATGACTTTTGATTTTGATTTTTTGATTTATTACCTCAAATCATTATTAGTCTAGTGAAACATTAGTTTAAATAAAATTAGTGGCTTTGAAAATTCGATCAAATGACATTATTTCAAAGAAATAAATATGCTAAATAAAAATCTACCAATTAATTATTAGGTCAAAATAATTATACGAAATGAATTTATTGTAACTAAAATTAGCCGTAGGGATTTTCGACAAAACGTTGTTATACCAAACAATGGTGAACCCATGCCAACTACGTTGTGCCAATAGACTATTGGCACTACGGAGTAAAAATTCTGAGACTTACCTACGGACAGACGGACCGAATCCATAATGTTTCCGTTTTTACCATTTGGCAACGGAGCCTTAAAAACAATGGTCCTAATGCTTGTACGTTATACTTTCCCATATTATTCATCCGACTGCGATGTAAGTACTCGTAAGTAGTTATGCGTTCGCAAAGGTTTCTGAGTTAGTATACCTCTACGCGAGAGCAGCCACAGGAAAAAACGTACTCTAATTTTCTGTTTAAGTTTTCCTTTTTTCACGCTTTTTCAGTTAGACCAGCCATACTCAAATTTTTTTTACAGGGGTCTCAAACACGTTTCAGTGATGGTGTTGCGGGCCGCAAGCAATAATTTTTTAGATGTTAATAAAAGAAAACGTAATTCAAAATTACCAATTTATTATTAATAGAAAACCGGTCAAGTGCGTGTCGGGCCACGCGCAGTGTAGGGTTCCGTAGTTTTTATAACAGCCAAGTGCGGGTCGTATTCGCTGACTGATAGTTTCGTACCATAATTTTTGAGTCAAATACAATTGGTCGCCCATTACTCGTAAACTTGTAAAGTCCACTTAAGTGTGATAGTTTTCTTTTAAACTTCGTTATAAATAAGTACTACTGCCGTGACATTTGAATTTCTAACTACAACCATTTAGTTGGTAGAGGGGGGGGACACTTGACTCTAACGTAAATTGGTACTTTAAAGCTTGATAAGTCAAGAACGGTTTACTTAATCAAAAAACGGTTAAACGGCCAAACCCCTAATATTTTTTATAGACCTATCCAACAATGTAAAAACAACAACTTTAAGTTTTAAGTCTTTTAAGTTTTAGATCTTTGACAGTCATTACGAGTAGTCAGAAGCCAAAAAGTCTGACATCCAGTCTTACCAAGGGGTATCGTATTACCCAGTTACTGGGTTGTGGAGGTCAGATAGGCAGTTGCTTCATGTAAAATACTGGTACTCAGCTGCGTCCGGTTTGACTAGAAGCCGACCGCAAGATAGTTTGGGAAAAGGCTAGGCAGATGATGATGAACTTTAAGTTTTAACAAAGATGTTTATCACATTATCTTTTAATGAGATTTTTGATACTGTGAACACTTTTTCATAACTTTGTCAAGATCTGGCTGCATGCCAACCTTATTACATCATCCTGATGAAAGTCTGTAAGTTTGTTTCTGTACACATTCTTTGTGTATTTCGTTTTTGAAAAGGACGATTCGCACACATACGTAGAGCCAAAGAATGTTAATAGGATTTGGGTACTTTTTTGGACGCATTTAAATTTTTGGGGAAAAATGCTCCAAATTGCACATCTTTTCCCTTTTTTTCTTTAAACAGAAACACTAGGTTACTGTCGTTTTTAAAATCGATTAACTCATGTAACAGCTCTGAGTAATTACAATTTAAAACTGAAGCCAGCTCCAACTCCAGGTGGGCCAATCATTAACGCCTGTTGGGCCGCATGCGGCCCGCGGGCCGCAGGTTGAGTATAGCTGAGTTAGACGAACTGGTGAGATGGTCCGTTCCATTTTAAAACTATCGAGTACCTAGTTTAGTAGTTTTATCTAAGTTCAATCAAAGTTTTATGGGGACGACGCCGACTTAGTGAAAGTTATTAATCTCGGGCTTTAAGTACAGGATTGTAGGTATACCTAAAACTGAGTAATTATTTGTTGATCTGATCAATTTTCATTTTACAGATGCGCTTCCCCTTGGCGTTAAGACACCTTTTGTTATCGGACTACCAAAAAACTTGGATGAAGTCTTAGATGAGGGCTGGGAGAAGATAGAAGGGCCTCCTCAGCCAGCAGGCTATGAGGATCTTACGGCTTACACGGATATTGATGCGCCTGCCACCGCCGTTCTTATCGACGAAGATAATGGAAATGTCGCCGGATTTATAATCTTAGTGAGTACACTCCACTCCTTGTTTTACCCGAGTGGGGAAGGTAATGTTTATCAACCTTTATAATGAATGTTTGTTCCTTTGTAGCGCTTTAGAGACCAAACGCGTTGGCCGATTTTGATTCTTCCGTCAGTCGATTTGACTTAATCTTGTGAGTGTCACTATAAACATGATAGTCAACAAAATTCAATATGGCGGCAACCAGACGCCATGTAGAGGAAAAATTAAAAAAATTAAAGTCGACGAACTATGTTGAATGGGATATCATTGAATATGTGTTTGAAAATCATCTTTAAGTTTCTCACAAAATGTGAAATATTTTACATTTTTGAAGAGAAAACCTGGAAGTAAAAAAAAAAAAACTAAAAAAACCCGACTGAAAAGCAAAAAACAAGAGCATCTGAAAGCAGGCAATGATAGCTAAACAATACACTATTTGCGGGTTCTTTTCTTTTCGAGTTTCGCCACAGACGGGTTAAAAGCTAGAGTGTACACCCCTGTTAATCTAGACAACTTTGAAAGTAGCTACGTCATCAGCTAAACTATTAACGGACTCCATAGGTACCTACCGAAATTGAATTCTATCTGGGTCTCTTAAGATTTCTTTACTATTGAACCCATCTATTGCAGATCCCTGTCGGTGAAGTTACTCCATATTATGACATGGCTGAACAAGGTTTCACTTTATTCTCCCTCACCATCGATGGTATAACAAACAAGTACTATGCCATTTCTACTTACTTTGTTTCGGCTGGTAAGTACTAGGATACTTTAAAGGTAAATGTTATTAAAATATCTAAACGGTAAGTAGCCAGGAATCAATAAACAAATAAAAGAAAAAAAACCTTTATTTCATCCTTAATATAAAAAAAATACAAGATAAATTTAAAACTTCTTAAGATTAATTAATGACCCCTCTTTGGGTAAAGGCCTCCTCCATTTGTTGCCACTTCTTTCTGTATTCTGCTATAGTAGACCAGTTTTGGCCCGCCGTTTTATTAATTTCATCAGCCCATCTCTCTTGGGGCCTACCATCGCTTCTTTTTCCTTTTGGTCCAGACCACATAGTTGTTCTCGTTGCCCATTTTTCATCCTTTGAACGAGCTACGTGGCCTGCCCACTTCCATTTCAGTTTTTATGAGTGTTCTAATGCATCCAATACTCTTGTTCTCTTCCGAATTGTAGTATTTCTGAATTTATTTTTTAATTTAATGTTCACTAGACATCTTTCCATAGCGCGTTGACATACTTTTACCTTTTTTTTTATGTTTTATTAAATATCCATGTTTGACATGCATAGGAAAGACAGGGAAGTATGCAGGAGTACATTACCTTTTTTTTTTAGGTTTAGTGGCAGGCTTGCCTTGAGAATTTCTTTGTGGCTCCAGAACTTGTTCCACGTCATTGCTATGCGTCTATTAACTTCATCCTCGTTTCTGGTAGTCTTAAAAGAGGTCTGTTTTCCTAGGTATTTATTCATATACGTACTCAAGCGTTGTTTCGTTTACTTTTATTGGGATTTTGATGCTATTAGCAACTTTTTTTGTCTTAGACTTATTTAAATTCAGACCAATTTCGGTGCTAGCATGATTGAGTTCGTTTATCATAACTTCCAGAGCTTGCGCTGATTCGCAGAAAATAATTATGTCGTCTGCAAAGCGGAGATTACTTAGATAGTTTTCGTTAAGGGATTAAGAGTTGTCAAATCAGGTTTTTCAACTCGATATTCTGAAAAAGTTACTGGGTCTATCAACATGAAAAAAATAGCACTCATAAAGGGATTCTGATTCGGAATGTTTATTATTTTGTCTTGTCAGAATTTTATTTTATAAGCTACATTTTGAATAAAAAAATGTTTTTTATACGTCTATTAGCCCGCAAAATATATCACGATACAAGAAATGCGTTTTAATCGATTCTTACACTCAAAGATAGCGCATTCACTAACAGACCACGCAAGGCCCTAATCGCCGGTGTCGTCGCCAATCGCATTCGTCATGAAACCTTAAATATTATGAGACTCGTAAAATACTGACCCCACAGCACCTGTTTTATTTTTAAGATAAAGCAACCCGCAAGTATGACAAAAAGCAGGTGCTCCAAACAAATAACGTGGCGTTCCAAAGTCTAAACGGGCAGTTGGAATACGTGCCCACCAACCTGACGGATATCAAAAACAATGCAACAAGCGTTTGGAAAAAGCATAACTGCAAGAAGGAAAAGGGTAATTAATTTATAAGTAATTTCTTACTGTTATGATTTTGCCACGAGCTCCACCGATGGGGCTCTAAAAATGGTTTTCAATGTTCCAGGCACTCATTACTACTACGACATGACTGAGACGACCACTTGTGACAAACCCTTCGTCCCGTATTTCGCGCTCTACGACGAGAGCACAGATCAGTTGATTGGTTTAGGTATGATGCTGGTGGGAAAATGCACAGGACAAACCTTTGAAGCCCCAAGTACAGCTGCTGTTAAGGTACAGCTCAAGATTATATGTTTATACTGACTTTGCTTTTTCTAGTCAGTGTACCGGACAGTAACGATTTTGTTATTGTTTCAGATGATCGTAAATCATGGTCCGCAATGCTTGTACGATTTGGTCGAAAAACATGGAGCTTGCACACGCTACACGCACTTCATCGACCAACCTGTACTCTTCACCTGCACATGATGTGGCGCCCACACGAAGCGTTCTTACCTTATTGAAACAATGCTTTTTTTATTTTTTTATTCTTATATTTTATCGGAGGCTTTTATCCTCAAAGGCACGTCAGCCTCATCATAACTTAACCTATTCTTAACTAAACTATGTGTAGTTTAGTTAAGAATAGGTTAAGTTGTGATGGGGCTGACGTGCCAAATGCGTGCGTACAATATAAATTAATTTTCTTGTTAAACATCAAGAGTTTTATTTTGGCATCACGTAATACGTTCGTTTTCTTTATGATCCTTAAAAAAAAAAGTAACACTCGCCTTGCACTTTTGTCAAAGCTTTGGTACCGGCACGCCTGGTAATGCCCGAGGAGTTAGGCAGAGGTGTACCTAACAGTAGGGACAGCCACATTTCGCCAGTAATGTTTAAGTCCCATGAAATAGGGGGCGAGCCTATTGCCATCAGTGGCTGCTACTGTAAAATTCTTAGGGAAAATTCAATAATTCTTTGCTCGACCCGGGAATCGAACCCAAAACCCCACAGTCGGAAGTAGTATTTACGAGACCAACGGAGCAGTCAAATTGTGACTATTTACTTACTTAAAATGACGATTATTAACAAGGATATAGCATAATGTTAAAAAAAAACGTTCTCCGATACGAAAGGGACATTAGCAAAAACAATGACATTTCTAAATAAAATTCGGATCATACCATATTGATGAAAGTTTTTGTGCCCTAATTACCACCATTTCCTTAAAACCAAAAAATATTTTCGGCCCCATCGGCCATCCATTCTGCGTACAATGTGGCCTTGCCCACTGCCACTTAAGTTCGGCAATTCATCGGGCTGCGTCGGCCACCTTGGTTCTCTTACGGATTTCCTCATTTCTGATTTGTTCACATATGGAAATTCCGAGCATAGCCCTCGCCATTTAAGCCTTCTGATGAGGCCCAGTGTGGGCGGCCACGTTTCGATCTCGCACACTGGTCATAGACTTTCGTCTTAGATACTGCGGTAAGTTGGACGAGAGGACACCACGCAAACGCTGCCCAGCCAAGTCAGATGCGACGATTGACCCCATTTTGGAAGTTAGACCTACCTCAGACTCTACACTCGAAGTTGTCGAACGGTCCGGCCGTTCGACAACTTCGAGTGTAGAGTCTCCGATCTTAATAGGAGTGGATGTAACATGGCCATTCAACATGACTTTAGTTTTGTACATGTTCATTTTAAGACCCACCCTTTTGGAAGCTCTATTGAGGTTATTGAGCATTGTACTGAAGTCCTACATCGTCTCGGCCACGACCGCTCATATCGTCGCAAACCGAAGGTGAGAACTCGCCATTGACGTTGATGCGTACTTGCCTAGCCCTTTCCAGTCCAAAAAGTATGAAACAAGAAAATATTCTCGTCCGAAATTGTACACGTACATACGTATACAGGTACGTTTACATTCAATATTTATCGTTTATTAAAAAACAACTTACACCAAATAATAACAGGCGCTCAGGTCGGTCTTCAGGTTAAGCCGCGCTGGCCTAGGTTAGTCCGTGGATGGGTGACCATCCTGTCCATAACATACCGAGTTTCCTCCGTGCCATTCGCTTATTTATCGAGGAAGGCTAACTACTCGTACATCGTGTTATGACGTTGCAGTTTTCAGACCAACCGAATGGAGCTGTATTTCATTATTTTACATAGAGCGATTGCCTGTCTGATCTCCATAACCTATAACCAGCGTGATTGTTTCTAAATTACCCTAGGCAGATAAAAATTACGTTTTTCCTAAATCATTTAAATCTTAGTACTAATGTCGGCTTCCCCGAAGGGGAAAGGGCCGGGCCCTCCATTATCGCACGGCCCTGTAAGGTTCGTTCCAGACTGATCGCCTTCCCACCAGAAAAAACACAAGACAAAGAGGACTGAATTCGCAATTTAGACAGCCCTGTCCCAACTTTGAAAGCTAGGGGACAGGGAGGGGAAACAAGGTGAAGTTAATGTTGGAAATTCACAGTTATATCATATACATGCATAATAGAAAATCATATAAAGACAAAACAATAATAAAGTATGAAGCTAATAAAACAAGAGGTCGCAAAGTTATGATATTATATAGTACAAAGGTATTGTCACGACATGGAACCTTACAGCGTTCGCCCGGTGCGCCGTACGTATATACTGTTAGACCTAACCCCTACCTAGTGCATAGTCCTACTAAGGACACTGCTACGAATTTGAACAGATCACGTTCCCTATGCAGTATTTAGGTGTCGTTCTTAATCCTAAGGCAGTGGGTTGTGAGGCCACCTGCCATTGAGGAAGACAAGTTTTCAGTATATCTATCTACTTGCGTACTCACATTAATAACACGTTTACGGTAGACTACCCCAATTACAATTAAAACACTATTTGCGCCACGCGCACCATAGGCTTAGTCTGTAGCAGAACATATTGCGATTGTTATTGGTGGACGCCGAAGTGGTCTTTCGTCACTTCACATTTCCTCACTCGGCCCCATGTTGTGGTTGCGTGTCTCGCTAAATAGTGTCGATTCAGAATTAGGCCTACAAGAACGGCCGGGTTGATTTTAACGAGACACAGTCCCTAGCGTTCCTTAGAACATAGCCATCAATTCGGTTTGGGATACTTGGTGAAGCCTACCCCCGCTTCCAGATATGCGCGCCAACAATCTCTAGGCAATGTTTCTGAGCTAGACCTTTATAGGAAACAGTATTCATCAGCAGCCTTTGGTTGATTTGTACCACAAGTAAAGGTCGATATTATTTTACTGAACAATATCATTTGTTTAACCAAACCGTGAATATTACGGTGTTGCCTTCACCACTGGGTAAAATAGATTGTTCTAATCGAAATAGAGGTTTAATGTGTTTGTAAGTGGCCCGATACCGTGTGATGCTTTTGAAATAGGTATCAAGACCAAGGTATGTGGTTAATAATTAGGAGTACGTGACAGACGGTCAGACCGTGTAATACCTGCGACACCCCTTGGCAAGACTGGTCAGATTTGTAGGTTTTGCAGTACCCGTAACAACGGTTAAAGGTCCGAAATTACAGTTCTGTCTGTTTCGACCAGGTTAACATTTTTAATTTTTATTGTTATTCCACTGACATTTTTATTTTTATTGCAATGACACTTTTATTTTTTTTGTAAATCTAATGACATTTTTTATTTTTATTGTAATTCCAATGCCATGCTACTTAATTTGAATATAAATTGCAATCCTAATATTTGCATGCCCATGTGACGGTAAAATATGGAGATCCTTAAAATAATCGAACATAATACCCTTGTTTGCAAACAAATTAATAATTTGATTTGATAATCAGAATATAAAAAGCTATTAAGGCGGAAACACATTATTAACACGCGACGCCACGCAACGTGTCGACACCCGAAACGCACTGTGCACATTACCAACACGCGACGCCACGTAATACTAGCAATTTCTGAATACCAGCAGTGGAAGTGTATGGTTATGTACTATGGACTTAATAAATAACGAGTCAGATGAAGATTTTGAAGAAGATTTGACGCAAATTATGGGTACATATATGATAAAGGACTCAAGAAAAAGAGAATAACTAGGCTTTTCTCACATTACGATATAGCTAAATTCATGTCATATAGAACAGGATATCGTTTTCGTCAGTCATTTCGCTAAATAAATGCAAAAAATAATATTAAATAGGCATATATTCCGTTTGACAGTTTGAAGAATAGGGGATGTCAAAGAATGCATGTACGCTCTGTGACAGTTCTCGAACGACTGACGCGTGGCGTTGGGTGTTTCCTAGAAACATACTGCGGCCGCCGCGTCGCACCGACCTGGCACGTCTGGATCGGGTGGCGTGTGCGCGCATGGCGTCGCGTCGGATGTTCATAGTGTGATTCTGGTCATAAGAAAACAATACATTTGATTCGACTCAACACGCATCACGTTTCATCGGGTGGCGTCGCGTGTTAATAATGTGTTTCCGCCTTTATACTCAAGTGGGTTCACTGAAATTTCACCAAAACTCCTTTTACAAATTTTTAGTTACAACTAACTTTTAATATACTATTTACTTCCCAGACAACTTATTCCGCAAATGTTTTATTTTATATAAACACTCACTTTACAAAAAAATAATTTGGCACAAACTTCATAATACAACGAGTACAAAGGCTCCTTTTACTGTTTGCAGGGTTTAAAGTAAGATAACACGAAGGGGATGACGGAGTCTGTTTTCACGCGCTTCGCTCGCTCACTAGACCCCGTCATTCCCTTCGAGCCTAACCTGTCCGAGTAGGGGTGCCCAAACTTCCGAGCTCGCTTCGCTCGCTCTTGAATCCTAAGTACCTATTTGGTGTCCATTAATTAAAATTTGTCTATTGCATTTCATAAGTATTTTTTTTTGAATTAGCGTAATGGATGATGAAATATGTAAAATGTTTTTAAATGAAATGTTGTTTTACGAGATGACATGAATCTATATACCTACTAGCTGCTGCCCGCGACTTCGTTCGCGGGGTTTTTTTTTCGGTATGAAGAATAGATGTTGGCCGATTCTCAGACCTACCCGATATGCACACAAAATTTCATACAAATCAGTTCTGCCGTTTCGGAGGAGTTTGGTAACTAACATTGTGACATGAGAATTTTATATACAGAGTTGATATGACAGAGGGGCATTAAATTACGCTACGTATACTATACGTGTTTAGTATTAAATATTAATCCGATACGGTATAAAAATAAAAAGCAACCAAATTGAGTTTTTTTTTCTTTCAAACAAACTAAATAGCTTACAAATCAGAGTAAAACGCAACCACCCTTTGTAAATAAATTTCACTGACCTACCAAAGCGGCGTAGTGGGTGCGTAGTGGGTGCGTAGTGGGTGCGTAGTGGGTGCGTAGTGGGTGCGTAGTAGGTGCGTAGTAGGTGCGTAGTAGGTGCGCAGTAGGTGCGCAGTAGGTGCGTAGTAGGTTTTATTCCTAACGAAGTCGCGGGTAGCATGTACTACTAACATAGTCTCTAAGTTGTGTGTTGTACTAACCAAATAGGGGAACACCCAAATACTCCGAAATATATTATTCCGAATTTCAATAATCCGAGTGCCAAAAGTCCTAATTTCATAAGGTCTAAGAATTATATGTCTATTATTAAAAATCACGAAATTTATTTTACCGAAAGTCGTAAATGCGATTTGTTAGTTTTCCGATTTTCATACGTTCGAAGAATCAAATGCTCGAAGGATTCTCGGTCCGAAAAACGACATTCCGATTTTCAATACTTCGATTAAACTAAAAGTCAACATGTTGTGCTACAAAATTTTGTGACAGAAACGAATCGCTCCAAAACCGACTTCACGCAGTCTTGTCTGCGTAGAGTGCGTAGAGTCCCTAGAGTGTAATTTAAGCCCACGTAGGCGGAGCAGGTGGTTTGAAGGGCCGCCGCCGTGGCTGAGGCTGGCCGGCTTCACCGGCCAGCAAGCCGAAGCTGCGGTGGTGAGCGTTACAACCATCTGCGACGATAAGCTCGCGTGGGGCCGCCCAAACCCCGCAGAGCCGGAGCCGTGACAGAAATAATGCTTGCTGCATGTTGCAGGCCTGCTTGCTTGCTGCTTGCCTTCTTGCCTGCTGCATGCCTGCTTGCATGTTGCATGCCTGCTTGCATGTTGTATGCCTGCTTGCATGTTGCATGCCTACTTGCATGTTGCATGCCTGCTTACATGTTGCATGCTTGCTTGCAGGCTGCATGCTTGCTTGCATGCTGCAAATCCCCTGTATTATTGATGAATCACTTCGGTTAGGTTAGGTTAGAATTGTGACCAGGGAAACAAAATATTTTTATTCAAAACCAAATAATCATAGTTAAGAGAACAAGGCGTTTTAATTTCGGAATTATATTTATCGGTATTTTAATAATTGGAATTCGTATATTTGATGTTTCGAATTATCATTAAGTCGGACTTTTCGATCTATTAAAACTCGGTATTTTGAGAATAGTAATTATAAACGTAAGGAATATTGAAATTTAGGAATAATAAAAATAGGAAACATGATAAGTCGGAGTTGTTATATTAGGAATTTTGAGCCATTCAGAATTATGACTATCGGCATTTTGAAATTCGAACTTGTGACTATTGGAATAAAGTTTTTCGTATTTATGTAGTGTACCCACCAAATAGACGTTGTCCGAAAGAAATTTTTTTTTTTAGTTATTTATTTATTATATACTTGTGCTAAATAAGATACATTTAGGTAGCTTATAAGTTTTATAGCTTCCATAATATACATCTTTGAAAAATTATTTTTTCAACAAAAAAAAATAAGCTTTTCTTAATGTAATTCTTACGTATTATGACAATTCAAGTTTAATTTCAAAATATTTTGCTCCACATACATGGGCACTTATAAAAAGTTAAAAGCTAGGTGTACAGTTCGAAATAGTTTCCTATGGAGAGGAAACATCAAAAAACTCCACAATTCCACTTTTAAAAATATTTGGCTTTTACAATTGTCAAATAACAATGTTAATACAGTCAACCCCAAAAAGATGTATACATTGACAAAGAACCATTATATTGTAAACAAAGGCTGTTCCATAACATTGGGCACACGCACACTTTATCAGATGGACTAAGAGAAGCATATGCTTATAAAGTGCTTACAATTACATAAACAAGTATTGAAGAAAAAGACATGCTGCGCCGACCTCAAATAAATTGGCATAAGGGCAGGGGATGATGAGACAATAACATAGCAAAAGCTTTAAGCATACCTATTCGGCTACATACAATTTTCTTTAAAAAGTTTGTTATTTAAATATAATTGACTTGTATATGTATAAATGGTTTTTTTTTCCAAAGCAGTTCGTCAACCTCATGCGCAAAACTGCAAAAGATCTCCATTTTGGAAATTTATGTGCCTCGTGTTCATGGTGAATCCCCAAAGCTACGTTGATGCACTACACAAATTTTGTCAACGATTCAGCCTATCTATCTTAATCCACTAGACGTATTCATTAAGTTTAAATATCTTGGAAGCAACATTAGGCGCGATATCACCTTCCCTTCGGAGATACCATCGCGCATTGCATATGCCGCTGCAAACTTTGGCCAGGTTTTTGACTGTGTCTAGGAACACCATGACTTAAAGATAAAGACAAAGATTTGTGTCTACAAGGCATCTTGCCTTTCCTTCTCAATAGCGCAGAGACATAGTGTCTCTATAAAACATTATTAGGAAACTTGACATATCACCTGAGATGTCTGAGATCCATCCTAAGCATTAAGAGGTAGGAACGCGTTCCTAATACTGTGGTTCTGTGCCGTTCTGACATGTATGGTATAAAGAACTACTGATGCAGCGCTAACTCAGGTGGTGTGGGCACGTCCTTTGCATGAAGCATTACCGTCAACCCAATTGCATAGGGCAAACGGAAGCAAGGCGGTCAAAATCTCCTCTGTAAGGATGTGCACAAGAGGCATCTTAACGCTTGCGCTATTGATACAACTGGTTGGTAGAGGCTCGCTTTGCATAGGTTATGTGGGCGCTCTATTATCTACAAAATATAAAATGTGTTTTAACCTTTTTGTAGCTAAAAAGAGAGCTTTGGAAATACGAGTACAGCGACTCGATACATAGAACGAAAATCGCCAAATACGTAAAGAGAAGCATAAGCCCTCATACACCTACATCTATAACTCTACTGGTTAACTCTAGGTTTAGTTGTGACCGGATATTCAAAAGCAAATTCCGTCTGGCCAGTCATAAAAGGGCACACGCAAGGAAGTAATAGCTTGGAAGGCCCAACATCTATATAATTATCCGTCAAATAAGGGTTGTGTGGAAAGCAGTTATTTGAGCATTGCAAAAGCATTTTAAACAGCTGCTTTATAGCTTCTAAAAATGCGAATTGTTGACAAGGAATCAGCTTTTAGGCACCTTCAATAAAAGTTGAGCAGCTTAGATCTTAGGTATGTGCTAAGCCCCGTTAAAAGTAGTTACTCAGAACCGCATTCGTGGGTAATAAAAAATGCAAAGAACAAACATTTGAGCCTTTCGTTACAATACCGCGCCAGCTCTATGCACTGACCACTATAAGCGTTCGTATGCGTAACATCGATTCAGGTTTCGCATCACACACCACTGCAATGTTACAATCATTGTATCGATAATGGTGTGCATACTATTATGCTCGCCTGGACACAATGACTGATATAACGCTCGCATGTCGAATCTAAACGATAACTCATAAATGCTCTCAGTGAGTACTACCTTTGAATAAATCAGTTTGATGAGCTATACGATTGCGTCCAAAGTGAACCATCGGCCAACTGCTAGATCAGCTATGGTGCTCTCAATCCGCGCGCACATTTGCCAATTGCTTAATCAGCCGTCTATTCGAGCGCAATTGAGCGTTCGGTGCTCTGATTAACGTAGTATGGTTGCGGGTGAGTTGGGTTGGGCTGCTAGCGTGCACAGGTGGGCGTGCTAAACTATCACCTGATAAATTTAAAGTCTGCAGGGACTTTAATGGAGATGCAGCATTAAAACAGTCCAAAAGCTGATATTTAGAATTGATTAAACTTTTAGATTTGTTTACCCCGTTCTTGAACGATTGCTGTGTATATATTTGTGACAATTATTGTAGATCACCTTGTTTTGGACGTATGGTGTTAATATACTTGTGTAGCCAACCGGTGAAATGAATTGTTTACTGTGTTTTGAAGCTTAACTGTGTATTACACAGTTATGGCCTAGTTTACATCTTTTTGTAATTGACTGTGCATAGTATGTGAGGATAGCTTAGACCTGACTATACAAGTCGAACAATTAGATAGAATAAGGTTTATGGTAACTTAGAAATGTATGGAGCAGCAATAATTTTTTGCGCCTCGCACGAGGCCTGGACGGCAAAACTAAATGTGGCCCACCCGATGTTCTCAACACACGCTAGGCTTTTCTAGCTACATTTTTATGCTATCCACGGACGTACATTGGCACACTACGCGCATTTACTGAAATTATTTTGGCCTTGATTAAGTTTTAATTAAAAAGTGCTTCTTGAAATGAGATTTGATGATGATGAAGTTATGGATAAGTACCTAAAAAGCCCCAAAAGTGGTTACAAGTTAAGCTCTGGCCAAACCGAATGAGACCCCGCGGAGGATGAGTAACGAAACGCGATTGCTATGTGATTGTGACATCAAAGTTTTTGAAGGTGTCAACAAGCTGTCGCGAATAGTCGCGTAAGTTTCTAATCATCACAAAGCTGATTGCGCGGCCGCAGGCGTGTATCCGCGGCCGCGCCCTCGCCCCCGCGACCTCCAGTGCGGCCAGAACTTTATTTTAATTACACTTTGGCTATAGCATTACCACAGCGATTATTTCAGGGCCTGCATAAGATGACGACAATATTTTTTCCAAGTATAATATGCGACTTCGGATATTTAAACCTTCCAGCCGATTCGGTGAAAACCGCCCTTTCCATAGATTTTGTTCAGTTAAAAGATAAACTTCAAATGAATCAGACTGCCACCCTATCAACAGATGACAAGGTTCACCCTGAACTATATTACTTTTGCTACAGTGAAACCTTTAAATATAGGTTGTAACACAACTAGTGCAAGCCTAACATTTCTTGATTTTTCAGGAATTCTTGTTCCATATTCACGGATTTCACTCTAGATCCTTTTTCAGTTATTAAACTTAAAAACTTATCGCAGAGAGCTCTTTCCATTTGAACTTTAAGGACTAAAAATTCTTCGGTGTCTTTCAAGCACTTTTGATATTCAGATTTAATAGAATCATACTTTGATTTCAGCTTGCTAACTTTTTGTTTCATATGTTTGTTCATTGCCATCAATACTTCAACCAAGTTTGGATGTTTATGTTTAGGACTTTGATCGATTTCCATTGGCAGGAATCCTTCTATAACTATTGATCCTTTAATTTTACGTTTCCAATAGAAAAAACCGCTTTTTAATTCGTACAAATAGTCACTTGTAGGATGGCTTAGACATTTTTTCACACTAGCATAATATGCGACTTCGGATATGTGTAAGTTCCTGCTGAAACCTTCCAGCCGATTCGGTGAAAACCGCCCTTTCCATAGATTTTGTCTAGTAAAAAGATAAACTTCGAATGAATCAGACTGCCACCCTATCAACAGATGACAAGCTTCACCCTGTACTATTACTTTTGCTACAGTGATTGCTTCGTCTAAATCCATTTATATTAAATTCCCATTTCTTACTTGGCAATTTCTGGCAGTAGGGTCTCGCTCTAGATCTTATTGAACGCACAATGAGACATTATCTAAATATTTTTCATGACTGGAAATGTTATACTTTTGCCAATTTTGAGGCCTTGAAAGGTACCAAAAACAAACTAGGTATTGCTTTTTAATCATTTTATAAAAATCTGAAATGCACAGAGGTTTGTACAAAAAAGTTGAAAACAGTTACGAAATATCGTTTCAAAACCGTATGCTGGGCTAGTGGTTAAAAGGGAGACGGAAGGTTTATTTTGAAAAGTTTAAGTTTTTTAAGAGGTACAAGTAAATAATAATGTTTTAAGAGGTGCAAGTAAAATGGGTTTGGTGAGAGAAATTCCCTGGATTCCTGTGTTTTTTAGATTGATGCATGTGGCTGGCTTTATTCTTCAATAAGCAGTTGGGTTAATAAGAAACGATCCCACAAGATTGGTGCAATAGTTCGCTAGCGCCCATTTTAAAGAATAAAGGTGATTTGCAGGACTGCAACATTGTAAAAAAAAAGTACTTGCCTTGATAAAATTCCGATACTTAACTTTTGTAAAAAAATACGCGAAACAAGAAACAAGTACAACTATCATGTCTTCCTCCAACATCGGCACCTGCTATTCAACACTTTTATCGAGTATACTATCAAGTTCAAACATGGCTGGGCAATCAACTGAACCCAGAAGACTGGGGTTGGAAATTGATAAATAATACTCTGGAACCGATTCAAACTTTACTCCCACCTGCTCCAGGAAAACTCCTCAACACTATTTTTTGCAATTGCAAAAACTGTTGTAGTGCCAAATGTGGCTGTAAAAAAGTAGGGTTGCTGTGTTCTCCAGCGTGTACCAATTGCCAAGGTCGGTCTTGCTCAAATGTCCAGTTGAGTACAATAGAAGAAGATTCCTGTGATTTTAATGAAGAGACCAATGACTCAGCCACATTTGAACAATTTATGAACATCTAGCAAGAGGAAGAAGAAGAAATCGAAGAAGACATGACTGTTGAAGTAGACTTTCAAGAGTATGAATCTGATTAAAATATCCAAAGAAATCAAAACAATAATAGTAAACCTATTAATCAATGGCAATATCAATAATTTATTTATTTATTTATTTATGCACACACAAAATACTTAAAAGAACAGTACATTAAGATAGTAGAGCACAAAGACGTACTGCTTATTTCAAAAGAAATTTCTTCCAGCAGACCTGCGAGAGGAAAGTTGGATTAGAAATGTAGACACAGTGTGTAGAAAGGACGAAATAGGAAAATTTAAATTAGAGCTTAAAACTAAAATATACCATATAGAATAAACATACATACAAATATACACATATACACATATAAAAAAAAAAGGTAAATATATACCTATAATATATATCGGCGCAACAACAATAATTAATAAATGAGTTTAATAATTTGATTAAGTCAAAACTAGTTCACAAGCCATGAATTAATAATTGTTTGATTATTGTAATGTAAAAATCTTGTGATTCAAATAATGCAATACTTAACCTAAAATTATGTACACGTGCTTGCCACGTTATAAATACGGCCGCACAGAGCGCTCTAAGGCAGAGTCCGGTTAAGCAGACGACAACCTCATAGGTTGAACTGCGAGATGCCATTCATAAAAAAAAACGCTCTAAGGCAGTCTTGCTTGAGCCGCCGTACTGTACGGATCTATGTAAATAAGTCGTTACGCTGTCGGTTTGAATAAACGAGGCATACAGTATACTTGTGGTGTTTTACTTGAAAGATTGAAGATGAGTGATCACCATGAAGATAGTGTCAGTGACGTCAGCATAGCTGACGTCACGCTTTTTAAAAACAGAACGGAGACAGTTTCTCCGTCATCAGAAGTGGGATTCGAAAGAGATTTCTACTCAAGCCACTTCCTCATCAGCTCGTTTACCACCTGAGCAACTGGAACCAGCCAACATTCGGCGTCAGGAGCCTGGACTGGTCTCCAATACAACAATGGAAGCCATAAATCAGTCAAGACCGCATACATACCCTGATCAAGGAATGCGGATGGACGGAATACCACCACAATTCCTTATGCAGATGATGGAAATGATGCAGAGAATGTCAGAGCGTTTGTGCGCTCTGCCTGCCGAATCAAAAATAAGGATCAAAGACATTTACCTGCCATCATTCGAACACACATGACCCAGTCAGACCATAAACTAACACATTATAAAAACGCAGTTTACATGGGTAAACTAAATAAACAGTGAAGTTGCATGTGACGGACAACTTCATAAGGCACTCAGAATGCCCAACATCTACAGCACAGAATGACCGAAGCAGCAAAAGAATCAAATATTGGACACCGAGAAAGCACATCAATAAATAAACCTGCTGAAGGATCATCAATCCCGGGAAGTATTTTGTTTTATTAATTTTAATGTGTTGTTACTGTTGAACATATCTACAGTTAACAACAATTTAACTTATCACATCACACACTGGCTATGTGAATGCCACCTTTAACTATCTACTACAACACCTAAGGGAGTGAAATAAAAACACAATTTCAATCACTCCATTTATGCTCATGCATTGCGCTTATTGAGCTTATTAAAGCTATTATTTTAATAAGAATCATTATGTGCCATAAACAAGTCAGATAGGCAGTCGCTTAATGTAAAATACTGATTATCAGCTGCATCCGGTTAGACTGGAAGCCGACCTCAACAAAGTTTGGGAAAAGGCAGTCGGATGATGAAACATAACTTATTGATCAGATTAAACTATTTAGTTACTTACACTTCATGAATTTATGAATTAATTAGGTAATAGCAAAAGACATTGTTACTGACTTTTTATTCACAGTAACGAGGAAAATTCTCTAAGAAACATTTTTGGTTACAAAGATTAGTTACTTGATTTTGTGTAAACATTAGAAGAAATGAATTAATTAACTGGGCAACAAATTTTATTAGAATACTCATGGTATTTGATGATTGTAGTGACTAGAAACATTGAATACAGAATATTCTTATTAGAAATTAGTCACATTCATTTGACACTAACATTCTTATTGGTGTCTATTGGTTGCATTTAGGGCTTTTCAAACCAATTATGCAAACATGAAAGCATTTGTATTTGACAATACGTTTCATAATTCATACTACACCTTACACTTCGCCATGAAACTGATTTGTAAAACAAGACAAGTAATGAAGTGCCAAACAAATTTCAGTTCAACGAGTTGTGACGATGAAATCTTAGTGCAATAAATGAACTGAAAGCAAAGCTTTCAATTAGTTAAAATGTGAATGTTTTGTCAGTGCACTTACACAAATAATAGAGTTTTTAAACTAGTTCTGATCAGTTTAACTTTCACATCGTTTAATTAACTTAATCTAAGTACGAAAACTATTTCAAAACAATTGATTACCTATTTTATAGCCACACTCCCAACTAATTTAAACATTAGTAGGACTGCTTTGTGCTTGATGGTCATGAGCCGTACCATTAAAGTATGAGGGCCTGGATTCGATTTTGAGGTCTAGCAAAGTGTCATTGAGTGTTTTTTTTTTTTTTTCTATCAGGAATTTGCCAGTATCAAACCAGACAATAATATTAATGGCAAATAGCCTTGCTCCTAAATGAGACTTAGGCGTGATTGGCATGGTGTGGATGTATTATCTACACCCCTGCCTAACCCTTCAGGGACTGCAGGTGTGATGTTTTGTTTCTTGCACTATTATTTACCAGCATGACTTCTCACATTCCAGGTTCCAGGCAATTTTCTTCATAGAGGAAGGAAATGATAACCAACTATCAAAGAAAATGAAACAAAATTAAAGAGCAACTATAAAGAAAGTGCCAACATTCCAACTGTTGACTGCTACCTCAGCAAATGATAGTAGAGCAAGTTCACTTAAAAATGTGGACTGCAGCCTGGTGAATAGATGACCGTGTCGCCAGCTATCAAATGAGGAACAGCACGAGGAGTGCCAACCAGGGATGACTGTTTCGAGTGTCCACTCACCATAAGCTAGTATAAAAGGTGAGGAGTTTTCAAACTACTTCCTACACTTTACCACTGATCTCTACATAGTGTTACATCAAAGGCTGAATACAATAGCCAAATCAACCTACCTACATGATGCTCATGTCTCATGTTCAATTTTCATTATTTTTATGTTTTCGCAATCCTGCCAGTTGCTCATCTACAATAATAATAGCAAAGTATTAGTACTCCTAACTACAACTAATAAAGTTAAAAACAATAACAGAAACATCAAGCTATTGCTATCCGTGGAGGAAACAACTAGCTTAATGAGTAATACAACAAATCACACTAATACTGTCAGGAGCCGTGGAGGCCACTGATAATGAACACACCAAATGACAAACAATCTATAAAGAGTCGTGGAGGCTGTTTATAATGATGATAACAAACTATTAGTGGCCGTGGAGGCTTCTATTAAACAATACTCTCATGTTATCCTGCTGGGTCCACGGCGTACATACCGCCTAGAGCCTGGTTCCTTACATCCTGTCAAATCAAAGACTTCGTGCCTGTCACGGAGCAATGGTCCTAAACTCCTTATCCTTAATCCTGTCAAATCAAAGACTTTGTGTCTATCACAGAGCGGTGTTCCTGATCCTATCCTTTAATCCTGTCAAATCCAAGACTTTGTGTCTATCACAGAGCATTACCTTCCCGTGAGAATGAACAAATAAAAACATGCTACTTACACCAAACTTATCAAATACAAACTACAAAATGACATCTAGTAGACAGTTGATCTGTTACAATGTTCCAAGGTTAACTAAAAACCTAACTCAAACACAGCTTTTGAATGTTAACCAAAGAATATTGTTAGATGGTTCAAGCGACAATATCCTACTCATCTAGTAGCTGATCATTCAATGTCAATAAACTCAATTCATATTGCTGTCGCTGTATAAATGACGCAACATTATTCTATTTCATTAGCTGACCATACACTATTAATAAACTCAATAAATGTTGGATAATTTACAAGCTTTCCATGTTGACTGAAACTTTCTTTTACCAAATCCTACAATTCAATAAACATTGTAGGATAATAAAAACAACATTAATCTGCCGACAAAATTTATCTCCATTATTTCAGATAACAAAACTCCACATACTGAGAGTGACGGCAGGTGCAGGGCGCGCACCGCCGATCAGAATGGCCGTGTCGCCGCAAGAGCGTCTATCTCTATGACTATTCATTAATCTAATTAAGGACCAACTCATAATTAGCGTTTTTGATAATATGGATGAACCAGCCATGCCATCTGTGAGTCAGCAAAACAATTAATACAAAGAATAAACCGTAAGTAACTTAATTCAAAGATTCCTAATAACCCTCGAGAACTCTACGAGAACCTCCGAGAACTCTACGAGAACCTCCGAGAACTCTACGAGAACCTCCGAGTACTCTACGAGAACCTCCGAGAACTCTACGAGAACCTCCGAGAACTCTACGAGAACTCTACGAGAACCTCCGAGAACTCTACGAGAACCTCCGAGAACCCTACGAGAACCTCCGAGAACCCTTCAATAAAATCTCCGAGAACCTAACCTCTCAAAACAACGCAAGTTGTTTACAGTAATACTACTCAGAGGAAATTTCTATTCTTTCAGGTCTACGAGAACCCACGAGAACCTACGAGAACCTTCGAGAACCTTCGAGAATCTCCGAGACACTCCGAGACACTACTAACTACTAACTTCAACTACACTAATATCACCAACCATGAAAAGCATTGTACAAATAAGAACAACATTCAACGAGGCTGGTGCAGAGCTCGCACCGCCTGTGAGTATGGCCGTATCGGCGCAACAACAATAATTAATAAATGAGTTTAATAATTTGATTAAGTCAAAACTAGTTCACAAGCCATGAATTAATAATTGTTTGATTATTGTAATGTAAAAATCTTGTGATTCAAATAATGCAATACTTAACCTAAAATTATGTACACGTGCTTGCCACGTTATAAATACGGCCGCACAGAGCGCTCTAAGGCAGAGTCCGGTTAAGCAGACGACAACCTCATAGGTTGAACTGCGAGATGCCATTCATAAAAAAAAACGCTCTAAGGCAGTCTTGCTTGAGCCGCCGTACTGTACGGATCTATGTAAATAAGTCGTTACGCTGTCGGTTTGAATAAACGAGGCATACAGTATACTTGTGGTGTTTTACTTGAAAGATTGAAGATGAGTGATCACCATGAAGATAGTGTCAGTGACGTCAGCATAGCTGACGTCACGCTTTTTAAAAACAGAACGGAGACAGTTTCTCCGTCATATATATTAGAATATTACAGTATAGAGGAAAGGTAATGCTCTTTAACTTGCTTTTTGAAGAGAAATAAAGATTTAGAGTCCGAATGTTAGGTGGAAGTGAGTTCCACAAACGTACTGCATGAACGGAGAAGGAGTAAGAGTAGAATTCAGTTTTATGGGATGGAAAATTAAGATGGTGCCTAAGGTGGGATCTACACAGAGCATCAGGAGAACGGGTAAAACAAAAACGGTCACGCAGGTAGCTGGGATAGGCTGGATTATAAAGGATGTTGTATAGGAGACATAATATTCGAGTGTTCCTGCGAAGACGGATAGGGAGCCACTTGAGTTCCTTGCGAAAATGAGAAACATGGTCATATTTCCTAAGACCAAACACAAAATGAATACAAAGATTTTGCAATCGCTCAAGCTTGTTCAACAGCTCCTCGGTGGCATCCAAATAGCAGGCATCAGCGTAATCAATAATTGGCTGAATCAGAGTTTGAGCCAAGTAAATTTTGGTTTTAAACGGCAGGAAGCTCTGTAAGGATTTAAGCGAGTGGAAGGAAAAGTGCACCTTCCGACTAACCTCATTCACTTGAGCTCGCCAAGAAAGGTTGCTGTCGATTAAGACACCAAGGTCCTTAGCTGTTTCAGCATAGGCAATGGTCGAGCAACCCAGAGTAATAATAACGTTATATCTAGAACATGACGGGTATTGTTTCCTTAAATTATCCTAAAATTGTCATGACAGTTAGTGGAGTAGGCCTACAGAGGAAAACACGGTAAAAAAAACGCGCCGAATACACTACTTCACAGGTGGCGTGGAAATGTGTGCATATGCTACTAAAAAGAGAAAAGAGGAAAAGACCCTATATCGAACCTTGTGGTACACCCATTTTTACTTTTAAACACCATTTACTTGCTGCTGTCTATCATTCGATTACGATTTTACTAAACTGAAACGCAAGTTTACCTACACCCTAATGCTCAAGTTTCAAAAGCAATGATTCGTGATTTACGCAATCAAATGCCTTCGAGAGGTAACAGAAGATTCCTATGACATCTTGTGCCTCTTACCACGCAGTAAACATGTTTTAATAAAGTGACACCGGCATCAGTACAACGTCCTTTGGTAAAACCATACTGTTTCTCATGCATTTTATTGGTGTTAAAGTGAGCATTTGATTAAGCATTACCTTTTCAAACACCTTGTTGAAAACCGGCAACACGGATATGTCTAAAGTTATTGGTATCTTTACTGTCCCCAGATTTGGAAAGTAGTATTAACTTGCTGTATTTCATAAGGTCCGGGAAGACTCCTTAGTACACTACACTACACTAATTAAAAATTTCACGACGTAGAGTTCAATTATTGAACTCTAACTCTTTAAGCGGGATGTGTGGTGTTGCGCGAATGGATAACATAAGAAATGAATATAAATAAAGTCATAAAGAACGTATATTAGTGTCGGTGACTGAAAAGTTGTATGGTACTCGGTTGTCTTGGTATGGACATGTGATGTGGACTAATGAGTAAAATATCGTGAGGAAAGGAGTTTTGAGTATGAATGTGGATGAATAAGAGTGTATGATATTATGTTCTGTCATACGTTCTTTTATTTGCACAGATTTCAGAACGAATAAATAAAAATCAATCTAGCTAGTGTCAATCAACTGTCAAACAACGGAGATTGAACCGAATCGTAATTCATAACCTAGTAAATCATTATTATTGTTTCGAATTTCCAATAAATTTATAGATCTCTACAATGAGTAGCGGTGACGAAACTGATAACAACTCCAGTGTTGACGAACAGGATGATGGAGAAAGGGTGAGCAAAAAACAAAATACTGTCCGAGCTTCATTTAGATTAGCATCATACAACCTGACTTTACTCACTGTTGCCCATAAATTAAGATAATTTAAGAAGCGGCAATTATAAGTTGCAACCATGCATAGTTTGCAATACTCATTCGTTATTTCAGTAGTCTTCGAATACAATAATCAATTTTAATTTCAGACCGAAATCAGATCACAGTTATCAACATTATCATTTGAAGAATTGCAAAAATTAAAAGAGAAAATTGGTGCTAAAGTATATAAGGAAGCCCTTTTTGGTAATGCAATTAAGAAAAAGGAACGTGATGTACCAAAAGTTTTCAAAAGAGAAAATAAGAACAGACCGCGTGAGATGAGCTCAAAGAAACCTGTTCGAATGCTGCAAGCTGTCCCTACTGTTAAGAAGAAAGAAGTCCGTGATCCAAGGTACTATATTTATTTAATCTAAAATATACAAAGTCTCATGTCATAGTCTTTGTTATCGAACTCCTCTGTATATATTTGGTAAGTCTGAGAATAGGTTGTACACTATTTGTTTTCTCACTTGTGCACTTCAAAATTTCCACTCGAATGAAGTGGCGGGCAACAGCTAGTAATGATATAATATTGTGATAGTCATAGTCATGTATTCGTCAGCAGTTTTGTGGGACAATGTACTAGCATTAAGAAATTTTTAATTTTAATAAACTCATTCATTCACTTAAAATGATAATTGCAGGTTTGACCCACTATGTGGTGAGTTTGACAAGAAACAATTCTCTGACAACTACAATTTTCTGTCAGACATACGGATCAAGGACATTAAAGCTATAAGAGCCGAATTGAAGGACACAACAGATCCAGAAAGAGAACTAAAGTTACGCAGACTACTTCAGCGGCTGAATGACCAGCACAAACACACAAAGAAGAGTAAGGTTGAGAAAGAAATAGTTGAGAACAATAGGAAAGAAATTGTACAAGAGTTTAAGGAGGGAAAACAGCCACACTTCAAAAATAAATGTAAGTCATTGATTTTTCTTTGTATTTTTGCTATCTCTTCTGGACTATTCTGGAGGTGATCATGTGTGAAGTTGTACCAAGTTATGGTTTCTTTTTTAATGTGTTTGGCAAATGTGAGGTTCACTAGCAATGGCTTGTGGATTTAAATTAGAGTCAAATCCATTAAGGGACCTTGTGCACTATGAGGCCAAGACCATGACGAGCTACTATCTTGATCAAAACTGGGTGGGTTTCCAAACTTTCTTCCTGATTGAAGCTTCTGCAGCCAAAAGCCATGGCCGTGCAGTGTGAGAGGTCCCTAACACTTTGCCTTGCTTCAAATCAAACCCAGATTCCAATGCAGCAGATCATACCTCCACCAGATTAATGAAGAAGTTGGGAATTGAATCCTTCTATTCTATTACTCTCTTGCTCTAATGCCACTTTCAGTTCTACTTACATTAACTCCTGACCATGGCGGCCAAGCCTAACATAACTAGTACTAACATTTTACACTCAACTTTTTTATACACCATAATCAGCCTATAATGTACCCACCCATCATGGTAAGTCTGACAACCAGTCTTACCAAGGGGTATCAACTATCGTACTACCCAGTACTAACTGGGTTGTGGAGGTCAGATCGCCATGTGAAATACTGGTATTCAGCTGCACCCATGTTCTGACTTCCAGGCTGTATGCCCAAGAACCCAGTGTGGATTGTTAGATGACAAATGTGTTCAAAATCAAAATATTTTATTTTACATAGGCCTACATGGGCACTTATAAAACGTCAACAAAAGGTGCACGGTTCGGGTTTGTCGTTTCCTATGGAGAAGAACCGGCAAGAAACTCCATGGTCACTCTTTTAAAATCATTTTGTTTTACAATATTTGAAGTTACAGCGTTAGTACTTAAGTATGGGACTCGTTGCTAACTACATTCGATTCCCCTACCTATTCGGTTCTAAGACATGTTCGTTCACTAACCAATATGTTATTACCTATTTGCAGCTGAACTACGTGTTGAGGCATTGGTGAAGCAGTACGAAGAACTGAAGAAGGAAGGCGCCGGAAGGATACAGCGCCATCTTAAGCGAAGACAGCAGAAAGTCAAGAAACGCTCGCACAAAGCACCCACAGGCACTTGAAATAAATATTTGTAATTATTGATTGCTTTCTTTCATAATTATTTTATGCTACAATCGGATTTTTACAAGACATATAACCACCATGCGAAGAAAAAGGCTCCTAATGAAAAAGGAAACTAAGTCCCTGCCTCTATATTTCCTGTTTGCAGTGATGCAGCAACATGCTAAAATATCGAAATTTCTTTTCCAGAATTATCTAAGTACTTAAATATAAATTTAGTGTTATACATAAATGTACAGAAATCAATTATAGTGGTGAAATCCACATCAAGATCTAGTAGGTACATAATTTAAAAGAACTTGGCTAACAGACAGGCATGTAGAACGACTTTATTAAAGGGTGGAAAGACACCTACGCTATATCGGTTATCAAGTATTTAGTACACAATATCATTCTAAACCGCGACACCGAACAGACGACCAATAGGAGCGGAGTATAAAAAAAAAAATAGTGCGTGGAGTCCCACCGCGCGGAAGAAGTGAAATTCGTAATACTACACGCATGCGTTCGAGTGCCACGCATTTACTCTCGTTGTTTTATTGAGCTTCTAAATAATATTGTTGTTTTCATGTTGTATTATTTTTATTACATTTACCTACATAAGTTTATCGAGGTTATTGTACTCATGGAAATTGAGCGAAGGCTGGTCACACCGAATAGTCAAATGCATGACTGTTTGCACGCCATCTTGCGTACCTAGTAGAACTACGTAGTCACAAATCTTGTAATACTGCCATCTCTTAGTGAGTTTTAGAAAATATTCCCCCTCCATGGTAGCGTCAAACTTGTTGGAAGTCGCATAAGAAGTTTCACTTCAAAAAAACGTTTAAAAAAACCTGGAAAATTGATTCCTTTAGTCGACGACAGACGAAGTTGCTCGGGTCAGCTAGTTTATTATGTGTGGTGATTAAAGGAAAAGACTTAGATCTCAAAATAAGGAACAAAACAATTAAATAAATAGGTATGTAATATAAATAACTATTTAACTAATGTGTATAGTATGATAATATGATTAAACATTGATCTATCAAAATACACAAGTGAGTGCATAAGGGTGCTTGATAAAATAGGTGTGCATGGTGACCAGTCCAGGCGAATCTGCTAATTTGTAGAGGCACTCGGGACCTCTAGGAACGATTGTCTGAAAATAAATGCAAATCATTAGAAATTTATACAAATATTCTGGAGTCTCCGGCCGAACCTTCGATTTTGATTTCTAGTAAGCGAAACGGAAATTAACGAACACGTGATGAAAGAGGCAACGCGCGGGGAGAGGAGTCACACAAATAGAAAATTAAAACACCTTGCGATTTATCATAAATAATAACATTTTTCTTATTTCTCTTTCTGTCAGAAATAATATTGTTTTTTATTATTTGTGACAAGTCGCAAGGTGATTTTAATTATTTTCTATTTTTTATCAACTACGTTAACTTTAAATTTAAAATTTTAAGGTATTATTATACAAGGTGGAAGGGACACCGCCGTGAAAACGGGTAGGTAATACCTACTCAATAGGTAAATACATCAATCTAAATCCCCCGACATCAAAATATTTCATCCATAATAAAAAATCTGCTGTGCCGTATGTTCAAAATGTATATATATTATGACAGTGCAGTATTGCATATTTGTAGGAAACGGCTGTTTTATTTAATTATCAATGAAAAATTGCGATATGCGGGGCTTCAGAATGATGTAGAAGGGCGGGCGTTTTGGGGGACTGTCTCTTGTAATTTTGACGTTCAAAAAGTGCTGATTATCAGCCTAGTTTGAATAAATGACTTTTGATTTTGATTCTGTACCTACTGGGTACGTGGTACTTAATCGTTTTCGCGTCGGTGTGCCTAATCCACCCTATATTATTTACTTTTCGAATTCGAACTGGGTTATTACATTTTGGCCGAAGCCGGGGGGGGTTCGACTGAAGGTTGTGCCCAAAATGCCCATGGTTCTTAAGGTAAAATTATAATCGTTACCTCGACGGCAGCCCTGTTTGGTTGCTCGAACCAGTCCCTATCAACGCCTTCGTTGACGGTATTTTTCCCGAACATGACCAATCCGACGCCGATCAGCTGTTCGGAGTACACGAGAGGGAACCAAGGGAACAGCGTGTCTGCTCTACACTCCAACTCTTCATTCGTCTTGTAGTAGTAATGCTCACCTAAAACAAAAATTATTCAATCAATACCATCTTCGTAACTGTTCTACTGTTCCGATTTTGAAAATTCTTTTACTAACGGGAAGCTACATTATACCCGAGTGTTGTATGGCTACATTTAAAATGTTTCCGTGGTTTCATTTCCGTACATAAAGGGAATGAAGCCGTGAACAAAAGCTTGTATTTAATATTGGGACCCTACCCTGATCTTCTTGTTTACTCACCCATCCACGGTATGCAGGCCTGCTTCGTAAAATCGCTATTGGCGCCAGTAATGTCACTAACGTTGGTTGAGATGCGATACAGGTCCCCGTTGAACCCAGAGACCACGATCGAGTGGTCTTGTAGCGTCAAGTGTGGGTTGCGCTGAGCGACGCGAATAGCTGGGTCCGTTGCAAGAGTTTCTGGAGTAGTAGAAGAACATAATAATACAGTTAATAAATAGTTCAAAGGTGCAGCCCATCACGGTTTAGTTGCGAATCAGTAATGGTGCTGTTTGTCCTGTGTGGCTTCATCTCTTCCTCATACCTACTCTGAAACCCCACACCCATCAAGACATCATTATGGCTTCCGTAGGTAACGGCTATGCCCTGGTACATTCTATTCACATTTATTGTACCTACCTAAGTACCTCTTTTTTTGCAACACTCTGTCAAAAATACAGTGATCTTTATTTTCGTTTCAATGAGGTTCATTTTGGGCTCAGAGGTAAAATATCTGTGAAAGAACTGTAGAAGTGACGTGATAACAAAACCATTGCCATTGCTTATATACCATTGATTATAGATCGATTTGAAATTATGAAATTCTTACCAATAGAAATGAAATACTGCTGCGTAGTCCAGTAATGAACAGTTTTGCCGTCCATTTCGGTGGTCCAGGGAGTGAATCCTTGGACAGCCCAGTCGAAGATGGCGTCGGAGTATTTTTCTTCACTTATCTGTGAGGAAGATAAAGAAGGTCTAGAGAACTTTTTTGACTTACAAATCAGAAACTGTACCTACCCTGCCTTGTGGCTAATTCCACAAATCCACACAAAGTACATCAGCCTCATAGACGAAGAAGAAAAAAATGCATATACCTAATAAAGGATAACTCATAAACTACCTAAGCAAAGTTGATACAATTTATATGGCACCACCGCGCGAGCTTCCTCTACCAATTGAAAAAAGAATAATTTAAATCGGACCAGTAATCAAGGAGAAATCGGTGAACATATACCTACGAAAAAAAAGATACTGTTGGAAAAAAAATTACCTCCTACTATTTAGAAGTCAGTTAAAAAGAAAAAATACAGGCAGTTGGAGCAGAATTGATACTCGAGCCGTAGGCACAATGGGCATTATTTTCACAAACCGATAAACGAGTCCCTACCGAGCTATTACTAAACCAATCAACTCCGTTTGCCTAAATATTGCGAGAGCGAATCAATCTCCCGCTCACGGGTGTCAACTCACCATCCATCCCGTACGCCACAGATAACTCAATCACCAGTTGAATTAAACGGTAGACCTTTAGCATCAAGAATACCTACACGAGGTAAATATACACCGTGTAAATCACCTCATCACGAAGCCGTCAACCAAGCATTCTGTACATGAAACTAAGTAACTTTACGCAAAAATTATTGCTGGGAAACGACTTTTTTTTGGGGGTTGTAAAATCATGTTTTGTGGTAGAACTCAATGTAACGCACTCAAAACATTGTGCTGATGGACGGATTGAATAGTACGGGGGTCGTGGAGTTGTTTAAAAGTAAAAATCTTACATAAAAAACTTGTATTTAAAAAAATACTTGTCAAAAAGTTGGAACTTTGACCCCTAATATCTACGTAACTAGAAGGTTCCCAGGTATAGTGTAAAACAAAAAAATATCGCAATGACAGGGAGAACCAGTGCCTTTCGGCTTCGTTAAGAGGTGTTTTACACCCTTTATAACAGATACATACGGCAACTTGCAATCCCGCAATGTAGCCGGTATCGTCGAACAACACGCAAACGGTGTAGTCATCCTTAGGACAGAAGCACGAGAGCGGTTCGTAGCCTGCAGGTCCTGGAGGTCTTGTGTTCTGCTTCCACCCCGCTTCAGCCGCAGCAGCAACTGTCTGCGGCAGTTCTATAAAGGCGGTGGTTCCGATGCCGAAGACTGTGATGTCGAAACGCACTGTAAGTTCAAAAATTATGTAGCAACATGCAATTGTTGTTGCCAGAAGAACGAGGAGAACGCTATGACGGTAAAAAAATAGCGTCCTATCAATTTCAGCCGGTAGGCGCCCTATGTTTGACTTAGGCCTCCGTCTGGAACAGTGATCAGTCCTGACTTTGATACCACCCACTAGGGATCATCCATAAAGTACGTCACAAGTTAAGGGGGAAAGGGGGGTCGACGAAGTGTTACATTGTGTGATAAGGGGTGGGAGGGGTCCTAAGTTTCGTGACGTCACATTTCTTCTTTCAACAAATGTAATACATTTAAGTGTTAAAATGCCATTCACATTTGAACTAAATATATCCAACTCTATTTGTACCTGTAAGGATAAAATTGTTTTGTTGCCTGGTTCACACTTGGTCTACTAATTACATTAAGTAAATGGAAATACAACTAAAAATTGCAAGATATGTGACGTCACACTAGGGAGGGGAGGGTCTCATAAATGTGACCAACTGTGACAAGGACGGGGGAGGGGTAAAAAAAACATGAAATTAGTGTGACGTGCTTTATGGATGACTCCTTAGTGAGGTAAGTTTGTATGCAACCAACTTATTATTATTATAAGCAAGGCCACCTAATTCCTATCCATCATATCTCTCTTTACAATAAGCCGGTCCTGTAGCGTTGTTCAACAAACGATTGTTCATTTATTACAATAGCTCAATCGCGGCTCAGTTCTGTCACCCCCGACACAATTTAGACTGTCATCGCTGCAGCCTGTCCTCTCCTTGCTGTAATTTTTTAGATTATTCTGAGATCAAACAAAATTAACATGTCACGAAATAACTGAAGTTTTCTCTAGTTACCTACCCACAGTAAAAAAGTAACATTTTTGTTCAATATAGTCTGCCTTTATTTCGATCTATTTATTTTATCCATTTGTTTTGGATATTCATTCTTAATTTATTGCAGCCGGAATCTTTTAGACCTTACCATTAAGTTGTGTCTTAGTATTAATGTAATAAGATATCTTACCACTTAAGCCACCCTCCCATGCTCCGCCTGAAACAAGTAGGTAATAGGTAAGTACCTACTAGGTACATAAGCTATCTTGCCCTTGAAACAAACAAATAGATCAGCCTTGAGATCTGCGAAAGCGATACGCTAGTCAATAGATAATTTAATTGAAAAACATGTTGTTAGACAAATCGTTACTAGGAACACAGATTTTCTGATAGGTGCTATATAATCATTGTTGTTTTTATTACTTATAAGTAATAGGATTAAAAGATACATTGAACACTTAAAGGGAGAGCAGGATTGTAGGTTTCAAACCGTCACGATGTCTTATCGATTTTTTAATGCCAATTCATAGGTACTCAACTAACTAACGATGTCTATGGAATGGTAATGAGAGAGAATGCTAGAGGGTTTTGAACAAACAACGGCATCATGAAAAAAATCGGCCAAGTGCGAGTTGGACTCCACACAGAGGGTTCCGTAGCACCAAACGATTCTACAGCAAAACTAAATTTGTTCTTCATAGTATGTTAATAAAAAAAGTAACCTACTGCTACAGTTACACGAATAATTCCCATATCTAAAAAACTTAAACATCAAATGTTATTAAAACCAATTTTCGTTGTACCTACCAAGTTTCGTGTTCCTTTTTACGTTAAGTATACAAACTTTTTTTTTTAGAATGTGTACGACACTGCAGCTGCATCCGGTTAGACAGGAAGCCGACCTCCAGATAGTTGGGAAAAGGCTAGGCGGATGTTGAATGTAGATGACAATGAAAAACAAAAATGTTGTTTTGCTGTTGAGTGTCAAAATTGACATATATGTGTGAATGAGCGTTCAAAACATTGTTATGACATATATTATGTATTGTTTGGTGCTACGGAACTCTGCGTATGCGAGTACAACTCGCACTTGACCAGTTTTTTAATTATATTTGTCAAGTACCAGATGCGAGCCCTGTCAGGGTATACTTTCAGATTTCCAAAAACGAGTGAAAACAACACGACCTTCAGAGCTGTTGATAAGTTGGGGCCAGAAATAAAACCCCCCGCCTACTAAACAAAATATATGATACAATTTCGGAATCGAGAATCTAATCGCGATCCGGACAAGATAACGGCTGAACGCAGCTAGCTTATAACTGGGAGGGTTAATATGCAGACCATGCAGTTTATCTATTGTAGGTATCTACCTATCTTTTTAATATTTAGAACTCATGAAGCACGTGCATTGATAAATAAACCAATAAGTAGGTACAATGGTAGGCGACACGGTTGGCCCAGTGGTTGAGCAATCGACTGCTGCGCTGCGTGTCGCGGGTTCGATCCCCGCACGGAACAAATATTTGTAAGGCCTACAGATAGTTGTTGTTGTTCCGGGTCTGGCTGTTTGTGTATGTGAGTTTAAATGTTTGTAAACGCACCCACGATACAGGAGAAATTCCTAGTGTGGGGCAGTTTAAAAAAAAAAAAAAATGCTGCCAGTCTTCTGGGCACGTTTCCGGGTGACAGCGATGGTGATGAGCGTATTTTGACTATTTTTGACGCCTAAGCGTCCTGTTGTTTTTAAGTTAGTTTATATTTAGTTAGTTATTGTATGTAAATAATAGGTTTTTTTTTTGTTATTTAGTTTATTTTATATATTATACTAGTATTTTTATGTAATGTAATGTTTATTAAGCTTGATTCTATCATCTGAAACCCTTATATAAGTAGGGACAAAATTACTAAAGCAATTTATAATATAAAGTATTCATTTGTTTTTTACATAAAAAGTTTTCGTATGCTGTAGTTCGGTAGGTACACATAACTAAAACGTCGAACACTAGAACGAGTATTCGTATTAAAAAAAATACAAATGAATAAACTTACCCAGAGCGGACGCCGCGACCAGGCACAATATGGCTAGTGTTCTGAACATCACGGGCACGTCTGATAAGTTCAACTCGATTCGCCACTTTTTATACCCTTCCGATAGGGAATTACACTAAGCTATAGCAGATACTAGTGTTTGCCTGGGCTGCGCTCAAAAAGAATTCGGCAATTTGTGAACACTTCCTCATGTATCTTTAGTTTAGTAGCCTAGTCTACAACTAGGTACGGCAAACCAGTAGGTAGACTATGCCTAGATGTGCAGATCAACCAGACTTTAAGGCCTTAAAGCCTGCTATGGTTTATTGGTTCCGCCGTCCGAGGAGCATGGTTGAAAGTGGAACCGACTGCCCAAAGCATGTAGCCAAGTCCGTAGACGTTCGTTTAGAAGCAAATATAGCCCATCAAGATCAAAATGGTAGATAATTACGTACCTACTTATAATACAAAATGATGGGTGATTCTCTTGGCTTTATTAGTTTAAATTGTTTTCGCATGTTGTGGTTGACGTAGGTAGGTAAGAAGCTACCTATATATCCATACTAATATTATAAATGCGAAAGTCACTCTGTTTGTTTGTTTGTTACCTTTTCACGACTAAACGGTTGATCGGATCTTAATGAAATTTGGCTAAAGAAATAGATTTCAAAAAAGAAGATAGTTTTCAAGCTGGGGAAGGACATAGGCTATATATCATCACGCTACAACCAATAGGAGCGGAGCAGCAATGAAAAATGTTGCGAAAACGGGGAAAATGTGACGCAGACGAAGTTGCGCGGGACAGCTAGTTTCTTATAAACTCTGGATTCAGTAACAGGCTGCTCTTTTCTCTATTGGTCTACTGTTGTTTATTAGCCGAGTGGCAAAAACAGAACCCTTATAGATTCGTCATCTCTATCAGTCTGTTTGTCTGTTCGTGTATGTCACTTGTCACATCCACTTTATTCCGAAACTATTAGAAATACACAGTTAAAACTTGGTAGGTAGATGTATTCTGTAAACCGCGTTACGATTTTTATACAAAAATATTTAAAAAAAATCTAGGGGATCTCTAAAAAAGCTACGGAACCTTGTTTGCGTGTGAGTACGACCCGCTCTTGGCCGGTTTTTTATATCTTTCTAAGCAATTCATAGGTTGTTCTATGAGGTAGGTATCTAATTTTTGCATATAATCTAGATTAATTTATACTCAGGGCTGAATCGTCGCCCGACCAGACCGGCCGGCCCAAAAAGGACACGCACTGGTTCCTGCGCGCCTTTATGAAGAATGTGCTCCCGGGCCCCTGGCACATGGTAATAGTAGGAACAGTGGGTTATTAATTGGTTTGAGTCCGACATAGCCGTCCGTTCGACCCAGACAGAGGGTAACCATGAGCATTTTCCCACTCAAAAAAAAAGGTATTTACACTATTTAGGTTCTTTCATCAAAAATATAGTTACTTTATTCTTTTGTAAAATAAAAATAAATGTATCGTCACCAGAACCAAAGGTGTGTGCAAAATTTCAGCTCAATCGGACATCGGAAAGTGGTTTTCATTTAGCTTCCAAGATTCCACCCGAACAAACATGCATACATAACATACATTGCAAGTTAAATAAAATCTTGTAATAACCAATAGGTTTGTAAATATGTTTAGAACGATCTAGGTACTGAATACGTGGTGTGGTAGGTAACCGTTTTCGCATCGCTGTCTCTTCTACCTTGTGATATATAATTATGTATATAAGAATATACCTACGCGATATGGACTAACGTTAAAGTACTTGTTTATAAATGAAATATGAATCGAAAGGTTTACACACCTACCACTTAGTAACAGTTTTATTTTATTTATCATTTTAGTAGGTACTTAATTATGGTTCCTAAATCCTATAATTCACAAAGTTGACAAACTCAATAACAAACGAAAATACCCTATCTGGGTAGGTAGGTGACTAATTAGTAGATCAGATATTGTTATCTGAATGTCACTTATTTTACTTTATTGTAAAACGGGCCAAACGGCATTTTCTCCCCGTCATTGTTATCATTTTCTTGTTCTGACCATACCTGGGAATCTTCTAGTTACGGAGATATTGGAGGTCAAAGTTAAACACTTTTTACAACTTAAAAAAAAAAATGTTATATGTTTATAGTGAAGACTTTATACACCTCCCTTGTATAGGGTTGCCATTCATCCGGGTTTCCCCGGATTTGTCCTAGTTTAGAGGGCATCCGGGGAGTGTCCGGGCGGGGCTTCATTTGTAGTCCGGGATTAAAAGCGTAGAAACAATCTCAACAGTAATTAAAATAAATTCAATTTACAATAATACAGCTGCATTGATTTTTACAAATTCCTATAGCAAAAAGCTATAGGAACCAGTGATAAATAAAAAAAAAAAACAGAACAGAAGTGGCGGATTTATAAATTTTCAAGGCATAGGCTGTAAATTTTTGCCGCCCTTGCGTCTACAATTTTCATGTCCACACGAGTAGAATAATTTTTGGGTTTATTTTTGAGCTGATCAAAGCTTAATCATGTAAGATTATTATAGGCTACAAACAGCTGGCACGTGCGGCCAAAGTGAGCTGGGGGTGGGGACTAAACCCGGAGATCATCCACATAATTTACACGGCAGTAGTGGAGCCGGTAATTATGTACGCGGCGAGCACCTGGGCGCCGGCAACCAAAAAGATTGGAGTGCAGAAAAGCCTGAACGCGTTCCTGGTGCTGGCTGGGATACTCCCACTTGACCTCCAAATACAGGAAGCAGCCGCTCTGTATGAGGCAAAGAGAGGGGTGCCACAGCCAGCGCTAGCAGGCAGGGAAGTGGAGCGGGTGGTGGCTTTTGCTGAGAATCCGCACCCGGCGAAACATATGTCTATGGAGTTCGTGTGCTTGGAAGACCAGGCGCTTGTGGAGACCCACAACCGTCAAGCAGTCAGAGTGTTCACGGATGGCAGCAAGATTGAGGGCAAGGTTGGAGCAGCACTGTCATTTGGGACGGTGAGGCCGAGATCAAGTCCGCTAAACTTAGCCTGCCTCCGTACTGCACGGTCTACCAGGCTGAACTTCTGGCCATATGCGTAGCCACGCGTGAAATACTCAAGCGCAAGGAGGGAACCTTCGGTATCTATAGTGACTCAAAGGCCGCATTACAAACAGTCACAAATCAGGGTGTTTTAATAAAAGATTACGAATAGTTAATCATTTATAAACTCTTTATTAAATTTTACAGGACTTACTCGTACAGACGCTATCTCAGAGAGGCACAGACAATCCAACCATAGATAATCAATACTTATTCTAGAACACCTCCCCCTTATGCTTAATTATACTTGTTATCATTAACTAATCCCCAATAAACACTAAGTGCTAAACATCATTCAGTCTAATCAACATAGGTCATTTACAAATCTAAAATCTGTCTAGGCTTAATAATTCTGCCAGATCTAGTCTGATGCAAACTTGAACTATTATTCTGAACATTGTTAAAACTATTATTATTGGTCACATCAGGGACATCTGACACACTTTGTGAACCACTAGGTAAACTCAACTGACAATTATTATTATCATTTACATCCATAAACATGTCTCTAGGACCATAACTTACATTAGTTTGAGACTTTCTCATGTGATAAGTATTTCGTCTTACTGGTCTACAATCACCGCTTACTATGTAAGATCTAGGTTCTTCAGCTTTATTTAATACTATTCCCTTTTTCCAAATATTTTCCTTATCTGTTTTATATACTATTTGTTCCCCTATCTCAAAAGTTTGTTCCTTCCTTCTAGCTTTCCTATCATGAAATTTTTTAGTTACAGACTTTCTCATATTCAACAAAATATCCACATTTTTCTCTATTTTAGGTTCTAAAGCTATACTGCTAGTAGGTAAATTAGTTCTTAGGCGTCTACTATGTAAAATTTGTGATGGTGAAACTTGTAAGCCAGCTAAGGGTGTATTATTATAATGTAAAAGGGAATCTCTAAAATCAATGTTTTCCTCATTTGATTTCTTTAACAAAGTCTTAGCAATATGTACAGACTTCTCTGCCAATCCATTACTCCTATGGTAATGTGGACTACTAGTTACAATTTGTATATCTTTAGACCTATAATACTGTTTACACTCATATGACAAAAATGGATTATTATCAGCAACTACAGTCTCCGGGTAACCAAATCTAGTAAATACTTCTTGCATTGCATTAATTATGGATTTAGAACTCTTATTTAACAAAGGAATTATTTCAAGCCAATGTGACAGGTAATCTACTATCACTAAATATGAATTACCAGCAAACTCCAATATATCTGTCCCTATTTTACTAAATCTTTGCTTAGGTATCTTATGACACAACATAGGCTCATAATAATTTTTAGGTCTAAATTTTTCACATGATCTACATTTAACAATAAAATTTTTGATATTCTCAGACATACCAGTCCAATAAAATAGCTGTCTAGCTCTATTAATACTTTTATTTATCCCAGGGTGTCCTTGGTGAACTAAATTTAGCACATAAGATCTCAAAGATTCTGGTACTATTATTTTAGATCCAACAAACACTAATCCTGCCTCAACATAAATATCATTTTTAATTTTAAAATATGGTTTACATTCCGAGGAAACCCTAGATTCATCAGGCCATCCATTAAAATAATATTTAGTAATTTCTGTCAAAATTCTGTCTTTACTAGTAGCTAATCGAAATTGAATTTTCCTTTCTGAACTCATAGGTAAATGTAATGAAACTGAATGTACCATTTCCATCATCTCAACATCTTTTTCAACTAATTTCCTACTATTCCTTGAAAGCATATCAGCAAAATGTATGAGTTTCCCAGGAACATAAACAAGATTTAAACTGTACTTTAATAATTTTAACCTTAAACGTCTTAATCTAGGTGAACCAATCTTACTGATCTGTTTTGACATAATTGGTAACAAAGGCTTATGGTCAGTTTGGACACTTACAGAATTACAACCATATACATACTTATGAAATTTTTGTGTACCATAATGAATGGCTAATAGTTCCTTCTCAGTTTGACTATAATTAATTTCAGCACTATTCATAGTCCTAGATACACAGGCAACTAATCTTAAAATATTTTTTTCATCTTTTTGAAACATACAGCAACCAATACCATTTTTAGAAGCATCACACTGCAAAATTATATCTTTATCAGTACAAAATGGGGTCAAAGCTGGTGCTTGAGAAATTTTATACTTTAGATTACCTAACATTTTCTCATGATGTGGCAACCACTGAAACTCTACATCTTTTTTCAATAATTTACATAAGGGTGACATTAATTCTGCCATCTCAGGAACATATCTTCTTACATAATTAAAAGAACCAATTAATCTTTGTAGTTCTTCCTTAGAGCTAGGTGACTTTAACTGTAATAGAGACTCCACTCTATCACCATCAACTCTCATACCTTCCTTGCTGAATATTTGACCAATATACTTAACTTCTCTTTGCTTGTACTGTAATTTATCTTTGTTGAAAACTGCTCCTATCTCTTTTGCTCTTTTCAACAATTCAGCAACAGATTTATCATGTTCAAACTCGTTTTTCCCCATAACTACAATATCATCAAACCAACATAAGACATTAGGTTTAGAACCAAAGTAAAATTCCATCTGATCTTGGAAAACTTCAGGTGCATTGGTTACACCATAAGGAAGAACTAAATATCTGTACACTCCAAATGGTGTAGCGAAGCAACATTTCCATGAAGCTTCCTCTGAAAGTGGGCAATGATGAAACCCTTCTGACAGATCAAAAACTGAAAATACTTCCATATCTTTTAACCTAGATGCCACTTCATCAACAGTAGACATATGTTTTGGTTTCCTAATAACATACTTATTTAAATCTGTTGGGTCCAAACACAATCTTAACTTTTTATTTTGTTTTTCAATAATGACAATTCTATTAATACAAGCTTCTGAATTAATTTCCTCAACTTTCTTTATAGCACCTCGCTTAACTAACCTGTCTAACTCACACTTCAAGGGTTCAGACAAAGCCAAGGGAACCTTAACAGGTGGATTACAGATAGGTTCATGAGAAATTGTAGGAATATTACATTTATTGGGAAAACTACCATGACCATTAAAAACTTCAGAATTTTCAGATATAAACTTAAACTTCTTTTCATCTGTATCACTTACTACTGACACTTTATGCACCCTTTTTAACAACTTTAATTTAATACAACCGGGTAAACCTAATAGCATATTTTGGCTTTCAACAAGCATAAAATTTTCACAACATTCAACATTTTTATACTTACACCTTAAATTTACCATGCCTAAGGGTTTAATTTTTGTCCCTTGGAATCCTTCTAACTCAGTTTGAACTGGAGTTATCTGCAAATTAGAATTTAGACTTTTAAATATTTCCAGTGGCATAACACTAACATCTGCACCTGTATCAAGACGACACTTCACATTGACATTTTCAATTATTATTTTCTCAGTCCACTGACCATTATTGATCATTCCGCAGAATAATGATGACTCTGGCGAAGAATCACCACAATTCTCCTGAATATTATGCACTTTTCTGACTCTGCATGACACTGCAAAATGATTTAAAGTGCCACATTTACTACACTTTTTCCCATGTGCTGGACATTGTCTTGGACCATGTGTCGTTTGACATCGATTGCAATTAAACTTCTTCTCTTCTTTATAACTTGCATTTTTATTAAGACTTTTTATTTTTACTCTGTCAATTTCATAACTACTGACTGGATTCATTAACTTCACCTGTTCTTTACTTTGTTCTGCACTTCTGCATAAATCAGCTGCTTTGTTCAAAGTCAAATTTTCTTGTCTGAGTAAATTTTCTTTCAAGTTTTTGTCAGTAATACCGTGAACAATTTTGTCTCGCAGGAGCTGATCCTCGATGGTTTCCACTGTGCTCTTATAATTGCACGTACTTATAAGTCTTTTACAATCCGTTAGAAAATTATCAAACTTTTCGTCCTGCTGCTGTTTCCTCTCATTAAATTTAAAGCGTTCAAAAACTTCATTGACTCTAGGTCGAACATATTTATCAATTGCGTCTAATAAATATTCATACTTCACAGTCTTTTCACTTGAGACTGGAAGAGTTGCAAGAATTCTGGCGGACTCCAACCCCATCATGTTCCTCAACAGAGCAACTTTTACATGGTCTGCGGCTTCACCTTGACCAATACCGACAAGATAATCTTGAAAACATTGTTTCCACAATGGCCACTCATCACCGGCATTATTCGACCGCATGTCAAAATTTGGCAAAACTTTCACACATTTCTCCATTCTTATAAACTTTAAGAATAATTGCAAAGAGTAGTGATTCGTTTTTACGGCTGCGCCATGTTTTAATAAAAGATTACGAATAGTTAATCATTTATAAACTCTTTATTAAATTTTACAGGACTTACTCGTACAGACGCTATCTCAGAGAGGCACAGACAATCCAACCATAGATAATCAATACTTATTCTAGAACACAGGGTTCCCTCCACGCCTTGGCCGTGGAGACGAGAGCGAACGTTGCCGTGGCTTTATCTCAGGGAAAAGATGTGTCTTTGTTCTGGGTGAAGGCACACGCCGGTCTAGAGGGCAACGAGCGAGCGGACCACCTCGCGAAGGAAGCTGCACTCCGGTCCAGGAAGAGGCCGGACTATGACCTCTGCCCGGTTTCCTTCGTCAAGTGACAGATCCGTATGGGGTCGCTCGACGAATGGAACCGGAGGTACCAGAACGGCGAAACGGCCTCCGTTACCAAAATGTTTTTCCCTGATGCGATTGACGCCCACAGGATTGTGAAAAAGATACAACCGACTGGCATCGTAACACAAATTTTAACGGGGCACGGAGGGTTCTCCGAATCCTCTTGGCCGGATTGCCGCCATGGGATCTGGAGGCGATGGTCCTCGCGCGCCTGCATGAATGGCGCGCGGAGGCACTACGCCGGGGGGAAACTCCGCTGCCGCGGCAAATTGTCGCTCAGCGGACAGACCTCCGGCACGATCTCACAGCGACTGTCGCAACCACGTGCCGGGCACGCCACAATAGTGGCGATAAGTCCCCTCTTTGAGGAGTGGCTAGAGAGGCGGCACGGCGCCCTCACCTTCCGCCTGACGCAGGTCGTCACCGGACACGGTTGTTTCGGGAGGTTCCTGCACCGAATCGGGCGGGAGGAAACGCCCGGGTGCTACCATTGCGAGGATCGGCCGGAGGACACGGTGGAGCACACCGTGGAGCTCTGCCCCGCTTGGGCTGAGCACCGCCGTGACCTCATAGCGGCGATTGGCGGCGGCGACCTCTCGCGTTCGGCCCTGGTTCAATCCATGGTCCGGAGCGAGAGGGAATGGGATGCCGTCGCCTCCTTCTGCGAAGCAGTCATGCTAGCGAAGGAGGTGGCGGAACGTGAGAGGGAGAGAACCTCACGTCCCAGCCGCCGCGGGAGACGCCCCGGGCGTCGGGGGGCAACCAGTGGCCCCCGGCCACCGTAGGCGCGAGCCTGTGGACGGTGAGTAATGGGCTAGCTCACCGTCCGTCCGTCTCATGACGACAGGCCGTGTCGACGGCGCGTACGTGTTCCACGCGCGCCTCAAGGAGATGTCAGCAAACCAGAAGGGGTCCGAAAGGGCCGATGCCTGCCAGGGCTGCGGGTTGTTCGAAAGAGATACCGCGGCCCTGGAACACAAAGGGCGAAGAAGGAACATGGGTGGGTTTTAGTCAGTACAAGTCTGACACTCCCTCCCGCTCCACCTAGCCACTCCGCCACAGAGCGGGAGAAGTCATTTGATGATTTCCCATCCGCAAAAAAAAAAAAAAAAAAAGGGTTCTCCGAATACTTGCACCGTTTCAAGCTTAAGGACAACCCAGCGTGCATATATGCGAGCCAGTTCAGGTGGAGTCAGTCGCACACATCTTAACCAAATGCCCAGTCTTCGAGGCGGAGAGGTATGAGGCGGAGTAGAGGCTGGTGACGACACTAAATATTAACAATATAAATAAAATCATGTCAGAAACAAAACTAAGGAATTTTTTTATAGACTACTGCACAACCGTAGCCATTCAAGTAATAAAGCGTAATAAAGCTAATTAGCCGCTATGCTCTTTACAAATATAGATATTTTTCTTCAAGAAAGGATATTTTAGAAATAAGCCTAATGAAACTTAAAACATCATTGTAATAAATAGATTTATTGTTTAAATTATGAAAACTTTGCGTTGTAGGAATGTAAATAAAAATGCAGTGAAACTATCAACGTCTTATTAAGGTCTCTGACCATGTCAGGGGGACACGAAGGCAGGAGGTGGTTTTAGTCAGTTAGAGCCTGACACTACCCGGACTAGCTCGATCTGTGAGCCAGCCTGGGTGTTAGTCCAACCTGACATCCCCTCCTGCCAAAAAAAAAAAAAAAAAGATTATTAAAGGAGGGATCATCGGGGTAATATAATGCTCTTTTCACTCATACAAAGTGTGGGCTGAGGGCCGATTACTGGTAGGAGAGCGAACTAGCTGTTGAAGTGAAACTTCTTATGCGACTTCCAACAAGTTTAACGTTTTCATGGAGGGGGAATATTTTCTATTAACCACTAAGAGATGGCGCTATTACAAGATTTGTGACTAAGTAGTTCTACTAGGTACGCAAAATGGCGTGCAAACAGTCATGCATTTGACTCTTCGGTGTGACCAGCCTTCGCTCAATTTCTGATGCTGTCCCAAGATCAGTTTTCCGGCATTGCATAGATATTTCAAAAGATTTTTATTCTACTATAAGTCTTGCGATGTTTTAATTCAATTGTGTCATAGTTATTCTTACATTTAAACTAAGTATTAACATTAGTTATCACAGTAAAATAGTAAAATAATTGCATAAAATCATTGTCCCATAGTATTAACATTACAGGACAAGTCTACATAGTAACGTTCTTTTGCACTACTAATTTACCCATTTAGCATTTATTTTCTATTTTAACGGCAGCCCAGGGCCGAAACCTTCAAAACAAATGCAGCCATATAGAATTTAGTCGCAACAAGGTGAATTGGTGGACGGACGCACGTGTGCGCAACGAATAAGATCAAAAGATTTTGTCTCGCTAAGTAACGTGTTTTTACATAAAACTATTATTCTGGTTGTTAATTCTTTTGGAGCAGTAACACCTTAAAGTATATTGAGGCCTTTTATGTATGATGTAGAAGTTTTATAGTTATTCGTATTTTTTGAGTATTTCACATTTCTTATAAAAGTGGCCTACTTGCGTAACGTCCTTTTCGTAACCGTTACTATAGGGTGGACTAAAACGTTACGAAAAGGACAAGTAAAGCTTAGTGCTAGTTAGAGAGTAGACCCCTCGATAGCGCAAGGACAGCGTTGTCGACAGCGACATCTTGGATAGATTATTTAATAAGAAGGCTTAAGACTCTGTGCCTCACTCACGGCTCATGATGATGCTGGAGTTGTAGAAGATATATGCAACTCGGGCAGAGTTGCATATATATTTTTTTCGTTGCATGTAGGTAGTCCTTAACACCGATGACCGTAAAAAGTATGGCAAGTCCGGGAACTTCACTGGCGCTTCTAACGGGATCTTTATGGGCCCGATGTAGATTTTCTAGCGTCTGTGTACTGGCTACGTTTTGGCGACGTCTTTGGGGAAACTGAAGGTTGTCTCTGTGCCATTATGGACGAAGTTTTGTTGACGAACAACTACTGGAAATATATTATGAGGAACGGGATGGGAGCACTAACCACCCCGGTAGCGTAATGCCTAACTGTATATTACCACAGACATGGGTTGTTCTGTCCTCTCAGGTAGTTTGATTTAATGAATGAAGAGCACAGTACATACCAGCACAGACAATGTCTGTGTTGAAAATTTGAAATACATTTTGCTTTAAAACATTGGAGCAAAATACATACGAGCACAGACAGCCACCATGTCTCTCTTACTCCCTGTGATGCGATCGACAGATTCATGCCACAATAATCAAGGGCTTATGTATCAAACCTATATACCTACGTGCGAAGTGCCTATATGTAGATAGGTATTTAAAAATGACATTGAAGTTCCCAAACCATTTTTTCTCAAAGTAAATCGTTTGAAAGATAGAAAGTAGAACGTTTAAAAATCTTTCAATGAAAATTAGTTTGAATAAGTTTTGATGTTCAGTTTTTGAGATTATGGGACTTTTTTCATCAAACTGCTGCAGTAACTTTAACCTTCATAAAAATACAATGAAAAACAAATTTAGTTTTGCTGTTGAGAGTAAATTTATTTACAAATGAATGAGCGTTAAAATTATTGTTATTATATTTTTTGGTGTGTTGTGATTCCTGACCCGACCACGACATGGAACGGAGATTTTACTATTGCACAAAATGTTTATTTTAATTGTGTTCTATTGTGCCACTTATCCCAGGAATTTGTGCCTTGTACTTTTTGAGTAATAAGAGTACGATTGTGGTCGGGCTGGGGATCACGGTTCCTAACAATCTTGACCCGACCACAACTAGATCTAATAAAATATCAATAGTGGGAAGTTACTGATTATGCCAAAAATATTCGTCAAATTGTGCCTATGGCACATGAAATTCTCTTACTATTCATATCACAGAATATATCTTGATTCGGATAAAATTGTACAACTATTGTTATTTACGTAACGAGGTACCGACCCTTTTTGCTTTTAGTTTTAAAGTTAAAGCTGAAAAATGTGGGTAGGTCCTACCCACATTTTTCAGCTCTTTATTCTGTGATATGAATAGTAAGAGAATTTCATGTGCCATAGGCACAATTTGACACATATTTTTGGCATAATCAGTAACTTCCCACTATTGATATTTTATTAGATCTGGTTGTGGTCGGGTCAGGAAACATAATGGTTGTAATTCTTTTATATAAATACATACATGCGCGTACGAAATCTTGAACACATCCAGTAAAATAAAATAATAAAGTGCTTTATTTAAAGCACAATTTCACAAAATAAAAATGTTTGCAAAGTCTTATTAAAGTTGCATAGCGTGTGATTGACACACTTTATTTCTTTATTATTCAATTTTATCTGAATCAAGATATATTCTGTGATATGAATAGTAAAAGAATTTCGTGTGACATAGGCACAACTTGGCACATATTTTTGGCATATTCAGTAACTTCCCACTATTGATATTTTATTAGATCTGGTTGTGGTCGGGTCAGGAACCGTGATCCCCAGCCCGACCACAATCATACTCTTATTACTCAAAAAGTACAAGGCACAAATTCCTGGGATAAGTGGCACAATAGAACACTATTGAAATGACCATTTTGTGCAATAGTAAAATCTCGGTTCCATTTCGTGGTCGGGTCAGGAATCACAACACTTTTTGGTTCCACGAAACCCTGTGACCCTGTGTGTGCGAGTACGACTCCCACTTGGCCGTTTTTCTAAATGAGAATTGAATGTAAATGGCAATTATGTTTCTAAACAGTATGTCGCCCACGCCACTGGCCGACTGATAGCTTGCCGTTTTTATTCCTCTGCTTTTACAATTACAGGAATAACTCAATAAAAACATACCGACTCTCAAACGACAACCAATTTATTCGCAAACAATGAACGCAGCGCTTATATTGGATACGCACACTGCTGCTTAGCGTTGACATCGTTCATCGTAATTTATTTTTACTTAAAATATTAATCAACGTTCTAATCCGTTTAATTTTGGGATATAAAGGTTTGGGTTTATAATATTTTCCATTATTAAATGATTTTCAGTCCTGTTATATTTCTGGATGAAGTAATAGTTACGATTTTATGATTTTCTGTGAAGTCCGGCCGGAGCAGTATTTGTTTAATTTTCATAATAATAGTTAAATAATTATGTTGATAACAACTAGTTTGGCCTGATAATATTTTTGCTTGAAGAACAAAGTCAAAGATATAAAGATTCTTTAAAAAAACAACATTGTTTCGTGGATGAAAAATGTTTAGTTTACTGACCTACTTTTAGTACTCTTCTTTATGTCTTCTGCCCTTCACTCCATACAAACATACCTGTTTATATTTTTTCCACCAAGCAAAATACATATTATACGTTTTCTTAAAAAAAAAGTCCAGGCGGAGTTGAACTTTTCGCGGTATACAGCTAAATACACTCCTCTGTCTGTACCCTATGAAAAAAATTGCTGCTTTTAATGAATCCAAAGTTTGGATAAACTTAAAATTCGGTGTAAATTCTCTAGACTAGTAACGATTACCTTGAAGGCGTGTAGGTTATTTCAATTTTATTTACGAGTAGGTACGATCATCGAAATGTGTGATACTGATAAATATCATGTCTGTACGGTTTATAATTCAACAAGATAAATTAATTATAGAGGTCCAATTGTATCGGATTAGTGTACAGCACAGATAACAATCAAGCTTTGCTTAACCAGTCTAAGTGGGTATCACATTGTATGGGAAATCTATATAAAGCGAAGCCATGTTATGCTGAAAATGTATAGCTTACCTAACCTACTCAGCCTGAATTCACCCACTGATGGGAAAAGTCCTGCCTTTTTAGTGTTCCGTAGCCGAACGGCAAAAAACGGAACCCTTAAAGATTCGTCATGTCCGTCCGTATGTCACAGCCACTTTTTTGCGGAACTATTAGGACTACCTACAGAGTTGAAACTTGGTAGGTAGATTCCAGGGTGGCCGCGAATCATATTTTGATCAACATACAACCTGACACTGCCGTGCAAATTGCAAAAAACGAAAGAAATTTTTAAGTAAAAACCAAAGAGTATTATAATATATTTCAAACTCAATTTTATATGTTTTGTTTTAAAAGTACTTGCTTAATTCCATGCTTAATTTAGTTTACAAAACGCATGGACGTAATATTTCTGTGGATCCAAGTGACAGATTTAGTAGGCGCTGTTATTTTGACAAGTAACACTGCCATCTTCATTGAGGTAGTCAGTGGTCATCCTACTCTACTCATCTTGTCAAATGTCAATGTCAATCACGTCACGTGTTCTGTAAACAAAATCGGCAAGTCAAGCAGTAAACCAGTTTCCAAAAACAAATAAAAACATAAAAATGGATACAAGTGCATTAACAACAACGTCTGTTACAAAATTCGATGTAAAAGGAAAAAAAGTGTATGTAAAATTGATTTGGAAACATAATGATACTGACTTTTTTCACATTAAGTTATTCGACAGCGACGATACATGGTCTGGAAAATTTTCCAACGAAACGGGTAGAAAATATAGAGATCGATGTGAAGAGACTGAAAAGCAATATAATACACACGTTAAGAAATACCTGAATGGTTCTGATCATAACGACGTTACATACGATTTTATAGTAGATCAAGCGGATAGCGACTTAGCTAATTTTATTTGGAAAAAGAGATTCGAGGACTCGCAGGGATCCGTTTATCTAGTTCACGGTTCCGTACCTGTACGTCGCGACACAAGCGTAGAATCAAAAGATTTATTACTAGATTTTTTATTGGAAGAAAATAAAGAACTAAGAAACACAATCGAAACTATGACCAAAAAGAACGAAGATATTACTGTGGACCTAAAAAAATGCAAAACGGAATTAGAAAAGTTTGTGGGTATCAAAAATACTTTAGAGGCGAGCCTTTATGGAAAGTTTGTGCAATTGCTGAATGCTAAAAAAAGAAGAATTCAAGTATTGGAAGGTAACCTCCATGATTTATCAGACTCGAAAAATGATGGAGACAGTTGAAACATTAGGATGTTGAAAATAAAAAAACTTGCAGAGTGCCAACATCTGTGCCGCAAATATAGCTTGTGCCTTCAACTTTACTTTGTAATTTTTTAGTTTCCAGATTCTTACTTGAGCACTCTTGCATGACACTGCCCACTTTACCTGGCATTTTTTAAAATCACTTTCTTAAAATATGGCACCTCTTTGCTTCAATAATGTGTTATTTTGTAAATTTACATTTTAGTGGAGTGTTTTTCAACTTCCAAAAAATAACAGTTGTAACAATTTAATTTTTTAGTGTCAATCTATGATTTATTATAAATTATAACAAATAAACTTATCTGAAAACATATTGAAATCGTGAAAAGTCAGAAGTTTATCAAGAAATTGGCCTTATTCAGGAAAATGGATAAATTATACCACATTGTTCTCACAATTATATTAGTTAGTTCGGTGTTATTAACTAAGTTGTTTTAATATTATCAGTCGCCCCCAATGAATTGCCACCAAGTGGCAACTGGGAATAAACTTCCCAATTGGCCCTGGGTAGCGACTGATGTTATTTCCCCCATTTCAAATTGCTGTACATTGCAGTGTCAACATTGCTGTCTGTCTTACGGCCGTGATTGTTAGTTGCCAGTCAGACTTTTCCAATGTGGTGCCACTCCTAGGGACACGAAAAAAGTATAGATACTTTGTGATATCGATTACATTTCCATTCAATACCGATACTTTTGTACTTGGTACTTTGCATTCCATACTTTTACTCAATGAGTACTTTTTGGCAGGTATTTTATTGAATAAGAAATTAAGTTTAAATGGGTAATTTCTAAGATTGATGTGACCTCATGGCTTGTTTATGGTTTTACATCGATCTTTGCTTGAAATCATTCCTTCCGTTCACAGGTAAATCCCAAACCTTTCCTTCATTCATTTACTACACTAATCAATCACTCATTCACCCTTGTCATTTAATTTTATCGTATGTTTCGCGCTTTCTTCTTGTCCTATATTAATACGGTTATTATATTGTATTACGGTGCTATATTAAAACAACTCAATAAACTTATTTTAATTGATTATACAGAGGAGGAATGGGAAGTTTCATTATTATGCCTAAAGTACTAAAACATTTAAATTTGTTTCTTTTATTTTTTATTTTTGAAGTTAGTTGTCTTTTCTATTATTGTACCAATATATTATATATTTCTGTACCAATATTATTTGTTTTTTCATGTCCTGCCTTACAGAAGTTAAACTGACGTTATTTACTGACTGATATTGACGTATGCTCTATGCGTATTAGGCCCTGAGAAAAGTACTCGATACCTTGAAGTATCGATACTTTTGTTTCAATACTTTTATGAGTACGACATTTTTTTTTCTCGATACTACTCATGAATACAGTATCGATACTTTCTATTCGATACCGTGTCCCTATCCACGCCGCAATGTACAGCGATTTGAAGTGGAGGAATAACTTCCCAGTCGCCACCCGGGGGCAATCCATTGGGGGCGACTAACACGAAATGGTGTTGATACAGCTTATACACGTGGCTCACGTGGACCGTGTCCTCTCCACGTGCGAACTGTTGTTTCGTTGTTGAAACAATCTCCCCGCAGTAAAACAACGTGATATCGCTATCTGACACAGTTGCACTGTCTCTTTCACTCATAGATTCACGTAAAAGGTACCAGGTTAAGGTAAAGGTTTTTTATAAAAATAAACGGCCGGTTTAATTGACGGCACGGTTGGCGCAATGGTTGAGCGATCGACTGCTGCGCTGCGTGTCGCGGGTTCGATCCCCGCACGGAACAAATATTTGTATGGCCTACAGATAGTTGTTCCGGGTCTGGCTGTTTGTGTATGTGAGTTTAATTAAATGTTTGTAAACGCACCCACGATACAGGAGAAATTCCTAGGGTGGGGAAACATTAAAAAAAAAAACTGATAAAAACTTTTAAGCATATTTTCTATGACACAAAAAACAATGAAATGAAACAACAAAATAAACAATAAATTATATTTTTTCTATAAAAATTGCGCTTGGGTTATTTGAAACTTATTAGTAACTTCTTCCAAACATTGTAATGGACTTAGGTTTGTTGTTACAAGCAGGGTGGATACACTTGTCGCTGGCAGAGAGTTCTCGCGGCTGCTTGAACGGTACGCACAGGGACTTGGCCCCAGATTGCATTTTCACCTCACTTGTTGGGTCATCATCAGTCCTGTGGAAAATGATTATAGTTAAAATTACATTTTGATGGTGTATCTGTGTCCAAGTGGATATGAACAACACCCCCTAAATAATTTTACCAAATATATTACAAAAGTTCAATATCATCGCCCAGCTGGCTGTGCCAAGGCTGATATAATTTAGCCATTTCATCAAAATCCAACAGAGTTTTTCAAACGCGCATGCATGCGCTTTGTTGGATTCACACTGCTCAGCTCAATACCGATAATTGAAAATGCAGTGCGCGATAAATGCTTCCCCTGGGCTTACATGGCATGCATTCACATAACATAACTTAAAACCTGTAATCGTCGGTCGGTCCCACTTGTTAATACCACGTCGTATCCACCATAAACAACTGGGAATGTTTTGTCCCACTCGTTAGCAGTGTTGAAGAACGCGAAATTTTTTTGCCCAGTCCTTTACCCTCCTTCCGCGTCTAGTTTAGGGGTCAGGGTAAAGAAAAGTGAAATGAAACAAAAGATATAACGGTTATTGAAAGTGCTTTTTTTGCACGATTTTTTAACCACCACGATATCGTTAACGTTATTTATGTCGCGTTCTTCAATACTGTTAACGAGTGAGCTGGAACTACCCGTAATCACCAAGGGTTAGGCAGAGGGGACCTAATACTACACCCACATTTCGCCAGTTATGTTTAAGTCCATATGTAATAGGGGACGAGCCTATCGCCTTCGATCGGGCACAAATCGAGACTCCGTGGCTGCTGCTGAGAAATGCCTTATGGAAAAACCCAATAACAGTTTGCCCGACCCGGGAAAAACCCCAGACCATGAAGTCCTGGGGTTGAGCATGACCTCATTAGTCGCGCTTGCGACCACTCTACCAACGAAGCTCTTAGCCACCCTATTATCAAGAAGTTAACTTGCCTGGTGCTGTCGTTCTTGATATTGTCTTCGCAGGGTACCGTCCCACAGAACGGAGCCATTAGCAGGTGCTTGCGGTCCAGAGCGTCGGTGAAGTCCTCCCATTTCGTTACAAGTGATAGTCTCGCGTCGCGCTCCTTAATCGCCCTGAACGAAAGTAAATGAAGGCATTGAATAATGTACTCATAAAAATGTCAGAATAACCCCCTTAACGTGGTTGAGGGAGTAAGAAATTATCGAATAAACGTTTGAGATTGTTTGTATTTGTGGAAGCGCGGTTATAGGGCGAGAATCTCACAGACACAGAGTATCGTAGGTGATATTTGGAGTGTGGCAGGAGGGGTAGCCTAAAAACTTCATAAATAAAAACATAATACAATAAAAACGACATATCACCAAGTGGGAGGGAAAGGGAGTATAAAGGTGGTCTAAAAACCCTCATGTGATTAAAGTGACCTAACCTTATTAACCTTAACCTTACTAATATAGAAGACTTAAATCGTCCGATTAACTTATTATGAACTGAAGTTCTGTACGAAAACCTATTTAATTTCATCTTAAAGTGAAACTTTTATTACATCGTCTCAAACTTTTTCGTCTGTGTGTTGCATGTCGCGTGACGCTCGGCCGCGGAGTAGGGATAAAGTGAAAGGCGCTCGTCAGAGCGCCTTTCACTTTATCCCTACTCCAAGTTTTATACGTTTTATACCTTAATAGAATATTATTCCAAAAATTTTTAGTTAAATGTCTATAGTGTGAAAAAAAGTTTCACTTTTACCGTGGTTTCATAAAACCACACAATCCTTTTTTTTTCGTTATGTTTTTAGTATTTGTTGTTATAGCATCATCAGAAATAGATTATCTGTAGAAATTTCAACTGGCTACCTATCACGGTTTATGAGATACAGACTGGTGACAGACGGACGGACGGAGTCTCAGCAATATATATAATAAAGGGTCAAACGGGACCCCCGTTTGACCCTTTGGGGTACGGAACCCTAAAAACAGTATCCTATGTGGTAATCCAGGTTATGAACTATCAGTCCGGGGGACTCGTGAATGTACTCGTATCTCCCAGGCCCCCCAGACTTGGTATTAGTAAGAACAGTGGGATTTTAGTCAGTTAGAGTCGGACATAACCATCCGCTCGCCCCAGACGGAGGGTATCCATGAGGAAAGGTTATGAATTATCTGTATGCCATATTGCATCCCCAACCGTAAAGTAGCTTTTGCGTGAAACAGTAACAAACCTCCATACACCCTCACAATTTTTCCCATAATAGATTAACCTCTCCAACCTTGCGGCTAAACGGTAAAACACCCAGCCGGCCTCACAATGACGTCATCGAGCGTGTCAAGTGTCCTGCGCTCATAAAAAGCTTATCGCGCGAGTTCTATTAGCTCTTATCTCAAGCGGTAAACAGTTTCGGGTTCTTGATTAACGAGACCATGTATTACAATATAAACAACTGTTTTATAACTACTTGAGAATTATAAACATCGCATAGAATTCAGAGAGCTCGCCGCAAATATACTGTTGTCGTAGTTTGTTTTTTTTGGTAAAACTACTGAATCAATTTACACGAAACTTTAGATCTAACATAACAAATATACAAGTAATCTAATGACAGTGTTTTTTAGGAGTCCTACATAAATTATTCTTGCAAGATTCCAATTCAAACGTCTTATTAGAACCGGCCATTTTCTAACTGCGCAGTTCAATGCATGAAAATACTTGAAATATCAATAAATATGAATAAATATGCCTCGAATGCATGAAATTATGAATTATCACTATTTTTTCGCTTATTACTAATGTTTCCAAGACCATATTTCATTGTAAAAGAGTCAAATTCATATTTTCAATTTCGACTGACGAACTTCACAACAAAGGAATTTTTGGAGAAATTTTTGGGTCAAAAACATAATTTTTAGATATTTTTTCCAGCAAATGACTATCTAAAAAGTTACATTATACACTTATAACATACTATACATTTACTTACCAAAGTTTAATAAATATTTAAGCGGGCTCCCATCCAAAAAAGTGATTTTTTGCTCGTTTTTATAAATAATGGTAGGGAACCCTTCGTGCGCGAGTCCGACTCGCACTTGGCCGGTTTATTTTATCCCAGTAGTACGATCCCGTGGGACGTTTATCGAGCTCCACATAAGCTAGTTTAACATTCGCTGCCAAGTTCAAATAATTCATTTTCACTTGTATGCACAAGTTATCTATAGCTACGTAGCGACGACTCGGGAAGCGTGCTGTCGGCAAACAACCGAATTATTTTTCAGCCCATATGTTGGGCACCGAAAGTGTTAACTTACTTGTCCAACATCTCCTGGTGCGTCTTGTCGAGCAGTGCGACGAGCTGCCTGCCGGCGTCGGCGCGCTTGTACGTGATCTTCTCGCCGGTCAGACGACGCACCGCCACCACCTCGCCGCGCGCCATGTCCTTGGGACCGAGCTCTACGCGGACGGGCACACCCTGGATAATAGAAAATGGTTTAAGGTAGAACATCGCAGTTTTCCATACACTTTTCGTGCATTTTTTTTTTATCGGATCCCTTTCTGTCGCTCAGAACCGTAATTTGCTAGAACAGAGCCTACTGCAGTCTCAACGTTGATGGCGCAGTGTCTGAGCGATTGACTGCTGCGCTACATGTCGCGGTTTCGATTCCCACACGGAACAAATATTTATATGACCTACAGCTAGTTTTTCTTGGTCTGTCTGTTTGTGTATGTGAGTTTAAATGTTTGTAAACGCACCCACGATGCAGGAGAATTTCGCAGTGTGGGAGGCAAGGTTTAAATGAAATCAAAATCACGCCGCCTTCGACGGCGGTGCCGTATAGCGTGACTTAAGCATGAGGTTCTAGGTTCGATTCCCGGGTCAGCCAAAGAGTTATCCTTTTGAACGCCAGCTCATGAACGCACGCGCGTGCCCTCCACGCCAAGCCACAAATTCACCGCAAATACTTACAAATAAAAAAAAGGATTTCAAAAGTATTAGTAACTTATTTCTTGATAAGACATTTAATAAGATATATATATCACATTTTAAAGATATATAAATAAACACACATAAAAGTAATCAATTAAATTGCTTATTTCGTTTTATAGTGCACCACAGTTTTTGTCGTTTGCGTACAAGGCACGCGCTTGCTTGTCACGTATAAGTGACAGTGGCGTTAAGAGGTTAAACACAACACAACAAATAAGTTTAAAAAAAAATAACACAAACCTTAAGCTCCCAATGATTAAACTTCCACCCAGGCGAGTAGTTATCCCTATAATCTCCTTCAGCCCTCAGTCCTGCAGCTACCAGGTCGTTCACCAGCTCCTTACAAGAGTCCATGAGCTTGGCCCTCTCCTCAGTGGAGCTGGAGGCCGTGATGCCGCAGGGTACCACGATGGCTTGTACGTCGGCCACGCGGGGAGGCAGGACTAGGCCTTTGTCATCGCCGTGGACGAGGACCATTACACCTGTGGATACAAGGTTTTTTTGAAAATCATTTTTTTTTATATTTAATGGTTTCGAAAAAAAAAACAGTTTATTTTAGGTAGAATAACGCTGATAACCATGAATTCTGATTGGCTGATCAGATTTCGAAAAAAAAAAAAAAAAATCGAAGGTTTTTCGAAGCAGGGAGTTGGCAACATTATGTTTGTTTATACCGATGCGGGGACGATCACTTGTTGTCTCTACATCATCCAAAAGTTGACTGGTAGAAAATGTATTTGGTGAATACCTTCGCCTCTGTGCTCTGTCCTTAAAGTGATAAATAAATGTGATCCTATGATTTGACTCTTAGATTATCCAATCAACAAACATGTGTGCAGGTACAAGCACTCTATCTACCAACCAGAAGCAGTACATACCAATAGTCCTGGTGGTGATACCCCAAGAGTTCTGGAACACATACTTCTTCTCTTGAGTGTCGGGGTCGTCGTACACTACTTCGAACATCTTGGAGAAGTTCTGTCCCAAGTGGTGGCTGGTAGCGCCCTAATATGCAACATTGTAAACGTTAGAGGGGGGGCTCCCTGCAACTTGGCAACGTCGCAGATATACAAAGTGTTGTTTAGCATTCTCGCCAAATTCATGGAGGGCAACTATGCTAATTATTCTCGACCCGAATCAATAATAAAATGGGTAGGTAATTTTTCTTTTTACGGAAATCGGCAAGTTTGAACCACCCTTTTTTTAAACGCAGCCTGTCTGATCCTCGCCTTATAACCTCGCTTACACACATACAAAAAATCTGAAACGTTAATCCGATAATTTCGTATTCCCTAAACCACGTTAAGGGGGTTATTCTGAAATACTGACAAACTTAAACAACAAAAAAAGGAGCGTTTTTTAGATAATTAACTAGGTAGCATAATTTATATTGGTTATTTATGTTTTTTGTGACAACATCCTGAATTTTGACGAGGATGCAAAACGACACCTTGTGTATCTGCTGTTATGATAGATTTCTTATTACTAAATGAAAATGGAATATCACTCTGTTTTGCACTAAACTATTCCGCACGAATTCGTGACGGACTAACGCTGGGGTTCGCGTGACTCTTCGTTGCCTTGTTGGTGCGTACAACGCTCACTTTATGGAGCTTGACATATTTACTCTTTCCAGGGATCGTTTCAAGGCAAGAGCAATAGAGTTACTAAATTCATCTTACTTCTTCTTACTAAGATAAAAATAATATTTATTATAAGTCTGTTTTCCTTTACCTTTTTTTCTGTCAATTCGTGGACAATTCCGTGGGTTGCATTTGTGGTAAGTATTGTGCTAATTTAAGAATCTCTACTTAAGCTTGGCATGTTACTGTTTTTTTTTTTGTCCCTAACAAACAAAATAAACTATTGAGTATAAATTGTAAAAACGAATATAGTTCCACTGAATATTTAGTTTCACATGCAAAAAAGCACTTGGAAATTTTCTAAAGTCTTTTTTTACATCTAAATATGTTACAAAACCATTTTATTTTTCCTTACACCCTGTTGATCTCTGCCCGGGTGACGTACCTGTATAGCCCTCCCACTGGCGGGTACGTAGGCCTCGACGGTGGTGGTGTAGTAGCCCCCCGCGAACTTCTCCTTCTCGGTCTTCCGGCCCTTGATCACCGGGACCGCCAACAGATCCTCGTATACCGCCGCGTACAGATCTGTACAAATTAATTAAATAAATAGTAAAATAAAGGCTACATTCGAACTGATTCCGGAGTAACATTTATACACGGTGTAAATCACCTCATCACGAAGCCGTCAACCAAGCAATCTGTACATGAAACTAAGTAACTTTACGCAAAAATTATTGCTGGGAAACGACTTTTTTTTGGGGGGTGCAAAATCATGTTTTGTGGTAGAACTCAATGGAACGCACTCAAAACATTGTGCTGATGGACGGATTGAATAGTACGGGGGTCGTGGAGGTGTTTAAAGTAAAAATCTTACATTAAAAACTTGTATTAAAAAAATCCTTGTCAAAAAGTTGGAACTTTGACCCCTAATATCTCCGTAACTAGAACGTTCCCCGGCATGGTGTAGAACAAAAAAATGATCGCAATGACAGGGAGAACCAGTGCCTTTCGGCTTCGTTAAGAGGTGTTTTACACCCTTTAAATAAACCATTTATTCAGGACCAAACATTTCGTATATTTCAGTATGTAAGTATTGCACTTTTGTAGGAAACAGCTGATTAAAAATACCAAACAAAAAACTATGTGGGGGGTTCAGAATTATGTACTGACTGTAAGCGTTATTCCACTCTGTATTTCTTGATAAGACACACATGAAAAATCTACTTGATATTTACCTAAGACATGCAGCACTTCCACTTCTGCTTCCTCCTGCAACCTGAAGGCGGTGTGACCTTCCTGCCACAGGAACTCGCGCGAGCGTAAGAACGGTTGTGGCTGCTTGAACTCCCATCTCTGAAACAGGTAGAGGTTTCGGTAATTTATTTATCTACTTCGGTTTCGTTATATTCGAATTACGAAATTGACAGCGGTTTCATTATGATACCCATAACGACACAAGTTGCATTATGCGAATTGTCATAAATTATTCTAAAACACAAGCAAAGACATTCTGAACATACAGCCAGGTACCTAAAATATTACTTCGAAAACGATACAATGTTAATGATGTTTTTAATAAAAATGGAACAAGTTTAGAACAAAAGTATCGTATACTATTTGGCTGTAAAATCGACATATAAATCAACAATAGTCAGTGTGTAGTTAAGTTTCTATTAAAAATACTTATTTGTCTATATCTGTGTTTTATTCCTTCCTTCGTAGATAAAATCTTGTATGCAACTGTACGTTATTGGTATTTTAATAACTCGTGCCCACCTATTTCGGTACGCGCTACGCTTGTACCGAAAAATGGCACTCGTATTAAAAGACCGTCCATAACGTAACAGTTGCATAAATAGCTATTAATGGTTGCAAAAGGATGGAGGAGCACGTGGCTAAATAATAACAGTTGCCCGGATCAATCTTTAGGTACAGCAGCGCTTGGTTACGTTGGTTTTATATGGGTGACCATCTCCATTACATACCGAGTTTCCTCCATGCCTCGAAAAGCACGTTAAGCCGTTGCTCCCTGCTGTCATTTGTAGATCTTCGACAATCGTTACAGTTAAAGGTCATCATCTACCTAGCCTTTTCCCAAACTATCTTGGGGTCAACTTCTAGTCTAACCGGATGCAGCTGTGTACCAGTATTTTACCTGAAGCGACTGCCTATCTGACCTCCACAACCCAATAACTGGGTAATACGATACCCCTTGGTAAGACTGGATGTCAGACTTTTGGCTTCTGACTACTCGTAACGACTACAGGTACGTTACAGGTAGTGGCCCGAAAGTCTGACAGCTAGTCTAACTAAGGAGTATCATATAACCCATTACTAACTGGGTTGTGGAGATCAGATAGGCAGTTATTCTATTTACAATACTGATATTCAGCTGCATCCGGATAGACGGGAAGTCGCCCCCATAATAGTTGGGAAAAGGTTAGACAGATAATGGTTGGTAGCAAATGGATGAAAGTGGCCGAGAGTCGAGTTAAGTGGCGTACAATTGAGAAGGTCAATGAACTGCTGTAGAGTGTAGGCTGATAATGACGCAATGGTTTATCGCATCAGGAGGTCTACTCTCTTTCTCCGAAACGTAACTTCGGCAACGAACGAAAATTAAACGTAGTTACGTTTGTGACCCTACTCTATATCATTTGCGGACGCACACAAGAAGTTCGAATTCACAGACAACGAATGTATTGAATGTTATTTATTAGTAGTAGAGTTAGAGTAGACCTCCAGAATCGGTCCATTCGTTTCGGAGCTAGGACGCCACAGACACGTTAAACTTAATACGTCTTAATGGGTTAAAAAAAATACACCGTAGGGGTTATACTTACCACGACGTTATTCCACTGGTTCAGTTTGAAGGGTAGGTCCCGATGGCTCTGGATCCACTTGGCGTAGGTCGGGTACATGGCGGTCTCCGAGGTCGGCCGGATGGCGATGTGCTCGGCTAGCTCCGACGAGCCCGAATGCGTCACCCACGCCACTTCCGGCGAGAAGTCGGCTATGTGGGACTTTTCGCGTTCTAAGGCAGCCTGGGGAACAATAAAATGTATTTTAAAGGCTAGCTAATAAGGACCAAGGAAACGACGGCTGGATTGTGTGAGCAATGATATGAAAGACAAGCAGTTAATGCAGCGTGAGGGTTGACAGAGGATCTGCCAGGGCTGAGGGACTGTTCGAAAGAGATACCGTGACCCTGGAACACAAAGGGCTAAGAAGGAACATGGATGGGTTTTAGTCAGTACAAGTCTGACACTGGATCCCGCTCCGCCCAGAGCGGGGGGGAAAGTAACATGGGACAAAGGCAGAAAGATGATGATGGGCCAGTTAATAAATGGAAAATTATAACTCAAGACATATTTATTTTTTTGTATGCGGAACCCTGCCTCTGATTTTATTGTATAGGGAAAATAAGAATACTTCTAATAAAGTAATTTGTCTTTTTTAGAACGTTAACTAAATATTGCAAAGAAAGCGTCAAGTAAAGAGCAACAATTATTTTAAGCGACTTTATAAAAGGAGGAGATTCTATGTGCGGCTATACAGGGTGTAACGGAAAGGGTATATACATACTTAAGGGTGTGCTACAGAATATCAAACTGAACGTGTTTCTCATCATAAAACATGTTTTTCAGCAAAAAAAAATATCTGCTGCCCCATAGATAATTGCAATACCTATTCGACCCAAATGTATAGTCAGCTGATATTTTTTTTTGCGGGCAATTTTTTTGTTATAATGAGAAACATGTTCAGTTTGATGGTCTGTAGCACACCCTTAAGGATGCATATACCCTTTCCGTTACACCCTGTATACAGGGTGATTTGAGTCGGCAATATATGGAAGTTGGAAGGTGGCCATTGTCTGATATCAATCTCTTCTTCTCTTTTGTTGATTTCAAGTGTGTATGCGGCGTATGTGGATACACATTTGAGACCTGAGCCGTCCATGAACCCCCATCAGTTTGACTTGTCTTTGCTAATGCCAACTTGGATTCGGAGTCTATTTAGAGATTACTAAGTCGGCCACAGCAAACCATGCCCGGGTGGAAGGCTTTCAGATGGCTCGATGAAGCCAAGCAAGCCAGAGATCACATCTCGCTGTGGAGGCGTTGTAATGGATTATTTGAACTTGGCAGCGAGTGTTTAACTGTACGTACCTTGGACACAAATAGAGGGAAATACCCGTCCTTGACGCCCATCTTACGGAACTCAGAGGTGAGGAAGTTGCGGATCGTGTCCCAGATGCTGTACGACCACGGGCGCAGGATGTAGCAGCCCGATATGTCGTAGTATTCTATCATCTCCGCTAAACAAAATAACGATTCTTTATTAATAATGGAACGGTGTCACCTTGTTTCGCAGACAGAAGTTTCACAGAATTTCGTTTCCCAGAAAATGTTTCACATAATATTTGGTCCTCGTATTTTTATTTCGAATATTTTTGTTTCAACTACTACTTACTTGAATGAAACATATTTTACAGAAACACACTTCAATGAATTTTATACTCACATTTTTTTATTTAACAAATTTATCAAACAATAGAATTACTTTTTAACGAATATTGTTTGTTCGATGTATGTTTCCATGGTATTTTATTTCAACGAAATTATTAACCTTAAATTAAAATATTGTCCTTAAAAGTCAATATGTTGTACTACAAAATTTAGTGACAAAAACGAATGGCTGCAAATCAGACTCCACATAGTCTTGTCTGCCCTACCCCTAGAGTGTAATTTAAGCCCGCGTAGGCGCGGAGGGATGAGGCGGCCCGCGAGTTGAGGAGCAGGTGGTTTCTAAGCTCGCCGCTGCGGCTGAGGCTGGCCGGCTTGCCGGCCAGCAAGTCGAAGCTGCGGTGGTGAGCGTTAATACCATCTGCGACGATGAACTCGCGTGGGGCCGCCGGAGCCTCGCAGCGCCGGAGCCGTGACAGAAACCATGCTTGTTGCATGCTTGCTTGCACGCTGCATGTTGCATGCTTGCTTGCATGCTACATGCTTGCTTGCATGCTGCGTGCAACAGGCATGAACACCATTAGTGAGAATAAAAAGATTGTTTTCCTACTTGACAAGAATTTAACCGCATTATTTTTGTGAATGCGGTGATGTAATTTTATAGGAGGGTATGTATTTTTCAATGGTATGAGTTTTAGAAACTGTCACTCGATAAAATGCAATTCTTCGTAATAAGTTTTATGTGAAACAAACAATATGTGGATAAAGAATATTTGATTTGTTATTCTATGATATGAATATTCTAACATTAAACTTTATTTGAAACAAAAATTGATGAACACTTTTGCGCATAAGTGCAGTCCTACTCCTATGCAGACACAGCTGGTTTTGATCACGCCTCGTTCTGGGAAATTTATCTGCCATTCGCGAAAATAAAGTTTTATTATTTCTAATAAACATGACTGTTTCTAGAATATAAAGGGATGTCTAATTATGTTAAAAGTTTGATGTATAATTTAGTTAAAACAATTTTTTTCAAAATAACATAGATTTGGGCAAAAAGTTTACCATTTTTTCAATGATGAAATTAAAAGTAATGGCTGAATAGCTGGCTGGCCACAGAAAAAAAAAACAAAATAGTCGGGAAAAGTTGTTGATTGATGTAAAATAAAATTTACTCATTTTTTTTTTTAGCTAATTCACCATTTTAGTTTTACTTTCCTTGTATTCGTAATGAAAAGCACAGTGTTTGCCTCGGGTTAAAGACTTATTTAGTCCCTCGCACTATTGGCGCCTATTATAAGTTACTTTCACCCCTAGGGTAACAATGTACTATTTTAGGGTTCCGTAGCCAAAGGGTCAAACCCTATTACTGAGACTTCGCTGTCCGTCCGTCCGTCCGTCACCCGGCTGTATCTCATGAACCGTGATAGGTAGCCAGTTGAAATTTCTACAGATTATGTATTTCTGTTGATGCTATAACAACAAATACTGAAAACAGAGTAAAATAAATATTTAAGCGGGCTCCCATCCAAAAAAGTGATTTTTTTATTTGTTTTTATAAATAATGGTACAGAACCCTTCGTGTGCGAGTTCGACTCGCACTTGGCCGGTTTATTGATAGAGAGCAGGACTACAGTGGCGTAGGAGCGCCGTGGAAGTCATACGGCTCACGGAATTTTGTTTTTCTCCATACTATAGACACATTGTGAGCGCAGTGCAATGCCCGCAGGATGGCAACGTCGCAAATGCTACGTGTTTAGTTCTTCGTCTAAATCCATCGCTCAACTGAAGAAAATATCACTAAAATACGATCGTCGTTTATTTTGTGCAATTCATTTCTGCTCTCAAAGCGACTAATACGGGACAGATCGAGAAAGAACTGGCATGTCCTAGACCAAAAAAAATATCGAAGGCAAGTGACATCTTCCATCCCGTACAGAGCCTGCGTTGTGGATTACATCCCACTCCCTCTCAAAGTGCAGGGTTGGTTCCCAGCAATGGGAACGTCATAGGTTTTTGGTCATGCTTACGGGTTTACACTGTGTTACTTACATTTGGTGATCACTTGCGAGTACCATTCCGGTAGGTTGATGTCCTTGCTAGCTTCTAGTCCGAGTCGCGTCACCTTCTTCACACCGGTCGATGACTCATCTTTGGCTGGCTTTGGGGACTGAGGGGAGTTGGAAAAATTAGTTTATGAGCTTTGAAGTTTTAGCGAATTTGATTTGATAAACACGATGACATTTTTGCTTTAATTGACTTATGATCAAATATTCGGATGCATATTTAGCTTGACTTTGAGTGTTGTCTAGTACGGAGTAAGAGTTCGAGTATAAAATTAACCATTGTTATAAGCCCAGCCGTTCGGTTACTTAACAACTTTTAAAATTGAAGCAAACTTTACTTTTGTGGAAATATGAAAAATAAAATTGCTTCAACTTTGAACAGAATTGAAAAATGTATTATTCTTAGGAATACTACATTTTATACACACTATACACGTGTAAGGGGGCATCGACGCGAAAACGCTAACCACTTCATTTTGATATCCCCAAATCTCCCAAAAGTGTATACCTACACCGTCAAAATGAATGCCACAGCTGCTTTTTTTAAATTAGTTTTCGCGTCGGTGTCCTGCATCCTGCATATTTTTTGCTATAAAATTCTACGAAATTTAATACCTTTTGTGTGCGTGTGTATTATGGTCTTTAGGTGGTGTGTGTACGGAGAGAAATGATACACTGCGGAAGTCGAATATTACTTTACTTATTAACTTGTTACGACATTACAAGGAGTAGTTAATTAGGATGGGAGCGCGTCTATAGCTTACGGTGGTTACGGGCGAACTGTGGTCGCTGAGCGCTGCACTTACGACGAATACAAAACTGATGTGTCAGCGCTCCTACATACCCTTTGCCTTTAAAATGTACTTTAGGTAAAAATATATCCGAATATCCGCTCCCTACTTACCTACCATACTAGGAGAAGCCATTCTGCGTGGACTTCTGAATATTTTCTTAACAAACAATACTCTGAAAAAAAAACAAGAATAATCCCGCCCTCACCTGTTCCTTAGCCTTAGCCTCCTTAGGCTTAGCTTCTTTAGCCACCTTAGGTTTATCCTTCTTCTCCTTAGGCTTCGGATCGCGTGGCTGCACGGGCGGCGCGAACGCAGTACCCGTCTCTGCCTGGTACGCAGCCTTCAGTTCTAGAAGCTTCTTTACTTCCGTGTCGACTAGTGCCTGGGATAATGTTTTTGTTAGAAATGTCTATTGATTGATTCAATTAGCAGGATCGGGAATGAAATTTAAAAAAGTTGGCCGTTACCGGACGCCCGGCAGATGTGATGTGTCTGTGTGTGTGTTTTTTTTAAACTACGTAATAGAAACCTTTAACGAAATATGACTTAAAAGAAAGAAAAAAAAATTGAACGCGTAACTTTCAAAAACAAAACGAGACCAACAATCAATCCAAAAAATCATTATATTTAGAAAAAATAATTCATTTTACGTTGCATAGGGGTGTGCGGCGCATTCATACCATTTCCCGTCACGACATACGAGTCAATTTTACTGCCTAGTTGCGCATATAGATGTTTCACATCAAAATAAAAACGATCTAATAATCATTCTGCGAAGATGTCATCTCGCATAAGGAGACGGCGGAGCGCGTTAGGGAGGAAGACTCCCTCGCTAACGCATTTCGTTGCAGGAGGACAGGGCGGCGGAGGAGGTCCACTGCGACTTGATGCCGCCCTAGGAGGTGTCAGCGGCCTATAGTGAGGAGAGTCTATCGCCTTCGGATTGTACGGCCTTCGCGAGTGGCGATGTTTCAGGTGAGCCCGGACATCGCCAAAAGGCGTTTGGTGTCCGGAGGCGGGCTGAGCTGGGGAGGTCGCGAATGTTACGCGTACTATACATAGTGTTTTTTAATGGGTGCAAGCCCACATAACCAAGCCGTTGCACCGGACGGTGCGGTATGCGTCAGGCATTTTTCAACGCTTAATAAACAAAAAAGGGGACGTGGAGACTGGCACAAAATAGAGGCCTATTCCCAGCAGCACGCGTAGCATGACCACTGTAGAAATGAGTTTTGTCTACGGTAGAATCGACATAATGACAGATAGACAGTAACAATCTGTCATTTTGTCGATTCTTCCGGCGATAGGGCCGTTTCTACAGGGGTCATGCTACGCTTGCAGTAGGTGAATAGGGATGATGACTGGGTAAAGAAATCGAAATTATATTTTGTCCGTCAGGCAATACACAATTATTAGACACGTATGTCACGTATGTTTTGTTTTTATTAAATTACCAAAAATTGCTTAGTTCAAACGCATTAAAGTTGGAGAGTGGGGGCTCACTACGTCACAAGTAGGTAAATTTTATACCTACTTGTGACGTCATGCGCCATTTCAACTCAATATATCTCCGTAACTTTTTGATGACGTGAATAAAAAAATACATGTTCAATACTTTTTAATAATCTACGTGATAGACAAAAAAAAAATATCATAAAACCTATTCAGGCTTGGATGATGATGATAAGGTAAAATTAACAGGTAACATTATTATTACTGATTTACCTTTTCAGCCTTCTTCCCCTTCAGCTCCCTGACTAGTTCGCCCTGTTTGGTGATCTGAGCGCCGAGCTCGGTCGCGTTAGCGGTGGCACCGTTCATTGCGGCAGGCTCCTGAGGGAAATATGAACAATTATGTATATTTTCCTAATACATAATTGTTCACAGTTTTAAACTTATGTACAGTCGAGAGCAGCGGTGGCCCAGTGATGGCAGCCCCGACTGAGAGCAGCGGTGGCCCAGTGGTGGCAGCCCCAACTTACGAGGAACGAACCCAGGCAGGCGCATTACTTTGTGTAATTAATATCATTACCGCTGCTCTCAAAAACGGTGAAGGAAAACATCGTGAGGAAACCGGCATGTCCTAAAACTAAAAATTCGAAGACATGTGACATCTACGCAGTGTTTAATTTAATTATGTTTTTTTTTTTTTTTTTTTTATTTACAATTATATAGTTTTCAGATTTTCCCTGTACCTGTAGAATAAGGCGATATAACTCGCCAAATTTCATAGTTCCAGGACAACGGGAAGTATCCTATTAATTTTGATTACCTTGAGTGTTGAAATATACGTTTTTTGCGGTATAAACGGCCGTGTCTTTTCTTTAAGTTAACTTAGAAGTTTGATTTACATAGCTTCAAGGGATTGCAGACCTAACATGGTTAACATATGGTTTTAATTTCATCTCGATAAATAAGACAGGTAACAAGATTTGCATACTTCCTGTGCAGCACTTTATGTTAACATTTTTTGTTAAATGAAGTACAGAATATTTTATACTATACCTTTGGTTCAACTTTTACAGAAGCAGCGTTGGGGGTCCAATCAGTGCCGGTTATCGCTTTGTACTGCGCCTTCAGATTCAAGAGATTCTTCACCTGCGAATTAAAAGCAAAAAAATATAGGTTAATTACCCAAATGATAGTGATATTTTTCACCTAATTAGTTTGATTTAATTGAATGAGTTAAGTTTTCTTGTATAAAAATCCCGGTGTTGTTACTTTGTGTAATTAATTACTGCTCTGTAACAGCGTAACTCAGCAATCTGTTTGTTTTCTGTAACAGATAATGTTGTTTTTGTTGCCAAATACAATACACTGTTGATGTTATCGGACACAGTATTATTGCTGGCAGAAACACAGTCATTGTCAACAGAAACTCGGTTGTAGTCGACAGAAACTAAATTGTAGTCGACAGAAACACGGTTGTTGTCGACAGATACTTTTTTTTAGCTGTTGTTGTTGTTGACAGATACACTTGTAACAACTGACCTCGACGTCGATAACGTTTTTCTCGGCCTTCTCCGCTTTAACGCGGCGCACCTTGTCGCCTTGTGTGACGATCTGTGTTAGAAGGACGGCGATCTGCTTGTTGTCGTCTGTCTGCGACTGTTGTTGGGGCTGTTGCTGTTGTTGTTGTTGAGCGGGAGCTGGGGCTGCGCCTGGCTTCCAGTCCTGAGAACATAATCGATGTGAGTTATTTAAGTGTCCAGTAGCCATCATACTCCGATACATACTCAATTCATACTTGGATTTGGACAGAATTGGACAGACTATGACCTGGGTTGGCCCGGACAAAAAGGAAACCTTTTATCCGGGTAGTAGTTTCCCGTGGTATCTATGACCTACACGCGGACAACCCCATAAGTAAAAGCTAATAGTATATAAGTTAAGATTGTATAAAATTACCGGACTAATATTACAAACGTGAGTGTGTAAATTTCTTAAACGGATTTGGGTATTGGCGACAACTTATTCAACAAAATACAAGGTGTTGTTTTGCAACCTCGTCAAATTTCAGGAGGTGGTCACGAAAGACATAAAAAATCAATTAAAATTACGGTACCTAGTTAATTATTAATAAACGCTGTATTTTTTGGTTGCTTAAGTTTGTCAGTATTTCAGAATAACCCCCTTAACGTGGTTTAGGGACTAAGAAATTATCGCATAAACGTTTAAGATTGTTTGTATGTGAGTAAGCGAGGTTATAAGGCAAAAACCAGACGGGCCGCGTTTAAAACACGGGTGGTTCACACTTACCGATTTCCTTAAAAAAGAAAAATTACCAACCCATTTTATTATGGATTCGGGTCGAGAATCATTAGCATAGTTACCTCCTTGAATTTGACGAGGATGCAAAACAACACCTTGTATTTTCCTAATAAAGGGTGGCTTTCACACAACAAACCTGTCCAGTAGCGGCCTTATATTTGGCCTTAAGCTCCAGCAAGCCTTTAACGGCCTCGTCAACCTTAGCCTTCTCAGCCTTAGCGGACTTCAGCGAGCGCACCAAGTCTCCTTGCTTGGTGATTTGGTCGTTCAACGAGGATGCTTCATCGGAGGCGGGGGCTGATGATGGCGCTGGCTTTGAAACTGCGGGGGCTGCAGGAGCTGTGCCGGGCTTCCAGTCCTGGATATAGGAGTGAAGTATTCTGTTATTGTTTTTTGTGGAAATGCTGCGACAAAACATTTTCAGAAACATGGAATCAAGAAGGAAAGAATTCAATTTGAATGAGAACCTCAGCTGCAATTTTATTTTTTGCAGCCATGAATATGATTACGGCATATTTTTAATTCTTCCGAACATTGCGATTAGTATTTTTGCTTGCATTACACAAAAAAAAAACTGAAAGTAATTTTATTGCAGTAATTTTGTTGCAATTAATAAAATTTATTTCTGTAAATTGGTTGTAAAAAATACTGAAGATGGTGTACGAAACGAACTCAGAGGTCAGTCTATTTAAAGGTCTAAACATTATCTTGGTCAAGTTACATAAAGTCCATGCAGATTTTTGTCTGAGATGTGATTTAAGGACGTTCCCACTCACCTGTCCAGTAGCGGCCTTATATTTGGCCTTAAGCTCCAACAAGCCCTTAACGGCCTCGTCGACTTTAGCCTTCTCAGCCTTAGCGGACTTCAGCGAGCGCACCAAGTCTCCTTGCTTGGTGATCTCTAGGTTCAACGATGAAGCGTCGCCGGAAGGAGTTGGAGCTGCTTTGGCGGCAGGAGCTGCACCTGGTTTCCAATCCTGTGTAAAGAACATAGGTTTAATTGACTGTTTCTTTATAATCACTATGCAGCAATAAGTCGTCTACAGTGTAAACGGATTGTTCACGAAGCCGTCAACCAAGCAATCTGTAGAGACACCAGCAGGTCCAGCTACCCGAAACTGTCAAATTTTCCCAATCCACTTTGAACCTAATTCTTTAACCATAAAGTTGTCTATTAAAGACCGATTGTTTTAGGTTGATGTGCTGGGGTCTGAACTTCAAACTAAGTAACACCGCGCAAAAATTGTTGCTGGGGAACGTTTCTTTTTTATTTGAGATGTATTTGCTCTTGACTCTAGTCAAGGTCAGAGATGACAGAGACAAAGTCGACGATGGTACGAGCTTACCCAGGAGAAGCCTGTTCACTCTACCTTTGAAGAGATTAGGGTTTTAAGTGTTCGGAAACACAGACACAGGCAGATAGTTCCACTCCTTTGCTGTGCGCATTTTGGTATAAAAAATCACGATTTACGGTATCGCTCAATGTAACGCGCGTTTAGTTTTGAATGTTGTTACTCTACTAGAAATATCTCCTTGACCCCCGGGTCATGGAGGTATTTCAAGTACTTACAACATGCAGAACTAGTATTTTTTTAAATGTACGGAATAGTTGGAACTTTGAGCTTCAATGTCTCAGTAACTAGAAGGCTAACTAAGGTATGGTCCAGAACAAAAAAAACGTAATGACGGGAATAACGAGTGCCATTTGACTTAGAAGGGTCTTTAACAAGGAGATGTCAGCAAATCGGAAGGGGTCCGAGAGGGCCGATGCCTGCCAGGGCTGCGGGACTGTTCGAAAGAAATACCGTGGCCCTGGAACACAAAGGGCTAAGAAGGAACATGGATGGGTTTTGGTCAGTATAAGTCTGACACTCCCTTCCACTCCGCCCAGAGCGGGAGGAGTCATTTGACGATTTCACAAACGAAAATAAAAAAAGGGTCTTTCACAACGTTTATATCTAGTAGTTGCTAGCGTGACTAAAGTTCAGCCTGTGGTCCGATGTTCGGAACGGGTAATGTATCAGAGTAGTTTAGCTTAGTTAGGAGCTGAAATTTATCCCCGCTTAGTGTCAACAGCGTTACAGGTACCACATCCCAAGCCAAAACATGAATGTATACCCCTTGTAGTGGTATGTAATCCTTTATTGTATGGTTCGAACAGTCCGAAGCCACTACCAACATTTATGGGAATCGTCGAAACAAAGAAGAAAACTGACTCACCTGTCCAGTAGCGGCCTTGTATTTGGCCTTAAGGTCCAACAAGCCCTTAACGGCCTCGTCAACCTTAGCCTTCTCAGCCTTAGCGGACTTCAGCGAGCGCACCAAGTCTCCTTGCTTGGTGATCTGCTGGTCTAAGGAGGCTGCGTCACCAGATGAAGCTGCTGGAGCAGCCGCGGGAGCTGGAGCCGCGCCTGGCTTCCAATCCTGGAGACAATAAAGTCAGTTAAAAATCGTAACGCTTTTTTTGAGGCAGTTGGGTATTATAGGGACATATTGTCAGTGGGTTTTTATGTTTTTGGATAGGAAGAAAAACTTAAGTGCCGCCTAATACTAAGTGATCACCATAGTGGAATCTATCTTTATCTTCCTATATAGGGTGACTGGTAATAAGTAACCGATACTTAAACCCGTGATTATACTCATGATAACAAAAAACTTGCCCAAAGAGACTTTTTTTATCCTCATTATCTTTTATCACAAGCTGATAATCCAGAGGTGCGCGCGCGTGAATTTCAAACGGCTGTTGTATTGTTGTGATAAAATTGAATGAGTATTAAAAATGTTTCTTTGGGAAAGCTGTTTGTTTTCATAAGTAAAATCACGTGTTTATGTATCGGTCACTAATTACCAGTCACCCTATATACAAACATATAAATAAAAATCAATTGACTCATGTACGACAGAGCGTCACTTGAGGAAAGTTCGACCGAATTGGCAGTTTTTTTGTGTTGTATCCGTAATTGTCAAGACAAGGCTTGTATAAAAGAAAATTTTTGCACCAGCCGGCCTAGCATGACCGCCGTAGAAACGAGCTATGTCTACGGAAGAATCGACAATTTGACAGATATTTCTATCGTCCCGAGCATGGCGATATTAAGAATGTAGAAAAGAAATGTTTCTTTTCTTCAGTCGACACAAGTCTACAACGTCGAGCATGACGACCATATTTTCTCTTCTTTTGACATTTGGGGGTAGAAACATTACTACTGACAAATGTCAAACTAGTCTTAATAAAAACTAAATACGAGAAATACGTTTCGTGGTTGCGTTGAATTACGTTCAAAAGGTTGAAATGTTATGTAAAATATTTAGGTTTAATTTCGCGAAAAAGATCCAGGCCTGTATCCAGGATGCAGCAACACCATCCCGCCCACGAAAAATGATAAACTCGTGCAATTGGCAACTTTTTTTTGTTAACTAATCGTATCCTTTTAACTTTCCATAGCAACGTCCCCGTTGCTATGGAAATAATTTGTGTCTATTTCTTCGTAGAAACGCGAGTCGACGGTGCGCGCCATGCTCGGGCAGAAGAAATGACAACTTGTAAAGAAAAGATTTCTTGTCTTTTCTTGGTAGAATAGAGATAGAACGGTCATGCTAGGGGGGCTGCAGGCGTAGCATGAACAGTATAGAAACTAGTTTTGTCTTCGGAAGAATAGACAAAATGACACATTTTCATTGTCTATCTGTCTGTATGTCGATTCTTCCGTAGGCAAAACTCGTTTCTACAGTGTTCATGCTACGCGTGCTGTACGTATCCAGGCCGCTAGTTTTATATTAACTGACATACAAAAACTCACACCTTTTTACCATGGAGGAAACTCTTTCATACTCGTTCATACATCTGGGGGGTTACTATGACGCTTAAAACATTATTGTTCCATTCCTATTCCAGAGTGGGAAAGAGATGGAGCTAGACGACCTGTATAGCTCCGTCTCGTTTTCACTCTGGAATAAGAATAAGGAGAAGGAGAAAGTCTTGCAATTACCTGTCCAGTAGCGGCCTTATATTTGGCCTTAAGGTCCAGCAAGCCCTTAACGGCCTCGTCGACCTTAGCCTTCTCAGCCTTAGCGGACTTCAGCGAGCGCACCAAGTCTCCTTGTTTGGTGATTTGGTCGTTCAGGTCAGAGGCCCCGGACGCTGCTGGTGCGGGCGCGGCTGGCTGCTTCGCTGCCGTCGCTGAGATCGGCTTTGGCTGTTGGCAAGAGATTTCACTGTCAGATAATGTTACGAAACTTTTAAGACACATTATGTAGGACAGTTATTTAATTTATTTTTAGCCTAGGCAAGTAGTTTTAAGAAAGGTTCAAATACCGTTGAAAATTTTTATCTCGATAAAAACTCAAGTCCCAAAAAAAAACTCAAATTACTTTGCTATTGCGTTCATCATCTGCCTAGCCTATTCCCAAACTTTGTTGGGGTCGGCTTCCTGTATAACGGGATGAAGCTGAGTATCAGTATTTTCCATGAAGCGACTGCCTATCTGACCTCCACAGCCCAGTAACTGGGTAAATCGTATTACCCAGTTACTGGGCTGTGGAGGTCAGATAGACCCCTTGGTAAGACTGGATGTGAGGCTCTCGGCATCTGACTACTCGTAACGACTGTCAAAGATCTAAAAATGACAGCCGGGACCTACGGCTTTGTTGCACGGAGGAAACTCGGTATGTAAAGATGGTCACCCATCCACGGAACAACCTCGGCAAGCACGGCTTAACTTTGTAGATCGACCTGTGTCGATTTAGCCACGAGCTCCTCCTTCTGCTTTACTAGTGTGTTATAAGTCTGTTATTTTGCCTCTTCTAAGTAATCAAACCGGGTATTTAAAATGATAACAACTCTGTAAAGCCATATTTGCTACGGTCGCGAATCATATTTCGTTTAACATAAAGCCTGACATGACCTGCAAATTGCAAAAAACCTACGAAAATTCGAATTTCGCGGGCTACGTCTACGCTAAGGCATAATCAGACACGTATTCAACAGTCATTAGTTAAACAAAATTAGTCCCTTTTCATAGAAATGAACCCTAAAACGACTTTCTGAGCCTATCCCATCAAAAAAATTAAGTAGCAAGTAAGTAGTGGCCGGTAGAGATGAAGCGTATATATACTAGAACAGATCCAGGGATTAGGTATTTAACGATACTAGGCTGCACCTATTCCAACTTTTGTAATACTTGATCCACCTAGTCTCACTGTACTTACGTAGTCCAGGCACCCGGCGTCCCGCCCACATCGAAGTACCGACGGCGAAGCGAGATAGCATTATGTTGCCGTAGATATTAGTCTGCTTTGCCGCTCATTCATGTTTGCCAAAATCATTCGTGTGTCAGTCACTTGAATTTGAACCCTAATTCAATAGCATAAAAGTAACGCGACGCGCACTCGAGTTGTGCAAGAATATATTCTGTCCTTTTTCAACTACACCATTCCACAGTCCTTCCATCTTTGTCTCATTACTCAATCGAGACTAGTCGGGACTTGAGACTAGTCGGGACTCGGTACTAGGCAGACTTTATAGAATAGGTACTTTGACAAAACTCGATACGAATGAAGACTATATTATGCAGACGAGTATCAAGTGCGGACTCCGTATTGATACCTACACGACGTCGCAAAAACCTATCAGAATTATTTAGTGATTGGTTTTCGTAACGAAGTTTTGATATTTCTTTCTGTAATTTCTTTTTGTATTAAGTTATTAATAATTTGTTATTAATGATGTGTCGCTTGGGATCATTATACGGACAAGGGACAAAAAATGGCTGAGTGTAAAATTGGTTAAATACTATTGAGATTTAAAAGTTCTGTATCAAATCTTACAAAGCACCCAAAACGTAAACATCCACGTTGACAGTCCTAAGCCTGTGCAAAGTATGACGGGAAGATTACAATTCATTACTACGTACGTATCGTACCACCGATACGTGCAAAGACCAAACATCTATAAAGTATGCGTATTTCATGGACTAGGTGGACTAGGTGGAATAGGTATTTGGATCGAGTATTTGTACGGACTTGGACTAGGTGCACCTAGTACAAAATTTACCTAGTACGACCCGTCTCTAGTGGCCGGTACATATAACCTACTTACTCTTCATAATGTTATGGTTTATGAACAGCATGCAGGCTGTCCATATCTGTATTGTTGGCCCCTGGGCACAGATTAGTAGCAAAATAAGTAACCCTGTCTGTATCGGTGTATCCATATACAGGCTGAATTTATTTTAAGGTTATATCGAGTGATTAATAAGTACCAAAGCATTAGATTTAAAACTGATGTTAAAAATATCTATTTTCGCAAAGGCCTTGGTCTTGTTGACATAAATAAACAAACAAGACCCGAAACGCAAGTCAGTAAGTCTAAGCACAGTACTGTTTTGTAAGAGTAACGCAACTTTGATACGTACTCAAGTCAAAGCACCCAAAAAATTGAATCAACACCGTAATAATTACGAACTCAATTAAAAAATACAAACATTCTTTAAACAGAAGTATAACTTACACTTAACAAAATAACTAAACAAAACTGTCAAATCAACTAAAAATATGTTGAACATATGCGATACTGACTCAACACTGATGATAATGACTCAAAAAACCACGTGGAACTAAAATACGACATACTTTCTAAAAAAATATCAGTGAAACCGGCTACGATTGTATCGCTTGACGTTACCATACATTGCTCGTTTTCGCCTGTGGCTCTGTGTGATTATGAATTAAAAACAGCAATGTATATCGACAGAAGTAATAGTGATGAGTTGTGTTTTGTTTCTTGTAACTGTTCAAAGTGGAGCGAATGCGAAATGTTTCAACAACGGTTCGGAACTTCTGCCTTATGTATGTTGTTCGGTTTAACGCTGTATAATATTGATAAGAACTAAAAATTATTAAAAATAATCTACTTATATAAAAAAGAGTAATATTATGTTCGTTTCCAGTCATTAGTACGGATATGAAATGGCGAGCGCGCTATTGGTAGCATCACGTGACCTACTCACCAGTCTACCGACACTACAGCTTCTACAGAGTCGCGATGTTTTCAGCTCGCAGCAAAACGACATGCCGTATCTTATCGCAGACGTCCCAGAATACCCGATTCATTGTGCACACTGTTATTGTGTTAAATTTCAAGTAATTTGTTAGTTCAATAAAAGTGGTGGGTGTACCCTATGTGTTTTCATTGCACGAAACTCATCTTCTGCCGTCTAACGGAATAAATTCTAACGATCCAACATATGCGCAGCATATCCACGTGTGAAGTGTGTGGAGGAGGATGAAGAGGAGCTCGTGGCTAAATAATAACAGCCGCGCGGGTCGATCTTTAAGGTTAAGCCGTGCTGAGGTTGGTCTGTGGATGGGTGACCATAATTACATACCCGAGATTCGTCCGTGCCTCGGAAAGCACGTTAAGCCGTTGGTCCCGGTTGTCATTTGTAGATTTTTGATAGTCGTTATGAGTAATCAGAATCCAAATGTCTGACATCCAGTCTTACCAAGGGGTATCGTATTACTTAGTTACTGGGTTGTGGAGGTTAGATAGGCAGTCGCTTCATGTTAAATACTGGTACTCAGCTGCATCCGGTTAGACTGAAAGCCGATCCCAAGATAGTTTGGGAAAAGACTAGGCAGATGATGATGCAAAAAAAGATAAGTACCATGTTTATATTTTGTATGCATCATGAGCATACAAAATATAATCTAATGATAGTTCATTACTCAGTGCTAGCCAGTGCCCACTTTAGCACTTTCGATTCGCGCTCACTGAGCGAAGTATTCAATCCTCGCTAAATAAGACAATGCTTTTTAGAAAAAAATGAACCATACGGCTTTGCTTATACAAGGTGTTGTTTTGCATCCTCGTCAAATTCAAGGAGGTAAGTATGCTAATGATTCTCGTCCCGAATCAATAATAAAATGGGTAGGTAATATTTTTTTTCTTATTTACGGAAATCGGTAAGTGTGAAACATCCGTGTTTTAAACGCGGCCCGTCTGGTTCTTGCCCTATAACCTCGCTTACACACATACAAACAATCTCAAACGGTTATTCTGAAACATTGACAAACTTAAAAAATATTAACTTAATTACCTAGTTACCATAATTTAAATTGATTATTTATGTCTTTTGTGACCACCTCCTGAAATTTGACGAGGATGCAAAACAACACCTTGTAGATCCCAGATTCACTGGCAAAAGATACAGACAAGTTATTTTTTCTCATCACCTCAAGTGTGTAAGCGTCCCGGGGCCGTTGAACTCAAGAACTACAGGCCATGGCCTACTCCTTACTATAATAATACTGTTATAAGTGTGGTATCAAACTATTCGACTACCTCATTGGTCTAGTGGTTGTTGATGTGTTATGGTTCACGATTCGATTCTCAGATCGTGAAAAGTGTTTTTACGTTTTTCCATCAGGAATTTCTCAATTCCAGACATAATCTGTGCCCTGACTCGCCTCGTAAACAAAGGATATAAACATAACAGGCGAATTAATAAGGTAGACCTCTGTCTACCCCCTCGGCGATTACAGGCGTGATATTAAAAACAAACTTTATAAAAAAATCGATAGCTTCGTAATTCTATTTTACACTTCCTAAATTTCATACCATCACTACACGACACAAAGGTATAGTTAAATAGCTCTACATAGTTACAATGTTATTAATTTTCCTGCTATATCAAAAACTAACCCCTTTCCCGAGGGGTAAATTTTGCAAGGGCATCCACCTGTCTGGTGAACAATTTCCGAGTAAAAAGCAGTATATCTTTTTCTATTTACACGGTACTATAATATTTATGCCAGAAAATTTATAGTTCAATATTGCATACTCGATTGAAGCGAACATAAGTTACGACTTATTTGATAAACAGGGGTCGATTGAGTGAATGAACTTCGGCTAGACAACCGTATGGAGAGAATTAAAAAAAAATTTGTTCATTAAATTATTAGGCCAAAGTTTCAGCACCTGGAGGTCTACTCTCTTTCTCCGAAACGTAACTTCGGCAACGAACGAAAATTAAACGTAGTTACGTTTGTCACCCTACTCTATACAATTTGCGGACGCACACAATAACATTCAATACATTCGTTGTCTGTGAATTCGAACTTCTTGTGTGCTTTCACAAATTATATAGAGTAGGGTCACAAACGTAACTACGTTTAATTTTCGTTCGTTGCCGAAGTTACGTTTCGGAGAGAGAGTAGCTCTCCTGTATACAAACGTTATTTATCGTTCTGTTAGTGCTTGAAAGAGTGACCGACGGACCGCCAAGACCCCTGATTTTTCGAATGCATGTGCATATAATTATCACTTGCTTCAGCGAAGAAACGAAACATCGTGAGGAAACCAGCATGGGCCATGAGGCCCATAGGCGGAATAAAAACTCTGAACCTAGATTAGGAAATAACCACAAGATAAAGAAAGACGAAGTGCATGAATAACATTGTCAAAATCAATTTTATTTATGTAACAGGTAGTGAAAGTGAATACAGTTATTAAATTAAAGATAATATTTGGTCGCTATGTTATGCCAAGAGGCGTACAAAAATATGATTGCATGCAAAATAAAAAAAATATTAATCATGCCAAGTAAACACAAATTATTTGGTAAGTATGTCAAAATTAAAAGAATGATGATAAATGAATAAAAACAAAAAAATATAAAATGTCCTAAAGTGAAAATGTGAAGTAATTTCTACAGTCAATGATCAAATAAATAATCATAAATTACTATTACTCTCTATATTCAATTAGAAATTGTCTATTGTGTGTATTCTCCAGTGGAATAAATAAATAAGTCTACATTAATTTATCATTTAGAAATTCATCAATCGTATAATAACATTTTTCAATTAATAACAGTTTTTTTTTAATTCATTTTTTTTTATTATATCTGGTAATTTATTGTAAATGCGCGGTGGCATGCCTAAAACGCTCTTTCTCAGAGAGTCAAACCACACGGGCGGCGCGGCGCCTGAACGGCGCTGCTGCGGTTTTCTACATACAAAAATGCATTGTAGCCACATGACGCCGTGCCCGATAGGGAAGGATAGCGTAGTATATCGCGTAGCGATGGCCAACCCCTCATTTTGTCGCCGCTGCGGCGCCGCCGCGGCTCCGTAGAACGTTGCGACGCCGCTCTGCCCGTGTGGTCGCCAGCGCGGCGAAATGGCTTGCGGTGCGGCGCTGCACCGCCCGTGTGGTTTGACTCTAAGGCAGTCTTACAACGCTGATTGCTTGAAGAGTTTGCGTACTGGCTACGAATTGCAACATCTCGTAAAGTTGACATTTTTCGAACAATCTCATGTTTGTTTTGACGAAAACACTAATTTCAAAAATATATAATGACTAGCTGTCCCCGGCATGCGTTGCAATGCACTTTTTACCTACCCTATCTATCTACCTATCAAACCCTACCCTACCTACCTGCCTGCACTACCTACCCTACGCTACCTTACCCCACCATACCCTTCTACCTACCTACCCTACCCTACATTACCTACCTACCTACCATACCCTACCTACCTACCCTACCCTATCTTTCTCACCTTTTAAACCTTCTCTGGACTACGACAAACATTTTAAAACCAAAATCAGCTAAATCGGCCCAGCCGTTCTCGAGTTTTAGCGAGACTAACGAACAGCAATTGATTTTTATATATACAGGGTGTAAAGGAAAGGGTATATACATCCTTAAGGGTGTGCTACAGACCATCAAACTGAATATGTTTCTCATCATAAAACATGTTTTTCAGCAAAAAAAATGTCTGCCGCCCTATAGAATATTACAATAACTATTCGACCCAAATGTATAGGCAGCTGATATTTTTTTTTGCTGCAAAAAAATTTTATGTTGAGAAACATGTTCAGTTTGATGGTCTGTACTCTGTAGCACACCCTTAAGGATGTATATACCCTTTCCGTTACACCCTGTATAGATAGATGGTAAGGTAAGTATTTTCAGCGATTTAAAGAATGGTACACAGCTATCATAAATTTTCAGACCACACTTCAATCTCATGCATATTTTTTGTGCCTTAAAAACAATATCTTTATCAGTAGGATTGCCCCAATAGACAATACCATATCGCAAGATTGAGGCTAGAAGGCCATGGCCTAGCAGAGATATGGGATTGTTAAAAAAAAAAAAAAAATTTAGATGCGCTACTAGTCGCATATTATCACGATATGCGCATCCATATTATTTTTTCTAGCTATTTGGAAAAGTTCCTAAGCTGATTTATTTATTTACATACTTAGGTCATCTATGTGGGCCTTCCAGTTATGGTAAACTGGAATAAACCTAAGAATTTTGTTATTTTAACTTCTTCAATGTCGCAGTTACTATGTTCAATATTTATTTTTGGTACTTCAGGTGAAAGTGCATTATTTTGGCTATATTTAAGTTAATAAATAATTATTTTTACTAAGCCAATTAATTATGTCTGATAGTGTATATTTATATCAACTTGATAAATATTGCGATCAATACATTTAACTATGGCAGTACTGTCGTCTGAAAACATCACCTTTTTATGTTGAGTCACCTTTGGCAGATCAAGAGGGCACTGTTACTGTACCCAACATGACTGAAATTGTCTGTGGTACCTAATAAAAACATGATGGCAAATTAGTACGGACAACGGCCAAGCGTCAAAAGATATTTGTCGCACTGTAAAGGTGCGGAAACCTTCCAGTTTAGTTAGGGTATAAATATTAAATAAGCAAACATATTTTTTTTCGTTATGATAAATATAAACCTATGCAAATAAATTAAATTTAAGGTGGCAGCGTCAGGGAGCCGCGAAATACAAATTTTCATGCGTTTCTAAGAATTTGTAAGTCAGTATTTGATTTGCGATTGAAAACTATGTGTAAGTATTTATAGAGTTATTATATAATGTGTAAGTATTTATATTAAAAAAAAAAACGTAAAAAATCTCTATTTTTTTATAACTCAAAAAAAAAAAAAACTATTTTATGTCATTTTATGCCATCACAAACTTAGAGAATTATACTGATGATTTAAATTATTATAACAATGTAAATCTACATTTTTACGTTCCCAAACCAATCGACAAACAATCTCATACTAACCATCAGATTGCAAAAACGAGAGAATATTTAAAATTTCGCGCGGTTCTCTCGACACTTCTACGTTAAATGTTATCTATGGTCCTTGTCTCATCATTCAGTCCTTACCAAGGAACTTATACATATACTAACTGAAATGAGTACGAACTAACACTCAATCAATAGACAAGAATTTAAACGAAGTAACAACCGAGAAAGCGATAAATGATGTTTATTTGGCAAAAACCTATTAGCTAAATAAACATCATTTAAAAGAAAGCAAAGCAAATAATTCTCTTTGACTTATTTATAGATATGGGTGTCCAAGAATCATTTGAAACGCACGTGCACGCGGCACTAGCACTGACCTGTCCCGGCATCTCCTTGCTGTGTCCGTCGGGCACGTGGAACAGCACGAGCGGCGCGCAGCGTGACGTGTGCGCGGAGGGGGGGGACGGGGCCGCATCTACTCGGAAGAAGCCACGTCGCTGTAGCTGGATGATGTCACCTACTTTCACCTTCATCAGCTCTGGCTCGCCCAGCATTGGGATTTCCCACTGGCCCAGAAAAAAAAGGAATTTAAAACACCTATTTTAAATCACATTTTTAACAGTAAATTTAGAAATAGTGGTAGAATGGGCAGTTTATGCTTTTTACCAAAATCAGAAAAAGGATTTATCAAAAATTCAATATATCAGGTAAACATACCGAAGAGGTAAGTGCAATACTACTAGTTAGTGTATCTGGTGTCACCTTGTTTCGCAGACAGAAATTTCACAGAATTTCGTTTCGCAGAAAATGTTTTACATAATATTTGGTCCTCGTATTTTTATTTCGAATATTTTTGTTTCAACTACTATTTACTTGAATGAAACATATTTTACAGAAACACATTTCAATGAATTTTATAATCACATTTTTTTATTTAACAAATTTATCAAACAGTAGAATTACATTTTAACGAATATTGTTTGTTCGATGTATGTTTCCATGGTAATTTATTTCAACGAAATTATTAACCTTAAATTAAAACATAGTCTTCAAAAGTCAATATGTTGTACTTCAATAGTTAGTGTCAGAAACGAATGGCTGCAAATCAGACTCCACGCAGTCTTGTCTGCCCTACCCCTAGAGTAATTTAAGCCCGCGTAGGCGCGGAGGGATGAGGCGACCCGCGAGCTGAGGAGCAGGTGGTCTCTAACGCCGCCGCCGCGGCTGAGGCTTGCCGGCCAGCAAGCCGAAGCGGCGGTGGTGAGCGATAGTACTATCTGCGACGATAAACTCGCGTGGGGCCGCCGGAGCCCCGCAGCGCCGGAGCCTGCCTGTTGCATGCTGCATGCTTGCTTGCACGATGCATGTTGCATGTTTGCTTGCACGATGCATGTTGCATGCTTGCTTGCACGCTGCATGTTGCATGCTTGCTTGCATGTTGCATGTCTGCTTGCATGCTACATGCTTGCTTGCATGCTGCGTGCAACAGGCACGGACAGCGTTAGTGACAATAACAAGACTGTTTTCCTGATTGACAAGAATTAAAGCGCATTATTTTTGTGAATGCGGTGTTGTAATTTTATAGGATGTATTTTTCAAAGGTATGAGTTTTAGAAGGTTGTGCGTTGTTTCATCGCTAATTGTTTAATCGAATTTTGTTTCACATAAATTGTTTCTCATATTATCATTTCATAGAATAATCAATACGCAGAATACTTACTTTGAAGAAATTTAAATCATCGATTTTTGTTTCAAATAAAGTTTAATGTTAGAATATTCATATCATAGAATAACAAATCAAATATTATTTATCCACATATTGTTTGTTTCACATAAAACTTATTACGAAGAATAACATTTTAATCGACTGACAGTTTCTATAATTCAAACCTTTGAAAAATGCATACCCTCCTACAAAATTACAACACCGGGTTCACAAAAATAATGCGGGTAAATTATTGTCAAGCAGGAAAACAATCTTGTTATTCTCACTAATGGTGTCCATGCCTGTTGCATGCAGCATGCATGCAAGCAACCATGCACCTTGCAGCATGCATGCAAGCATGTAGCATGCAACAGGCAAGGTTTCTGTCACTGCTGCGGCGCTGCGGGGCTCCGGCGGCCCCACGCAAGTTTATCGTCGCAGATGGTATTAACGCTCACCACCGCAGCTTCGGCTTGCTGGCCGGCAAGCCGGCCAGCCTCAGCCGCGGCGGCGATCTTTAGAAACCACCTGCTCCTCAACTCGCGGGCCGCCTCATCCCTCCACGCCTACGCGGGCTTAAATTACACTCTAGGGGTAGGGCAAACAAGACTACGTGGAGTCTGTTTTGCAGCCATTCGTTTCTGTCACTAACTTTTTTAGTACAACATATTGACTTTTAAAGACAATATTTTAATTTAAGGTTAATAATTTCGTTGAAATAAAATACCATGGAAACATACATCGAACAAACAATATTCGTTGAAAAATAATTCTGCTGTTTGATAAGTTGGGCAAATAAAAAAATGTGATTGTAAAATTCTTTGAATTGTGTTTCTGTAAAATATTTTTCATTCAAGTAAATAGTAGTCGAAACAAAAATATTCGAAATAAAAATACGGGGACTAAATATTATGTGAAACATTTTCTGGGAAACGAAATTCTGTCAAATTTCTGTCTGCGAAACAAGGTGACACCGTTTTAGAAACTGTCACTCGATCAAATGTTATTCTTCGTAATAAGTTTTATGTGAAACAAACAATACGTGGATAAAGAATATTTTATTTGTTAACAAAAATCGATGATTTAAATTTCTTCAAATTAAGTATTCTGCGTATTGATTATTCTATAAAATGATAATATGAGAAACAATTTATGTGAAACGAAATTCGATGAAACAATTAGCGATGAAACAACGCACAACCAGTGTATCTACTAGTTTCAGTTAAGGAAAAAATTGTGAGGAAACCAAATATGCCTGAGAGATATTTCTTTTTTAACTCGACGGCTTGTTAAGCCATGTCAGAGGCCCGTGGGCGAAATAAAAACTCTGACACCAGGAAAATACCCCAAACGAAAGAAAAAATAAGTGCAATCTTCCATAATGTACCCAGCAGATGCATTCTCTATTTTTTCCCTAGAGCACATTTTCACAATGAATAATGTATCTCTAACATTATATCCTCAAATACTCACCCTGGTTTTATGTCCAATAAACTGCTTGAAATCCTCGTCCTTGCCCAACAAGGGCTTGGATATGATATGATCGAAGTACACGCAGTAAACCTCGACCGTCTGCGATTGTGGAGAGTCGGCCAACCAGGTCAACTTGAGCGTCTTCTTATAGTCCTTGTTGTCCAGGTTAGGGGTCGCGTCTATACTGGTTACTGTGCCGTCCGCGGATCTGGGAATACAATTAATAATTAGTTTGTTACCATTGCCACTCGATAAACGGCTTTTGATTCGTCGATAAAAGTGAAAGATTTTGAATTTAAAACTGGCACGAACTACGAATGTGTTAAGTAAGACGCTGACAAGAATATAACATTGAATTTCAAAAACTGTTTAACTTTAAATTGTTTATGTTTATATTTAATCATTCTCTTATTACCAATTATATGAGTTATATATAAATACTATACTACTATTTATTTTTTCGCAGTCTAAAGAAAAAAGTAGAGTACATAACTCATAAAAAAAAACATCTCGCTCCTTGTATCCCTCGAACTAAATTCCCTTTTTACACTTGTTGTATATCTACTTTTATTATACTGTAAGGCAAACTGAAATATACTATGATCTAGGTAAAAAATTGCCAGTTATCTTTACGATTTTCTTTCTAAAGGAGAAACACTGTTATTAAAATCAGTTTCCAAACTGTTTTTTACCGTCGTAGCGTAAAGAAGGCTTATTTTGAACATCAGGAAGGGAAATTAATAAAATTCAATTGAATAAATATAATGCATCGTCGGTCGTGAGCACGACTGCATGCAGCATGAGTTCCTGGATTCGAATCTCAGGTCAAGCCAATTAATATTGGGTTTTTCCATTACGCATTTCTCCATAGCAGCCACAGAGTCTAGATATGTGCCCAGTTGATGGTAATAGGCGCTTCTTTTTACATAGGCCTTAAATGTAACTGGCGAAAAGTGGGTTTGTGTATTAGGGACACCTCTGCTTAACCCCTCGGGGATTCCAGGCGGGATGTTATGATAAGAAAATCAAATACTCACTTATGAATCTTATCAATCATAATATTCCCGTAGTTGATAAACGTGGCATTCTCTCCTTCCTTCAGAGTCTTGGCATCAACTTGGTCTATGAGCAATCTGTTGGACACGGCTACGGTCTTGCTCCCCACTTCGGGGTTCTTGGGATGCAGGGCTACGGTCAGTGTGCTATCGGAGACACCCTTGAGGTTCACGGGCACTGGGCTTGTTTCTAGGGCCGTGTAGCGAGGTGCGATGGGGTCTATCACCTGAAATGGACGTAGTATGGTTAATTTTGTAGGTATATGTTATAAATGAGAGGAGTCATTTTAAAGAGACGACAAAAGACGACGAAATGAGAGGATAACGGTTTTTCTTTTGCAATCTTTCGAAACTACGCCTGTTATTCAAAAATAGCTATTTATGCAACTGTTACGTTATGGACGGTCTTTTAATACGAGTGCTACTTTTCGGTACAAGCGTAGCGCGTACCGAAATAGGTGGGCACGAGTTATTAAAATACCAATAACGTACAGTTGCATACAAGATTTTATCTACGAAGGAAGGAATGAAACACAGATATAGACAAAAAAGTATTTTTAATAGAAACTTAACTACACACTGACTATTGTCTTCATAACATTTCTCATATACATGTCTTGATTTCTGGTACTAAATTATTTGAAGTCCCAACTGCTCTATTTGTTATATCTGGTGGAGTATTTTCCATATCACTTGATGTTGAAGACATTTTTAATAAAATTTGGAATAAAATTTCACTCAGATGTTTTTTCCCGCGTCCACTTCTTTTTTATTTAGTCTTTAATAAGTATAAGGCAAAGATCTTGTAGCCGCAACAGCCAAATAGTATACGATACTTTTGTTCTAAACTTGTTCCATTTTTAAAAACATCATTTACATTGTCTCGATTTCGAAGTAATATTATAGGTACGAGGCTGTATGTTCAGAATGTCTTTGCTTGTGTTTTAGAATAATTTATGACGATTCGCATAATGCAACTTGTGTCGTTATGGGTATCATAATGAAACCGCTGTCAATTTCGTAATTCGAATATAACGAAACCGAAGTAGATAAAATATGTAATAATTTTCTTCCAAATTGGTTTGTTGCTGTTCCAAAAAGAGCTAATTAAAATACCAATAATTTATTGAACGGGTCTATCGTCATGACCGATTCATCAACGGAAACAATAAGGTGAGACCCCCTCAGGTTAGGTGGAGCGAAGATCTCCGGTGTCTGGTAGCAGCTAGATAAGATTGCGTGCATTTGGCCCTCCAATAGGCCCCTGCCCATGTCCAGCAGTGGACTGCTCTACAGCAGTCCAGTGCTGGACATGGGCAGGACGAAGATCATCATTATCAGCCCACGCTGATAGTGATGATCTTCGTAACGTATCCCTGGAATCAGTAGATACGCGCAAAAATATAATTCTTATCACAAACCTTCTTGTTGATGGCCCAAATCTTGTCCCACTCCATGAAGACCACAGATCGGCTGGAGCCCTGCGCTGTGATGAACTGCCTCAAGCCTTCCACTGTCATGCCGCGACGCAGGACTCCGCGGACGGTGGGCATACGAGGGTCGTCCCTGGTTACAAGGAAACAGATGAACACTGTTATCGAGAAATTATAGATACTACTCAAATTAAGCCCATGCTAAGATAAGGTATGTGAATTAAATAGACATAAATGTTAAGATTATTACTTCTTGTCGATATATTCAATTATAAAAGTACTAGCTGTCCCGCGCAACTTCGTCTGCGTCACATTTTCCCCGTTTTCGCAACATTTTTCATTGCTGCTCCGCTCCTATTGGTCGTAGCGTGATGATAATAAGTGTACAAAGTTTCATGATGATCGGTTGAGTAGTTTTCGCGTGAAAGCGTAACAAACAAACTTACATTCACATTTATAATATTAGTAGGGATAGTAGGGATTATAAAAAAATAATTTTAATAAAATGTTTTTGCGAAATACAAAAACCAACTAGTCCCAACTCGAATTTGAACGCACATGTCTTTTGGGGGGGTAACTACTAAATGGAGCCGTGTAGTACCAAGCATCGTCTTTGGTTGAAAATCTGTCAATGTCATTTTATATTTCAAAATAGCTTGACTTCATTGGGACTAAGCTACTCGTCATATACAATCAGCTTTGACCTGCCTTCCCCATTGATTAGAACTTAGATTAAGCTCGATAAACAGTATAGTAATATCAAAATCTTACCATCCATCTACTAAACCTTCTTGCACGAACCACGTCAGTTTTCTTTTAGACAGCACTGTGTTTGTCATGCTTAGTCTGTAAACAAACAAAAAGAATTCTAATTATTACAAGGAAATTACCAATAGTTAGAGATTAGAAGAAATATCTAGTCGGCTGGGCGGTACAGCAGCGATATTTACTGCTTTATTTACTTTCATGATGAACACCTACCTCGTTGGTCTAGTGGCAAGCGACTGCTGAGCACAAGCTCAGCAGTCACAGTTCTGGGTTCAATTCCGAGGTCAGGTAAAGTATATTGGGTTTTCCATCAAAAATGTCTCAGTAGTAGCCACGGAGTCTGGATTTAGCTAGAAGAAATGGGAATTTTTGGTCCCACTACACTAGTTCTACAATAGGGGACCAGACTGGGTAAAGAAAACGACATTCAATTTTGTCCGTCAGACAGTTAGTACAAAAATATTAGACACGTATTTTTTGTCTTATCAAAATATCAAAAAATTACTTAGTTAAAAATCATTAAAGTTGGAGAGAGGGGGCTTACTACGTCACAAGTAGGTATAAAACTTACCTACATGTGACGCCATGCGCCATTTCAACTCAATATATCTCCCTAATTTTATGACCACGTGAAAAAAGAAAAAATACGTGTCCAATACTTTTCAATAAACTACCCGACGGACAAAGAAAAAAAAATTGGATTATCCCCTATTATGTAACATCTTATATCCTAGGACGAATGAGAAAAGATGTTCCTGTTAGTTCTGCCTTAGAACTGTTTAGTAGAACTAGTGGGAACGAATTCGTGTACGGGCGCTATCAGTTGTGCCTTGTCATCTCTTAGCTGCCACGGCTCATTTCGAACTAATTATTTTATCTTTTAACCGTCTTTTATGTTTTTACTATGGACAATTTTAACGTGCACATCTTGCTACATTGTTCTCGCATAATGTACCATCTCAACATGAATGATGTAACAAAGGTTTTTGTAACAAGATTCTGATTTAAAAGAGTGTCCATGAAGTTTCTTGCCCATTCTTCTCCACAGATATCTACGCTTTGGAATGGGCAACTACAGTACTTTCACAGTTATTATGTCTAGTGACTGAGACTGTAGCTTCATTTTTATTGTTGTTCGACTATTTAAAAGTGCATGTAACTGGCCTACTGATTTTGATTTAAAGATTTTGGTTCAGGAGCACTTAAAAAAATTATAAGTAATCTGATGCAATTGGCGAAATCCAATTTTAGAATAAACAGAAGCAACTGCCACTTTTGATCAGTTTAGTTGTTTTAACCGAGGATCGAGCTTTCTGATGCTTTCAAGTTTTAACTCACCGACTATACTCCCAGATGTAAGGTTTCCTGATGCCCAGCGCGTCGATGAACCAGTAGAACTGCGGGTCTCGGTCGTGGTACTCCATCGTACGGAGCACGTGAGTCACACCCTCGATGGAGTCCACTATGGGGCACGCGAAGTCGTATGTAGGGTATACTCTGAAAAGAAACATTTTTAGGTTAGCCATTATCATCTGGCCTGATGCAGCTGAATAACAGTATTTAACAGGGAGCGACTGTCTATCTGACCTCCACAAGTCTGTCTTTTTTTTTGCTGGAATTTGTAGTCGCCACGGACACCTCGTCTGCCTCACTATTTTGTGAAACAGTCGAGGTAGTGCCGGACTCGAACTGGCTAAAACCACACTCCTGCCCCGCCAGTCCCTCTGACACAATCAGAGACTTTGTTTACGGATCTTTTTGCCTTGTTTTGAGACTGATTGGTAGGAGGCCAAAGTGACCATGATCTATGTTTTAGTTTTAATCCTAGAACCCAGTTAGTACTGGGGGAGGAGCTCATGGCTAAGTAATAACAGCCGCACGGGTCGATCTTTAAGGTTAAGCTGTGCTGGCCGAGGTAAGTCCGTGGATGGGTGACCATAATTACATACCGAGTTTCCTCCGTGCCTCAGAAAGCACGTTAAGCCGTTGGTCCCGGCTGTCATTTGTAGATCTCTGACAGTCCTTACGAGTAGTCCGAAGCCAAAAGTCTGACATCCAGTCTTACCAAGGGGTATCGTATTGAACCCAGTTACTGGGTTGTGGAGGTCAGATAGGCAGTCGCTTTATGTAAAATACTGGCATTCAGCTGCATCCGGTTAGACTGGAAGCCGACCCTAAGATTGTTTGGGAAAAGGCTAGGCAGGTGATGGAACCCAGTTAGTACTGGGTAATACGATACCCCTTTTTGGTAAAAACTGGTTGTCAGACTTTAGGGCCACTGCCTACTTAAAACGACAGTCAAAGATCTACAAAAAGGAAAGCTGTTTGTTATCATGAGTATAATCACGTGTTTAAGTATTGGTCACTAATTACCAGTCACCCTATATAAAATGGATGGTTACCCCTTTACTTTACTTTTAGACCTGTTCACTGGAGGGTCTTGCAAGTTACGAGCGAAAAAGTATTAATCTTTAGCCCTGGTGGCGTACCATGACGTCTTAAAACATTATTGTTCCATTCTTATTCCAGAGTGAAAAAGAGACGGAGCTATAAAGGTCGTCTAGCTCCATCTCTTTCCCACTCTGGAATAGGAATGGAACAATAATGTTGTAAGCGTCATAGTAACCCCCCTGTTCACCGAAGGTTCTTGCAAGTTACGAGTGAAAAGGTATCGTTAGTTAGCCTGAATCATTGTCGCCCTTAGAATTATGGGCCATGTATACTTGTTAAGACTGTCAAATATCTATAAATGACAACCGGGACAAACGGCTTAACGTGTTTTCCGAGGCACGGAGGATTTTTGTGTTGTATATGCGTCGCTAAATATCATATTACGTACTTGTACTGTGTGCCGGTCCGCGGGTGCGTCTCAGGCTTGCAGCGGTATATGGTGGGGTCTCGCAGACACCCGTTGGGTGACTGCATGTCAATTTTGGCGCGAACACAGCATTGCACACCAATGTCACTGGCTTTTTTCATCTCTTCCCATAGTTGTAGGTTCTTTTCTACGGCTGGAAAAGTAGTGAGGAAACATTATTAAATTATTTTGTGAAGTATAATTTTCGTACATTTTCGCCCCCTACTACTTGACTTTTACATACGTGGCTAAATGTCGATGTACTATGGTATGGTACACAACAACACGGCAAGAGAACCGATACTGTTCTGGTCAGTAGGTTCACTGACCTCCACGTGTTGCGAGACCGGTGAGCCTACTGTGTTAGGGTAGACTACGTGTCTAGTTTCTTTCGTTTAATTTCTAATGACTAAAAAATGTTACAACCTTCCCTTGCCAATGGATTTTTATGTCTGAAAGTTTTTTATAGTGAACTAGCTTAACTGCGATGTAATGCACTTTTTCTTACCTACCCTACTCTACCTACTTACCTATCTATCTACCCTACCCTACGTACCCAAAACTTTGTTATATACAAATCTTATCTCAACAGTAACAAACACAAAAAAAGAAGTATCCAATTTGGTGCAGTCGTTCGGATTCGGAAGATATCCACCTACGTACATACGCCTATATACATACAGATAGAGATGTAAATCCTCATTATTTTGCCTGCCAAAATAAACCTATTTTCTTTCTTTAATTATAATAAAGACTCCATCACTTACAATTATTCCTATTTTTGCTATCAACTTTCTGCTCCCTCTCATTCTTCATCTGCTCAGCCGGCGTGTCATCCACGAATGCCTTGCCCTCCTTGATGAGCTTCACACAGTAGTCCAGCATCAGGTCGAAGTACTGAGACGTGTGCGTGAACAGGTCTGGTTTGATCTCCAGCATTTCTACGTCTTCTAGGATTACCTGGGTGATACATAAAGGTTTTAATAGATTTTAGTAGTAAATAGATTTTTAGCGTGACCTGCTCGAAATTTTGTTTGTCCAAAATTTTCAACAGTTGATTGATAGATTTTATAATTCGAATGTAGAAAATTTCACAGGGTGCCACAATGGGCTTATTCAGAGACAATTTGACGCTTTTATTCCTATTTCTAAGAATTTTAAATAGTCTTTGCAAAATATAGGTGTCTTAATTTCGGTAATGCAGTAATTATCTTAAACCACTGGCCTGTTCTCAGACCTACCCGATATTCACACAAAATTTCAGCAGTTTCGGAGGAGTTTGGTAACAAACACCGCGACACGAGAATTTTATATCATCATCATCTTCCTGCCCTTGTCCCATTTCATTTGGGGTCGGCGCAACACGTCTCTTTTCTCCATACTCCTCTGTCATTCGTCATGTTATCATTTACTCCTTTTTCCTTCATATCATTTTTCACACATTCCATCCATCTTTTCTTTGGTCTTCCTCTCCCTCTCCATCCATCCACATTTATATTCATCACTCTTTTAGTCACATGTGTTCCATCCCTCCTCATCACATATCCATACCAAGACAGACGACTCCCTTTCATCTTTTATGTAATAGGTGCCACTTTCAAACTTCCTCTTATATGCTCATTTCTAACTTTATCCATTTTAGTCACTCCACACATCCATCTCAACATTCTCATCTCTGCTGCATGCAATCTTTTTTCATCCGTCTTTTTCACTGCCCAGCATTCCGATCCATACAGTACGACAGGTCGTATCACGGACTTGTATATTTTCCCCTTTAACTTGAGGGGCATCCGTGGGTCGCAAGTTGTTCCAGTGACCTGTCGCCATTTCATCCATCCTGAGTTGATCCGTTGCGTTACGTCCCGGTCTACATCACCATCTCCTTGGACAAGCGACCCGAGGTACCGAAAATCGGAGCAGATCCGTATGGGCGTTCCGGCAAGGGCTATAGGCACAGGACTGGAGAGACCGCCGATATCACAAAACAAGTATTCCGTTTTGGTTCTACTTATTTTCAGGCCAACATTCTCCAATGTTTGCCACCACACCTCTAATCTGCTCTGGACCTCTAGGCCACTCTCGGCAACTAAAACAATGTCGTCATCTGCATCTGCAAACAGCATACACCAGGGAGCCTCTTCCTGTATGTCCGACGTAAGAGCGTCCATTATCACCAGGAAGAGGTAAGGGCTTACGAGACGAAGGGCGCGACACGAGAATTTTATATATTAGAAGTCCATACCTTCTCATATTCAGCATTCTCCTTGGCAGGGTTGGTGTCATCAAACCTCATGATGAGCTTCCCTTGGAATGCTAGCTGGTAGTACTGGTTCAAAAGAGCAGCCTTAGCGTGACCAATGTGAAGGTAGCTAGAAGGGAAATAAGTTATAAATATTATGAGAATTAACATAAGTCACTTGAACTGATACAATTTTTCCTGTTAAGGAAACATTCCTATCAGGAAAAAATAATACACCTACAGAGGAGTTTGTTCTGCTAGTTTTCTTCCCCGTTTTCAATTTTGGCTTGCGTCATGCAGTTTTGGCATTAAAAACTTGTTGACACTCAGCATAATCTGAATAAAATTAATATTGAATTTTCTGATCTACTTCATCAGCAATAGCCCGTGCTATCGGCTGATGATGATGAAATATAGGGCTCTTCAATCAGTGGCGTGCCTAGGGGCCAACAATACGGCAAGCCCTTAAGGCAAGGAGACTGTTCAGAAACCGTAAAATCATGAAGAGTAGTATGTCATAAGGCCAAGACAAGCTTTTACATTTGTATAAAAGTAACGCCACTATCTTCAATATATACCAGCATACTTTTTTTTTTTTTTTTTTTTTTTTTTTTTTTTTTTTTTTTTTTTTTTTTTTTTTTTTTGCGTATGGGAAATCATCAAATGACTTCTCCCGCTCTGGGCGGAGCGGGAGGGAGTGTCAGACTTGACTGACTAAAACCCACCCATGTTCCTTCTAAGCCCTTTGTGTTCCAGGGCCGCGGTATCTCTTTCGAACAACCCGCAGCCCTGGCAGGCATCGGCCCTCTCGGGCCCCTTCCTGTTTGCTGACATCTCCTTGAGGCGCGCGTGGAACACGTACGCGCCGTCGACACGGCCTGTCGTCATGAGACGGACGGACGGTGAGCTAGCCCATTACTCACCGTCCACAGGCTCGCGCCTACGGTGGCCGGGGGCCACTGGTTGCCCCCCGACGCCCGGGGCGTCTCCCGCGGCGGCTGGGACGTGAGGTTCTCTCCCTCTCACGTTCCGCCACCTCCTTCGCCAGCATGACTGCTTCGCAGAAGGAGGCGACGGCTTCCCATTCCCTCTCGCTCCGGACCATGGATTGATACCAGCATACTTAAGTAGAGTTTAAATGATTAAACACTCATTTCAAAATATGCCTGTGAGCCATCCATCGTTTGGCTGATATTATGATGATTTTTTGTTCAACTTACATGTTTAGGCTTGGGAAACAGCCATCAGGTAAGCCAGCATGTTATTGCTATTTGTGTTTTAATATTATTTACAGGAAAATAAGTACTAACCCTGAAGCTTCAGGCGGGAACCGCACAATGACCTTGCCCATCTCAGCATGGGGCAGCTCAATGAACTTGCCTTCTTGTTGACGACCACCTTCAGCATTGCCTGATGGAGACTTCCTGTAAATAAAATGAACACTTGACAGTTAGCAAAAAAGTTATCGTTTTATTTAAAGGTATTGAATCCACTACAATATTTAATACTTTCTCTGCTAAGTTCAAATAATTTATTTTTAGTTGTTTTATTTACACAATATTACAATGATTATAGCTACCTATAACAACAACTCGGGAGGCGGGTTGTGGGCACAGAAACAGAAAAATGGTGGAGTCCTTCCGTCCTCTCGTTCTTTTATTGAGCTTCCAACTATAATATTTGTTGTTTTCGTGTTGTATTATTTTTATTACATAATTATTGCATAAGTTTATCGAGGTTATTCTACTCATGGAAATTGTTCGAAGGCTGGTCACACCGAAGGGTCGTCACACCGAAGGGTCGAATGCATGACTGTTTGCACGACATCTTGCGTACCTAGTAGAACTACGTAGTCACAATTCTTGTAATACTGCCATCTCTTAGTGAGTTTTATAAAATATTCCCCGTTCATGGTAGCGTTAAACTTGTTGGGAGTCGCTTATGAAGTTTCACTTCAATAATGAAATGAAATGAATGAATGTTCGACCCATATGCTGGGACCAAAGGTGCAAAATCAAAAGTGTTAAATAAATTAGCATCTTACATTCAATATGTACTAAACTAAGCTTTAGCTCTGTTACACTATGTCAGGTAAACCAAGTTTCAAGTATCATCTAATGTTTAGTAGTTTCTAGTTGTCTACTGTTGGACATACTTAACATGTTGGAACCTCTATAGTTTCATGTTTTAACTAATTGAAACACAAAACTACTTTGGGCATAATTAAATTGCATTTGAGTTGTGAAAACTTCAAAATGATTTACCAAAAGGCATAATTTGTGTATCAACAATAAGTTAGGTAATAACTTTATTTTTATACTATGTACTAGTTTCTTCTGTAATAAGCTTTTTCCTGAAGGACTGCAAACATATTTTTGGCAGTAATAATATATCTTTCATAGGGCTGGCAGAAGCTACAGTTTAAAAAGGAATATACAAGTGTTGTTTTGCATCCTTGTCAAAGAGGTAACTATGCTAATGATTCTCGTACCGAATCAAAGATAAAATGGGTAGGTAATTTTTATTTTTTTCTTATTTACGGAAATCGGGAAGTGTGAACCACCCGTGTTTTAAACGCGGCCCGTCTAATTCTCACCCTATAACCGCGCTTCCACACATACAATCAAACTCAAACTTTTTTTGATAATTTTTTATTCCCTAAACTACATTAAAGGGGTTATTCTGAAATACTGACAAACTTAAACAACCAATAAAATCAGAGTTTATTAATAATTAACTAGGTACCGTAATTTTAATTGATTATTCATGTCTTTTGTGACATCCTCATGAATTTTGACGAGGATGCAAAACAACACATAGTATAAAAGAATGTTAGTACAACAAACCTTGATGAAGCCTTGCTAAGACTTTCTAAGACCTCAGAAGGCAGTTCCTTCAGAGCTTTAGCAACAGCTGGCTGAGCTTCAATCAACTTCATCCAGCGGAGAATATTCTTAGGAGGATTCTTCTTTGACACATCCTTGAATTTGGCTGATACTGAAATATAGACATCGGTCAGTGGATTAGAAACGGGTACTATGAAATATAAAATTTTCACCAAAATCCTTCACCTAATCAAGCCTTCATTACTTCGTCTCATTACTATCATGTGTCAGTGGGTAGACAGAGCACCTGCATGGCTCACAACCCCGAATTTCATATGGCTGTTGTGTTATTGTGATAATAAGTGAATGAGTATAAAAAAATGTTTAATTGGTAAAGTTTGTTTGTTATCATGAGTACAATCACACGTTTAAGTATCGGTCACTAATTACCAGTCACCCTATATAGTTTTATTAGAATCATAAAAAATTGATGAGACTGACAGCTATAATACTGCCATAGATATAGTGACGTCACTTACCATACAAAACGCTGAATACTGCTAAATCAGACACAGATAAAGTTTCTCCAACCAAGTATGTGAATGGACCAAGTGTTGTGTCCAAATACTCAATAGATTTAGGGATCTCATCCTCCAAGATAAGGCTATAGGAAAGCCAATGGTTCATAGTAACTTTCTGGAGGGGCTGAGCTGATTTGTTATAGGCATTTTCAAGAATTCTAATCAAATCATTGCTGGTCACATATGGCACCGGTTTTGGAGAGTTTGGCAGCACTACAGACGATTCGCCGCCCCAAGTGACTTGAATGTCTTTCGCTGAGGATCTATAGAACTCTAAAGCGAGCAAACCACCTGAAAGTGAAAAAAAACCTATTTTAGACCTAGCTCTTTCAGCTGATGCAATGTGGAGATATATGTATGGCACACTGTATATTACCTAGCGGCGGGTTGGATTTGTTGCACGCAACTTTCATTTTGAAGCAATTTAGTGAGGAACTTTACAATAATATGTATTTATATCGAAAAAAGTGCCATGCACTCGCCGAATAAACCCCACACGAGAAGAAAGTGACAGATTGTCGCGTTGACAAATTGTTGTCACTTTGACATACATGGTAGAAACACCAAAGAGTAGAAGTACACTATGTGCATACTCTGAAACCGAGACAACATTTTTTAAATATTTTGGTTTGAATATGGGAATTATCACAGAACTCTAGCGGGAGGATGATAGATACCCCAGCCCACCCCAATTATTTTTTCATTTTCAACTTATTTCAATCTATGTCTAATAAAAACGGGAGATAAATTATTAATGCTACTAATCCGAAAAACCTCGGTGTACGAAACGCAATATTTCATTATACATTGCTGTTACAAGACCGTGCACTATTCAACATGTGTTTACAAACATCGAAGTGTATTTTAAAATTTCAGTAGTACTGTCATTCAATAATATCGACCGAAACACTTTGCTATTTTTAAATATTTTGTATTTATTTCGATTTTATATGCCTTAAATTAGGATTTTTTATTTCAAAATGTCTATCTCCCCGAATAAATTAAAGTGCCGATTATAACGTAAGTTATTCTTTATAAATTATATATTCGCCAAACTGAAAATGTTTTCGTATTTTCAATTATTAAATGATATTTTACTTGAACTTTTCGTTGCCGAAAAATTCAAGAAGTCATATTAAAATTCCTTCAGATTCCTTTACCCCTAAATTCGAGCATTTTTCACAAATCTTTTCCACTCTTCAGGTCATGGTGTGAGGTTGAAACAAATATTTTTTTGCGACCGATTGGAAGGTCCTGGTTGTGATCATGAAGCGTCAAAACGTCCGCACACTATCCCTGGTGGTCTGCACGTTCACATATTTGCTGATCGGTGCCGCAGTCTTTGATGCTTTGGAGTCCGAAACAGAGAGCAAAAGATGGGAAGTTTTGTCTGGTAAGAAGTCGTCAAAAATCTATTATAATCAGATATAAGTACTTATTAGGATGTTCTTGTTAGAGTCTTGTTAAGTACACTGAAAAAGTTAAAGAAGATATCAAACAAAAACCGATCAAGAAACTTAGAATTTAAAATATTAATACTCCCATTCAAAATATACCTCTGAATCTATTTATTATTTTATCTACCAATATAGTTTTTTGAAGACATTTAAATTTTTCTGTATTTACTTAATTTTCTGAAACCTTAGTAAAAAACTACCCAAAAACACCAAATAAATGTTGTCTTTTAATTATTATTTTTTCCTTTTCAGACATGAGAAATGACTTAATACGTAGATACAATATAACCCCGGAAGACTACCACATGATAGAGATAGTTATCATTGAGAACAAGCCGCACAAAGCCGGGCCACAATGGAAGTTTGCCGGAGCCTTCTATTTTGCAACTGTGGTCCTAGCCATGATTGGTTATGGGCACTCTACACCTGTCACTTATGGAGGGAAGGCGTTTTGTATGGCTTATGCTATGGTAAAGAAGATTCATAAACAAAAGGGTTTCTTTTGTTTGGTTCAGATTAAAATCAATTAACAGGCCCCACATTTTATCTATCATCATCATTCTCTTCTCCAATTTATTTAGGGTTGGTGCAGCATGTCTCCTTCTTCCAAACTTCTCTATTACTCATCATCTCAGCAGTCGGCTGCTTTCTGGCCATATCATCCTTCACACACTCCATCCATCATTTCTTCCTCTACTCTATGGTCAAATCACATTCATACTCAAAAATTTCCTCTCTATGTTTTATCTATGATACAGACAAATTAACAAACATTCCTGCATGGTGAACAGATGTGTTTTACAGCATTTTGGAAAGTAAATACTTACCATTTTTAGGAGAGAATTGATTTCAAAATCTCTTCTCCCCTGCCGCTTTCCACCCATGTCTATAAGCTCCTAAAAATACGAATAGCCACTATGAGATACTATGAGATATGATCCAGTTAACTTATCTAGAAGAATTCTCAAATGCTTACTCCTGGGTAAATCCCATGTTAAGCATATTTGGATAAGTCCTTTAATTTATCTGGCAAATATTTACGATTTTTTTTCCACTGTCAGTTAATGGTGGGTAGTTCCCATTATGATATCAGGGCCTAAATCTAATACATACTAATACTAATAATAAAGCTGAAGAGTTTGTTTGTTTGAACACGCTAATCTCAGGAACTGCGAGTCCGATTTGAAAAATTCTTTCAGTTTTAGATACCCCATTTATCGAGGAAGGCTATATATCATCACGCTACAACCACTAGGAGCAGTGCAGCATTGAAAAATGTTACCAAAACGGGGAAAATGTGACGTAGACGAAGTTGCGCGGAGCAGCTAGTATAGCATATGTAAAACTACTAATTATATTCTAGGTGGGCATTCCCCTCGGGCTGGTGATGTTCCAGAGTATAGGCGAGCGACTGAACAAGTTCGCATCGGTGGTCATAAGACGGGCCAAGTGCTACCTCCGATGTAACACCACAGAAGCCACCGAAATGAACCTCATGTTCGCTACTGGGATGCTGTCGTCCATTATTATTACTACAGGTAAGATTTTAAGCTCCAACATAATAATAACATTACGCTTGTAATCCCGAAGGGTTAGGCAGAGGTGTACCTAATAGTACACCTACATTTCGCCAGTTATTTTCAGGGGGCGAGTCGAGCATTTTAGCTTCAATAGTTTTCTTATTTTCAATTTCAGACAGCTATGATTAACTTCAGTTATATCTAAGATTTAATTGAGGTTAATGAATAAAGTTATCGTCGTCAGACAAAATTTTAGTCATCAATTAGAAAACAAGAAAAAAGAACCGGCTAAGTGCCAGTCGGACTCTCGCACGAAGTGTTCCGTACCATTATTTATAAAAACGATTAAAAAAAAAACACTTTTTTGTATGGGAGCCCTCCTAAAATATTTACTTTATTCTGTTTTTAGTATTTGTTGTTATAGCGGAAACAAAAATACAAAATCTGTAGAAATTTCAACTGGCTAACTACCTATCACGGTTCATGAGATACAGCCTGGTGACAGACGAACGGACGGACGGACAGCGAAGTCTCAATAATAGGGTCCCGTTTGACCGTTTGGATACGGAACCCTAAAAACAAAAAGCTCATCATGGTGTGCTGCCTTCGAAGAACCTGAATTGGCGCAAATATGGTAACCTTCGTGGAAACTATATTCGCGAGCCGTTTGGGTTTGGGGCCGTGGTTTCCCACTGTTCACAGGTCTCTTGGGTTAGTTATTGAATAAATTTATTTTCTTCATTACTAAAATAAAAAAAAGCCATCTTGAATGAGCACTAACAGACTGACATGCCATGGTGCTTGGCCATCATGTGGCTAGGTTATGTCAGTTATACACTTTGCTCAAATAATAAACTAAATTACATCAAATAACAAAACTGTGTAAGCTACAAGACCTCTACCATCCCCATTGGAGAAATAAAGCGTGAGCTTAGTTAGCAACGCCTGTAAAATAAATAACAGCAATATGATCGTCTTGTGTTTCTGCTAGGTGCTGCTGTATTCTCGCGCTACGAAGGTTGGAGCTACTTTGACAGTTTCTACTACTGCTTTGTAACACTCACCACCATTGGTTTCGGCGATTACGTTGCTTTGCAGGTATGTTTTATTTTAAATGGAACCGTTTTTAACCAATTGAAGGCTATGGATATCTGAGAACAATGTGGTACTTGCCAATTTCGGATGCAAAAATGAGCAAAGCAAGCTATAAAATGTTAGTATCCGGCTTGGGATAAGTTGATTAGTTAACTTTCATTTGACAGCCACTGTAGCTATTATTGTGACACTCACGGGAACTTGGGCTCCGCTTTGCAACATGGCCCTGTGCACATGCCCAGAGCGCCTAATGGAAAAGACTGCCTATCGAATAGCTATATAAAAATTTGAATAATGCTGCTAAAATCCAGTATAGACAAAATGGAAAAAATCATTTACATTTCATTGTGGCGATGATTAGCTTATAATTAAATAGATTTTATCGACCACGTAAATTAAATGTAGGTTTTACTCGCAACCGGCAAAGGAAAATGAACGGCAATGAACCTGAATGAGGCCTTTTTTCTCGTTCACGTGGATAAGGATCGTAGCGTAGTGGGTTCTGTAGTTTAAAAAACGTGAGTTTTTATTGTATGTATTGTTTGCTATTTCATCCAAATTCCAGAACGATCAAGCATTGACCAGCAAGCCTGGGTACGTCGCTCTAAGTTTGGTGTTCATCCTCTTTGGTCTGGCCGTGGTCGCCGCTAGCATCAACTTGCTGGTTCTGCGGTTCATGACCATGTGAGTGTGTTAAATAGTATGCAACTAACGAAAACATGGGGTTATACTAAGAACTTCATAGGTACTAAAATAATTTTGTTTCGTTAAAATTCACGATTTTTTTGTATTGTCCCATTGCAAAGGCCTCCACATTCCGTCTATCAGCTCTTTTTTTGTCTGTATCAACTTAAAATAAATACTTCTAGGCAAGCTGAAGACGCCGCCCGTGACGAAGAGGATAAAGATGGCTCCAGGGTACTTCTGCCGATAGATGAACATCCGATAATGGGACGACAGAGGTCTCATGATGATCAGGCATCGGTAAGTTAACAACGGGTAAGGATGCGAGTATCTCTATCTCATTCTGACACGTAAAGGCGTCATTTGGTGGAGCGAGAAGTCCTGTTTCAAGCATTTATTCGCAACGAAAGCGGTTTATCGGGTGATTGTACCTCTCACTTTAGTGAGTTGCAATTTTAAATGAGAGAAAGGAAAAAAGATCAAGAAGTTGTATAACTTTGATGTCACCCTAAACATTTCTACAAATTTATTTTTAGGTTATGTATCCGCGGAGTTAGTTTCAAACGTGGCCGCTAGATGTCACTATGCTGATGACGCGCATTTCTGAATCGCGGTGTTAAGATTCTCCGCGATTGAACGACCCTCGCTAGTACACTTAATTCAGTATCGCTTCTCGGCCTTTTGGCTAAGATCAAAGTGTAGTATCTGTTCTTTTCAGCTTAATATCTGAAAGTTCCCTCACTGAGGGACCAGTATATTAATCTGATTTTTGTAAGCTGACGGGATGTTCGGGGCTCGCTCCACTCCCGTCGCGGGTCGGCCCGGCATTGCAGTGCCGCCGGGATCGGCCCACATAAGTCCCTTGAAACTAAGCAATCATAACTCGAGTGCTGGAGTTGTAAGTCAGACGAGTCCGAGTTCTCTCGAGAAGGATGTGCTGACTGAATAGTGAGTACTCTGGATGTACCAATGTGATAAATACATTCCGACCTTTACGCCGGTAAAAGTTAGTAATAGGTAAGCAGAGAAAAAGAAAACGTTTCCTTTTAGTGCATTTTAACCCCCGACCAAAAAAGAGGGGTGTTATAAGTTTGACGTGTGTATCTGTGTCTGTCGGTGGCATCGTAGCTGCTAAACGGATGAACCGATTTTAAAAAAATTGGTTTCGTTTGAAAGGTGTTTTAGTAGTCATTTTGAGAAGTGGTCATTTTGCGACTGAGCCGTATCGAGAGTGTTCTTAGCTATGCTAAGCTATATACATATCCACAAACGCGCAAGGGATTGACGGTATATCACGAGACATGTTATCTCTCACACTTCCGCAATCATTAAATACAATTACAGAGATAATAAACAGATCCATAGCCTCGAATGAATTCCCTGTTTTGTGGCGAAATGCAATTGTTCGGCCTCTCTCAAAAAATAACAACCCACAAAGATACAAAGATCTTCGTCCCATAAGCATATTGCCATGTTTATCCAAGGTGTTGGAGAGGGTGGTGTATTTGCAGGTCACCGATTTTCTCGAAGCGCATGGTATACTGCCTGAGCTGCAGTCGGGTTTTAGAAAGGGACGCGGAACCGCAACTGCCTTGGCAGACGTGTTGGGTAATATCCTGGAAGCTCGGGACCGTGGTGAGGGATCTATCCTGGTATTGCTCGACTACTCACGGGCGTTCGACTCAATTAATATTCCCTTATTATTGTCCAAACTGTCGTATTATGGTTTTGATAGGCGGGCGACGGGATGGTTTGAAAGCTACCTAACCGGCAGGTCACAACGGGTTGATTTGCGTAAGAAAGACGGTTCCACGTTATCTTCCGTCCCACAAATAATAGCAAGGGGAGTTCCTCAGGGATCCCTGCTCGGTCCACTTCTATATATATTATATAGTGCGGACATAACTAACTGCATAAAAGACTGCAAGTATCATGTATACGCGGATGACACTCAGCTGTATGTCTCATTTAACGCCAATAACACAGCAGCCGCCGTACGTACTCTCAATGAGGAGCTTGATAGAATTGCTATGTGGTCCAAGGACAACTCTCTGGTACTGAACCCTCAAAAGTCTAAGTTTATGGTCATGGGGAGCAGAAATCAGATTAGAACAATTCTTGCTGCAAACCCAGACGTAAAAATTTTGGGAGAAAGTATTGAAAGGGTAGAAACCGCTTGTAACCTGGGGCTAACCATTGATCCAGAACTGCGCTTTGAGGAACATATAAATGGCGTAGTAAAAAACTGTTTTTATAGGCTAAAGGTTCTGTACAGAGTGAGGGATTTCCTTAGTGTCGCAGTGAGGAAGAGATTGGTGGATAGCCTAGTACTATCCAAACTAAATTATTGTGACACTGTTTACGGACCATGTCTTCTCTCACGAACTGAGCGTCTAATACAGCGTGTACAAAATGCATGTGCTCGTTACTGTTTGAATATACCCCGGAGGCATCACATCACACCGTATCTTAATGAACACAACATCTTAAAAATGGCCGCACGGCGGAAACTACACTTAGCGGTTTTAATGTTCGGTATCATAAAAACACACAAACCAGATTATCTGTACAGGAACATTAAGTGGAGGCACGAGCACTACAGCTACTCTGCTCGTTCCACGTCCAATCCGCTTTCGATGCCTCGACATAAGACCACAGCCTTCAGGGGATCTTTCAAGTATGCCGCCACTCGCTGCTGGAATGATCTGCCACCTCCCATAAGATACCTAAAAACAAAAGAAAATTTTAAAATACATTTGAAAAAACTCCTCTTGGAAAAACAGAAGTATGAACAACAAATAAATTATAAATAAATACTCACATAAGGTATATTATCTATCGGTAAGGCATATCTTTCCAATCGACTCGAGACGGCATCACATTTCAAATAAAAGACGTTACTCGTTAAACGTCAACTGAGGCACCAATGAGTACACAGCAAGGTAGCTATCACGCGATACGCGTCACGTGACTCGTGAGCACGCAGGACTCGCGCGACTCCGCCAGCCACCTTTGGGTGCGGCGTTACTGACTTGTTGACGCATAGTGCGTCATCGCGCTGACAGGCGCAGAGGAGAAATGTGTACTGTGTAGGTAGTGTTGTCAAGGTATGATGATGTCGTATGATCGGCGGCGCGCGCGCGGGCGACTGCGACACTCGGGTGGGGTGGGGTGAGAGCGAGACGAAAACAAAACACGCCATCATAATATCTATGTTTATTTTTGTTTAGCCTGCACACATTCCTTTATATTTTTGTAATGTTTATTTTATCTCTTATAGTTGTTTTATATCCAAGTACTGTTTGTGTTATTTTTCTTATTCATATAATACTATGTTTACGCTGTCTTGATTTCCGTACGTTTTTTCACGGGTGACCACTGAAAACCAGCGCTGTGATGTGGGCCCCCCATAGCACAGCATCATGCTGAGTGGTAACCTACTTGTCGCAGTCACGACGTGCAAGCTGTCAACTTGTTTACTTTTATTTTATTTTTTATTTTTTAATCTTATTGTTGTATATTTTATATTATTGTACTTTCAAATGTTTGTTATGCTTTGTATGTATATTGTGTTCATTGTTATTTTGTATGCACGTCATGTCCCTGCGACAAATAAATATTTTTTCTTTCTTTCTTCTTCTATGTTTCGAGAAAATCTGCTCAGCCGTTTGAAGGTCATCACCTCTTTTCTAGTTGAAGGGAAATTAACAACTTCCACAGGACTGGTCGATTCGAAATTTGAAATCTGGTCACTTGTTACCATGGGCAAAAAATCGGGATTTTTAAAAATTTAGCTGTTTTCGTTAATTATCGAGAAGACGCGCAACACCGAGAAAAAGTGGAAGCAATGGGGGAGGCCTACGCCCACGATTGGGTCAGTCAAGCCTAAGATAAAATACTAAAAGTTTAAAAAGGGGGACCGCTTAGTACAAGCACAAAACAAAGCGGATCCCCGACGCTAAGACGGTTGGATTACTTTATTTTTGGTTTTTTAGAGGTTTTGAGTGTCGGGGGTTTTTTAAATTTTTAATGTAATTTTTAATCAAAGCTTTCCTCTAGGTATGCTCATGTAACTGCCTGGGTAACAAGCAGTGCGAGGGCGGAGCCCTACTGGCGTCTTCGTCTCGCCCCCACCGGCTGCATCGCCGCGTGTCTCTAGCACTCGCGCCTGAACTCATTGAGAGGGCATCCGTTTAAGTCAGACGGAAGAACGGAGAGAGGTAGAAGGTTAGCAACAGAATTCGTAGAAGGAGGTTGAAAAAGGTTATGGATGATCTCAGATTAGCAATGGTGTTGATGTGGTGTTTATTGGTGGAAAGAGAAAAGTTCTTATTCAGCCTTTCTAGTGGTTCTGTTTTAATTTTTCACGGTTTATAGTGAACTTACTGTGTCACTTACGAGATATCTTTTGTGATTATTAATTACTAGCTGTCCCGCCCAACTTCGTCTGCGTCACATTTTCCCCGTTTTCGCAACATTTTTCATCGCTGCACCGCTCCTATTGGTCGTAGCTTGATGATATATAGCTTATAGCCTTCCTCGATAAATTGACTAACTAACAATGAAAGAATTTTTCAAATCGGATCAGTAGTTTCTCAGATTAGCGCGTTCAAGCAAACAAACAAACACTTCAGCTTTATTATTAGAATAGATAGATCACAATAATTCATTATCACGGGATATATCGGGAAAATTAGAGAAGCGCTATTAATTCCCCTCTTTACTTATTCAAAATTTTGCTGTGCCCGACCGGGTCCATAATTGTGTCTATTATTAAATTGAATGTTTAGTGTACATTATGGATGCAATAAACCTTTTTTTATTTATTTACTAGCTGTACCCGGCATGCGTTGCAATGCACTTTTTCCTACCTACCGATCCTATTCTACCTACCTACCCTACCCTACCTACCAACCCTACCCTACCTACCAACCCTACCCTACCTACCTACCTACCCTACCCTACCTACCCTACCTACCTACCTACCCTACCTACCTACCTACCCTACCTACCTACCTACCCTACCCTACCTACCCTACCTACCCTACCTACCCTACCTACCCTACCTACCTACCCTACCCTACCTACCCTACCTACCCTACCTACCCTACCTACCCTACCTAGGGTACCCTACCTACCCTACCTACCCTACCTACCCTACCTACCCTACCTACCCTACCTACCCTACCTACCCTACCTACCCTACCTACCCTACCTACCCTACCTACCCTACCTACCCTACCTACCCTACCTACCCTACCTACCCTACCTACCCTACCTACCCTACCTACCCTACCTACCCTACCTACCCTACCTACCCTACCTACCTACCCTACCTACCCTACCTACCTACCCTACCTACCCTACCTACCCTACCTACCCTACCTACCCTACCCTACCTACCCTACCCTACTCACCTACCTACCTACCTACCTACCCTACCGTATCCTATGTCCTTCTCCTGGCTCTAAACTACCTCCCTGCCAATTTTCAGCTAAATCGGTTCAGCCGTTCTTGAGTTATAAGTGAAGTAACTAACACGACTTTCTTTTATATATATAGATTTAAGTATTTAAACTTCATGTGCATTCTCTAGCAGTCAATTGTTAATTTTGATTTGATTTAATCCCGTAAGTGGCAGTGTAAGTTTAGTATTAACTTATTTTATAATTTTAATGTTATTTATAAATCTTGATGTATATTATTTTAATTTTGTTTCTATATTGTATTGTTATCGTTGTTATCTTAATGATTATTATTTACTTGTTAATCTCAAGCAGAAGAGTTTCAAAGAATGTTAGAGTGCTTGCATAAGATACAGGTTTTCAAGTGCGAATTTAGCTGGAACTCGAAAAAAAAACGACTGTTTCATTAATCTACTGCTACAAAAAGTATGGGAGTATTTTACCGGAGAGCAGCGGTGGCCCAGTGGTGGCAGCCCCGACTTACGAGCAGGAAGCTGTGGGTTCGAACCCAGGCAGGCGCATTACTTTGTGTAATTTATTTAATCACCGCTGCTCTCAAAAAAGGTGAAGGAAAACATCGTGAGGAAACCGGCATGTACTAGAACTAAAACTTCGAAGACATGTGACATCTACTAACCCGCACTGGGCCCGCGTGGTGGATCGCAGCCCACTTCCTCTCATAGAGAGGAGGCCAGTGTCCCAGCAGTGGGAACATTATAGGCTGATGATGATGATTTTACCGTGCTCTGTGCGTGTCTGACCAGATGTATGAACGCGGAGGAGGCAAATGGAGTATGTAAGAATTATAGCAGGTGGCGTTGGCATGAGAAAAAGGCGTTAGTACCTACATATATATTTAACCGTGATCCGTATCCGTCCTGGTATTCTGTATCTGTATGCAAGCAGCCTTAGAACAGAATTTCATTTTCTAAATGTGTTATTAGTATAATTATGTGACATAGCTTGTGAATGTTAGTACTGTAATAGAAATCAAAGAGCAGTATTATTAGTTGAATATTGACAGATGTCATTCGAAGAAATAGAAATAGATAAATAGAGATTCTTGCCCAGAAAATTTTTTTTTTAGTCATTTATTTTTAATAGTTTTCAAAATATTAGTAAAACGTCGAAAATCTTCCTTTGTTGTGGTAATAGATGTTGTCTGATTTGTGCCAAAATTTTAGTAAATTAAATAAGTAGGTAAGTAACTACTATTGTAATTCGTTGTTTAAGGGACATTTACATTGGTCGAGCACTTTCAATATTATCGTATTCCATATTTATCCTGTAGATTACAAATAGGGGTCACGTGTTGTTTGAGGCCACTTGTACAGGGTGTAACGGAAAGGGTATATACATCCTTAAGGGTGTGCTACAGACCATCAAACTGAACATGTTTCTCATCATAAAACATGTTTTTCAGCAAAAAAAATATCTGCTACCCCATAGAAAATGACAATACCTATTCGACCCAAATGTATAGGAAGCTGTTTTTTTTTTTTGCTGCAATTTTTTTTTTATGTTGTGAAACACATTCAGTTTGATGGTCTGTAGCACACCCTTAAGGATGTATATACCCTTTCCGTTACACCCTGTATAGCCTACCCTCCCCCTTTGGTGAGATTTGAAATAGCCCTTCTTCCTCCTTCAGTGCATCACATGTATTTTTTTTACTATTAAAAAGTTCAGATAGTATTAGAATCTGTATTAAAAAAATACAATAAAACTTTTTTTAGATCAATTTTCGCTTGCTCGGGTTTTTTAGACAAAATATCGTTGGCTCGGATTTTTAAGTCATTATAGATAATAAATATTTTTTAATGTCTCACATTCATTGTTATTGTCCCACGAAAAAAATATACGTGATTGTCACATTATGGGTGTATATGTGACAATCACGTGTATTCCCCCCCCCCCCCCCATCGTGAATAACTGTGACTATTTTCTGACTCCCCCTTTCAAACCTCACGTAATTAGGCTTCAAGAATCTTTAAAGGACGACCTCTAATCCATATTCAATAATAGTAGTCATATTTATATGTATAGCTAGTCATTACTTCATTAGACATCTACAAATTTCTCTTAGGGCCGATTACTAAAATAGATTTTTCGAAAATCTGTCGATTTGTAATGTGATGTAAGGCGATTAAAACCGGTACGGCAGTTAGCTGACTGGACTCCGGACAAGTAGTTTAAATAAATTGACGAATAGCTTAGTTTATAAGGTCACAATGCCAAACTTTTATAAAGAAATTGTGTACCTAACACATGTAATTAAGATCTACTTCTACTATAGATAATGACTTCAGTAGTAAGGGTTTTATCTTCAGTGTTTCCATAAGATTTACAGTATCTAGGTACCTAACTACACGATATCAGTATAAGACTGTTTTTAACCGACTTCTAAAAAAGGAGGAGGTTCTCAATTCGGATGTTCTTGATCTTGACAAAATAATAATAAAAAAAATGCTATAAACAAGGCATTTTCCACTATATTTTATTAGATGGATGACGTCATAAACTACACTTGTCTAATTAAATTGGTGGGCTAAAGACGTTCCCTCACTGGAACCGTTCGCCTGTACTGTAACAATTCAGATTCGAGCATGTGCCTACCACTAATGGGCCCCTCCCTATGACTTCCAATTCTTTAGTTCCAGGGCTAATACTGAATAATTTATTTAAATAATGATAAGTCCTCATCTCCAAATATCTTTCTCTTGCTGTGCCCGACAGGGTCCACGATTGTTTCGATCTTTTGTTAAATGTTTACCACCTAAGCCTACATTGTGGAATGCATTAAATAATTGAGTATTGAGTATTACTCATAAATGAAATTATCTCTATTCATAACTTAAAAAAAAGGATTTAATTTATAAGTATAAGTAACAAGGGTCTTTTATTTCCTTTAATTTTAAGTAAATTATTTGGACAATGTTTGTCACTGTGATATGATTTTGATCTCATTTTATTTCTTTGTTTATTTAATTATTGACAAAAGTACCTATTTTAATATTACATTTGTATCACTATATATTTTGATGATCGATGTAAATAAAATTAATAAACGTTTTTTAGAATACATTGCTTAATTTATATACCAGCTCCTGTCATAAACATCACTCATTTTACGTGCAATGATAAGTATAACCTACAGTACCTACTACAGCAAGTGGATGTACAAAACATAAAAGTTTTGCTTCATTGTCGGGAGTTACTCTGTGGAATACGAAAATTAGCGAACCGCCTAAGATTTTCAGGTTTAACTGTAGGTACTTGATGCCTCCTGACAAAAACATTACTTTTAACAATTTAACGCATCTATTGTCAGATACTCATGGTACATTTTGCAAGGGTGGCTGCTACAAAAAACATGTAATGGATAAATTTAGAAAGACAGTCGCCCTGGGAATCGATCCAAAGACCTCATTCTCAACAATCGCACTTGTGACTACCACTATAAGGCCCACACTCCACCGAAGCGGGATGTGTGAAGCCTAGAGCAGAGGCGATGCGTTAAAGTCAAAGCATTTATTTCAATTAGACCATAACAGGCACTTTTGAAATTCAAAAAACAAAATAAAACGCGAGGCTACAGTCTCAGCCACAAGGCATAATAACATGTGAAAGTACTGTAGTTGCCCATTCCGTAGCGTAGATCTCTATGGAGAAGAATGGGCAAGAAACTCCTCGGACACTCTTTTAAATCAAATTTGTTACAAAATCTTGGTTACATCATTCATGTTAAGAATTACAAATATGAGAAAACGATGTAGAAATACGGGCAAGTTAAGAGCATCCAGAGTAAAAGATTAAATCAGTAATAAAAAAAATAGAGTACCTAATTAATTAAAATAAACCGTGGCAGCTAAGAGATGACCAGTCACAACTGACAGCGCCCGTTCACGAACATGACGCATGTATCAGCCATCATTCAACTCAACCATTTTGAAGGGAACTAAACGACCCGACACACCCGCCACTATCAGCGTGACATTCACTCAACCACCAGGTTAATTTCGCGTCAATGAAAGATGTAGGTACTCATTAAATGGTGGCTTTACAGTACATAGTACTCACACATGTGCTACTATGTAAAGTTAGGGTGCATCAACCGAAGCTGTGCGGAAATGCGCAAAGTGGCACGCCGCACACAGTATACAAGTACGCCGCTCATGCCTTCTCGGATCGGCTGGTATGCATGACATCTCTGCTCAACCGTTTCTACTAGAGTAAAGCGGACACGAGATAAGTAATTGAAATTCTTTGGTAGTTTAAAACACATTTCCTCTATTCTCGTCTCGTGTCCGCTTCGGCGGAGTCCGGCCCTTTTTTTTACGAATTCATCAAATAATCTCCTCCCGCTCTGGGCGGAGCGGAATGGGAGTGTCAGACTTGTACTGACTTAAAACCCACCCATGTTCCTTCTTAGCCCTTTATTTTCCAGGGCCACGGTATCTCTTTCGAACAGTCCCGCAGCCCTGGCAGGCATCGGCCCTCTCGGACCCCTTCCGATTTGCTGCCATCTCCTTGAGGCGCGCGTGGAACACGAACGCGCCTTCGACGGTGAGCTAGCGCGGAGTCCGTCCCTAACGCGCGGCTTATAATCAACTATGAAGTAACAAAGGAATGGTAAGGATGTTAAGAACCGATGTACGATCAAAGTCAGTATGGAAACCTCTTGACGACTAACTAATATGCCGACTATTTCATTTCTAAAAACATTATGTCACCACATTTTAAAGAAATGTCTATCCTTATCTCATGGCACTGACCTACAGGTTAGTTAGCTAATTAGTTAAAATTACACATCTGTTAACTCACAGATATATAAACGAGTTACCGTTAACTTGAACTTAGGATAAAAAGATGTATTCAAACAGGATGTTGTTCCTTATTTTTGTGATAGTGTCTTTAAGTAAATGTGTTCCTGGTATATTTTTAAAGCCATCGTCCAGTGCTAGCGGCATAGATGCTGTTAAGAAAGCTCCTAGAGGTAAGTAGGTAGTACTATTTGTGTGTTTTTTTTAAGTACCTACCTGCCTAGTTTATTCTGCGTGAATAAGGTGGCTAAGGTACAGTAAGGACACCAACCTATAATAACTAGCCAAATTTAAAAAAATATATATAACCTATGTGGAAAATTCAAATTTAAACATTACGAGTAAAAGTTTAAATTCAAAATTACTGCAAGAAACACCATTTGGGAAGTCATTCACATTTACAGACAAATCAATTTTGTATGTTCATACTTTTGCTCCACCCGTGAGCAAAACCTGCGTAGGTACGTCCATGAGAACAGGTCTTTCGACAAAATCTGACCAGAGACCGACGGCCGATGGATCAGAGTTCTGGAGTGGAGACCGCGTATCAGCAAACGTAGTGTGTAACTCCAACAATTTTAAAGTTGCCTGTCCATCTAGGTCTCTAGATACTAGGACAGACAACTTTAAAATTGTGCGTTATCGGATGGGGCAGAGCAGATGCGGAAGGCCGAGGAAAATGGGGTTATGGCGCGCAGGCCTATGTCCAGCAGTGGACTGCTATATAGGGTGAGTTGATAGCACAAGTGCTGGCGGGGTAAGGTTCGATTACTAAAGAAAATATCTTTTTACCCGACTGCAGCGAACTCAAAAAAAAGTTGAAGAATGAAGTCGATCAACATCTTCTTCAACAAGTAGACGCATGTTTGTAGTTCGGTACTATTGGGTAACCGACTTTATAATTATGTTGAATGTAAAGATCCTATATTTTTGCAGTGAACTTGCCGTGGCTATGGATCGGCATGTGGTGCAATGGTTGTCCCCCGAAGGCCTGCGAAGACGACGAGGCTATCATCCATGGATACTGCTGTGGTTGTGCTTATACACTAGGTAATATGTACAATAAGTTTTCTTTTTCATTCGACATCGCGACATGTAATAAAAGAAAGAAAGTACATTTATTTGGAATATACCACAATTAATATAAAAAAAAACTTCGTGCGCCACTCGAATGCTCCAGTCTAGAATAATACCACCTAGTAATGACAACTAGTGCCTGTCGCTGGATTTCAACTGGGCCTGAATTAGTGTGGTTACGGTTCATAAGCAGATGTTTTTCCACAACGAGACCATGACGCTCGGATCGCTATTATCATCTGCCTAGCCTTCTCCCAACTGTGTAAGTTATAGCTGGGAGAAGTGTATACCAGTATTCCTACACGGTTGAGTGTTTGATACACTATTGGAAATACCATAGACTATAGAATAAACAAAGCTTCTTGTTCATAGATCAACTACCTGTTCTCTGTCCGGAGTTTCTGCAGTGTCCTTTGAATCTGCACGGACTATGCCACGACTACGAGTACATGATGCGCTGCTGTTGTTGATAGCTATGGTCTCATCTTCCTGACCTTGTCCTATGTTACTTGGGGTCTTCCATTCTCCTCTGTCAACCGTCACGCTGAACTTTTTCTTTCATATCTCATACAATCCATCCATCTTTCAGCGATCTCATTACAAGGTGTTGTTTTGCATCCTCGTCAAAATTGAGGAGGTTGTCACAAAAGACAAAAATAATCATTTTAAATTACAGTACCTAGTTAATTATAATTAAACGCTGATTTTTTTGGTTGTTTATGTTACAGTATATCGGAATAAACCCCCTTAACATGGTTTTGGGAATAAGAAATTATCGAATAAAAGTTTGAGCTTGTTTGTTGAAAGCGCGGTTATAGGGCGAGAATCAGACGCGCCGCGTTTAAAACACGGGTGGTTCACACTTATCGATTTCCATAAATAAGAAAAAAAATACCTACCCATTTTATTAATGATTCGGCTCGAGATTCATTGAATTTGACGAGGATGCAAAACAACACCTAGCATATGTTCTAAATTAGTTACAAATATTACTTGAATGCTTTCTTGTCGGAAATGTGTTAAGGGTAATAAAAATAAAACATCTCTAAATATAGCATACTGTTTTAATTTCTAAGAAACCCTCAATACAGAATTATAGGGGGTTAGCGGTCTTGATTTAAGTAAACATAACTCTGACATAATAGTACAAAAATAACGACGAACGAAGTTAGTTATAGATGGAGAATCAAATAATTTATAGCATTTAATTATATATAGTCAAATGTTTCATATATTAGTATTAAAATTCATATCACCATTTACCTAATTCTCTTAACAATTTAAGTGAAAAACAATACCCTCCTTCTAGGGCGGTGTTGGGTTAAAATAGGACGAAATCCTCACGAGTGGGGGTCTATTCTAATAAGTGAAACATCAGACTGCTTTATAATGTTAAGTTATCACATTATTGCTGTGACAATGAATATGTCTTTTAATTAATACTATGATCCCGCTTCGATGGCTACAAGTTTACTATATATCTGTCTAATTGTCTAAGGCCAATATGCTATATCTACAATTTGTGTTAGAATTCGCGATCCAATTAAATAATTATATCAACACAAAATGTTCAATATAGCGCAAGTGCGCCCAGTTCGCTTTATTACAAATACAATGTGGTCTATATGCTGGCATTGTATGGAAGATCGATATCATTCTATAATGTAATAATATTCGCCAAATTCAATAAAAATGTTTTAACTTTGCGACGTTAATTGCACACGAGTTGTAAAGGCAATGTTGAAGATAGTGACAAATGCATTAATATTGCGGACAATGCAATAACAAAATGGTCCCTATTAGAATCAGTGTGTCATCATTCCTAGCGCGTGTAACGCAACGCAGTAACAAGATTGGCGTAGATGAAAATTCATTGCATCTCCCCATACAATACCAGCTAAACGCTATACAGAATGAATAATATTATAAACACCCAGTGCATACAGTAAGGTTTTATTATTAGAACCTCAAGTGACGAGAAATTATTTTTCAACACAAGCTGGAATAAAAACGGAAATTAGCCTACACTTGGTAATGGACATCTTGAGAGATAAAACTTATGTACGGTCGGCACTACGCCACGCACCTCGCAAGCTCACACATCACACAGCAAGCCCCCGGCCCCGCACACACGCGCCGGTCGCACCAACACCGCACGTTTAACATTACAGCTACAATCTCACGTCCGCCTTAACTTATGCCTTACGCTAGGTGATACTAATAACAAGCAAATGATCGCTAACCGTCGGTGCCCGTGGTGCCACCGACCACAGTGACGTAGTACGCCACGACCATCTTACGACAATAGATACAAAGCTTTAAAATAAACGTTTATATTATAATAACCATATAAATCTTGTGAATTTTCCTCTCATACAATCTACAGTGGCGCTCAGTTATTAAATCCTGCATCGAAATTCTTATTCTGGAATCAGCACAAAATTAACCTACAATATTCATTATATATAAACATGTATAAACATACACCCTTCCATTTCACCTGTTTGCTTTAACTAACAAGATATCGGACAATAGCAACTTAACAGAAAGTTAGCTTAGGACGCGCGGCGACGTTCGGCCGCGTCGCGCCTCTATATAGTATTTATTTATTTATAATTATATCATTAGAATGATGCGATCATGAAACGTTTTGTGGTAATTGCATTTCTTGTGTGTAGGGGTGGCGGCCGGCGCCCGCGACTCCCGCTTCCCGTACGTCTTGCCGCCAGCCTGCGAACACAACATAACCATAAGTATAATCACTACACTCGTGTTCTAAGAGTTTTTTTTTGTACAAGCTACCACACTATACCCAAACAACTGCTACTCCTGACAGCCAGAATCAACAGTGGCGATGACCAGAAAAGCGACGAGACAATGAAGCTCGACAAAGTCCCAGAGAAACAAGAATTTAATTGTCTTGGAACCCGCATCGAAATTAATCAGAAAAAAAATAGCGGAGAAGTAGGAAAATCATAATTTTCGCTTCCCACCATATCAGCGGGAGACTGAACGAAACAAGGCCAGTAGGCACAAAGGGGCGTTAAAAACTGGGATAAAGCCAGCTGCCGTTCTTAGTCTGTGCTGTGTCTCTCCGTATGATGCTAGGAGGTAGCGGGTAGGGCAGTACACTATACCAGGAGCCCCATATCACATTTATTTTGCACTCCAGACTGGACTCGTCTAAACCTCCAGCTGAGCAGGTTTTACTGTGTCCAGACTCTTTTTAGTAAGCCAACTCATGTTCAGGTGGAACATTATCAGTTAGTAGAACGAATGGGATATAGCCCGGTCAGATAAGACATAAAATAGTGATCAAATAACAAAAACTCGAATTGAGCTGAATTTTGGTAGAGACCTTGGGTACACCAGTAGAAATAAAGTGCCAAAAGTCCCCATCGATCCCATATGTGCTAAAAAAATATATTTTTTTTTAGAGTTTTTTGGATTTTTCTCAAAAATAGTAAGTTTTATCAAAAATATAGCATTAGATTATAAAAGTATCTACAAAAATGGTCCCATACTTTTATCCTAAGAATCACCATTCCCAAGATATTGCGATTCTTAGCTAATTTATCGGCAAAAATAACAGTATGCACTAGAACATGCTAAATCTTTGCAACTGATACGTTTTTAAAAGGCCATTTAAACGGACCGCACCAAATAAGTTAATGTGATGCGTTCACCGGTCAACATAGTGGGCGTTGCTTCTATTGGTTACGACATAGATTTCTTATAATTTACAATATCTGATTATATTTTATATCACAAACCGAAACAAATACATAATAATAAGGAAGCTTATTATATGAGAAATGCATTGCGACCGCTTCATTATTTCAATACGAATCAAGATTAGTTATCGAGAAAGATTGAGAAATTGGGGTTTTAAAATTAAGTATTGCAAAGGTTTGACAAAAATAATTAATGACAAACAAACAGGTTGGGGAGAAATGTATGTTTTTATAGTGCACTCACTTTGCACCAGGTATGTCTAAGTTCCACTACTACATACGGGGCGAGCCTATTGCCCTAAACCAGGCACAAATGCAGACGCAGTAGCAACAAATTATTGATGGAAAACCCAATAACACTTTGAACGAACTGGGGATCGAACCCGTCTTAAAGCAGTATTTTTTTTTTTTATACCGGTGCTAGAAAAAGGCGCCAGACATCCTCTATAGCTCCGTCTCTTTACCACACTGTGATTACTAATTAGATTAAAATAATACTGCTTTAAGACGTCACTATGTACTGGTCGAACAAAATCTCAATACTCAATTCTTTATTAAATCTGAGTCATCGATTCGAGAAGAAGCACTTCTAAATAAGACAGCTGAGCAACTCACCGTGGGCGGCGTATTCAGCAGCAAGAAGACTTGCCGGTGTCGATGGGGTGTCCCTGGTCGATCTTGACCTGCCCGCCGACCGGCGCGGCGCCCGTGGACGGCGGCCCGACGCGTGTCTTGATCTCCGCAGCCATCGTCATGAACGCCTGCTCCACGTTGGTTGAGTTCTTCGCCGAGGTCTCCAGGAATGGGATGCCCAGCTGTTCCGCGTATTGCTGTGGGAGGATATTTTCTATTAGTTTAGATTATGTTGATTTTTGAAGGAGAATAGGGCGGGACAGGCGCCATCTTGATTGATTGAAACCTGAAGGCGACTAGGCTAACTCCATGGTTGGTAACTGAACATAAGATAGTTAGTTGATGTTTATTTAAGTATTAGACACACGAGTATGTTTGAAAACGTTTGTAATGTTTTGATACTTTAATGTAAACAGTAACACGTGTCTTATTGCACTTTACTAGTCAACGTGTATATTGTACATAGTACCTACTTAGACTTATCAGCAACTTCAGTAAAAAACTATGTTAACCGCTAGATCCTTTTTGTTCCTCCAGAGGAACATCACTTTTTTGCTTATCGGCCCGCTGTTCCTCTGGTGGAACAACCTCGTACGAGCAACTTTAAACCCTTATCGTACGTAAGGTAAGGTTCTAATTCGTTTGTAAAAATTTACGTCTATGGCCAACTAGAGTTCGATTAAAATGAAACCATCATACCAACCTTACAACTGCACAAAATTATTAAAAAAAAAAAGAAACGCGTCTTTGTCGACTGTCAAAATGCGTCATGGCGGCCAGTGTGGAACGGTGATGTTTTGTTTTGGAATGCAGTGAAATTTTTGTGTTTTGTGTTGTTAAACTTTGGTAAGTAAATGTATAGTATGTTATAAGTGTATAATGTAACTTTTTAGATAGTCATTTGCTGGAAAAATTATCTAAAAATTATGTTTTTGACCCAAAAATTCCTCCAAAAATTCCTTTGTTGTGAAGTTCGTCAGTTGAAATTGAAAATATGAATTTGACTCTTTTACAATGAAATATGGTCTTGGAAACATTAGCAAAAAGCGAAAAAATAGTGATAATTCATTATTTAATGCATTCGAGGCATATTTATTCATATTTATTGATATTTCAAGTATTTTCATGCATTGAACTGCGCAGTTAGAAAATGGCCGATTCTAATAAGACGTTTGAATTGGAATCTTGCAAGAATAATTTATGTAGGACTCCTAAAAAACACTGTCATTAGATTACTTGTATATTTGTTATGCTAAATCTAAAGTTTCGTGTAAATTCATTCAGTAGTTTTACCAAAAAAAAACAAACTACGACAACAGTATGTTTGCGGCGAGCTCTCTGATTTCTATGCGATGTTTATAATTCTCAAGTAGTTATGAAACAGTTGTTTATATTGTAATAAATGGTCTCGTTAATCAAGAACCCGAAACTGTTTACCGTTTGAGATAAGAGGTAACAGAACTAGCGCGATAAGCATTTTTGTGAGCGCCGGCCACTTGACACGCGCGATGACGTAATTATGGGGCCGAAAGGGGTCCGCGCGATGACGTAACTCAGGCCGCTCGAGTACCGAGAGGTTAAGAGTGTAAAGACAAGATTTTAGCACATAGAATCATCTCACTAGCCTTTTCCCAACAAGTCTGGGTCGCCTTCCAGTCTTACCTCCGTAACCCAGTTGGTGGGTAATGCGACACGCTTTAGTAAGACTCGTCGTCAGAATTTCGGACTGAATATTCGTAACGACTGTCAAAGATCTATAAATGACACCAGGGATAAACATCTTAAGAGCGTTTACATCTTACGGCATTTTATGCAAACTTTCAAGTCCTTATTTACCGAATTGACTGAACCGATTTTAATGAAACTTAATACGCATAAGCAGGATACATAAGTTTAAAAACACTAATTTCTTAAAAAAATAAAAATAAGAAATTTCTGTTTCTATAGATAATTTATAATCGGTCTAATTTAGCTGTAACACTATTTTTCATGCTTGTCGAGGCACGGAGGAAACTCTGTATGTTGATGGACACAGATCCACGGGCCGACCCTGGAAATCCCTACTCGACCTTGTAGATCTCCTTCAGCTGGTATTATTTAGTATCAAGCTCTTCTAAGTGCATCAAGTAATTAAGAAATAGTAATGACAGAACAAAAACCATTTTCAATTTTTACCAACTGCATCTAAATTTTTCTCTCATAACTCATTCATTGTTTAGCGTTGCAAAACAATGAATCTATGACTGACTTCGTTAATAAAACTTGTGTTGCCTATTAACCGAGTCGTAACAACATATTTCATGAATAAATATAAGGACACACATTATCGCTAGCATCAGTATGGAACGGACTTGTTTGGTATGTGGTTAGGTTAGCTAAAGTAGACTCATCTTTCATGGGGTACTGTTTAAAATGTTACAATAAAATACCTCCCCACATTCTACAACTGAATGAAACGAAATTTAAATCTTGCATAAAACGCACACTATGTAGGCAAGCATATTATAAGTTGGGGGATTATATTGATGATAAAAATGCTTGGCTCAATGCTGGTCCTGCTCCACAACCATAGGGGCAATCGGAATCATCAGAATTAGAAAGTGAAGTTATTGTGAAAGCTGCAGAAGATTGTAAAAATATATTTGCATTGTATAGATTAAATCTCTTAGTATTATATAATTTCATAGCACATGTGTGAGTACCATGTACTGTAAAGCCACTATTTAATGAGTAACTAAATCTTTCATTGACGCGAAATTACCCTGGTGGTTGAGTGAATGTCATGCTCACTGATGTCACGCTGATGGTGGCGGGTGTGTCGGGTCGTTTAGTTCCCTTCAAAATGGTTGAGTTGAATGATGGCTGATACATGCGTCATGTTCGTGAACGGGCGCTGTCAGTTGTGACTGGTCATCTCTTAGCTGCCACGGTTTATTTTAATTACTTTATTTTTTTATTACTGATTTAATCTTTTACTCTGGACGCTCTTAACTTGCCCGTATTTCTACATTGTTCTCACATATTTGTAATTCTTGACATGAATGATGTAACCAAGATTTTGTAACATATTTTGATTTAAAAGAGTGTCCATGGAGTTTCTTGCCCGTTCTTCTCCATAGAGATCTACACTACGGAATGGGCAACTACAGTACTTTCACAAGTTATTATGCCTTGTGACTGGGACTGTAGCTTCGCGTTTTATTTTGTTTTTGTTGACTTTCAAAAGTGCCTGTAATGGTCTAATTGAAATAAATGATTTGACTTTGACTTTGTGATAAATGTCATCATACATTAGGTCTATGCCATCATGTCTTTATATGAACTTATACATGATGCTTCCGTTTTATATTAATAAGACACCGACGCACAAACGGTTACCACGTATTCAGTGCATTGTGAATACCACATAGAAATTTATAACGGTAATTTAAATAAAACCGGCCAAGTGCGAGTCAGACTTCCCCACGAAGAATTTTTGTAAGGAAGCCCCCCTTACAAAAATTCTTCGTGGGGAGTCCCCTTAAATATTTATTTGATTCTGTTTTTAGTATTTGTTGTAGACATTTCAACTGGCTAACTATCACGGTTCATGAGATACAGCCTGGTGACCGACGGACGGATAGCGAAGTCTCAGTAATAGGGTCCCGTTGAAGGGTCAACGATTTGACCCTTCGGGTAAGGGACCCTAAAAAACAGCTGTTGAGTACCGAACGTGGAGGATGGTCACTCAGTACAGTCAGTACTCGTTAATTGAACTTAATGTTTATTTTTATGTAAGGTCCAGTGTAAAATAAAACAACTGTTTGTATACTGAACTTTTGTTCCGGGATGTATTATTGATCTAATAAAAATAAATAAAAAATATAAAGGTTTATTGCAGAAACTTGTACAACTTTTACAGTAAATCTTACATAGGGACCTCCTTTTAAGTAAATTATATACCTGTGCTAGAAGGCCCCGCTCTTCAATTACAAATAAAAAAAAAATGGTAAAAGTGGTGTACAAAAATAAAATAAAATTTAAACAAGAAATTATAAGATATCTAAAATTAAAAAATAAAAGAACTTTGAAAACACTCCTAAAATAGTGTGTGTGAGTATGTGCATGTGTGTATGTGTGTGAGAGCGTGTGTGTGCATGCGTGTGTGTATGTGTGTGAGTGCGTGTGTGTTTCTTTGCAAGTCATATTGACGATACTTGCAGCAATATTTCAATGTCATCATAGGTCTTCAGTTTTAGCCATTGAACTAATGCCTTTTTGCAGTCTTTAGTAGTCATGGGATAGATGTTAATTATTTTATTTATTTTATTATATAGGGTAGCGGAATTTGTATTGAATTGTCTTTTTGCATAACTAGTTTTAGCGAATTCTACTGGTGCAACACGGTGCTTTCTTCTTCTTTCCTGAGAGTTAGGGTCATATGGCAGGACTTTGTGTACTTTTAAGATAGCGTGAAGTATGTACAATTTTCTGACTGTGAGAATACCGCTTAGGGAGTATAACTCATTGGTCGGGAATCTGAACGGTTTGGTGTACATGACCTTTATAAGAGATCTCTGTGCTCGCTCTAGCTCAAGAAACTTCGTTTTTGTCGCACCGCCCCACACGGGTATGCAGTAGATAAGAATTGATTGAGCCAGAGAGACATAGATTTCTGTTAACATTTTTTTAGTTGTCACATGTCTTAGGTTCTTAAATATCCAAATAAGTTTTCTCGTACGGGCCATGACCATATCTGTGTGTGTATGCCAAGATAACCGCTGATCAACGATTATACCTAAGTATTTTATATGGGTTACTTTTTCTATGTTTTTACAAGAACAATTTGTGCTAGAAGCATTATGACAAGTGTGGATTTTGAGAGTTTCGTTAGGTCCGGGTTGAGTGTTATTGTAGTTTGTAAATGCAATATATTTTGTTTTAGAAATATTTAGTGTTAGAAGATGTGAGTTCAACCAGTTGGCAATTTCGAAAAGACCCTTTTCAGAAGATTGATATACGGATTATAATAAGAACTTTATTGACAAGGAGCCTAACCAAACGGAGGAGAATCTTCACATCGACTTCTATTTCGACGTCAACGCCATCTAGTTAGGCAATGTACAACAATTACAATTTGCTCTTACATTTTGAACTATGAAAGTGAGAGTTTTTAACAAGCACAGCTGTTTCCTACAAAAGTGCATTACCTTCACGGTAAAATGTATGTATGGCCAATTTTTTTTCTTTTTAATTTTGTACGTCGGCGGGTTCAGATTTGTGCGTCGGCGTCGCTTCCACCCTATATAGAGATGTAAGAAGCATTGCAAGCCTTGTCTTGGTCGGTGTGTCACCTAGTGTTAGAGAAGATGAGCTCAAGCAACATTCACTATGCATTCACTGCTGACTAGCTTATGGATATTGTATATCATTATATTGATTGATCCTGGGCAGGTCTATTTAATTACCTATTAACCTGGGCCTTTCCTATTTATGAGCTAGATAATTTGTGCAAGGTTTACCTTTCTGAAGTTATCGGTGCTTGAAGCTTAGCCACTGTCTTTTTACCAACACAATAAGCAACCCATCAACGTAAATTGAATATGGTTATCCTAAAAATTGATTTCCAAATCACTTATAGGGTCATCAGCTTCAAGTAACCAACTGAACGAAACCAACATGGTTATTTTAAACCATAAGGTAATACAAATAAGTTTGAATGTAACTCACGTTGGCTGTGGTGTAGTCGACGACTTTCTTAGTAGTGAGGTCACACTTGTTGCCGACCAGCAGCTTGTTCACGTTGTCGCACGCGTAGCGATCGATCTCCTCCAGCCATTGCTTCACGTTGCTGAATGAATCCTGGAAGGCAAAGATGGGGGACTTAGAAAGTTTCCAAGTTAGCGAGAGTTTTAGCCTCTAAGGTGGGCAGCAGGTTTTTTTTTCTGGATAGTTTACAATTTCTTTTGACTTTTCAAATAACACGACATTCGAACACTCGGATAGAGAATCTAACCAATCCGAGGTGCTAACATTTTTGATGTAGCTGTCTTTAACAGAAATCAAAATTAAAACATAATGGTTTTTGTTGAAACTACAACCTTCTGCCCCCCCCCCCCCTAACTCAAGCTGGCGACGCCCTTGCGCCCCTGCATATTCCCTGGAATGGAATGGCAGTGTGCAATCCGTTCGATAATAGCACAGCATGTAGTTCATTCAGGTATAAACAAGAAAGTAGTAATTTCGTATATACGAGTATTTTCGTATGGGTTCGAATTGCAGTTAAGGGGCGCCGAGGAAATTTCTTCCAGAGCGCTGGTAGTGCTAAAACCGGCACTGAAATTATATGTTATGAATACTAAAGCCTATAGATTGCGGCTTCTACAACAGAATTCTCGAGGCAAATATGTCAGGTTCCTAAGCATTGTAACAAGAGACATCGAGAAGCGAATAGCATTCTATTATGTAATCCAAACACGAAGGCACGTCGAACCTTTAATTTTATAAATTCTCTAAAACATTATTTAGATACACAGCAGCAACTTCATTGTTGTAACCTTGCATAAAGCATGAAATGTAAACTTAATCAGATAAAAAAAATATTATAGCAAGAAAAACGTGACGTATTTGTGTCGAACGAAGTCAATAGAAACATTGAACAAGTGACCTCACGACGGGAGCAAAGTTCACAGATACACAATAACATTAGTCATACTTATAAGTGCATAGTGCATCTATAAATGGCCCAATAACCTACTTTACAAAGGCATAAATAGTTAAGATTCGCCATATCCATAAGATCGGGGACTACACTCGAAGTGGTAGACGATTATGTCTACCTGGGTAGGTCTAACTTCGAGAAAGAGGTCAACCGTCGAATCCGACTCGACTGGGCAGCGTTGTCTCAAGACGAAAGTCTATGACCAGTGTGTGTAGCCAGTGATTACATACGGGACCGAAAGAAACGTGGTCGCTTGCAATGGGCCTCATCAGAAGGCTAAAAGTCACCCAAAGGGCAATGGAGAGGGGTCTATGCTCGGAGTTCCCTTGCGTGATCGAATCAGAAATGAGGACATCCGCAAGAGAACCAAGGTTACCTACGTAGCCCGAAGAATTGCCAAACTTAGGGGCAGTGGGCAGGGCACATTGCTCGCAGAACGGATGGCCGATGGGGTCGAAAAGTTCTGGAATGGCGACCGCGGATCGTAAGAAGATGCGTTAGCAGGCCTCCCACTAGGTGGACCGATGACCTGGTGAAGATTGTGGAGATCCGCTGGATGCGAGTCGCACGGAACCGGTCAATGTGGCGACACTTGGGGGAGGCCTCTGTCCAGCAGTTGGACGTCTTTCGGCTGAAATGATGATGATGATGATAACCATACAACAAACCAACCTCATTTCTTCTTTTCGTGTCAATTGTAAGTTCTTCGTGTTTTGAGAGAGAAGAAGACCAAAGAAAAGATAGGTGGATTATGTGAGTAATGAATGATATGTGAGAGAAAATAGTCAATGATGTCGTGACGTCTGACGGGGGAGAATGGAAGAAGAGAACGTGTTGCACCGACCCAAAGTAGAATGGGACCAGGGCAGGAAGATGATGATGACGTAGTTCCTTTTTTTTTCTTAAAAAAAAATCCATTTTAGATTGTTTGAGCTCAGTATGCAATCACTTTGATTGCGGCAACAGTGGCAATTGACAATGACATTGGAACAATACAATTTTGCTAATACACTATCTATCGTTACGTTACACACGGGATGTGCGAGCTAACTCTTCTTAAAGGCGGAAACACACTTACGTGTCGTGGCGTGTCGTGACGCACCGGTTTCATACATCGTTGCGACACGACACGCCATTCAAATATGTCCCTAACCATATTAAATGTATGAAACCGATTTGCTTCTGGCGCGTCACGACATGCCACGACACGTAAGTATGTTTCCGCCTTTATGCCAACATTTTGCATTTTCGCGCAACCAAGGGCATATCGAACGATTTAAATATCTGCTCACTTTTCTGTTGCAGATGTTTGAGTGTGAGCACTAGTAAAGCTTGCACTTTACAAAAGTACTGTAGCCTTATTTCGGCATATTGCCAGATCCCGATTTTACGGTTGAGTGAAGTAGCTTGAAGCTTACATTATTAAGTAACACATTATTGTACTGCCGAATGCCTGCGCACCATAGTGCCTGTGTACACTAACGAGCACAAATATGCATACACTGAGCTAAATTATTAAGCGATTTTGTCGTGGCGTAACACTTTCGAGATAGGCTTATTTCGACACGGGTTACAAACTGTGTTTGTTTGTTACAACTCGAAATTGCAATTAATACAATAGGAAAAAAAACAGTTTTAAAACTCACTGAGGGTATCATACTGGTACTCGTGCGTGATTTTTGTAAGAATTTTATTGATATTCAACTTTTATAGCAAACCAGTTGCAGACATGACATGGAAGTGTGTGATGTCACACAATTTTAATACAATACGTAATTTAATATGGTATTGATGTTTTTCTTGCTTTTATACAATCACTTTCAATGAGGGTTTGAAAGCGTAATCAAGGGTCTTTAAACTTTCTATCAAGCTAACCTAAGCTCATAACAGGTTTAACCTTTTTTATCAGTTTGTTTATTGATAATTTTATCTTATCCTGACACTAAGTTTACTTCAGTTAAGTATATCGAAATTATCGTGTATAACTGCACTATAGGATTTTAGACACTCTGCTCAGCACAGAGAGTGGAATTTCCAAGGATGCGTCTAATTTTGTATGAGTGAAAACGGACACAAGGGTTTGTCTTTAAGTTGTTCTTAATGCGCATCACATCGAGTTTATTTATAATGCCTTGCAGGGGTCAAGGCTTTCCCAGAGGGACAACTTCGTCGAAAATAACTATTAAACTAAATATTTCGTTAATTTATGCAAAATTATACCCAGATTAGGCCATTACAGCTACTAAATGCGTAAGCATGAAACAAATAATGCCCCTTTTAACCAACTTATGGCGACAACTAAATAAATGCCTAAAAATATAGCACTGTTGGAATTTCAACGCTATGCGCTGAATCTGGCGTTGTAAATGAACATCGTAAATTAGTTGTCGCCTGTTATAAGTGTTTGTGAAATGGAAGAAGTATGAGACAAATTAAGGTCGTAAGATAGGATTTGTACTTACCTGAGAAAAAAATCTAGATAACTGTTAACTCAGTTCCAAGAAATTAAAGTAGCTACTTATGCGGGTTTTTATATTGTCGTCAACCGCATGGATTTCAGATTAACGATCCTATTACAATCTTAAGGCGGAAACATACTGACGTGTCGTGACGCGCCAGAAGCAAATCGGTTTCATACATTTAATATGGTTAGGGACATATTTGCATGGCGTGACGTGTCGCAATGATGTATGAAACCGAATGCTTCTGGCGCGTCACGACACGCCACGACACGTAAGTGTGTTTCCGCCTTTATTGCCCACGCGTTGACGACCGACGTAAACGACACTATCGTCGCGTCGTTTACGTCGGTTAATTTTGGAATTTTGAATTTATGATATTTTTTGTAATCTGCCCCACACTATGAATTTCTCCTGTATGATGAGTGCGTTTACAAACATTTAAACTCACATACAAAAACAGCCAGACCCGAACAACTACCTGCTGCAGGTCATAAAAATATTTGTTCCGTGCTTGGATCGAGCCCTCGAATCGAATACGAGATCGAATCTCGTATTGTATCAAAAAAAGATTTATGAAAATAAAAATACAATAGGAAACTATCTCTCTCCATATTTTATGCTCTTCAATAACACAGTTCTAATTAGCAAGTTTTCATTCATCAAAACAATAGAATTACAAAACTGCTAATTTTATAGTTACAACGGCTTATAACGCTTATAGCGATATCTTCCAGACAACCTTTGGATCGACATTATGGAATTAAAATAAAAAAGGGGGTAGTCTGTGATGTACTACACAAAAATTTAAATAACAAAAGTAAAGTTATCTACTTCATATAAAGGGTGTAAAACACCTCTTAACGAAGCCGAAAGGCACTGGTTCTCCCTGTCATTGCGAGCATTTTTTTGTTCTACACCATACCTGGGAACCTTCTAGTTACGGAGATATTAGGGGTCAAAGTTCCAACTTTTTGACAAGTATTTTTTTAAATACAAGTTTTTAATGTAAGATTTTTACTTTGAACACCTCCACGACCCCCGTACTATTCAATCCGTCCATCAGCACAATGTTTTGAGTGCGTTACATTGAGTTCTACCACAAAACATGATTTTACACCCCCCAAAAAAAAGTCGTTTCCCAGCAATATTTTTTGCGTAAAGTTACTTAGTTTCATGTACAGAATGCTTGGTTGACGGCTTCGTGATGAGGTGATTTACACCGTGTATGTACGTATACATGTATAGTATAAATATAAGTATATAGATATTTGTGTCTTTAAACAATCTGTTTTGCAATGTTATTTTTAGTTGAATTGATAAGCTACTTATTCTGTTGCCGACACGGCAACACACACCAATATATACCTTTCCAGTATAATATGACCTCACCATAGATTTCCCGTACAATGAGAGATCCACATAAACTGGTTTTGTATTGCTTGATAGGTTGCCATGCGTATTTAAAGGTGATATAGTGAACAAGAAGTCTTTATTCATTGTCAAACTAGCACAGTCCATAGATTGAACAATATCACATAATACCTGCACTTTCGCTTCACGCCAATGCTATCAAAACAAAAGCCATTCTCTCTAACTTTATATAGAGTGAATGTGTTATTGATCTTGCAAGTAAACCGTTCGAGCCAATTAATTTCAAAGTGGTGGCGGCCCCGACTTACGAACAGTAAGCCGTGGGTTCGAACCTAGGCAGGCGCATTACTTTGTGATGGAAAACATCGTAAAGAAACCGGCATGTCTTAGAACTAAAAATTCGAACACATGTGATATCTACCCATCCGCACTGGGCCCACGTGGTGGATTACAGCCCACTCCCTCTCATAGAGAAGAGGCCTGTGACCCAGCAGTGGGAACATTATAGGCTGATGATGATGATCATCTGCCTAGACTTTTCCAGACTATGTTGAGGTTGGCTGCCTGTCTAACCAGATGCAGCTGAATACCAGTGTTTCACATGGGGCGACAGCGACTGCCTATCTGACGTCCACAACCCAGTTGGTACTAGATATTACGTAAGATTGGTTGTCAGACTTTCGGGCTACTGACTACCTGCCGACGCCAACGTAGTTGGGAAAAAACCGGCCAAGTGCGAGTCGGACTCGCGCATGAAGGGTTCCGTACCATAATAAAAAGGAGCATACGAGCACTTTTTTTGTATGGGAGCCCCCTTAATTATTTATTTTATTCTGTTTTTAGTATTTGTTGTTATAGCATCAACAGAAATACATAATCTGTAGAAATTTCAACTGGCTACCTATCACGGTTCATGAGATACAGCCTAGTTAAGTGACAGACGGACGGATGGACGGACAGCGAAGTCTCAGTAATAGGGTCCCGTTTGACCCTTTGGGTACGGAACCCTAAAAACTGGGCAGATGATTTGGCTCTAGGATATGGCGGTTTCCTCACGATGTTTTGCTTTACCGTTTTGAGAGTGTTGGTTATGGAATAAATTACTTAAGCTGAAAAAATAACATGTTTACTTTCAATATCCCGACTAACACATCGTCAGTCCATTACCGCTGTTCTCCATGGTATGCTGACTGGCTAGTTTTTATCATGACATAAAATAGTCTTATCAGACAGAATTTGGGGCTAATTGGACATAATACGAGACAGAAAAGAACTGCTAATTAGTCGAAAATGAATGCAAACTCATCAGTAATCGTATCACGCCTTCAAAATGAGGTCACAGCCGTTATGTGGAACAGATTATTATCTAGAACAGAGGTAGTGGATGAACTGCAATAGGTCAGAAACGAGTTCTTTCTTTCTACATATATCTTGTGGTTGGTGTCTAACATGGTGTGAGTTTTTATGACGCCTAAGGGCTATGCTGGTTTGTTCACGATGTCAAAAACGAGTACACATAACATAAGTAATACCTGTAATCACCGAAAGGATAGGCAGAGGTGTACCCTAATTAAAAATAAAAATAAAGTACAGTCGGCATCAGAAGTCGGTTAACACTTATCAATATTACACCAAGTTTTGTGCTGATCAGTGTGACCTCATGTAATATTGTTTTGCGAATTTGTGTAAACATTGATGAAAATATTGTAATGTCTTTTAGTCCAGTCTGTTATTATGGATCGTTCTAAAACTAAGACGTCTTATAATTTTGGATATGTATAGCAACTTTTGTTGACCTACACCCACATTTCGCCAGTTACGTTAAAGTCCCATGAAATGGGGGCGAGCCTATTGCCATCAACCGAGCACAAATTCAGGTTCCGTGACTGCTAATGAGAAATTCCTAAAGGAACAACCCAATTAGACTATGCCCGACCAGGGAATCCAATCCAGGACCTCGTGATCAGTAGCCGTGCTTACCACTATACTAACGAGATAGTTTAAAATTTGGTCTAATTTGAGAAGAGTAACTAAAGTTTGATAGGACAAGTAATGATGAAAGAAACTTGAATGTTTGTAAATAACTTTAAACACGGTCACATGTTTGTATTTAAATTGAATGGATTTTTATGATTAAATAAACAACACTGGGAGGAAAACCTTGAAATTATTGAGTGTGCATCAACAAAGCTGCATTCTGCCGTTTCGTTTTGAGACAAGACTTTTATTACAAGCCAAGATTTAGCTGTTTTCGCAAAACGCAAGAGAGGACCCACTTACTAAGCCTACCTTATTCGCCTTGCTGTATCCTTAGAACGGTTCAACATTTCTCTATCTAGGCAGTAAGAGCATATCATCTGCCTAGCCTTTTCCCAACTGTACTAGGGTCGGCTTCCAGTCTAACCGGATGCAGCTGAATAACCAGTATTTTACATGGAGCGACTGCCTGTCAGACCTCCACAACCCAGATAGTACTGGGTAATACGATATCCCTTGGTAAAACAGTTTGATAATAAAATAAAAACCGGTTCCGTACCATTATTTTTTTTGTATGGGAGCTACCTTAAATATGTATTTTATTCTGTTTTCAGTATTTGTTGTTATAGCGGCAACAACCATATCTGTAGAAATTTCAACTGGCTAACTATCACGATTCAAGAGATACAGCCTGGTGAGAGACGGACGGACAGCTAAGTCTCAGTAACAGGGTCCCCGTTTAACCATTTGGGTACGGAACTCTAAAAAAAAATATGAAAATTAATAATAGAGAAACGTAAATTAGTTCGCGATTCCAACTCGCACTTGACCTGATTATAATCACAAGGTTCGGGATTCGCCATCCGGAGTATCTATCCATGAAAGCAAGTAAAAATTAAGCTAAACAAAGAGTAATAAATAGGCCGTTGAATCATTAGAATACTTAGTCATTGTTTACAAATTGCAAGTGAGTAGGTATTCGTCAGTTTGGACGCGAGCCAACTTTGTGCTCCATAACTCATTTGCCCAACTTAACTATATTGGCCGTAAAACGTTTTGAACTGTTTATAAATAAACATTGCTAACATGTTAAAGAATTTGTTGATTTATGGGCTCGGAGGTAGGAAGGTAATATTTAGTTTTTAGGACACTCCCTAGCTGGATGAACTGAAGATGTTTATGGGCAGCAAAGATGCATACTGAATGCGTGAAACAGATCTCCGAGTTTTGAGACGCAACTTGCCTTAACCGTAGCTCCAATGTTAGTAATAAGTATAAGTTCAAGTTAATATTGTAAGTCGAACTTACCGATCGTGGTAAGCAAGCCCTACTTCCTAACCATTTAGGCTTTAAAAATACGTAAACGTCAAAAGTTAACAAAATGAATTTTTATAATAAGAATATTCAAATTCATATAAAACATACATTTCTACCTTATCTCATTCCCCATGATAAAGGTTTATTATATTAATTTAATATTTAATAACTGTTCTAATCAAATCACACTAAACTAAATATCCTAAATCATAAATAAATATGAGTGTATTCGTCTGATTTTATTCTGTTATAATATGCAATAACTGGAAATGCAAGCAATGAACAGGAAATAAATATATACTTTTATATTGCATAAGTAATATATTTCTTTTCAATATCTACCTATGTTGTTACTCTTTGTGGTCTTCTAAACAAGAGCCATATTGCATTTTTATGTTTTGATAATCTTATTTTTTAATAAAAAAAATTAAGCCTGGTATTTATTCACTGTGCAACAATGTCGCGCCTAGGCCCTCGCAACAAAGTCAGACACAATTGCAGAACCATATCTACATTTGATGAGTACACAATTTTGGGGGGCAGCCCATCTAACCCAATAATCATTTCACCTTGAAACACTAGCTGAGTGCAAATAGACAAAGAGGTGGCACAAAGTTTATAGTGGGCGGATTTTCAAGTGTTTTTTTTTTTAAATCCATAAAAGCCCTTATCCCATTGGAAAAGTCTGACTGTCAACCAACAATCAGACCCGTAAAACAGACAGCGATGTTGGCGATCCACGCTGCAATGTACAGCGAAAGGGAGCAATAACTTCGCGGTCGCCTTGAAATTTTTATTTCCGATTGCCACCCGGGGCAATCCTTTGGTGGCGACTGGGAATATTCGTCTTAGCCCTATAGCACTCTATGATGAACACAGTCGCCGGCGATAGAAGCGAAATCGCGTACTGTCACAAGCGTCGCGAGCGACACATTTGTCGCGTCGTGCGTACTTGGCCTTACTACACCACATGTACAAATTAGTCACCAGTACAGAGTATTATAGTTCATTTGCATACTGTACAGATAACTTCAATCAATATACGTATTAACACTTTCATGGTTACATCAAAGTGTTTTTTCTTTATCAAAGGAAACTTGCTCATTACTATAGAATGTTGAATTTAGGTTTTCAATTTTATTGATTTTTCACAATAAACAATTGGGGAGTTGTTACTGTTTGAAGTTTGAAGGTTGCATAATCAGTTGTTTTTATATCTAGTACCTATATTTAAAGTCTAGGCCAAAATAATCAAGTAGAAACTGACAAATTTTCAGTTAAGTGTAGTTTTCATAAAAACCTAACTCATTAGAAACTTGTATTATGAGTTTAATTATAAATGTGAAAAGTAATGCTTTGCGGGTATTATTTACTAATTAGAGTCACTAATAATTACTTAGATTTAGAACAATCTGATCTATAATTTGTGGAAGTAATAAATAAATTAAGATGAGAATTGTTTAAGGAAAATGAGCATGAGGATATTATTAATTATTATTACAATTATGTATGTGCACACAGGTATCTAAATAAAATACAAACAGACAAAAAACAGCTGAAGTTGATAAGATTGCTTTTTTAGTTTTCTTTTTGATTTGATTCACTTCATCAACTTTCTCACTTTCAGTACAAATTGAACACTTACAAATCGTAATAGTATAGTACACTGTCAAAACAAAAAAATACTAATTGGAATTTGGTTTTGCTAGCTATTTTTTTGCTGATTACCATTTGTAAATTGTTTATTTCTGCTTGTTTTAGCATGATTCTATATTTTAGGTTAATGAATATTGATCAGAAGTCTAAGGTTATCTGGTCTTTATGTGTGATTTATTCATTATGTTGTGATATTAAGATCAACAAAGGAGGTTGAATACCCTTTATAGAATCAATATACAAGCTATAGACAGAGCAGTTTATTATTTGGAGACAATTTATGGTCCATAATTATTCTGATGATCTTACCTGGTCTGTGCAATCATAAACAATGATAATTCCATGAGCTCCTCTGTAGTATGATGAAGTGATTGTTCTAAACCGCTCCTGTCCAGCTGTGTCCCATATTTGTAACTTTATTGTCTTGCCGTCTAAGTCTACAGTTCTAATTTTAAAGTCCACACCAATAGTGCTGATGTAGCTCTCTGTGTAAGTGTCGTCGGCGAACCTCAGCAGCAGACATGACTTTCCAACACCAGAGTCACCAATCAGGAGTAGTTTAAACAAATAGTCGCTGAAAGAGAACACATTCCGTAGTTTAGTGAAGTGCAGCAGAACAGATCAAGGACAACACAGTGATGCGCATCAATAAACGTTCTCGATAAACGAGGGGAGGCGTTGCTTTGTTCCCTCTAACAAAGACTTCGCGCTTGGTACGCATTTAGTTCACAGGAACCAGGAAGTGTAGGACTGGTACAATCAACACTCACTAATGCGCCATTCCTGACCCATACGATTACGTTTTCACAAATACTTCGATAATACCCACCTACCACGAATACACAATGAGTCACCCCATTTGTAGTTAATTAATTTACTATTGAGACACCACAACTTGATCGTAAACTAAAGGTACAGGGTTCTAAGATACAAATTCCACGTAAAGACAATGAACACGCAAAAAAGATAGGTTTTCTGCACCATCCTAGTTTCTAAATCGCCATGTTACAATAGCAAAAATACTTACTATTCTGGATTCATATTTGTACTATAAATGTATTTTTTCCAAAACTATAATGATATAGAATATGTCGAAAATAGTTGAGTTCTTTGTTTCTAGCACAAAACAGCAAAAAAATTAATAATTATACGTAGAATAATGGCCGCCGTCCGAAACACCCACTGACGTAAGTCAGAAATTCAAACAGGAGTGCCACTTGGCAGAAACTAAATTACGTTCAGAAACAGAAAATCGACTAAACTTCATTTCAATCCGGTACGAAAATGGAAGTTTTCTATTGAATCACGTAAATAAAAATAGTATGGTATCCTTACAAACGTCAAACTAACTGACCGTGTACGCAACACCCAACTGCGCTCCAAAAAGACAAATACACAAATGATGAAATGACTCATGTTGCTCAAAAAGCCGTCAAGCTGAAGTGCGACTGGACTGGCCTAGCCTGCCGCATGCCCAATGAGCTGGGGGCCAAAAGAATCACTTTCTGGAGCCTGGATACAGCCAGAAGGCGTCGCGGTGGACCTCGTAGAAGATGGCGAGACGAGTTGGACAAGACCAAAGCGACCAGCAGTCCACACTGGCCCTGGATTGAAACAATAGGAAGTCATGGGGAGAGGCCTTTGCCCAGCAGTGGGATTCCGCAGACTAACTCACTTTCCTTACACGAAAAGAGCTACAGGCCACCTATTCACAAACGCTCGGATTCTTGTTTTGGCATTATGAAAGCGAGCAAGATAGACATACGACTTTCCGAATCGAAATCGAATCCGAGCGTTTGTGAATACGGGGGCCGGTCTATAAAAGAATCTAGAGTGATTTGCTGCAAAAAAAAAAAAAGAATTGTTGCAGTGAGAGGGTGTTTCTGTTAGGAGGATTGTCTCCAAGTGCTGGTTTTTTACGGTTTAAGAGTCAAATGCCCAAGTCAATTAGTTGCAAGCGCAAACCCTTCACCGCAAACACAGTCATTCATGATGTACGTACGTGGCGCATACGACGGTAGCGTCAGTCAAAGAAAGTTTAACCATTTCAACGCCCGCCATGCCGTTTTCATTTACAATCTTCGACAATGATGCCTGTAGATTTTTACGGCAAAAAAGAAGTGTCTGTACAAATTGAGCTTGGATTCCACCAGAAGAGATGTGCAGTGCACCGCCTAGCTACCTTGCTAGGCGGTGCGCGAGAGAAAGTTCCACTTATGGGATAACTGTATTTTCCAAGGCTCACTTAGCGCCGCTTTGGCTCGGCCTCCTAGGTGAGCTACTAGCTAGGTATTATTAGCCATAAGAAAAGTTGAGAGATAGTGCGAGGTTGCGAGCGAGACATCTGTGCAAAACGATGTATTGTTCTCTCTCTTTGATGTAGGGAACTGGAGCTAAATAGAGTCTGTAAGCGTCTCTTCGCTCGAGGGCTCTCAAGGGCTCTTGGCGCCGCTCGGGGCCCGCAGAATCCGCCCGCGCGTTTCAAGGAAATGCGCTCCGCCGCGCCTCCAGCGGTGTGCGCTGGAACTAACGCATCCTCCCACAGTTTTGGTGGAAAATCAGCTTAATAGCCGAGTGTGTAACCTTTTACTTACAAGCAAAGGATCTAGCAAATAAAACATCTGATGTAGTTAAAATTTTATTTATATTGGCTGTTACCAATATTATACTGGCTAACCAAACAAATCACGGAATATAATAACTAAAGGTAAAAGTGAGATTTCATCTACAACACCTATGCAGGCATTTATAAAATCATTTCCTGTAGTATACTTAATGGTATTTTCCATATGTACAAATTTTTGTCTCTATAGCCTGCAATAATCTGTAACAAAGGAAATAATATTTTATTAACCAAGCAAATGAGCAAGAGCATGGGTTTACTTCAGCCCCCGTATTCACAAACGCTTCGATTCGATTTCGATTCGACAAGTCGTTTGTCTATATTGTTTTGGTATTACAAAAGCGAGCGAGATAGACATATGACTTTCCGAATCGAAGCGTTTGTGAATATGGGGCCAGGTCGTGTTATTAGGATTTCAATGACCATTTCTTAACAGTATTCTCATTTACGCCAAGATGCTCGTCATTTGTTACTCTTGCTATATACGTACTTTTTTGTACATAATTATGTGCGTGCGATCGCATATTCGTTTCACGAATGCGCGCGCGCAACAAACGCTCGCGCAACGAATGCATCAATTCGTGAAGGGTATGCTCTTAGTAACAGACATAACATAACATCACGCCTGTATTCCCCGAAGGGTTAGGCAGAGGTGTACCTAATAGAAACCCCCACATGTCGCCTGTTATTTGAGTCCCATGTAATTGGAGGCGAGCCTATTGCCATCAACTGGGCACAAATCCAGACTCCGTGGCTGCTACTGAGAAATTTCTGATGGATAATACCAATTTGCCCGACCCGTGACTCGAACCCAAAACCTCTTGCTCAGCAGTCGCGATTGCAAACACTAGACCAATGAGGCAGTCTACAGTCAAGGAGTAACAGACATAAGAATTATAAAAAAAAGCGTGTGTCTCTGGCTGGTAATATTATTATCATAACCTTCTTAACCTCTCCAACCTTGCGGCTAAACGGTAAAACACCCAGCCGGCCTCACAATGACGTCATCGAGCGTGTCAAGTGTCCTGCGCTCATAAAAAGCTTATCGCGCGAGTTCTATTAGCTCTTATCTCAAGCGGTAAACAGTTTCGGGTTCTTGATTAACGAGACCATGTATTACAATATAAACAACTGTTTTATAACTACTTGAGAATTATAAACATCGCATAGAATTCAGAGAGCTCGCCGCAAACATACTGTTGTCGTAGTTTGTTTTTTTTTGGTACTACTGAATCAATTTACACGAAACTTTAGATCTAACATAACAAATATACAAGTAATCTAATGACAGTGTTTTTTAGGAGTCCTACATAAATTATTCTTGCAAGATTCCAATTCAAACGTCCTATTAGAATCGGCCATTTTCTAACTGCGCAGTTCAATGCATGAAAATACTTGAAATATCAATAAATATGAATAAATATGCCTCGAATGCATGAAATTATGAATTATCACTATTTTTTCGCTTATTACTAATGTTTCCAAGACCATATTTCATTGTAAAAGAGTCAAATTCATATTTTCAATTTCGACTGACGAACTTCACAACAAAGGAATTTTTGGAGAAATTTTTGGGTCAAAAACATAATTTTTAGATATTTTTTCCAGCAAATGACTATCTAAAAAGTTACATTATACACTAATAACATACTATACATTTACTTACCAAAGTTTAACAACACAAAACACAAAAAATTCACTGCATTCCAAAACAAAACACCACCGTTCCACACTGGCCGCCATGACTCATTTTGACAGTCGACAAAGACGCGTTTCTTTATTTTTTAATAATTTTGTGCAGTTGTTAGGTTGGTATGTTTGGTTTCATTTTAATCGAACTCTAGTTGGCCAGAGACGTAAATTTTTACAAACGAATTAGACCCTTACTGTACGTACGATAAGGGTTTAAGTTTGCTTGTACGAGGCGTTCCCATATGGGAACCTCGGGGCTCAACCGAATTGTTCGGCGTTCCCATATGGGAACCACGGGGCTGGAGAGGTTAATCTATTTTACATAAAATTTCATGCTGTCTCACCTTGCTCCCCATAACGGCGAGAGACAGCAGCATAAGGCCGGGTCCTCGCAGCTGAGCCATCGGCCTGGTCTCGCCCTCGCGGTACACATAAACGCAGCCGTCGTAGCAGCCCGCGAACAGAAGCCCGCCTGCCGCTCGCATGCAGACCGCACCCTTACCGCCCTCATGGCAACCTGTGTAGAATCCACTCTGGAAATAAAATAGTACAAACTTAAGTATGTTTTACATGTCTTTTAGCATCAGAATGGGTAGTTAGATAATTACTTAAGCAAGTAAGTAATTTGAAATTTAAATAAATAAAATTCAATGAAATTACAAACAGACACTTCAATTTTATTTATTTATATAATAGCTCTTTACGGAATGCATATGAAAGTATACCAACCCGCACTGGGCCCGCGTGGTGGATTACAGCCCATTCCCTCTCATAGAGAGGAGGCCTGCGTCCCAGCAGTGGGAACAATATAGGCTGATGATGATATGAAAGTATATTCTTTGGTACAGTCAGCATCAAAAGTCGGTTAACACTTATAAATATTACACCAAGTTTTGTGCTGGTCAGTGTGATCACTCTCGTTATTTTATTGAGCTTCTTAATAATATTTTGTTGTTTTCTTGTTGTATCATTTTTATTACATAAGTTGAGAGGTTATTGTACTCATCGATATTGAGCGAAGGTTGGTCACACCGAAGAGTCGAATGCATGACTGTATGCACGCCATCTTGCGTACCTAGTAGAACTACTTAGTCACAAATCTTGTAATACTGCCATCTCTTAGTGAGTTTTAGAAATTGTAGCGTTAAACTCTTTGGAAGTCGCATAAGAAGTTTCACTTCAAAAACCCGATAACACTTTGCACGACCTGGGAAACGAACCCACAAAAAGATTACAAATTCATACTTACAGAATAATCAAAAACATGTATCTGGCTGCTGCTAGTTCCACAAAACACCTTGCCGTCTTCAAATAGCATCGAGTACAGTGACAGCTGTGGTCCAAAGAGCGTTCGTAGCAGCAGGCCTGTCTGAGCGTCCTTTATCGTCACGTTATCGTTACGTGAGCCAATCAGCAACACCTTGCGAGGACCCTCCTTCATAGCACGGAGAGCTAGGATTGCGTAATCGGAGAATTTCACAGTGCTCACTGGTATTAGCATGTTGTTCTGGAATGGATGGTAAGATTGTTATAATGATTAGTTGTTCATTTGATTCTAGCTTTATTTTGAGTTGAAGTCGGAATCTATATTATGTGTTGCATTTGCAATTTGTTGTTTCCCCTAGAGATAACCATACACAATTCCATGATCTCTCTTCATCATCTGCCTAGCCTTTTTTCAACTTTGTTGGGGTCAGATTCCAGTCTAACCGGATGCAGCTGAATAACAGTATTTTACATGGAGCAACTGCCTATCTGGTCTCCACAAACCAGTTAGTACTGGGTAATATGATGACTCCTCGGTAAGACTGGTTGTCAGACTATTGGGCCACTGACTACCTGTAACAACTGTCAAAGATCTTCAAATGACACACTGATACTGATTTGGACATACTGATAGTATACTGTTGAGCAAAGGCCCCTTACCACGACTTCCAATTATTTCGATCCAAGGCCATAGAGGACCACTGGTCGCTGTTCATGTCCAGCTCGTACCGCCATCTTCTACGAGGTCTGCCGCGACGCCTTCTGGCTGTGTCAGGGCTCCAAAAAGTCTATTTTAGCGCACAGCTGGGCACGCGGCAGGCGTGTCCAATCCAGTCCCACTTCAGCTTAGCGAATGACAATGATTAATAATTACTAATTACCTTGCATTCAAACTGTAGAACGAAACCAGTCCTGGTGCCAACGAAGACTGTGTCCCAAGCGCGGTCCATCGACTGTATCGGACTGAGAACATTGCACTCTGGTCCCTTCTCTAGACCCGTCTGGAAAAATAAGAGAAAGACGGAGTTATTAGGAGATGTAAATATAATTAATAGCTGCTGCTGGAAATTTTGATGTGTTGTTCAGGGATAAATTACACATATAAACCTTCCTCTTGAATCATTCAATATCCACTGTGTAGTTTAAAAGGGTACAAACGGCGGCCGGCGGGAAGCGACTTTGTTTTATACTAGATAGGATTTAGATGATAATTGTCTTCGATCTCTATCTGCCTAGCTTTTTCCACTCTAACTGGAACCATCTCGATACCATCACATTATCATACAGCGACTCTCTTTCTGAGAGTATATTGCTGAGAAACCATTCTCGAGCTCCACTCGAGCAAGGCAGCAGGCAAAAGCTAATTATTAACCGTTTGCTTCTCATTATGTGAAGTGGTGTTAGTAGGCGTACCCATACATGTTATCAGTACCTACACCTACGATTCGGGACGGATGCTGCGTCATGTCAGCCCACTTGATAAATTTAAGTTATAACAGAAATTGGCAAGCTTACTTCCACAAGTTTTCTAAGAATTCCTTGTGGGAGTCAAATTCTGTAGATGCTTTTCCAAAATTCAATTAACACACTAATTCAATTAAATAAACGATTTTTAAACTTTCCTTTTTTGTATTATATATTATATTATCTTTAGCATTCACAAAGACGAGGGCGTCTTTGAAATAGCGCAGCAGAAACGGAATGAACGATCGTGCTGCTTCCAGAATGAAGACGCTTGCATCCTTTGGGTGTGAAAACTAAAATAAAAAGTCTAAACTAAAGAATAATAATAGTAGTTCAAACAACCATACCTCCAAATCATAATATCGTATCCTAGAATCCAGTGATCCCGTATACACAGTGGTTCCATACTTCTCCTTGACAATAGTCAGACATGTGACAGCATGGTTGGATCCTCGCATTGTATTTATTAGCTGCCCATCACCACTGAAGTGGTACACATTGCCGTCCAAACAAGCTCCTATGAAACCAGTGTCTACACACTGGAAAATAAAAAATTGTTTTCATTGATACACTTTTTATTATTAGACGGGAATTTGCGGAATTTGCAATTACTTTTATATTTTCTTGAATTTATGGTTTGAGCATTGTCTGTCACATTCCCACTGCTGGCACAGGCCTCATCTCTATGAGACAAACATTTAGTATGTGGCATGTGATTTGGAGAATAAGTAAATTTTTTAAAGTATGCATTGAAGATAATATGCAGCATTAAAATAATGGTTCAATGGACACTTTCCCTAATATTGCCAATTACTTCCAAGTCACAGTTGTTCATGATTATGGCAGTAGATATATTTGTGGTTATTATAAATTCCACATTTAATAAGGAAAAAATATCTAAATGTCCGTTTTCAGAAACTGCTATCCTTTTTATTGTTTTGAGGTCCCGATATTTCGACGCTGTTGCAAGCGCTATTATCGCGGGATTAATCACGGAAGATATTCCCGTAAGTGGCAGTATCAGGTTCCTTCCTGTTTTACGACTTTCCTGTTGACAAAGTAATTTAAGAATTGGATAGCTTACTCACCTCTATCGCAAGTACGGTATCAATGTTACCGGAGACTGTGACCGAATCTCGGCATAGCTCATCGGTTGAGTAGTCGTACATCTTGCATACATTCTCCGTCTGCCCGCCCTCCACAGTGGACCCATCATCCGCCGACGACTGGCTGTTGTCCAACATTACATCCAAACTTACAGTCTCCCTATCATTCGTGTCTTTATCAACACATTTTATCTCACTCTCCCCCCCTATCACTATATCCTCTGACACGTCTAACATGTCAAACTGGATATCATTACCCATAGACTCTTCTTCCTCTCGTACCGGTTTTACTTCAGTCTCGATAGGAACAGTCTCCTCTATGTCAGTATTAGAAGGTTCAGCAGTCTCCACAGGCACAGATGTATCTTCAGACTCTTCTTCTTTTATAAATTTTCTGAGGTCAGTCTGTATGAGAACAACTGAGCAGTCCTTCAAATCAAACATGTTAACTTTACTTTTAGTAGGTTTCTTTGACGTTTTTTTCTTTGGTCGAGATCGAGGTTTCTTCTTGCTTTTAGCTTGCGGCTCCTCTAGATCGTCCAGTGATATAATATCTTCTAGAGGTCTATCATCTGTAATTATCTGTTCTATAAGAGATATATTAGGCGGTTTCGCTTTTCTATTACTTCTTTTACTTGACGTGGGGCTCTCAGAAGTTTTCCGTTCTTGTGGCAGAAGTTTCTGTCGCAATGATCTTTTTTCAACTTTAGTTCCATCACAGCTATCTTCTTGAACACTTTCTAGAGCTATTTGCGCTAATTCTTCGACTGGTATATTGGTGAAATCTTCTACAATTTCATCTGCAGTCATTATATTTTCGTCCAATGAGTGGGTGTCGTCTTCAGTTTCATCTTTACCTTCATCAATAGGCGTAACGTTTAGAACAGTCATACCCAAAGTAGGCATAGTGCTTGGACACGTATCTTTGGATTCTAAGAAACTGTACAGTTTAAATTTTTCTTGCAACAATACTTGTATTTCCGAGTCTATTTCTTTCATTCTTTCGAAAGCGTCGGGTTTACTCGTTGAGTCCTTCGAGCTGTTTGAGATGGCTGACCGGGGTTTTGAGCTTTCTTCTTTAGAAATATGAACAGGAAGTGTTTGCACAAACTTGGAAACAAACTTCTTCCTCTCTGTTTGAGAAAACTTAGTACTGGTAAATTTGTTTTGACATGTCTGTGTTTCTTTTGTAATTAGCCTTCTTATGACTTGAGTACCAACATGCTTAGTCTGTAATGTCTTATTGCGTGCTGGAGTTGGTGGTGGCACTTGTTTCGATATGTTTTCTTCTACAGTGGGTTTGCTAGGGATTACACCAGAAGCTGTGTTTCTGTGTGCTTGGTGCTGTGATGAGGTCTTCTTGGGCTGCTCTACAAACATATCAAAAGTCTTAAGTTTAATCTTAGGATCTGATTTCGAGGGTGTTTGACTGTATGTATTAATACTATCTTTTGGACTTAGAATGATTTGACTGGATGTGCTAGAATGTCTTTTTCTGCCCGTTTCACTCTCTTTTTCTCTAGGTTTCCTGGAGGTTTCTTTCCTTTTGACATATTTATCTGAGTAACTTTTATCAGTTAAGTCAATTGTTTTATTATCTGTAGATTCTTTCGTACTTTCAACTCTAGGTAAAAATATATTATAATAGGGCTTTGGGGCATCATTGCATTTCTCTGTTGACTTCCTTGAACCAGCATTGACACTGGCAGGGACATTTTTATTTGATGTTGGTTTAACTGAATCAGATTGGTTAGATTCACTTTTTTTTCGTTTTTCTTTACGATGAGAGGGTCTTTGATCAATAGACCTTTTTCGTGAGTTTGATGGAGAAGTTTTAATAATATTTGAGCTACCCGCTTTATCAGTCTCTTTCTCAGTATCTTTAGGTTGAGGCACATGCTCTTGCTTTATTTTAATCTCTTTTACTTTGTGAACACCATTATCAGAAGTTTGAGGTGTATTTTCATTACTAGTATTATCATTGTGAAAGTCTAGAGACTGTGTTTCTTGCTTGATATATTTAGCAATTTCTCTGAGGGTCTCTGTACTGCTCACAGGAAATAAATCCAAAGACGACTGGGCAATGTTTTGCAATTGATTATCAATTTCATTCTCAATTTGTGGTGCTGGTAGTTGAACAGGCAGTAGGTTAGGAGGTGTTCCACTTGAGAGATCATCGTTTTCAAGAAAGTTGTGATCAACAGCTACATGATATTGCCTGTCAAGTTCAGCAAATGTGTCTTCTTCAGACAGCTGATCAGTATTCCCATCAAAAAGTGGCAGCGGTTCTTCTTTACTTTTAAATGGCTCTTCGCATGAATTTTCCAAACTTCGTCCCTGGCTCCTCCTCTGGCTTTCTATACTAAGTTTTCTGCCTTCAACTGGAACACATCTTTTTGATGGCCGCCTCTCAAATAAAGGCTTGGTTTCTCCATATGGTGATTCATGATCATAATTACAGCTATCTGTTACATCTAATCTATTTGAGTTTTCATGTATAGATGATGGTTGATCTCGCTCAAAACATGGCTCACGTGAATATTCGTCATAATTGTACTGATCAAAATATGGATAGTTTGAATGTCCATCTGCAGTATGATGGCCGCTGTGATTGTCAGGTATATCAAACTGTTGTTCAAATTCAGCCAACTGTAGAACTTTACTTAGTTCAGCCATGACAAGAGGTTTTATATCTTCTAGTAATACAGTGTCTTGCGGATCTAAGAGACATTGCATCTGTTTCATGAAAGTATCTTCATAAATAGTGTTATTGTCATTTTGAATGAAGTCTGTGCTGGAACTGTACAATGATTTCTCTGCCACAGATCTTAAATGGCGGTTTAAACTATTTTGTGACTCTGTTATTAAACTGCTAATTGCAAACTCAAACTTGGATGAGGAGCCGGGATCATCCATTAGTTTGTGCATCTTATCTTTGTCCATCTTAAACAGTTGGTGAACAATATTTGTTTTCATCTTATCACAATTAGATTTAGCATTTTGTTTCTGTCTTGGTGTTCTCTTTTTAACTGGTTGCTCTTGGTTAACGTTCTGAATAGGATTCTCGCTTGCTTCCTGCTCACTGACACTTTGATGGATGGGTGCGTCTTGTGATAACCTCTCCGGATCATTAAGATTCATTAACCTCTTTCTGATGATATCTACAGTGTCATCTACAGATCGACTAAATGAAGTGTCATTATTATTGGTAGTGGGACCAGAGGTACCACCATAATGGTCTGATGCAGGTGGTCTATGACCTGTATAATCTAAACCAGGTATTTTGTTTCTTTCAGCAATATCATGATGTTTAAAAGAATTTTGATTTCTCTCATCATAATCATGTGTTATAGCATAGCCAGGAGGTGGATTGGACCAAGGACTTATGCGTTGCTGACTAAAAGTATCTTGTGGGGTTGGCAAGAGAGGAAGCTGCCGGTGATCTATATCTCCCATACTGTTGACAAGGCATGGCTCAGGTGCAACATCCCCATAAAAGGTTTTGGACTCATTGAATGAGCTGCATTGATTGATATCTTTTGATCTCATATTATGATGGCTATATTGGTACATCTGTCTGGAGCGTGGATGATGATCTCTCTCCAGACTTCTCTGATCAATTTGGCGGTGGCCATCTCTATATTCCCTATGTCTGTCATGGTGATCTTGTCGACCATGGTCGTCTGGATGTCCTCCACGACCTTTGAAAGGTGAAGGGGCTCTTTGATTTAGTTGAGGGCCAGGAGGCGGGAATCTGGCAATAAAAACATTCATTATAAAAACGGCATTCGACATTGCTATATCAAAAATCAACTGTGATGTTATGATTAACAAAATATAAATTAATAGTTGTTTGACGTATTGCCATAAACATACACTTTTTTTTTCGACATTTCAAGCTGTACATAATATTGGCGCGTCAGTGATGGAATGCAAAATAAATTGATGCCAGAATTTTACCTGGGGTTTTCACGCAATGGATAAATCCTTGGAGGTCTAAATCGAGGTGGTCCGTTACCTCTAGGCCTAAAGTGCCTTTGATTTTCATTTCGCCATCCTCCGATGCCTGGATGACCTCGCCTCATTATTCCACAACTAACACATATTTAGCCACAATACTCCGATAGAGGGGATCACTTAAATTTAGTGTTCGAAGTATGTATTTTGTTACACGAAAAAAGGTGGTAATCACAAGAAAAACAAGTTTGATCAATTGTCGCGCCGAATAAAAATACATACACGGACATGGAATCCATTTGACAATTGATATAACATTATTGCCAGCCTTTAAAATTTACATTTACAATGTAAATGCGTTCACAATAAAGATTTTTAATTTTTCGTACTTATTCATTATTAATTACTTGCAAAATCCCTTACTCCTATCTTACGGTGGAAGCGACAGGGTAGCCCACCAGCTAGGTTACAGCGTTTAGCAAAAACATTCATCTGAACTTCAGATTACAATGAATGGTAACATTTAGTTGGAAGCCACTATTATGTCGCGCAACTTGTCGCTAGTCGATGCTCTGTGAGCGTCACGCACCATCTGCTTGTCCCTCGACAGTCGCCGGCAAAAACTACAATATATATATATATAAGTATATAAGTAGTTTCTAAGATTTATTGATTGTCGTTATCGTTCCGTTCCCACAGACAAACTGTGAAAACAGTTTTGTGGGGCTTAGTTTTTAAATGAAAGTTTGTATAAAAATTGTTTGATAAATAAATAAATAATAATAATATGGTCGCCGGACAGGCTTTGCTTAGTGAGAACGTGTGTCACTTACTATTGTCTTCCGAATAATTATGTAAGCTGCACTGAACAACACTACCTCCTCGGGCGACATACTGATCACGACGACTGGCCAATGTGAACAAGGGAAATGTTAAGCGACATTGTCCCACAAAGTTGCAGAGACACACCACGTGAATGTTGGGCGATATGTCTCCGCGACATGTCTCCTAGTGAAAACGCGGCTTTAATGTAGCTCTCTATGAGGTCGCTTATTCGAAAGCCAAGCATACTTTTTTCTACACCTCTTTGAAATGACTGATTTTATTTTATTATTATGATTTTAACGGCCCGTTCACGACCTTGCCGCTGTGAGCGGCAGTTAAGCGCGGGGCGGCGAGCGGTAAGATCAAAAGTATGAAAATGTTTGAAGCACGCCACGAGCAGAGGCGTCTCTAGCCCTTGTGGCGCCCGTGTGCAACCAGTACTCTGGCGCCCTCTAGTCTAGTAGAAGCGGGGTCAAAATGGAATACTAACAGTTATATTTTCTAACGAAAATTCGGGTGCAAGTGGTGCAATTTTAAATGATGTCGGGAAGCAAAAAGTTTTTTTAGGAAGGAAGGGGTTATAAGAATAAAAAAATCACAACTTTCTAGTTCTTTCAAAAATATTTAATTGAAAAACTATTATAGTTACATAACAAACAGAACGCTCGTACACACAAATATATTATATATGTACACACAAATGTATTTACAAAAAAGTTACTTTGCGAGCTTTTGCATCAGCGAAATCTTTAACAATGTCACTAACTAACTTCAATTTTGATTTCATGTTCAATACTTATTAATGATAAATTTGTCAATCTACTTTGCGACAATGTTGATCTAAGGTAGTTTTTAATTATTTTTAGTTTAGAAAATGACCTTTCACTATGTGCGACCGTGAATGGAAGTGTCAGGTATATCCTCAGTGCTGTGGACAGATTTGGGAACACTGAAATTAATTTATTCGTAAACAAGTAATTTAAAATATTCAACGGCGTAGTGGAATCATCAATAAACATCGGTAATAATTCGATTTCATTATAGAGCTCGAACTGTTCCACATCTGAAGAGCCAGCATGGCAAATATTATTTTCTAAATTAGAGCAATGTGTTTTTTTTTGTATCAGAGTCCAAATCTTTCCAGTGTTTCAGTTTTTGAAGAAATTAAAAAATTACATTATTTTCATTCAAAAGTTCGAACCGTTCGTCGAACTTAGTAATTGCGGTGTCTAACAAATAGTAATAAATACCTTAGTATACTAGTAGGTACATATTAAAGCACTTTAACTTACCTTGTTTGTTCCGCACTGCAGTAGGATAAACAAACGAAAAATCCTAGGTCGTATAGGTACGAGTATTTAACTTCGATATCTTCACTATCTATCACTCGATGTTTTGTTTTTTTTTTTCATGAATTTCGCTAGCTGTTTTTGATGACCTCCAACCTCGAGGTATGTCGCAATAATTGTGCAAGCAAATAACCAAATCTTACCTTTTATATATTTTTTATCAAAAGAAAAGCCGATTTACTTCATATTTACATGTATTAGAAAAGAATAATGGTCAGTAAATTATAAGAAACGTTTATTGAAAAATCAGGTAGATACATCACACATACAAAAAATATAGTTAAGTCACATCAGTTTTATCCACTTAATTACAAGACGATATTTAATTTCAAGAGTAATAAATAATCACAGTAAATCTAAGTAATCTCATCTAAAAAAATCCTATTAAATCACACTTCAAATTTAAATCATAATTTCAGATACAGTGAATATTTAAGCAATAATTAAATGTCGAGAAATAATGTTACCAACATTATTTCTGGCCGATACCTATTATTACCCTTATACACAAAGTAGCGTGGTCACGGAGAGATGTTACCTCGACGATGGTGCGTGGTAAAGTGTCGCTCCGCAGCGAACTCCAAACTGAGCTGCCATGGCGCGCCCCTCCTAGCCTCCTTCGGGTATGGCAACAGCAAGTGCGACAACATCCGGCCGTCCTGTTCACGCGTTCGTCCTCGAACAGCGTTTTGGTCCAATGAAGAAGCTGGAAACATACAATAATAACTGAGTTTAAGCCGTATTTTAACTTAGTACATAAGTGACCTGCTTTAACATCGGACTGTAGGTAAGGTGCTCGAACAGATTAAAGCATGCTATCGCAACATGGTTAACATGCTCTTACTGCCTGTGGTTTGAACTAGATCAATGTTCACTTAGTATCAATCTAGTCGTGTATCACCACTGAAACTACAACAGCGTTCACTACGGATGCCTGCTGCTTATCGAGAGACCGAACACCCTATCAACATCCATGTTTAAAGCGAATGCATTGGACCACATCAATGAAAACATATTTGGCGAAATATCAGTAACATCAGCAACATAAAAATGTAAAATAAAAATCTGAATAGACAAAACAACTGAATAGGTAAGTTATTATTATAAAATTTACCTTATTGCCACTTTTAGGTACCTATGCATCTTTGACAACATCCGGTTCTTCAGCAACTCTGATCCAGGGCTTCATATTCTCCACGCAGGCAACACCATCGTACCTTTTGGAAGATCTTTCAGCTCCCCTCAGGTCCGCCACTTGATATCTATCGTGCCCTAGGATGTTCGTTACTTGAAAGGGCCCCTTGTACAGAGGCAAGAGTTTCGTACTTTGACCATCATTTGTGTGACTTGGAATTTTGAGAACCACCAAGTCTCCAACCTTGTAAATAGGAGCCTCTTTTCTTTTAGAGTCGAAGCATGCCTTTTGTCGTTCAGCATTGCTCTTTATTTTTGCATCGACTTTATTCCTTAACGCAGTGACGTCAATAGAACGCTCGTTATTATCATCAGTGATCGCGTCATTATTCATACGAATTCTAAACCCAAAAAATACCTCTCTCGGCACGGCAGACGTGGTTTTATTAATTGTGCTGTTAATACCTTGTTGTATGGTAGTTATGTGCTGATCCCATTTATTATTATCAGTATCAGCACTCTTACTACGCAATGCTTCTAAAATTGTCTGATTATAGCGCTCGACTTGGCCATTTGATCGCGGAACAGCAGTAGCAATTATGTGAAGCCTAATGTTATTTTCTTTGCAATAATTGGTGAACAATTTAGATGTAAAAGCACTACCAGCATCACAAATTAGGCGTTTTGAACTTCCGAATACTTTAAATATTTTATTTAATTCATTAATGACCACTTTGCTTTTAGTGTTTTTTACAGCAGAAATAAAAACGAATTTTGTAAATGAGTCGACTATCACTAAGATGTAACTATTTTGCTGCGTAGTTTTAACAAATGGACCAAGGTGATCAACGTGAAGCGTGTGGAATGGTCTAGCATATTTTGGTATTGGGTACAACTTGCCTGGTTTTTTACCGTGAACATTTTTGTGATAGATACAATTCAAACAATTTTTAATACATTTCGAAACGGTTTTCTTCAAACGAGGGAACCAATATTTAGACTTTATTCTTTCAATAGTTTTGTCTACCGCAAAATGTCCCACATCATCATGGTTAGCACGAATTACATACCATATACATTTCTTTGGTACTAACCAACGCCTTCCAAATTCAGTTCTACGATATACTTTGTTTCCTAACAATTCGTAGTCGTTAAATACATTTTTATTCATATCGGCCTCCCCTGACTGTAATATGTCCCTAATACTACATATACTGGGGTCTTGCAATTGAACCGCTAGCAACCAATCGCCTTCAGTAATTGTGTTAATATTTTCTACCTCATCAGATACATTATTGATAGTAGGAATAGGGTTCCTACTTAATGCGTCAACATGTTGCATCTGTGACCCGGCCCTGTGAACTACTTCGAACGTAAAATCCTGTGTATATAATACCCATCTACTTGTTCGCGGAATTATCTCCTTTTTACTTAAAGCATGTCGTACTGCATTGCAATCGGTTGTAATCTTAAAACTCGTCCCTAGTAAATAATGCCTAAACTTTTGTAAAGCGGAAAAAATTGCCAGAAGCTCCAATTCGAAAGAATGGTATTTCTTTTCATCATCACTTGTTTGACGACTATAAAAATAAACAGGTTGTTCACCGTTACTAGTCAGCTGTGTCAAAATACATCCTATGCCATCACGACTGGCGTCCGTATACAAATTAATGGGTAATTTGGGGTCAAATACGCTTAGTAACGCATTTTTGATCAACGCATCTTTTACACATGCATGCTACAGCCTGATCTTGTTGGGGCCCCCATTGCCAAATTGCACCCTTTTTTAATAAACTAGTCAATGGTTTGCAGAGAAGTGCGCAATTCTTAATAAATTTTCTAAAATAATTAATTAAACCCAAAAATTGTCTTAGTTGATGAACTGACTTCGGAATTGGGTATTTTGAAATAGCTTCTAGCTTACGGGAACTCGGGGCGATGCCGTTTTCGGAAATATCATAGCCTAAAAACGTAATTTGATCTTTGAAAAAGGAGCATTTGTCTAAATTTATCGTCAACCCATTTTTAACAAAAATATCTAATACTTTTTCTAAGCAAGCCATATTTTCTTCTATAGTTTTCGTAGCGATTAAGGTGTCATCCATGTAGCATATTACCCTCCCAAAACGTAGATTGCCCAAAACTGTATTCATTAGTCTTTGGAAAACAGCTGGTCCATTACACACCCCAAAAGGCATCCTCAAAAATTCAAAATGGCCATCACTTGTTATGAATGCAGTTTTGTGCACATCTTCCGATTTTATGCTTATCTGATGATAGCCACTTTTAAGGTCCAAAGAAGTGAAGAATTTACATCCCTGCAATCTGTCAATGAGGTCCTCAATCATGGGCATTGGGTATTTCTCCTTAACAGTTATTTTATTTAGCTGTCTATAGTCTACGCATAACCTTTTAGCACCAGATGCTTTGTCAACCAAAAGAGCTGGGCTGGCATATGCAGATCTACTGTTTTGAATACTCCCATTTTTCAAAAGATCATCTACTAATTCACGCGTGATAGCTCTTTCAGACTCTGACATCCTATACGGTCGTTGGTAAATAGGTTTATTAGATGTTAGTTGTATGTCTAATTCAACACAGGAGGTGTTTCCTAAATTCGATAAATCTTGGGCAAAGGATTGAGGGTATTTTAATAATATTTTGTATAATGCTATTTTGTATTCACATGTTACGTTATTAGTAACCTTAATACTGCACACATTGAATGCAGGAGCCGATTGAAAACTTAAAATTTCTCCTACACGAACATACATTATATTTTTATTCTCAGTAAAATTTCTTCCTATCAAAATGTCACAGCTAGATAAAGCATCAATAACGTATAAAGTTATAATTAATTCCACAGAATCGACTTTAAGCTGAACTGAGACAGCCTTGGTTACTGTAGCGGTTAAATCATTAGTAAACCCCACTAAATTAATAGGATTATTCAAAGAGAACGGTTGCAACTTAAATTGGTTTACTAACGCAGATGTAATTAAGGAGCAGTCGCTGCCCATATCAAAAAATGCACTACATTCCTGGTTGTTTATTAAAACCGGTTTGAAAAACTTTTGTTTCATTTTTGGATCGGAAATCATTTTCACTTCAACATTTTTCTCGACCTTCGACTTTGACTTGGCGTGACAGGCTGCCTCTAAATGCCCTAGCTTTTTGCAAAAGGTACACCTCACATCGTCTTTGACAGTACAATTATTTCTTCTGTGACCTACCTCTCCACATCGGTAGCAAGTATGGTTTGGTACAGTATTATTATTGACAGAAGGTTCAATTTTGATGTCAGATTTACCTGAAGCATTCTGGGACCCGGATTGTATCGGTCGAAAAGAATGTTTCGGTGGCAATGTATTTCTAGAAGGGACTTCATTAACCGCAGGTGACTGGATTTTGCCGTGTAAAAAGGAGGCTTCACAATATTTAAAATTGCCTGCTTCGGCAGCTATACTTATGTTTTTATCACCTATTAAACCTACTATTATTGATATTATATCTCGGTCTCGAAAACCTAACTGCAAGCGATCTATTTTTGACTTTTGTTTAAAAAAGAAATCATATAAAGACTGATTTGCTGATGGTTTCGTATCAATTAGTTCTTTGAGGGATCTGAACATATCACTTCTTACTCGAAAGGTATCTGACAATGTTTCGCGCCATTGCTTCCACCTCCACGTGGTCCACCTGGTTTCATTTTTTTGCAAAGCGTCTAGCCAAGTTTTCGCGGTATTACGTAATTTTTGAAGCGCCTGATACTTAATCATATTATCAGACCATCCAAACGCTCGAGAATTTGCCTCTACAACATTAATCCACATATCTACATTGTCTACGAGTGGGTCGAATTCGGGAATCACTGACGATAATAAAACATTCTGACTCACGGTTTGCGAATTCTTGTGGCGGCGTCGCTTCCTGCGCCTCCGTTCATTTGCACTATTGCTGCTGCTGCTACTCGAACTGGAGGTCGACGTACTTGCACTTGTCGATGGCTCCCTTCTTGATCTTCGTTTGCGGCTGCGCGGCATGTTTGCGAGCGATGTAGGTACGGTTGTCACTTCTGATATTAGAAAAGAATAATGGTCAGTAAATTATAAGAAACGTTTATTGAAAAATCAGGTAGATACATCACACATACAAAAAATATAGTTAAGTCACATCAGTTTTATCCATTTAATTACAAGACGATATTTAATTTCAAGAGTAATAAATAATCACAGTAAATCTAAGTAATCTCATCTAAAAAAATCCTATTAAATCACACTTCAAATTTAAATCATAATTTCAGATACAGTGAATATTTAAGCAATAATTAAATGTCGAGAAATAATGTTTTACCAACATTATTTCTGGCCGATACCTATTATTACCCTTATACACAAAGTAGCGTGGTCACGGAGAGATGTTACCTCGACGATGGTGCGTGGTAAAGTGTCGCTCCGCAGCGAACTCCAAACTGAGCTGCCATGGCGCGCCCCTCCTAGCCTCCTTCGGGTATGGCAACAGCAAGTGCGACAACACATGTTTATTCAAAGATGATACTTAATCCAATTGCATCAAGGCTTATTTCACAAAACTACGGTGTAGCGGTAAAACAAAAATTGCGGCACGCGTACACAAGCCTTTGAAAATGACCGCCGCACGTCCCTGGGAATTTTAATTTGAACTTTATATCATTCTAATACAGCCGAGTTAGCAATGATTGTCGGCGTACGGCGTGTTGTGCAAAACAAACAGGTGCCGAAGCCGGCACGCGCCTTTGGTAGCGATGCGACATTACGCCAATTTAATCTTTAATTATCTGTTTTAAGGCTAATTTCACGTTGAAACAAAGTTATTGTGTAAATTTAAATAGAGTAGGAAAAGGTAGCCTTGCTCGACGCATCTATGGAGGCGTCGCATTAGAGGGCGCAGGGCGCTCGGCGCCCCCTTAGACCCGGCGCGCGGCGCCCGTGTGCGCCGCACACCCTGCACCATAGGTAAAGACGCCTCTGGCCACGAGTCGCCGCTCATAGCGATAACGCGCGCGGTTTTCTCCGAGCGAATCGCGGCAGCGGCGCGCGGTGCGCAGAGCGGCAGGAACAAAAGTACAAGCGACTGAGTGCGACGCCACGAAACAGAGCGGCGCGGACAGCGGTGTAGGAGTGGGTTGTGCGTTGTTTCATCGCTAATTGTTTAATCGAATTTTGTTTCATATATTTTTTTTCTCATATTATCATTTCATAGAATAATCAATACCCAGAATACTTACTTTGAAGAAATTTAAATCATCGATTTTTGTTTCAAATAAAGTTTAATGTTAGAATAATCATATCATGGAAAAACAAATCAAATATTCTTTACCCACATATTGTTTGTTTCACATAAAACTTATTACGCAGAATAACATTTTATCGACTGAAAGTTTCTAAAATTCAAACCTTTCAAAAATGCATTCCTATAAAATTACAACACCGGATTCAAAAAGATAACGCGGGTAAATTCTTGTCAAGCAGGAATCTTGTTATTCTCACTAATGGTGTCCATGCCTGTTGCATGCAGCATGCAAGCTAGCATGCAACTTGCAACATGCAGCATGCAAGCAAGGATACAACTTGCAGCATGCAAGCAAGCAAGTAGCATGCAACATGCATGGTTTCTGTCACGGCTCCGGCGCTGCAGGGTTCCGGCGGCCCCACGCGAGTTTATCGTCGCAGATGGTATCAACGCTCACCACCACAGCTTCGGCTTGCTGGCCGGCAAGCCGGCCAGCCTCAGCCGCGGCGGCGGGCTTTTGAAACCACCTGCTCCTCAGCTCGCGGGCCGCCTCGCCCCTCCGCGCCTACGCGGGCTTAAATTACACTCTAGGGGTAGGACAAACCAGACTGCGTGGAGTCGGTTTTGCAGCCATTCGTTTTTGTTAATAACTTTTGTAGTACAACATATTGACTTTTAAAGACAATATTTTAATTTAAGGTTAATAATTTCGTTGAAATAAAGTACCATGAAAACATACATCGAACAAACAATATTCGTTGAAAAATAATTCTGCTGTTTGATAAGTTAGTCAAATAAAAAAAAAAGAGTGTAAAAGTATGTGAATTGATTTTCTGTAAAATATGTTTCATTCAAGTAAATAGTAGCTGAAACAAAAATATCCGAAATAAAAATACAGGGACTAAATAGTATGTGAAACATTTTCTGGGAAACGAAATTCTGTGAAATTTCTGTCTGCGAAACAAGGTGACACCGTAGGAGTGACGTACTCAGCGGTTTAGATTAAAACAAAAAAGTATAGACGATTTTGTGGCGGTAATGGGTACCGATGCATTTATTACTGAAATTTTAAATCGACCGCCTATTTGGATGTCAAAACTGTACTCATAAATTTATCTGGATTTTTATAGCTACGAAATTCGCTATTTCAATACCGATTTTTGTTCAGTTCGTGCACTCCTTCTCTCATATTAAGAATATCTTGTTTTAAAAATGTACTGCTTTATAAATAGAGCAGGGATAATTTTGATAACGCCATGATTTTGAGCACGTTTTGACTACCTAAATACGTCCACCGCTGCCGCTGCAACTAACCGCTACTGAGCTGAGGGTACGTGGCGTGCAAAACGCACCGCTCACCGACGCCGCCCCGCTCGCCGCGCCGCGCACCGCTAAGACCAAAGTCGTGACCAGGCCGTAAGGTGGAAGCGTAAGGGCAGCCCGCAAAATTCAATTTTTCTTACGTTTGTCAGGTTGTAGGTAGGATGTTGATTAAAATTTATTTTGCGACAGTAACAGATATTGCTTTACTTTGTTATAATCATTAAAATCATTAAAACAACACTCTAAGTTAATTTAATCCCATTGAATGACTTTTTAACCCACTTCAAAAAGTTATACATAGTTCTATGTAGACTGTATGTAGGTATGTTCACCGATTTCTCCGCTAATCATGGACCGATTTTCCAAATTCTTTTTTATTCGAAATCCTATACTTTTGAGGTGATGCCATTGTCATCGTGGGCGTCTAGTATATTTTGAGAAACTCGAGTTACAGTATTTTCTCAGGTGAGCAGATTGAGTGTTCCAGTTAATTGACTACGACTTTCTCACCATTGACGTCACAATTTTTTATCTTCATGGTTTATCTGGATTAGTCAGAATCTGACGATGGGATCCCAGGGAAATTGAAGGCCCTGAAATTTTATAGGCTAATACAATGTTTTATATACTTTTTTTTTGCGGATGGGAAATCATCAAATGACTTCTCCCACTCTGGGCGGAGCGGGAGTGTCAGACTTGTACTGACTAAAACCCACACATGTTCCTTCTTCGCCCTTTGTGTTCCAGGGCCGCGGTATCTCTTTCGAACAACCCGCAGTACGAACAACCCGCAGATGTTTTATATACTTTATAATGCAATTCAAGATTCAAGTGCCTGGTAATCATCATCTCATGTTGCTAAGCTGATCATTGAAGGTATACTTAGTATAAGTCAGGATCTGATGATGGGAAAAAAAATAAGGGCAACCCTAGTCGGTCATTTGTTGACACGAATCACGCAGACCTTCATACGTTGCCAGACTTATATGAGCAATTTCTTGGAGATACTCGTTCCTAAAGTCCGTGAAGTAAACATAAAAAATAATGTCTCGTTTGATACTTGGGCGGCAACAAGTTACAGCTCTGTTCATTCTAATGCATGATGATGTGACAGTCGTAAGTTGTCAAACAGTTGAAGAGGTCGGGCTACAAGATCCACGGGGATCCGCGGGGGAACACGGCGGGCGACGGCGGCGATGCAGTGAACGACATGGTGGGCATCGCACCGGTACCATGCGCTGTGTCTCCGTTAACAATTATATATCGTATTAACATAATTGTCGCCCCCCGTGTTGGATCTTGTAGATCCAACGCGGGGGAACACGGCGGGCGACATGATGGGCACCGCACCGTACCATGCACCGCGTCTCCGTAAATAACATTGTAGGTGTTGCCATTATTGTTTGTACGCACCGCGTCTCTGTATGTAAGGGAGTACTTTTTCACGGCAAACCGTCACAGTAACCGTTTTAGTAAATAAGGAAGAATTTAGGAAATAATAGGGAAAACTTCAAGGAGAAGATAAAAAAAAATGTAGAAGTTCAAATTGTTATGTCCAGGGGCCTATTGCCATCAAACGGGCACAAATTCAGACTTCGTACCCACGAATACAATGAGGAATATCTCAGTATCACCCGCTACTGAGAAATTCCATTCCTATTTTGATAAAAAACCCAGTAACACTTTGTCCGACCTGAGAATCGAACCCAGGTCTTCATGCACAGCAGTCGCGGTTGCAACCGAGTCATTCAGTCTAGGTATATTCTCGAAGTTTTCAAGGTTACAGGTACCTACTGAACATCAAAAATGGCGTAGAGTATTTGAATACAGCAGAATCAAACACATTCAAATTCATATTAAGTATTTTATTTCACACGAAGTTATACAAACCTCAAAAACTAGGTTGCACGGTTCAAACTGTTCGTTTTCTTAGGACAAAAACTGGAAAGTGGAAACTCTTACTCTTCTCTTCTTTCTTCGAACTTACTCTTCTTTATGTTTTACAATGTTAATTGTTAAATTACAGTGTTAATACTTAGGTATGAGAGGACAGCGTAGGCTTTGACAGCAAGGGTTTGGTACTTCACAAATGTGAAAGAGATTTAAGAGTTTATTTTGACCGGTTGAACAATATGTTCTAAACGATATACCTCATAGTCCGACTCTTTAATCGAACCAAAAGGAAAATAATGTTTCACTTGTCCGATCGATCGGACCAAGTGTTCTAAAATAACGATAGATCTCGTGGCCCGACTCCTTAGTCTGACAAAAAGGAAAAAAAAGCTCTCGTGGTTCGATTGATCGGACTCAGCAGTCGGACCAAGTGTTCACAGAGAAACTATCAACACATCGAAGCAATGCTTTGAATCTACATGGTCTACAATGTTTTCACATTCATCAGCATCATCATCAGCCTAGTCTATTGCCAAATCTGTTGGGGTCGGCTTCCATTCTACTCGGATCAAGCCGTGGAACGTTAAGATATATTTCTATGAAACAATATCTTACAATTTTTTCACATGGTGTACAATGACTGTTAGGGCCCTCGCTCACGGTGACTTTTTGTAGCGATGCTGTCGCGCGTTTGCATCGATACAGTCGCGATACTGCTCGCTTCTGTAGCGCGTTGCAAATGTGACTAACCCGCGTTAGTAGCGATGCAGTCGCGCATTTCGTAAACGCGCGTCAGCATCGCTACAAAAAGTCACCGTGAGCGAGGGCCCTTAAAGTTGGTAAAAGCTGGGACTTTGACATCCATCAACCATAATTAAATTAATAGAGTTCTCATAACATAATATCACTCCTGTAATCCCCGAAGGATTCGTAGAGGCGTAGGTAGGTACTTAATAGAACACCAACATTTCGCCAGGTATGTTTTAGTCCCATGAAATAAGGGACGAGCCTTTTGCCAACAACCGGGCAGAAATTCAGACTCCGTGGCTACAACTGATGAAATTGATGATGGAAAAACTTGGCCCGACCTATAGGAATCTAACTAGAGTACTAGAGTTTCATCTCGGATAATGTCTTTTCTCACAGTAGCACAATAGTATTAAGTATACGTATATTCCTTTCTCAGTTATCTTACCTCAGATACCAGCAACTTAAAAGCAACCTTATCGTAAGTAAAAGAAAGATCACTACGATGTTGACAAACTTGTCACTGGTGCAATCAAATATCAACCATAATGTTAAATGTAAACAAGACACAATAACTTGGGAAAAAATATCGCTGTGATAGTGCTGCAAGTAGAAGTAAAATAACTGAAAGGACTGACACAATACAAGTGAATCAACGACGAAAAGCTAGAGCCACAGACTCGGCATCACGCAAAACCCACACTTACTTAAGGGAAGCGCAAACCATGCTCGAGCCGTGCCCGTACTTTAGTACAACTATTCTTAATCCATAGAGACTTAAATCCCGGCAAGTATAGAAGTGGGGTCTTCAACGCCTGACTTAACTTTTCGTAGAAATAGCACTGCTTCACGACCGTCAATCAACCTATGATCGTACGTCAGGGCGAGGTACATCATGGGCCTGATTTCAACCTATAAAAATAAAGAAGTCAAAATGGAGCCGATGACTTAATAAGAATATACAAAATGGGAATGTCATGTCAGAAGAAAGCAAATATGGTTAGGTGGTCGAAAGCTCCCCTATGCATTCGTCTGTGATATAATAATAAACCCAGATTCGATTATGTAAAGAAACAAGTGATAGTTACAAATTGTATCGCTACAGCTTGAGCACTGTGGTGCTCGGTTCTCATTCACTGATGTAATGCTCGAATTTGTTACATTACAGGCGGATGCTCCCGCTGACGGAGTGCCATAAAATTATATGATGGTATAGCTAAATGAGATTAAGATATTGAGAACACGGCTGATAAAGACTGGAGTTTTATAAAAAGGAATATATTAGAAAGAAGGCTCCAAATATATTAGAAAGAAAGGGCAGAAAATGTTGAAAACGATACTTGAATCGACACCGTAAATCACATAGTACACGCGCCAGCATTGCACCGAACCAGCATCACCATACCTGATTTTTACTAGATAAACCCCAACCGAGGTAATGCCGTCACGTTGCCCTAAGTAGGCGTTGAAATGTGAAGCTTCGTAGAACGAGTGGTGATCGGCTCGAGTTAGCAGCATATGTGTTTCTTGAGCGTACGGAGACATACGAAGAACAGAGGAGAGGAGATGCCTAGGAGCTAGGGTGTACCCACCGAACCTGTGCGGAGATGAGTACTGGCTAGACCGAAGCAGAGATGTGTTAACCAGGCTACTCATAACGGTGAGCGGTACGCAACCGCCGCACACCGCTCACCGTACTCCGTTCGCGTCTCTTCTCGATTCTGCTGTGCACTGCTGCCGAGTGTAGAGGCTGGAATTTCTACTCAACCATTTCCACTAAAGCTAAGCAAAGATGAGATTGCGATAATGAAATTCTATTGGTGGTTTTCGCCACATCTCCTCTCTTATCATCGCGTCTCCGCTTCTTTGGAGAATCTACGGGCCTATGTCATACCTTGCCATTTACTGCAACTGGTCTCTGGATAATAGCATGCATGCCTAATATGGCCGACTGTGGCAGATTGATGATCGGCATGGACAAGAGTGATCCAAAAACTCCTCCATTACTCAACGTGAAGGTACCGCCTTGCATGTCTGCTGGCACCAATCTACCTGGAATTAATGGAATAATGTCGATCAAAATTTGTGGCTCACAGCTAATACGAGTACTACCAGTGGTTAGAGCATTTTTGTTGAAAAAGTCTTTTTGTAGCTCACAACTATACTACCACATAAGAATGATGCATAAAAATGGCCTCACAAAAATCCCACATATTTGCACTTACACACGGTGGAAAGGACGTCACCGTCGTGACACACCCAAAGCCTGTACATACATATTATGGATTTATTACATGATTCCAGAATCACATCACACCGCAGCGTTTAAATATGTAATATTTTGTAGGTTTTAAAACAAATATTTACTGGTCGGGGATCATGTATTTTGCAGCGGGTATACAACAACACCCCACCTAGTCGGAGGATCCTGTCTTTTCCATGGAAAATAAGGAACTTCCCACCCCGTACCCCAAACGTCAAGTTCTTTAGTCTTATCTCACCATCTCTAGCTTTAGTGCCTAACGCGTTCATCTCGAGTTCTAGACGCGGGTAGTCCATGGAGTCGACGTTACGAAGCACAGGCACCACCAGCCCTCGAGGAGTTGCCACTGCGATTGATATGTCTACGTAGTCTCTGTTAATTTAAACGTACATATTTCAATTTCCAATGTTTCAAAGGACGTGCCCCACTTGCTCTTACAAGAAATGTTATATGGAACATTTGGAGGCTTTTCAACTTTCGGCGCTGAGCCAGGCGTTGTTAATTCAATCCACGCACACGACACATCAAAGGACGATGCGTCAAAACGTCCCCCGAAATCCGTACGCCGAAACAGATTTAAAACTATCTCAGTCAAAACATCTTAGCAGGGTGATCAATTTTTATTTTGGCGACATCACTCGAAAGTATGGGATACTATACTCCGAGAAAAAAATAATTATGTTTTAAAACTATAATTTTGGGACAAATAACTGTTTGTAAACCATATTCCTTGATGTTGTACCCCATGGATTTTGATGTTAAAACTTTGTCTTTTTATAGATCCTTATGAAGACATACATACACATACGAAAGATCTTTTGGAGGCGGGCGGGTCTCATACAAATTTGGTCATTGCCCTTTCCACAGTAAATTTTGGTCTCCAAAATTTTCCTTTACCTGTAAATAATGTCCGATCCTATAATGACCCCGTTGACGACAGGCTGGTCCATCAGCGCGTTGGCAGCAGCCTTCAGGAACGGAGACATGAAGGAGAGCTTTACACCGTACTTCTTGACAAATATCTGCAAGTTCGCCTTTCGAAACGCCATCAGTTTGCTGTGGACAATAAATACCGTTAAATGGAAAACCAGTTATAGAGGAAGACTGCAGTGCAGTTAGGCTCGGTTATTCCAGTTGACTCTCCTACAAAGTCCTCCCTATGAGGGATTCCAGCCTTAAAGCTAGAAACCTTAATTTTGTTTGTTCAAGTTCTTATCACCACTATACTAAATATAGTTCGTACCAAAACAGACGAAGAAGATACAGTAGCATCTTTTAAAAAAAAACTATGTGATGAAACGACATGACTAAAAGCGTAGTAAACATAAATGTTAGACGAATACCAAAGAAAAGATGGATTCACTTTTTATGGAAGAAAACAAAGGAATGATAGCGGTAATGGTTGACACGGAACCGGGAAGAATGGAAGAAAAACTTGTTGCACTGACCCCGAGTAGGAGATAGGAAGATGATGATGGTGACGATGTTACCTCATATCACATTCATTGAAGGTTGTCAGCATAGCGGTCGTATTCTGTGCGTCCTTCAGTCGCTCGGCAATGCGCAAGCGCATTTTGTTCATAGGCACCGGGTGCTCCGTGCGAGTGCCCGAAATTGACTTCGTTGGGTCGCCCACCTTCATCGCTGCCAACTTAAGAGCAAACAATTTTTACGGTTTGAGAAACGAATATTATATCTCATCAACCATCTTTTAATCACAGCTATAGATAGACACCCCACAAAGCTATTTACGTAAACATCTTTTTTCAAGCTTCACTTACGTTATGGAAGACCATTTCTTTTTATCAGGATTACTTCTTTTTTTTCGTAATTTCACATCACTTTTGTGTAGCGGTAGGTACATAGAAGACACCTGCTCTCCAATTTTCAACTGTGTAGTGCCAACAGTCTCGGAGTAATATGTTTGTGACATACGGACGGTCAGGACGAATCTATAAGAGTTCCGTTTGAAGGAACCCTAAAAAACAGTGACTGTCTTTCCCAAATCATCTTAAAAACAAAGTATCTTCTTTTTTAACTTTATCACTTGGACGTTGGATGGTTTTTACCTATAGCTGGACTTGGTAGATGGCGCCAGTCGGTTATAAATATTAAAGTAAAATTACGGTAGGTCCACTGGGAGCTTTGATGTCTTTAATGACAGTGGTGACTGGTGCCCTTGCGGCCGGCGCGGCAGCAGGCGCGGCTGCCACCGCTGCTGCAGGCATACGGGCCCCGGCTGCAGGCGCAGGGGCTGCCGCTGGAGCCACTCCAGTTACGTTAACCTGTACGTAAGATCCGTGAATTATTTGCTTACTACTTAGCACTGGAGTGGGATTGTGAAAGTTTTTAAAATCTTTCAACAGTAACGAATCAAAATTATGTTGTCTTAATGTCTGCTTCCTTTGGTGTAATCTTTACATAGTATAAAACAAAGTCGCTTCCTGCCGTCTGTATCCTTAGATCTTTCAATTTTCACGACTACGCGGTTTTCATGACTCAGTTAGCAGTACTTCTGGAAGTTCTGGACACGGCACGTATTGTTAGGTGCTTCCTCTCTCAAGTGCCCTGACCACCGGTAGCCCGGACCCTGTTCCCGATGCCGGTGGGCTACTATTTTTATATCTTTAAATGTTTTTTATACAATTTTGTAAAAATATTTCAAAATGTATATAATATGTACATAGATGAATAAACGAAATAATGAGACCTGAAAGAGTGGTTGCCCTGATTTGACTGCTTGGCCCGTTTTGACGAGAAATTTAGTAATGGTGCCGTGTCCGGGGCTCATGACCGGTAAAGCCGTCTTGTCCGTTTCGACTTCCATGACAACTTCGTCCATAGCCACAGCGTCTCCTTCTTTCTTGATCAATCTGGAAAAGTACAGTAGGTAAGTCGAAGAACTTTATACGTAATATACGTTACTTTGCACTTACCGTTATTCGCATAACTGTTAAACCACGGTTTGTAACACTGAAACGGTAACATGCCTAGGCTAGGTTGATAATGATTAGGTAAATGAGTCTAAATACAATGTGTTATTTTGCATCCTCGTCAAAATTCAAGAGAATACCACAAAAGACATAAATGATCAATTAAAATTACGGTACCTAGTTAATTATTAATAAACGCTGATTTTTTTGGTTGTTTAAGTTTGTCAGTATTTCAGAATAACGTGGTTTAGGGAATAAGAAATTATCGAATAAACGTTTGAGATTGTTTGTATGTATTAAAAGCACGATTATAGGGCGAGGATCAGACGGACCGCGTTTAAAACATGGGTGGTTCACCCTTACCGATTTTGTAAACAAGAAAAAAAAAACTACCCATTTCATTATTGATTCGGGTCAAGAATCATTAGCATAGTTACCTCCTTGAATTTGACGAAGATGCAAAACAACACCTTGTATATTTGCAACAGTGCCAAAATATTAGGATTTCAAAATAAATACTAAACATGGTAAGCAAACCGTTTAAAGTGTTAACGATAGTGTTAGTGACCATGTCAGTTTAAACACTTATATGATTCAACGGCCCGTTCACGACCTTGCCGCTGTGAGCGGCAGCTAAGCGCGGGGCGGCGAGTGGTAAGATCAAAAGTATGAAAATGTTTGAAGCACGCCACGATACGCCGCTCATAGCGAAAACGCGCGCGGTGTTCGAATTTTTGACACCTACATTGAACGGTGTCGCCACCTGATACTAAATCCGTTGAACTAATCCCAATAGCTATAGGTGCGTACATATACTTATATCTATATCTTTGTTATTGAATAGGTTTTCTATGGGTTTCTGTTTTTATTTCTTTTTTTACACTCTACTCAACCGCACTTTCTGGATCTAAAGCTCCAGAAAGTGCGGTCGAGTTGAGTGTAAAAAAAGACAGAACCGAGAAACCACATAAATTACACAAAATGGGAGAGATCTACAAGCATGCGCACACGCCGACAGTCGCCATTTAGTAAACAATCTGTATGATATTGTTGCAAAACCTAAAAAAAAAATATTAGCAATTACAAAATGCTTTTAAAATAAATAAATGGTTTAATCTTGTTTAGAGTTTAAATTCATTATTTTTAACTCAATTTTCATTCAAATCAAAAAGGTATTTAATCACACTGGCGATAATTGGCGTAAGCACCATCTATGTCATTTTAATGTACTAAATCTCAAGTTTATGCGGATTAGGTAAGAGATGGTGCTAGAATCTTTGTGTAAAATTGGACGCATAGGTCAAGTATTGCAGTGTCCTCCCCCTGAAACAGAGCGGCGCGGACAGCGGTGTAGGAGTGACGTACTCAGCGGCGTAGATTAAAACAAAAAAGTTTAGACGATTTTGTGGCGGTAATGGATACCGAAGCATTTGTTACTGAAATTTTAAATCGACCGCGACATATTTTGATTTAAAAGAGTGTCCATGGAGGTTCTTGCCCGTTCTTCTCCATAGAGATCTACGCTACGGAATGGGCAACTACAGTACTTTCATAAGTTATTATGCCTTGTGACTGGGACTGTAGCTTCGCGTTTTATTTTGTTTTTTTGACTTTCAAAAGTGCCTGTAAAGGTCTAATTGAAATAAATGCTTTGACTTTGACTTTTGACCGCCTATTTGGATGTCAAAACTGTACTCATAAAACTTATCTGGATATTTTCTGTAATCTTCGTATAGGTCACGAAATTCACTATTTAAATACCCATTTTTATTCAGTTCGTGCACTCCTTCTCTCATATTAAGAATATCTTGTTTTAAAAATGTACTGCTTCCTAAACAGAGAAGGGATAATTTTGATAACGCCATGATTTTGAGCACGTTTTGACTACCTAAATACGTTCACCGCTGCCGCTGCAACTAACCGCTACTGAGGGTACGTGGCGTGCATAACGCACCGCTCACCGACGCCGCCCCGCTCGCCGCGCCGCGCACCGCTAAGACCAAAGTCGTGACCAGGCCGTTATTATTATGTATACGATTCTCTTTTAAAGCCAATGCGTCGAAGAACAACACGTCCAAAGCCTTCATCTAACGTTGCCACTGCGTCAGGTCATATGCTGCTTGCATTCGGCGTATTCCCACATTCACAGTCCCCACATCCCACAGTCTTTTCTTGGTCATCAGCCCACAATGTTGGAAAAGGACAAGAAAAAGTCCGGATAGCTGAATTTAATGCTACATATTTAAACTTTTTGGAGTCAAAAGTTGAAGAAGAATGTTTTCATTACTTGGCATCACCGCTGGTAACAGAATCAGGGAATGTAGGTGCATTCACTGTCTCTTCCTTCTGCAATGCAGACGTTGTGTGCACTTTCCGGATCAGCTGTTGCTGCATTACTGTCGCCGTGTTCTGCATTTTCGAGCTGGAAAGCATAGTATAAATTCTTATTACTAAAATGGTAATAGCTAATGCACAAGGCTTCGCCCGCGTGGAGCTCATACTACCTGGATGAAAAGTCCTATCCTATGTGTTATCCAGGTTATAAATTATCTGTGATGTATAAAATTGAAGTGTTTGTTTGTAATTCAAAATAACAGCTTTTTACTGAATGCTTAAGTAAGTATACACGTCTACGATACATACAACCAAAAAAAAAAAACTGTTTGTTGCGGCTAAATCTCTGAAACGGCTGGACCGATTTTGACGAGACTTACTGGCCAATAGTTATAAGGCATAACTAAGGCTACTTTAATTTTAGTTAAATGATTAGGGTTCCGTGCAAACACATCTAACGATAAACCAAAGATTATTAAAATGTAAAATCTTATGTTACTGTTCAATTCATAACTAAAATTACTCAAAACAAATCCTAAAATCCTATTATGTCACTGTAAAAACTGTTAATAAGACAAAACTACTTTTGACCGGTTAAAACTAACAATAAATAACATTTACTTAGTTTTTTTTTGTAACCCTGTGAATAACATCAAGTTGTAGTAATTCTAGGTACCTAATTATAACTGAGGCGTTCTCAAACAACATATTTATTAAAATAAAGCGAATTTTTATCAATTTATAGGTAAGGGTTTTGACACAAAGGTTTCAGACCAAACTGGATTTGACCGATTAACAGTTATGACTGTTAATCGGATAAATATAGCATTAATTTGGGCCTTTTTATTGTCATGCGTGTTTGTGCCCGCGTGCAGACCAGGCACGCATGCGTGCTGCCCGCAACCTATCGTATCATACATGTTTTTATTGTCATTTGCGCAACACGCGCGCCGGAGCCGGCGCGCGTGTGGCGAAAATAATATGCTCTGCGTGCGGCCCGCAACAACCATGCGTGCCTGGCCTGCACGCGGGCGCAAACACGCATGACAATAAAAAGGCCCTTACAAAGTTTAAATGTTTGAACTTACGTTGCATACCGAAGCTGAGTAGCCTGATGATATCTTCTACACAAAGAGAATTTATTTAGAGGCGTACTGAATGTGTACTTCTTTAAAGCAAATACCTGAAAATTACAGGTTAAAAGTAAGATCAAGATCGCATCAAATAGTAAAGCTCGGGAAAACTATGGAGATATACGTAGTTAATAAAGTCGCTTCCCGCCACGCGTCGTCTGTACGCTTAGACCTTTTAAACCCCGCAACGGGTTTCAATGCGGTTTTCATCATTATATAGAGGAAGGTTTTATAAATGTATAATGTATGCCCGGAAAACACCACCAAAATTTCCAGCAGCAGCTAGTTATTAATTATATCTAATGCTAAAACCGGCCAGTGAGCAAATAGCCCAGGAATATTTCTTGAGAGATTGTTATCTCGTTTCATAAAAACTGCGCACGCATTATTTGTATTTCTTGTCAGAATAAAAATAAAAGAATAATTAGTTACAACACCTTCCTGTTTTCGTTCACTAGCATTAAGTTATCTGTTACTTTTTAATGTTAAATTTGTTATTTTATTAATTAAATAAATTATAAATTGGACGAAAAAGTGACACATTAATAACACACATTGTTGTTTTTTGCGATCCACGCGAATGTACGCCTAGGTCTAATGAAGAACCCGCTTTTTACAAAACTACTCCACGTTTTTTTAATAGGTCATAAAAATTATTTACTTACCGTTCTTTTCGAAATCACTTTTCTGCTAAACATTTTTACTGAATAAAAACTTCGAATAAACTCCGTTTGTCGAAATATAATTGAATACTTACAAAAGAAAATCTAATAGAAAAGTCATTCTTGACGTTTATTTTCTTTTTCTGCTTCTTAGTATTTTGATTTTCTGTCATAACTCTTTAGAGGAGGCAAATGAAAAGAGTTTTGTATACGACCTATAATAGTCTCTCTTCTCAGATGGGTATTTTTAATTAAAGAATAATTTGAAACTTGTATTTTATTATTATTTTAGATCTAGGATAAGGACCAAAATAAAATTTTGACGTCTCTTTCAGATACCTAAAACATAACATCATTTATTTCAGGCTGCGGGTGATTTTGCGTGCCCTGTGTGGAGTCACTCTGCCCATGCAAAGTTAGTGGATACGGCTCTGAATGAAACGTGCCATGCGGATCATCACACACTCACTAGATCAACATCACAAACCGACCCCGGTACAGATGCTGCATCCATTGGCAGGCATAGAGCAAAATGGTTTCCGACGCAAAACACCCTTTACAGACTAACCTCTTTGTGCCGCAAAGGCTGAAATCCGCAACAGTTTTTTAAAGTTTGTGTCTTCGCTCACAAAAACAAGACTCACGCTGTGTCGAGAAAGTGTTTTTTCCCTACCCACCCCATTTGTGCCCCTTGCTGAAAATCTCCCACCTGGACACGATTTATAATGGCTGACCTGGAAGTCTTCGAATAGACTCCGGACACAGGTTGGCCGAAGCAAGGAAAACCTGCTCAGGTGAAGATTAATATATGACTCTGCCCCACAAACAATGGGACACTTGAATCGCCTGTCCTGTTGCTTGCACATCAAAGGAGCTGATGGACGCTACTGAAGGTGCCAAACTCGTCGCCAAATTTTGCGCTGATAAGATTTAAATTGTCATCGACTCGCTAAGAAGAAGACTAAAACTAATTAAGTAAATACAAAACTTCTGTTAATTAATAAGACTTAAAACTATGTTAGTAGCACTTCACTTGAGCTGGCTGACCAGTGTAACTTGTCCGCGGAAGCGACGGAACACCTCGTCCTGCGGCCAAAAGTCATACTCTATCAAGAGGAAAACTTTTGGCCTAGTACCTAGGTGACTTAAATCCAATGAAATTTTAAACAAAAGACTGAAAAGTACGTGCTTCGGTAGGTACTTTAAACAGAATTTCAGTATTCATAGCCATCCGTAGTCGCTTGCTACTACTGATAGCGTACTTACGTCTCGATAATTTAGTTACTCTATTGCCTCACAGATGTCTCTGATACGTTTAGTAATGCTCTTCGCCGCTAGATGTGAAATTTTAAAGCTATTCATCAACAGATGGCGCTATTCGGAGAGATGCTTCTATTCTCCGATAGATGGCTCGTTGGCTTCATAGTAAATAAGTAATAAAAGAGTTGTGTTACATTCTATATTTTTAGTTACATACGATTCGTTATTCCTATTACAGAATGAGCGACGTATTGTACAATTTTAAGGAAACTAAATATGATGGCTATTTATTGATAATATGGCGGATTTTGCTATATCCAAAAAAAAGTGGCGTTTGCTGATAACAACTTTTTTTTATAATCTCTTAATTGCACTCTTGTGATTAATTTAGGTCTAAGCATACCTAATAGCCAGGTCTCAATTTAATTTCTCTTTTGTTATGCCTTAGTAAATAATATAATTAAGTAAACAAATGTCTATAGTACTGCATATTTATCATCATTCTGTTGCCCTTATCATAATTCATTTGGGGTCGGCGCAGCATGTCTTCTTCTTCCATACTTCTCTGTTACTTGTCATGTCATCAGATATCTCTTTTCTTGCCGTACCATGCTTCACACAGTCCATCCATCGTTTCTTTGGTCTTCCTCTACTCTTATACCCATCCACATTCAAACTCAAAACTTCCTCCCTCACGACATATCCTTAATACCCGCATATTCAATTTCATTTTGAATGCTAGTAAGATCCTTCTTTCTAATTGGTACTCGTTGTCTGTGGTGTGTGTCACGGGCGCTGTCAGTTATGACTGGTCATCTCAGCTGCCACGGTTTATTCTAATTACTTATTTTTGGATTACTGATTTAATCTTTTACTCTGGACGCTCTTAACCTGCCCGTTTTTCTACATCGTTCTCACATATTTGTAATTCTTAACATGAATGATATAACCAAGATGTTACAATTTTCAATTTAAAAGAGTGTCCATGGAGTTTCTTGCCCATTCTTTTCCATAGAGATCTACGCTTTGGAATGAGCAACTACAGTACTTTCACAAACTGTTATGCCTTGTGACTGGGACTGTAGCTACGTGTTTTTTTTTGTTTTTTGACTTTCAAAAGTGCCTGTAATGGTCTAATTGAAATGAATGCTTTGAGTTGAGTTGAGTTAATTGACTAGGGTCAATTTCACTTCTATCATAGACTACGAGTAAAAATTATAAAACGAGTATAAAGGGATAAACGAACCTAATAAAGAAAACGTCGATATAAAGGGTGTAAAACACCTCTTAACGAAGCCGAAAGGCACTGGTTCTCCCTGTCATTGCGATACCTGGGAACCTTCTAGTTACGGAGATATTAGGGGTCAAAGTTCCAACTTTTTGACAAGTATTTTTTTAAATACAAGTTTTTAATGTACGATTTTTACTTTAAACACCTTCACGACCCCCGTACTATTCAATCCGTCCATCAGCACAATGTTTTGAGTGCGTTACATTGAGTTCTACCACAAAACATGATTTTACACCCCCCAAAAAAAATTCGTTTCCCAGCAATATTTTTTGCGTAAAGTTACTTAGTTTCATGTACAGAATGCTTGGTTGACGCGGCTTCGTGATGAGGTGATTTACACGGTGTATACGGCGAAGGTGACGAAATTATTCAAAAGAACTGCTCACTGATTGTAGGTAGCGAGTTAGGTGTACTAGTGTGAGATGATTAAGGGTTATTAGATTTTTCTATCAGGAATTTCTCAGTAGCAGTCACGGAGTCTGGATTCGAACCCGGTTGATGGCAATAGGCTCGCCCCCTATTTTATGGGACTTCAACGTAACTGGCGAATTGTGGGTGTTCTTATAGTACACGCCTTTTTGGGATAACAGGCCCTGCTGGTCTACCATGACGTCTTAGAGCAGCATTGTTTTACTCTTATTCCAGTGTGGGAAAGAGACGGAGCTATACAGGATGTCTAGCGCCATCGCTTTCCCACACTGAAAAAGGAGTAAAACAATAATGTTTTAAGACGTCATGGTAGGCCATCTGTTTGATACAGAAACCTTTTTAGGTTTTACAAAAAAAAATATCCTGTATTTATATTTTAATCGCACTTTATTTAAAAAAAAAAACAACGCGGAAACGCTAACAAAATCAATTAAATTAAAATAAAACAATTTCCCACCGATTTCCAGTAACAAGTCGTAGTTAAATTAATTAATTACCGCGTAGGGAGGGGACGATATGAATGTATAGTGATGTGCCGTCTGAAAGCTCTTTGAGTAACATTAGCGGTGCCGGTGACCACTCAAGACGACGTTATGTTGGACTCCTTGGGTTATTCAGGGCTGCCACAGCGATAGGCCTGGAAAAATAATAAGTACCTAAATTATTTAAACAGGCATAAGGAATTAATATCTACACAGAATTGAAGGGGTATCATTTAAGCTATCACCAATTTAATTAGTTTTGTGTTTCTTAAATAATAGGGTTTGTCCTCAAAATAGTAGATCTGTCACCAAAATGTAGTCACCAAACAATGCAAAATCAGTTCCACAATAAATCACCTAAAATCCTGAGATATAAGGTCTAGTACCAAATAAATGATTTGTATGTATTATAATAGGTGTGTCCTAATAAGTATTTAAGCAAACTAATTTAAAGAGATCACCAATAAATCATATTATGTTACTAGAAAATTGCATTAAGTTCAAATAGTAGTCGACGGAGCCCCGCTACGCGGGGCTCCTATTTCTCTCTGCAGGGTTTAAAGTAACCTAACACGAAGGGGATGTCGGGGTCTTAGTTCGCTCGCTCCGCTCGCTCACTAGACCCCGCCATCCCCTTCGAACCTAACCTGTCCGAGTTGATGTGCCCTATGTCTCTAAGGAACTGATCTATTTATTTGGTGACAGATCTACCATTCTGAGCACAGAGCTATTATTTAAGTAACAAAACTGTTATTATAAGAACGAAGTTTATATTCATGTAATGCAATATAATTTTATTGGTTATCGATCTCTTATTTTACTGATAATTCATACCTGGGAACAATTTTTGTTTATCTGAGAACGAAAATATTTCGTGGCGATAGATCTATTTATTAGGTGATACAACTTGATGACAAATATAAATTTTGGTGATAGAAAATATAGTTCCCGAATTGAAGTGAGTGACGACGACGCCGGGAGGGGACGGTCTAGTAGAATATACACTGATCTTATTGGTGAGGAGAACAGCGGTGGCCCAGTGGTGGCAGCTCCAACTTACGAGCAGTAAGCCGTGGGTTCGAACCCAGGCGCATTACTTTCTGTAATTTATTTCATCACCGCTGCCCTTAAAAACGGTGACGGAAAACATCGTGAGGAAACAGTCAAGTCCTAGAACTAAAAATTCGAAGATATGTGACATCTACTAACCCGCACTGGGCCCGTGTGGTGGTTTACAGCCCACTCCCTCTCATAGAGAGGAGGCCTGTGTCCCAGCAGTGGGAACATTATAGGCTGATGATGATGATGATTGATAAGGTTCTTTAGAAAAGTCAGGTACGTAGTATCTTTATCGTGCATAAATAAAACCCCAGAAACTGTTAACCTTATCCGATTTAAATAGGGAAGTTATTAATACATCTATACAAATAAATAAAATTAAAGTGTTTAGCAATTTTAGAATTTTTGCTTGTCTGTCTGTTTGTTTGTTCCGGCTAATCTCTGGAACGGCTGGACCGATTTCGACGGGACTTTCACTGTCAGATAGCTGATGTAAGAAGGAGTAACTAAGGCTACTAAGGTGCTAGCCTTAATTTTGTAAAAATAAATAATAATAAAAATTAAAATGCAAAAACGAAAATAACTTTTTTGGTAAATTCCACGCGGACGAGCTAGTATTAGTATCGCGGGCACAGCTAGTATTTTCATAAGAATTTGGCTTAGACGAAGGTCGCGTGCAACAGCTAGTTCTGTATAAATATGATCATTTACTTTGTAGTAAGCTACAGCTCGGATTTCGTTCACATGCAACCATGAACCCCAGTTTTAACGTCTAAAGGGTGGAACCGATTCAAAGTGCACCTGCAGCCTGTATGGAGCGAGGCATCATTTTAGCGGTTTATTCACTGTACTGTCCATCAGACTCTCAAGTAAACGATCGCGAACGAAAATGTAGTCCTTTAACTACGTAAAACCTATGCTGCAAATGATGAAATTGTATCTTGTGGCACTAGACTAATAAGCTATGGTAAATAATGAGAAAGATATTGCATGTGCTGATGTACCTATTACTTCTTTAAATAAGAAATAATTGTTGATATAAATGACTCATAATTATATTTAGTGACTATGCGTTTACACTGGCGAAGCATTCACATAAAACATTTTGAGACACTTGAGCTCTTGTATTAATATTCATAGGTTGCATACCATTTAGTAATTAAGAGTTTAAGGCTTAATTTTTTTCTCTTTTTGTATTATGAGCGGTTACACCTCACGGCATTTCAAATGCAAAGAAAAACGTTTTTGAAAAGTCTTTAAAAGAAACAGATAATTGGTTTCTGTTTCTATAGATAATTTATAATCGGTCTAATTTAGCTGTAACACTATTTTTCGAAAATGTTTTAGTAACTTTTTAGACCTAGGTATGTATCCTGCTTATGCGTATGAAGTTTCATTAAAATCGTTTGGATGAAATGTCGTAAAGCGTCAACGCTCTTAATATTAAGTGATAAAACTGACATGCATGAACATCTTATTTTCTAGCAATTTAAAGTTTATTAATTAATGATAATCTGTGAACAGCGCTGTGGGCTGTATGATTATTTATGTATGTTATCATGTAGTAATAATTGTAGCTTTTTGTTGTTTCTATTCGATAAAATAAGAAAAAACACAAAATCTCTATAAAAAATCAGACAAAAAATGCAATTCGGAAGCAGTTATACCAACCACAGAACATACAAGGTCTACGAAGTGAAACAATAAAACACCCAAGAAAAACACTGCTTCACTTATCCGTAATTCCTAGCTGTTACCCACCGCGCATTATCAATTAAACAGTCTATTTCCATTGCGACAGCCCTGCCCCGAACAAGAGTGTCTCCCTAACCAATTTGCTAAGATTCGAGAAGCCCGCATCTTTGATTAGGAATCTCCGCAACCCGCTCATACTATCGACTGCCCATTTATCTCCACATTGTTCATGAATACCTAATACTGATTGTGTATGCTTTGAACGGCTGTAACGGGCTTTACAGATGGACTAAGTGCTAAATCAAACGATTAACATAGAATTTATTAAAAGCATGTACGATACCTAGAAAACCTGTCGTCATAGAGACTGTCATAATCTGACATATTGTGTTGTGTTATTGTGTTTAGAAATCCAACATTTACATGGTTTTAAATTAACGTCTAGGTGGTCGAAGGAAAAGGAGTAGCTAATTGTAGCATTTGGCTTTCTGATGTTTCTGCTTATCTATTCTTCTTTATAAAATGCGTCTGTTTAGGGCCTTTTCATTGTCATGCGTGCGTGCTCTGCGTGCGGCCCGCAACAAGCATGGCCGCCTGGCCCGCACACGGGCGCAAACACGCATGACAATGAGAAGGCCCTAACGCATTGTCGGCTAAAGGGTAACGCCTCAAGTGGAATTGGGCCGGTCATCTGGCTAGATGCGGAAATGGCGGATGAAAGCGCGGGAATCGGAAGGATGAGGGACGCATAGTACCGAGAATTATGGCACAAAAAGTGCAACAATGAGTGATTACGGGCTGCATAAATGATGAAGATGATGGCTAAGGGGGGGCACTATTCAGGTGCTAGTCTTATCCAGTTCTCCTAGGTGAAGTCTCATCTAGATCCTAGATCAGCTAACCACGACGTCATAAATGTGGCAGAGTGTTTGACCTGTAAAACAAAGTCGTATCATCGAACTGTTGATACCAAGGATATATAATACCAAGGATATATGATACAAGGATACAAGGTCATACTGTAAGTTATGTTTTTTGTCAGAAAAAGCCAAATACCGCTTTTCTCAGAAGGCATACACTATAGAACGTTACCAGCTGCAATTGTTACATACTCATTTTGCGTCGCCCACGTTCATGCATCTAGTCACACATCTGACCGTGGTTAAAAGCCAAATATAGGTATCGAAATAAAAGAATTTTAGTGACACAGGTTTATAATTTGGTGGCACTGTTGGCGCTGTGACTGAGCGACTGGCTGCTGCGCTACCTGTCGCGGGTTCGATCCCCGCACGGAACGATTACTTGTATGGCCTACAGGTAGTACAGTTTTAATGATTGCAAAAAGTACCCACAATACAGGGAAAAATCCTAATGTGGGGCAACATAAAAAAATAACTATCGACAAAATGGCACAGTATCAGCAAAATGTAACATAATTTAGTTATATCGAAGGAAAGAGCGTCAGCTGTTAGTTAAGTTGCGAAGTCTTAAGTTATTAATACTTCGATGTATTGTTTAGGAGATAGAGCCGCGCGAGCCAGGCTTACTAAGTGCGATACAGTCGTTAGGGAGAGAGGAGTAAGTGACATCTAAGTAAGTATGAGGTAAAGAAAGAAATAAAATAGATTTATTTGGCACATGCCACAAGTGCACACAATATTAAACAAAACTAACAAAAAATGGAATGATTATTGTACAAGTCTTGTGGATGTTGGAAGAACTCTTTTAACTGGTTCTTTTTGAATTAATTTGAGTCTCTCACTTCGTTAATATTCACTAAAAAGTCACGCGGAGATGTTTCATTGCTGAATCTTTGGACCGTTGAAATAAAGCAAACAATATAATTATTTGAATTTGTGTCGTTGGTAATTTTTGTGTTCGTGGGACCAGCAAAATACTTTTCATTACATTTTGTAATCTTCTGCCTACAACTATTTCCATTTCATTAAATGATCGTATGTTTTTAAATTCAAAACTTAAGATTTTGACAGTATAAACTGGCCGATTTAATAAAATGTTCTAATATGATACCAATACTTTTCCAGATTCCAAGTAGACCAAACACCAACAAAGCAACTTGAACTCCAACAGCAATTTCTTTAAAATATTCACTTGCGTCGCTATGAGAATAGACCGTGGTTGTGTTGGAGCAAGTTGTGCCATCTCAGGTAATAAGTAAGCTACTGTTTCAGCTTAAATGCTCAGACTTGCCGGTCGCAAACACCGCACCCGATATTTTAGTGTTGTGGCGCTCGGGAACGGTGAGGCTGTCGATAAGTTACCTAATCTAACAGGCACCGCGATTGACGTGGCCACCCTGAGCCCAAGTTGTCTAGTAAGTCGTACCTTGCATCAATACGAAAAAGAAGAAGACTTAATCTTACCTCAAAAACAATTACTCTAACTGAAATGTTTCTATGGTTTACAAAAAGTTATTACTAAACGCGGAGGTCAGCAGTGGCCCAGTGGTGGCAGCCCCCAGTTACGAGCAGTAAGCCTTCGGTTCGAATCCAGGCAAGCGCATTACTTTTTGTGATTCATTTTATCACCGCTGCTCTCAAAAACGGTAAAGGAATACATCGTGCGGAAACCGGCAGGTCCTAGAACTAAAAATTCGAAGACATGTGACATACAACACCAACCCGCACTAGGCCCGCCGTGTGGATTACAGCCCACTCCCTCTCATAGAGAGGAGGCCTGTGTCCCAGCAGTGGGAACATTATAGGCCGATGATGATGATGACTATTAAACGTATGCATCTCATGTATGTTTTTTTCAGTCTGAGTATTTTGTAAATGTTTTAAAATGAAACCAATACGGCGTCCAATACCAATAGACACTGTACTGTAGGTATGAGATTATTTTGATGCCCTAGTAAAAGAATTTATCCTGTCAGCAAGATATGGGTACCTACTTTCATTCAAGAAGGTTATTAATTAAATGGTCCCAAATGAACATCGATATCGATAGTAGTTTGTGCCCATCACTCAAAAAACTGGTCAGTAAGCGAGTTGTATATTTTCTTGGTCCGTAAGTCCGGTGCTCGGGAAGTTAGCAACTTGTCGAATTATTGAACACTGCTCACCCCACAACTCCGCTAGATTTATAGTTTGTCTTGGACGGACAATGCGGCATTGTCTAAACAAACTGTTTGTACTGATATAAATTACAACTTCAAGTATTTGACTTCGATATTACTTGAAAATTATGTGCGTATCGATTATTGTACCTTGGTAAGGTAGATATACATTGGAATATTCATGTATCTCTTTGTATTTTTTTTTTATGTTCATGTCTCGTTGCACAAGCAACGCACAGCCTAAACCAGAATGATCGGCCTAAAATTTGGCCAACGGATACCTAATACGACGCAGCCATCGGCTAAGAAAGGATGCTAGAAAATTCTAGAGGTTAAAGAGTGTATGAAAATTTGACGACACGGTCACACGGTTGGCGCAGTCGCTAAACGCGATTGACTGCTGCGCTGCGTGTTGCGGGTTCGATCCCCGCACGGAACAAATATTTGTAAGGCCTACAGATAGTTGTTCCTGGTCTGGATGTTTGTGTATGTGAGTTTAAATGTTTGTAAACGCACCCACGTTTATTCCTTAAATTGGTCTAGCACTTCTTCATAATTTACTGCTTCGTCGGTTCTAGTAATTGCCACGGAGTTTGGATTTCTGCACGGTTGATGGCAATAGGCTCGCGTATTACTTGTGACTTAAACATAATTGGCGAAATGTGGGTACACCTCTGCCTAAACCTTCGAATATTACAGGCGTGATGTTATTTTATCATGTTTCTGCACGGTTGATGGCAATAGGCTCGCGTATTACTTGGGACTTAAATATAATTGGCGAAATGACCTCTGCCTTAACCTTCGAATATTACAGGCGTGATGTTATTTTATCATGTTTCCTATATTTATATTTTATTCCGGTAGTTACAGTTGGCATCAGAATATTACACCAAGTTTTGTGCCGATCATTGTGATCTGATGTTTTATTGTATTGCGAATTTGTGTAACCATTGATGAAAATATTGTTAATGTCTTTTACTCCAGTCTGTTAATATGAATCGTTCTACGACGAAGACTTATTATAATTTTGGATATGTATAGCGATCGATTTTCGTTGCTGATCATACCTCTTTTGGTCAGTTCACCTTTTTTAGATTCTACTCACCCTCTCTCTCTAGTAATAGCTACATTATATGCCAAACGGATATAGGATCAGTGTATATTCGGCCTGTAACTGGGTGGAAATGCGGATCCGTCCTCGTGTCACCCTGAACAGTTTCCCTTTTCATTCAGTTTATCTCGTATATATGTTTTTTTTCACCTATGGCTGTAGCAAAACAAAAGAAGGTTTTTTTGAGTTTCAAATTCAGTAGGTACCAGAATGCGTTTTTGTAGTTTTTAACCCATGTTATTTTTCTTCCAATAGGACTGATTCGATTGCTTGTAAGAAAAATCTTGTATGGTGTTATACTATTTTATGAGCAGATTCGTATATATGTATATTTTTGTAATCACGTTCTCGAAAACGGACCTAACGTATTCAATTTGAAAGTTGCAATTCACTGGGAAAAAAACCGATCTAGCTAAATCTCATAATTATGTGGGAAAATTCGTTTTATCCCGAGCACTAATTAATTATTATTAGAAGTTGCATAAACTATCCAAACTAGTAATACTAATAGTGGATATGCAATAAGCATAATTCTGCCTTACCCTTTTGGTATTACAAGCTTGATGAACTAACACACAAAAGTACCACTAAAGTAACATATCAACCACAAGTACTTCAAATTATTAATGTTTAGGAAACTAATAATACATTTGACTCTCAAGTGTGCGCCGGAATCGGCTCATCCGTTTCATCCATTGTGACGTCGAGGAAGTAGCGAAGACTTCCTCTCGGCAATAAATTCGCGGGTGTTTTGGCAATGGCTTCCACATTAAGGAGTGGGTGCGAGGGGTAAGAGCGTAAGACTTGTTATTTTACTGGGGTTAAGTTTGTACCTACATTTGTGCGCTATGCATTGAAATGGGAACGTAATGAGTCTTGGAGAGAGAATTTGTGTTTGAAACTCTTCTGCCTAACGTTTTCAAAAATACCGGCGTGATGAGTTTAGTGGGACACGGATAACATCGTAGGTGGGTAGGCACGATTTACGGTGGAAGCGCCGAAGAAGCGAATTTTTTTTTTTCTGTCGGTTTTTGCAATTTGCATGTCAGTGTCAAGCTTTCTGTTGAACAAATATGATTCGTGACGGTAACACGTATGTAGGTACTTATATAATTATAATAATTAAATTAATTTATGCAACCCTCTTATGACTATTTTCTTGAAAAGCTTTCATCTTAAAGAATAGTATTTGTAGTATGTGTATATGTTTTTTTGCAATACCTAGCTGCTTTCGAAGAGCTCGTGGCTAAATAATAATAGCCGCACGGGTCGATCTTTAAGGTTAAGCCGTGCTTGCCGGGGTTGGTCCGTGGATGGGTGACCATAGTTACATACCGAGGTTCCTCCGTGCCTCGGAAAGCACGTTAAGCCGTTGGACCCGGCTGTCATTTGTAGATCTTTAACGTGTAACGTCCGCCACGTTACAAGTAGTCAGAAGCCAAAAGTCTGACATCCAGTCTTACCGAGGGGTATCGTATTACCCAGTTACTGGGTTTTGGAGGTCAGATTGGCAGTCGTTTCATGTAAAATACTGGTACTCAGCTGAATCCGGTTAGACTGGAAGCCGACCCCAAGATAGTTAGGGCAAAGGCTAGGCAGATGCTGACCTAGTTGCTTTCGAAAAACAACAATACTCTTCGTCACTTTAAGCGCGATTTACGAAAGATATCGAAATAAATCACAATTTTCCACAAAGACTTTTCCTCGATTGTTTTGAGCTCAAGACTTGTCACAATAAAAAGAGAAAAAAAGCGAGCCAGGAAGCCAGTTGCGTCGCATAACGAGCGCCTGGAGCTTGGCGCCAGATCTGTCTAGAAAGTTCTTAACCTCATTAAACATTGAATAATAAATTCCAAGTCATTTACATAAGGAAAAGATAAAGACAAGACGCGGGGAACGGCCATTTTGATTTTTCAAATATCGAAAGGGAGACTAGGGGTGCGCGGGCCAACGATTTGCGAATTCGCGCGCGCTCAGCGAACGTTTCATTGCGTAATTCCGAATAGGGCTGTATTTTTTACCGATTCTTCCCCCTAAGTTGAGTCGAGTAAGTTGCTGCGGCGGCGTTTTAAAAATGGAATTATTGTAAAGTTAATGTTCTGAAGATAATAAAAATCTGATTTATTAGTGTTGGATTCGTTACGGATTTCTTTTATTGAGAATGTTTAGATATTTAATTTATGGATCGAGTCTTACATTAGTTTTACTTTTATTTTTTACTAAAGGACATATAATAAGACCAAGGAAGGGGTGGATGGATTTTGTTATAGGAGTGAATTGAAAGAAAAAGACGTAAATGATAAATTCACGGATGACTGAGGAGAATCGAAGAATACTACGTGCTGCACCAACCCCAAGTTACATTAGAAAACGACATGAAGATGATAACTAAAGTACACATAATCTACCACAACAACAAACATATAATTGAAATAATTATAAGAAATTATACTCGACATAAATTATAAAAATATTCCATATTGTACCCACTTGGGTACAATATGGAATATTTTTATCCCTCCCTGTTTTTTTCAGAGATCCTTGGTAACGGTATAAATAATACACAGTTCGGTAACCGGCAACATCCGTATAAAAATCCACTGAAAGTAAACAAACATTGAAAATATATACCCATCGATGACAGGTTACAAAACAAAACAACTTCTTTTGCATATAAATCACGGGAAATGATACCTTAATAAGTGATAATAAGTCCGTGTGTGACCGTATGTAAGTTGTAAGGCGTGCAGATGGCGGGTGACAATTCAGTCTATAAATAATTTATGGATTAATAAAAGGTCCGGTCACGTGGTCCGGCCGCCATTTTACCCTACAGCGATCCTTGGATGATAATTAGCGTTGACTTCAAATACGAAATGGTGTGGAGTGCCGGAGGATAGTGAAATATTTTATTTTGAAAGTCATTGAGTTGCTTTAAGGAATGTTTGTATTTTGGCCAGTGCAAATCAGTAAAAAAAAACCTCCCGTGGGATCATGATTAAATAGTTACATCGAGATTTCTAAACTTTTAACATAACACAAATGGCTCATTTACACGACGACGTAGTGTTTTCGAAAAACGTTGACATAAAAAGGTTGATGATATAAACAGTATAAAGGGTGTAAAACACCTCTTAACGAATCCGAATGGCACTGGTTTTCCCTGTCATTGCGATCATTTTTTTGTTCTACACCATACCTGGGAACCTTCTAGTTACGGAGATATTAGGGGTCAAAGTTCCAACTTTTTGACAAGTATTTTTTATTTTAAACACCTCCACAACCCCCGTACAATTCAATCCGTCCATCAGCACAATGTTTTGAGTGCGTTACATTGAGTTCTACCACAAAACATGATTTTACACCCCCCAAAAAAAGTCGTTTCCCAGCAATCATTTTTGCGTAAAGTTACTTAGTTTCATGTACAGAATGCTTGGTTGACGGCTTCGTGATGAGGTGATTTACACCGTGTATATTATTTAGGAAAACTGATTGAGTTAATAAAATATTGGACTAACTGGCAAACGGTTTGATTTCGGGGATTAAAGGCGTCATGTTATTGATGATGATTAATTTTTCCCGTAGCACTTTTGACCGCACAGGTTTCCGAGTTTTTTGCTATGTTATTTTATCAACTATAGAATCAATCAAACCACACTTGGCAATAAGTGTGATTTGATTTGAAATAGTGACATATAAGCCCTGCCTACTCCACGCCTTTCTCTATTCCATACAAATTCGTTCTGTAACCGCCCGTGGACAAAAACTAATTTCTGGTACACTTTCGTTTGCTGTTCGCGAGGAAATAAGTCGAACTAAACATCATCTGCCTAGCCTTTTCCCAAGTATGTTAAGTTCGGCTTCCAGTCTAACCGGATGCAGCTGAATACCAGTATTTTACATGGAGCGACTGCCAATCTGACCTCTACAACCCAGTTAGTACTGGGTAACCCGACACCTTTTTTTTTAAGTGAAACTTTTATTAAATCGTCTCAAACTTTTTCGTCTGTGTGTTGCATGTCGCGTGACGATCGGCCGCGGAGTAGGGATAAAGTGAAAGGCGCTCCCAAAAATTTTTAGTTAAATATCTATAGTGTGAAAAAAGTTTCACTTTTACCCTGGTTTCATAAAACCACAAAATCCTTTTTTTCTTTTTCGGATGGTAAATCATCAAATGACTCCTCCCGCTCTGGGCGGAGCGGAAGAGAGTTTCAGACTTGTAGTGACTAAAACCCATCCATGTTCCTTCTTAGCCCTTTCTGTTCCAAGGCCACAGTATCTCTTTCGAACAGTCTCGTAGCCCTGGCAGGCTTCGGCCCTCTGGGACCCTTTCCGATTTGCTGACATCTCCTTGAGGGGGTAACCCGATACCTCTTGGTAAGACTTGGTAAGGCCACAAGACTACCTGTATTAAGTCGTTTTGAAAGAACAAATAATAACTATAAGTAACAATAAAACAGCCTAATCTACTCCACACATTTCTCTGTTCCACACAAGTCCATTCTCTACCCGTTCTGTGAACACAAACTAATTTATCTTACACGTTCGCTTGGTGTACGTTTCGTGTACAGTCGCTTTCAAAGGACAAGTAGTTTGTGATCGGTCTTTCGGATCGATTGGTACTTCTTTATGGGTCTGAGTTGGTATTTTACGAATGGAATGGAATTAGGGCTTGCCTTGGTAAATTCATTGCAGGAGATTATTCTTCCACGTAGTCTTTATCCCAACTATACAAGATGTTACCTCCTTGAATTTGACGAGAATGCAAAACAACACCTTGTATTGAGGTCGGCTTCCAACAAATTTCTTGAGATTAATTTATAATTACTGAAAAAAAACTGTAGATATTTTGGAAATATATTTTTCAAGCTGGATGCAGCTGAATACCAGACTTTCGGGCCACTGACTACCTGTAACGACTGTCAAAGATCTACAAATGACAGCCCGGACCAAAGGAGTTTTGGCATGCAATATTTGTTAAATTTTGCATGCCAAAACTCAGGCAGAATGTACCCGGCTATATTACTATATTTTATAACAACATCATCATCATCATCATCAGCCTATATTGTTCCCACTGCTGGGACACAGGCCTCCTCTCTAAGAGAGGGAGTGGGCTGTAATCCACCACGCGGGCCCAGTGCGGGTTGGTAGATGTCACATGTCTTCTAATTTTTAGTTCTAGGACATGCCGGTTTCCTCACGATGTTTTCCTTCACCGTTTTGAGAGCGGCGGTGATTAAATAAATTACACAAAGTAATGCACCTGCCTGGGTTCGAACCTACGACTTACCGCTCGTAAGTTGGGGCTGCTAAAACTGGGCCACCGCTGCTCTCCTTTATAACAACATTATTGTACAATACCTACATTCGATGCGAATAAATTATTTGATTTGAAGGCTTAACGAGCTTGCCAAGGCATGGAGGAAACTCGGTATATAATGGGTAGGCACCCATCCACGGACCGACCTTGGCAAGTGCCGCTTAAGCCGTTATTATTTAGCCACGATTTTATCCATAATCGTAAAGACTATTTATGGTATTAAAATCCATGCAATGGAAGTCCACCTACATCCTAAAGCAATCGACACATCGTAATCACATTAGACCTGGAATTGCAATTAACGCCGTGAAGGTGGTAGCGAGCAGCGTTTCCGGCGGAAGTGACGCCCGCCCTTCGGCCGCGGGGAACACGCCCGCCTAAGATGGCCCGCCCGCCCTGACGAATGTTTAGATTTTACAAAAAATTATAACTGTGTATGTTTTTAGGAATCAGTCTTTAGGATAAAGTGTGAAAAGCGATCAAAGCGGTAAAAGTTAGCGTCACGATGTTCTTTTCACCGCATATTTTTCTTCAGTAGTCATTAACTTTTTTTTTATATGTGTATATATTTGTATGTATGTTTATTTTATAAGGTATATTTTTGTTATAAGCTCTAATTATAATTTTCCTATTTTGTCCTTTCTACACACTGTGTACATTTCTAATCCAACTTTCCTCTCGCAGGTCTGCTGGAAGAAATTTCTTTTGAAATAAGCAGTACCTTTGTGCTCTATTATCTTAATGTACTGTCCTTTTAAGTATTTTGTGTGTACATAAATAAATAAATAACAGGGATTGGAAGAGTGAGAGTTTATTTGCCTAATATTCAAGGAAGTAAGTAACAAACATAACAGAACATCACGCTTGTAATCCGTGAAGGTTTAGGCAGAGGTGTACCTAATAGTACCCACATTTCGCCAGTTAAGTTTTAAGTCCCATGTAATAGGGGACAAGCCTATTGCCATCAACTGGGCGAATCCAGACTCCGTGGCTGCTACAGAGAAATTCGTATGTAAAAACCCAATAACTCTTTACCCGACCCAGATATCGAACCCACGACCTTATGCTCAGCACTGCCACTCTTGCAACCACTCGACCGACGAAGCAGTATCCACATTTTACTTACTTTAAGTTTGGGCAAAACAACTCTAGTACGGCACGGTTGGCGCAGTGGTTGAGCGATTGACTGCTGCGCTACGTGTCACGGGTCCAATCCCCGCACGGAACAAATATTTGTATGGCCTACAGATAATTGTTCCGGGTCTGGCTGTTTCTGTTACATATGATTTTAAATGTTTGTAAACACACCAACGACCAACCCGAACCGTGCACCTTTTTTGTTGACGGTTTACAAGTGCCCATGTAGGCCTATGTGAAATAAAAATATTTTGATTTGATTTGACCCACGATACAGGAGAAATTCCTAGTGTGGGGCAACCCACACTAGGAATTTCTCCTGTATCTATGAATTTATAGTTTATTTTAGTTAGTTTAATAAAAAAGTAAAGTTATCTCGATCCATGGTTTAAACTGTATGTAGGTACAAATATAATCCTATCACCTAAGTTGAAGCTTGCAGTAATACAGTCTACCTACAAACCTCTATGCCTCATAGTTTTCAACATAACTATAATAATACTAGCTTCCGCCCGCGGCTTCGCCCGCGTGGTGTGTTGATAAAAAGCAGCCTATTGCAAAAATAACAAAATCGAAGAATAAATAAGCTTACGTATTTTTCGGGTTCCGTAGCCGAATGGCAAAAAACGGAACCCTTATAGATTCGTCATGTCTGTCTGTCTGTCCGTCCGTATGTTACAGCCACTTTATTCCGAAACTATAAGAACTATACTGTTGAATCTTGGTAAGTAGAGGTATTCTGTGAACCGCATTAAGATTTTTACACAAAAATAGAAAAAAAAAACAATACATTTTGGGGGTCCCCATACTTAGAACTGAAACTCAAACATTTTTTTGTATCAAACCAATACGTGTGGGGTATCTATGGATAGGTCTTCAAAAATTATATTGAGGTTTCTAATATCATTTTTTTTCTAAACTGAATAGTTTGCGCGTAACACACTACCAAAGTGGTAAAATGTGTGTGTCCCCCCCCTCTAATTTCTAAAGTAAGATGGCACCCCAGACGTCGCTGTTGTGCCCTTTCAGCAACAGCGCGTCTGCGAGATTCAGCTGTTTCAACAGTTTCTGTTGCTCTTTGAGATGCCATGCAAGTTGCCTGCTGGAGACGCCGATCTCGGGTGTGATCTGGTGTCTCAGCAGCACGTTGGGATGCCAGATATTCAGCGTTTTGTTGACGTCGAGCTTGGGACTGCTCTGGAGTCTCATTAGCTCGTTGAGATGCCAGATACTCAGCATGCTGTCGACGCCGACCTTGAGACTGATCTGATGTCTCAGCAGCCCGTTGAGATGCCATATACTCAGCGTTTTCTTGACGCCGAGCTTGGGACTGCTCTAGAGTCTCATTAGCTCGTTGAGATGCCAGATACTCAGCATGCTGTCGACGCCGATCTAGAGACTGATCTGGTGTTTCAGCAGCCCGTTGAGATGCCATATACTCAGCGTTTTGTTGACGCCGAGCTTGGGACTGCTCTAGAGTCTCATTAGCTCGTTGAGATGCCAGATACTCAGCATGCTGTCGACGCCGATCTAGAGACTGATCTGGTGTTTCAGCAGCCCGTTGAAATGCCATATACTCAGCGTTTTGTTGACGCCGAGCTTGGGACTGCTCTAGAGTCTCATGAGCTCGTTGAGATGCCAGATATTCAGCATGCTGTTGACGCCGACCTTGAGACTGATCTGGTGTTTCAGCAGCCCGTTGAGATGCCATATACTCAGCGTTTTGTTGACGCCGAGCTTGGGACTGCTCTAGAGTCTCATTAGCTCGTTGAGATGCCAGATACTCAGCATGCTGTCGACGCCGATCTAGAGACTGATCTGGTGTTTCAGCAGCCCGTTGAAATGCCATATACTCAGCGTTTTGTTGACGCCGAGCTTGGGACTGCTCTAGAGTCTCATGAGCTCGTTGAGATGCCAGATATTCAGCATGCTGTCGACGCCGACCTTGAGACTGATCTGGTGTTTCAGCAGCCCGTTGAGATGCCATATACTCAGCGTTTTGTTGACGCCGAGCTTGGGACTGCTCTAGAGTCTCATTAGCTCGTTGAGATGCCAGATACTCAGCATGCTGTCGACGCCGATCTAGAGACTGATCTGGTGTTTCAGCAGCCCGTTGAAATGCCATATACTCAGCGTTTTGTTGACGCCGAGCTTGGGACTGCTCTAGAGTCTCATGAGCTCGTTGAGATGCCAGATATTCAGCATGCTGTCGACGCCGACCTTGAGACTGATCTGGTGTTTCAGCAGCCCGTTGAGATGCCATATACTCAGCGTTTTGTTGACGCCGAGCTTGGGACTGCTCTAGAGTCTCATTAGCTCGTTGAGATGCCAGATACTCAGCATGCTGTCGACGCCGATCTAGAGACTGATCTGGTGTTTCAGCAGCCCGTTGAAATGCCATATACTCAGCGTTTTGTTGACGCCGAGCTTGGGACTGCTCTAGAGTCTCATGAGCTCGTTGAGATGCCAGATATTCAGCATGCTGTTGACGCCGACCTTGAGACTGATCTGGTGTTTCAGCAGCCCGTTGAGATGCCATATACTCAGCGTTTTGTTGACGCCGAGCTTGGGACTGCTCTAGAGTCTCATTAGCTCGTTGAGATGCCAGATACTCAGCATGCTGTCGACGCCGATCTAGAGACTGATCTGGTGTTTCAGCAGCCCGTTGAAATGCCATATACTCAGCGTTTTGTTGACGCCGAGCTTGGGACTGCTCTAGAGTCTCATGAGCTCGTTGAGATGCCAGATATTCAGCATGCTGTCGACGCCGACCTTGAGACTGATCTGGTGTTTCAGCAGCCCGTTGAGATGCCATATACTCAGCGTTTTGTTGACGCCGAGCTTGGGACTGCTCTAGAGTCTCATTAGCTCGTTGAGATGCCAGATACTCAGCATGCTGTCGACGCCGATCTAGAGACTGATCTGGTGTTTCAGCAGCTCTGTGAGCTGCCCCACGCACCGCCTGTTCAAGCCTATGCAGTTCAGCTTGTGGAAACGTCTCGTTAAATCTAGTTACTTTCATAACTCGAGCTCGATTAGAGCTTTGGGAAAGATTAGACTTACGCTTTCGCGGCATAATTCTTAGTAATACAATATTGCCTATTCAATTAAAATGACAGCAATACAATATTTTTAATTTGCTAATTGTAAAACAAAATCACGATGCCAGTGGTATTATCACATAAATATATATTGTTGCCAAAAACAGAAAATTACCTATCTATGTATAACTGTTCAAGTGTTCAATGAAGATAAAAACAAAGAAATGCTTATCATTAACAACCACAGACAAATTACGTTTTCGTTGTTTTGTTATGAGTAAACCCTATTATTATTAATACCAAAAAGAAAATCAAATACTATAACCTACGTAATAATAATTAAAAATATAACTGAAGAAATTCTTATAATTAACTGCTAACCACAGACAAAATAATAGGTACCCTACAGTGCGTTTTTAACAAATTGCTAGTGCCTTGAAAATTCACGTGATGGACACAACCGTCAACGACGTCTGCCCTCACGCGTCTGCCCGTGTTTGGGTCGAGCACTCAGCGATGAGCGACTTGATCCCCACCCACCCCGCCCGCGCGTGCCAGTCTAGTCAGTCAGCGACATGAAATTATTTTTTTGCGCGTTATTTGATTTTGCTATATCTCTTAAAGTATTTATTTAATTTGCATGGTGTAAAGGGAAAAAATAATCTTCATGAAATGCTCAAGCCAACCAATCTATTTAAAATTATAAGGATTAATAACGTATTTGTATAAATAGCTTTCCAAGTTAGCACTTTATAACTGCCTATTTTTTTAAGTATTTAAATGGATATAGTATGTTATCCTTAAGAGCTGGACATATGGTATCGCGGACTTTTCTGTAGATCTATATAAGATACACAATTACACTATACATTATTTTGTTATATCTTAAAGGGTTTAGGCAGCGTTTTCGTTGAAACCTCCCAGACAACTTATTTTTTTCCGTCATTGTCAAGAATTATCGTTACTTAAACGCTTTCACCCGTGTTGACCGGGATAAAAAGTAGCCTATATGTTAATCCAGGGTATAACCTATCTACATACCAAATTTCAACCAAATCGGTCCAGCCGTTTATGCGTGAAAGAGTAACAAACATCCACACATCCATACATCCACACATCCATTCTCACAAACTTTCACATTTATAATATTAGTAGGATGAACATAACATGTTTCCTGTATCCACACGGACTGCCGTCCACTTATCAGTTGCCAAGTAGGTGGACTAGATATATTTTATGCTGTGGTACAATTCATAAGACAAAACGGATTAATCGAAGTGAATCGGTTTCTTCTAGGCAAGCGTGCTCCACCCTAGGCCGCATCATCGCTTCACATTAGGCGAGCTGCGGCCACACGCAAACCAGATTAGAAAAAATAGTGCGTGGAGTCTCCCTCCGCGCGGAAGAACTGAAACTTCGAAATGTGGAAATGAAAATAAAAACGAAATATAAAGTAAAAGAAAGAAGAGAATTTGAACGTGGAACTTTCAAAAACAAAACAATATCAACAATAATTCCAAAACAAACTTTATTTTAATGGGAAAAGGTTGATTTTACCAATTCCATGTAGCGTTAAACGTTTAACGCAAACTTGTTGGAAGTAGCATTAGAAGTTTCACTTCAAAAAAAGGTTTTTATCGTAACTTTACTTTAAATACCTCCACGAGCCCCGTGCAAGACCGACCCCGAAACAATGCATCCAACAGCACAATGTTTTGAGTGCATTACATTGAGTGCTACCGTAAAAAGTGATTTTACACCCCAAAAAAAAGTCGTTCCCAGTAATCTTTTTACGTAGAGTTACTTAGTTTGACGTACAGAATGCTTGGTTGCCGGCTTCTTGAAGAATCAGTTAAGTCCTTGTATATCCAGCAGTGGACAGCTTTAATTGATGCAATAACTCGTTAGCTCATTATCTGCCTAACCTTTCCCCAACTATGTTAGTGTTGGCTTTCAATCTAACCGCATACAGCTGAATACCAGTATTTAACATGGAGCGACTGCCTATCTAACCACCACAACCCAGTTACTACTGGGAAATACGATACCATTTCGTAAGACTGGTTGTCAGACTTTCGGGCCACTGACTACCTGTAACGTCTGTCAAAGAGTTACAAATGACAACCGGGACCAACGGCTTAACGTGCTTTCCGAGGCACGGAAGAAACTCGGTGTTTAATGGATGGTTACCAACTCAGGCAAGCATAGCTTACCTTCAAGATTGACTCGATCGGCTGTTATTACTGCCTTCTTCCCTTCTACACTACTAAACCGCACTACTGGTAGTGTAGTGGGTATTTTTTTTTCCTTCTAGACTACTGGTCCAGTGGTACCGTGGGTATTCTTAGCCACGTGCTCCTGTTTAAACCTAAACAGGAGCACGTATAGCATCACATAAATCTCGATTTTCTTCGCACATCGTTTGACTACCCAAGATATTATTAGTACATAACTATTACACATTGAAATAGAATAATAATAAAGGGTGTACCCATAACTGATCGATTTCAATATTAGAAACCGCAACGACGCGGCGACGGCGTTCACGGGAGGGTAAGATTAACGAAATAGCGTAACACACATAAATCTCCATATTTACATGTTTATGTTATGTTAAATGTGGTTATGTATACGGTACAGTCTGGAGACGTATAGGTACCCTAGGCAACCACGCCTTAACGTAAAGATTGATCCGAGTGGCTTTTATTATTTAGCCACGAGCTCCTCAGCAGTAACTCGTCAGCTATTCGCCTTTAACTTCTCCCTTGCACTATCATCAGAGCAGGGGGCTCAAGTAAGTCGTCTCAGCGTGTCGTCGGGCCGGCCTGCGCTGGACGGACCATCACATGCCTCGATACACCGGGGGACAACCTGCCTGTACCCTGTGCGATACAGGATTATGAGTGTAGGAGATATTTGTTATTATTAGACAAGGTTGTTATTGGTTGAAGAAGTTTTATTGGCTATAGGGGAAATCCAATTTTCTTTTTCTTTGTCCGTCGGGTAGTTTATTGAAAAGTATTGGACACGTATTTCTAACTAAGTAATTTTTTGATATTTTGATAAAACAAAAAAAATACGTGTATAATATTTTTGTATTACCTGTCTGACGGACAGAATAGAATGTCGTTTTCTTTACCCAGTCCGGTCCCCTATTGGATTTAAGAGACTGTGGTGGATTGAGCAAATACCAAATTTTGAATTTATTCTTGTGAGTAACTGTATAAAAATGCTCTCTACTAGCCTAAATCCCAAAATGATAGTTACTATTCCATACTACCTTACAGCAGTACTTAGCGCTAGTTTGCGACAATAATGACGTAACACGAAAAAAAGAAATAACCGACAGCGTTCTTTTTTAAGTTAGACACAATATTTTATTGTCATTTTTTTTGCATGGAAGCCTTTTATTAAAAGATGAAAGGTTTATTGCACGTATTTCGTTACATAAAATGTTTACTTTCTTTAATTTTATATTGAACTACAAGCAACATTGAAAAAACTTAATTTTTAAGCTGTCATTTTTTCGCAAACGACATTACTATCTCTTTCGTATGAAAATAAAAATAATAAAAAAGAAAAATAAATATTGCTCGACGTGTGAAGAAACCCCGTAGGGTTTGAGAAGGCTTGACAGCCTTCTGAAACCCCGCCGGCGATTGCGATTGTATTTACATTTACATTCATAGGTTATTTTATAGAAGAAGTTGTTTTGCATCCTCGTCAAATTCAAGGAGGTAACTATGCTAATGATTCGAGACTCAATAATAAAATGGGTAGGTATTTTTTTTTCTTATTTACGGAAATCACGCGTTCAAAACACGGGTTTTGAATTGACTTGTATATTTATTATTATTTTTGGTCATGGCATTTCGCAGGTCAACCTGAAGCTGGGTTCTCCTTAACAGGGCTATCCTGTGGGTGCCTTGAGTGTAAGCCACAAGTTAAGTAATAGTTCAATAATATCCGTAGGTTTTATTGATCAAAATGTAAACTAAAGACAAACTTAAATCGGTCAGTTCCAACTTGACCCCAGAAATTCCTATATTCTAAAACAAAGCCACCCCTTGACGTCTGCAGACTGTACCGTATACATCAGTACATTAAACCACAAATACTTAACGTAGCATAAACATGTAAATATTGAGATTTATGTGTGTTACGCTATATCGTTAATCTAACCCTCCTTTGAACGTCGTCACCGCGTCGTTGCGGTTTCTAATATTGAAATCGATCAGTTATGGGTACAACCTTTATTATTATCCTATTTCAATGTGTAATAGTTATGTACTAACTAGCCTATACCCGTGGCTTCGCCCGCGTGGAGTACGATCACTGTCCCACGGGATTGTACTATCGGGATAAAAATTACCCTATGTGTTAATCCAGGTTATAAACTACCCCTGTGCCAAATTTCATCCAAATCCGTTCAGTAGTTTTCGAGTGAAAGAGTAACAAACATCCATCCATCCATCCATCCATCCACTTACAAACTTTCGCGTTTATAATGTTAGTAGGATAATATCTAGGGTAGTCAAACGATGTGCGAAGAAAATTGAGATTAATGTGATGCTTTAGGTGTGCTCGTGGCTAAACAGGAGCTTAAGTAATACCAGCCAATCGAGTAGTTCTTTAATTTAAGCTCTGCTTGTCTAGGTTGGTCCGTGGATGGGGGACCACCCATTGCACACCGATTTTCCTCCGTGCGTCGAAAAGCATGTTAAACCGTTGGTTCCGGCTGTGATTTGTAGATCTTTGACAGTCTTTACTGGTAGTCACCCGAAGGTCTGACAACCAGTCTTACCAAGGGGTATCGTATTACCCAGTTATACCTGTTGGTAAGGCTGGTTGTGTCTAGTTGAGTTGAGGAGGTCAGATAGGCAGTTGCTCCATGTAAAAAACTGGTATTCAGCTGCATCCGGTGAGATTGGAAGACGACCCCAACAAAGTTAGGAAAAGGCTAGGCAGATAATGATGTACTTGTGTAAACGTATCGGTTACTTCTGTTGTCACAGACCTAAATACGCCACTTTGGAAACGGCTTACCTAACCTACACTGCATGCTATGTGTTCCATGTTAAAATTATGGTCAGTTTAAAAGTAAAATTTTACAACAAAAAAATGTATAACTAGTCAAATCAAATCAAATAAAATCAAAATATTTTATTTTACATATAATATACAATATACATGGGCACTTATAAAACGTCAACAAAAGGTGCACGGTTCGGGTTGGTCGTTTCCTATGGAGAAGAACCGGCAAGAAACTCCATGGTTACTCTTTTAAAATCATTTGGTTTTACAATATTTGAAGTGACAGCGTTAGTACTTAAGTATGGGAGGACAGCGACAGTACTTAGTTAGGAACTCACTAGTTATTCCACGTTGAACGTTAGATGGCACTCTTGCATTTAGTCTTTCTAAAGGCGGAAACACACTTACGTGTCGTGGCGTGTCGTGGCGTGTCGTGACGCGCCAGAAGCAAATCGGTTTCATACATTTAATATGGTTAGGGTCATATTTGCATGGCGTGTCGTGTCGCAACGATGTATGAAACCGAATGCTTCTGGCGCGTCAGGACACGCCACGACACTTAAGTGTCTTTCCGCCTTAAGTCGCAAATGTCAAAAGAATGTTATCATACGTATCATCAAACATCTCTTATGCGTTGTGATTATAACAAAACAGCCTCTCACCATTCATTATAACATTTGTAACAGTCATTGGTAGGACTTGCTTACTCATATAACCTCAAATCTATAGGTTCGCGTATATGTGTCATAAATCTCCGCGCGACTTCACCTCAGATTTTATACAGTATCGATCCTAAGCCCTCTGTTTGCCTCAAAAACGTACAAAAACCTTGAGCTATACATTTATAATAAACTGCCATTCTTATAAGACATCAAACAAACTCAACGCAGCCCACTTGGACCCCAGAAAAGGGGTGAAGAAAAAAAATCGGCCTAGCAAAGACGCAATTACTTCTCCACAAACTTTTTTGTAACAACCTGAAACTTTTAAAACTCTAAATTTGGCTTGTAATAAAGATCACTTTCGCGTAAAAGTCACTTTTTCATAAGCACCAGTATCGTGGTTTAAGTGCTTGCTAAAAGCACGCTGGTATCAAAGAAATACGTCTAATGAATCTATTGATAACTGTAGTTATGTGTGTGTTGGGTATTTTTTTAAACACAGACGCAGTTTGTTTTTGTGTGTGTGTGCAAGGAGGGGAGACGCTAAGAGATGCTTTCTTCGGACCCTCGTTTCTTATAGGAGTGCTTAATGGATTTGATATTTGCATGCTACAATTTTTTTTGTACGAGTGGTGTCGGTCGTAATTACCGATTCAAAGGTCGTGGTAGATTTCGATGTTAGCTAATATTTTGTAGTCGGTTAACTGTTTGGAAGTTTTCTTTATGGTGGATTCATTTAAATATGTAATCACAAAACATACTACAAAGATAAAACTTTAAAGTTGAACAGTTAATATAAGTTTTTAAACTGACAAGGTCACTAACACTATTAATAACACTTGCAACGGGATATTTACCATGATATTTACCAATAATACACATGGTAAATATCCCGTTGCAAGTGTTATTAATATTGAACAGATAAGACAATATTTTCAAGTGTGGGTAATAAATCTAATTCCACCACACCTCACTCTGGACAAAGAAAAACATCTCTCTCTAATAACAAAACTACAATACAAGCAGCTGATGCTCTAACTATACGAAAATACAATTATCCTAAAGTCCAGATTTCCCGTTTTATAAATAAACTCACATTATCACAAGACGGGATATCTTCCGTGATTATTATTTACTAGCTGTGCCCGCGACTTCGTCCGCGTGGAATTAGATTTTTTCTAAAATAGAAGTAGCCTAACTTACTGCTTATTACATCAGCTATCTGCCAATGAAAGCCCCGTCAAAATCAGTCCAGCCGTTCCAGAGATTTGCTGGAACAAACAGACAGACAGACAGCCAAAAAAAAATGGTATATGTACCGTATATACATTCATATGCATGTAGTAAAAAGCGGTTATTTTAATATTACAAACAGACACTTTTTATTTATTTGTATGTATAGATGTATACCTAGATATAGATATATAGATTGTGAGTTCGCGATACTTCGGCGCTGTTGCAAGCGCCATGATAGCAGGATGAACAATTGACCAGTCAGTCAACAATTATCACTTATCACGAAAGATATCTCGTAAGTGTCCGAGTAAGTTTATCCAATAGCATTTAAGGAAAATGGTGTATAACAAAAAAATATAACCGACTTCCAAAAAAAAACAAAAAAGTGCAAAATAATATTTTACTTTCGTCAGTCGGTGACTTGTCGGTTGTCTTGTTGTTGTTTCTTTCTTTTTTTTGCCACCGACTTCCGAAAGTAAAATATTATTTTGCACTTTTTTGTTTTTTTTTGGAAGTCGGTTATATTTTTTTGTAAAAAGTTTTTATTATACCCTTTTCAGTTGTGGTATCTCACTTAAATTCTTGTCTAGTATCATTTTTACATTGTAACTAGACACCAGCACATCGTCCATACATACGACAAAGGACAAAATGCATAATAAAGGGGATGACTCAAAAAGCACCAAAGCAAAGATAATAAAATTCATATGGGCCCACCGGGGTGTGATCCTCTTCAGCACGACCATGGATGATTACCTTAATTTTAATGCGGTACATATTCATGAAAAAATGTTTCTCTACCAAATGAATGAAGATTCATGTAAATCGGTCCATTAATCACGGAGAAATAGGTGTACGTGATAAATTTACAAATAAAACAAAATGAAAACTACAGGGCCAAACTATATAACATTTTTTATGGGACCAAATAGCAACTATTCCGCATCAAACTAAAGAAGTTAGTAAAGTAATAAGTCTCAGCGTAATCGGTGTACATTCAACAAAAACTAATCGAATTGATAACCTTCTCCTTTTAGAAGTCGGTTAAAATAAAAAAAATAAAAAAGATTTCTATTTTTTTTAAAATTATTACTTGTACATACACCTGGAAATTGCACACCGTTACAATTCCAACAAGCCCAAACACAGCTAAGATACATTGTCTTATTATTGAGTTCCGGTGCCTGTCTCTAGGATTCATCATCAGATCTGATGATAGAATGATTCTTATTGAACGCAAATGCTTCACTTGTTGTAGAAAATACCAAAACCGCTGTAAGTTTTCCTATAAAATTTGAGGGTTGCCCTCGATTTCTCCAGGATCCAATCATCAGATCCTGACTTGGTGACTATGGGACCACTTCAGAAGTATCTCCTTTCGAACAAAAAAAGAATTTTGAAAATCCGTCCACAATTGGCGGAGTAATCGCGTAACATACACACAAAAAAAAAAACATACCGTCGAATTGAGAACCTCCTCCTTTTTTGAAGTCGGTTAAAAAGCACGACCATTATCATCTATAGATTATGAACAAATTCTTAAAATTATAATAATATTATACAGGGTGTAACGGAAAGGGTATATACATCCTTAAGGGTGTGCTACAGACCATCAAACTGAACATGTTTCTCATCATAAAACATGATTTTCAGCAAAAAAAAAAAATCTGCTGCTCCATAGAAAATTACAATACCTATTCGACCCAAATGTATAGGCAGCAGATATTTTGTTTTGCTGCAAAAATTTTTTATGTTGAAAAACATGTTCAGTTTGATGGTCTGTAGCACACCCTTAAGGATGTATATACCCTTTCCGTTACACCCTGTATAGGTATGAAATGCTTTAGCTCAATAAAAGGTTTCAACGTTTTTTATAATTTTTTTGGTTCATGAAATACTGAGTTCATGGTACAAATCGTGGTTATCCATTTTAAATATGAACTCGTATGCAAAGTTTCGTATCCACGCTATTAACCGTTGAGGAGTTCCCTTGTGCAAATTTTCAGCTCAATCGGACATCGGGAAGTGGTTCTAATTTAGCTTCCCAGATTCCACTCGAACAAACATACATAAATTGCAAGTTAAATAATAGCTTGTAAAAAACAGAGTCAGTGATAAGGAATGTCGGCAGAAGTGAAAACTCAAAACAATGGAATTATTGTGTTGTTTTTTTGATTTTTTAAACGCGTCGCAAGTCTCGCGCCATACGTTACGAGCATGTCGGTAACGTGCACCCAAAGATTTTACTCCTATCGAAAATCGCTCAACGCGACTAAAGAAGTTTTCATTTCAAAAATCCTAGTCGTTTCTTCACCAAAACTATCAAAATCATACCTTTGCACTACAAATCACTCCCCTTATTTCACTCGACTCCGCCGATCGTCTCAAAGTTGCACACACACACACAGCCCGCACTATTCGCACACACACACACACACTCGCGGGCAAGGGGGCGCGCGCCCTTGCAAAACTCCTCCTTTATATTTTCTTGCTTTGTTATGTAGAAAAAAAAATAATAATAGGAGAAAGGGGATCTTAAAATCGATACCCGAATGGCGGTATGTACTCATTATTGAATCGGTTTTTGTTAAGTCGTTTTATTGTTCGGTTCGAATTTGCAACATGGTGGGTCATTTTATTTTAAATGTTTCTCCATCTTTTACCTGGACCTTTAATAAGTAGTTTTAAAACATAATTTCAAAATTTTGTTAACGGCTTGAAGAAGTTAACAATGTTAATGCCTATTAATCACGTTTACAAGACTTTGTACGCTACGCCGTAGCAAAACTCGTAGCGATTTCATTCGAATTTGTCGCTTGTTTTGATGAAAATACTTTACACAAATCATACCAGTCTTACCTAAGGCTTTCGTATTACCCAATAATAACTGGGTTGTGGAGGTCAGATAGGCAGGCCCTCAATGGAAAATACTTGTATTCAGCTGCATCAACCAAACAACCCAAATAAAGTTGAGAAAAGGCTAGGTAGATGATGACTTTATAACTACAAATCAACTATAACGGCTGTTCTGCATTATGTACAAAAAGATGTTCATTGTAATAAAATCATTTCATAAAAAAAAACTAGCTAGACTATTATAACCAATGTTCCGTGAACATTTTAACTAATGGTCTGCCTGTAGTGTAGGCTAAAGTTAAATCTAACTATGCAATTGAATCATTTATACACCGTGTAATTCACCTCATAACGAAGCCGTCAACCAAGCATTCTGTACATGAAACTAAGTAACTTTACGCAAAAATTATTGCTGGGAAATGACTTTTTTTTGGGTTGTGTAAAATCATGTTTTGTGGTAGAACTCAATGTAACGCACTCAAAACATTGTGCTGATGGACGGATTGAATAGTACGGGGGTCGTGGAGGTGTTTAAAGTAAAAATCTTACATTAAAAACTTGTATTTAAAAAAATACTTCTCAAAAACATGGAACTTTGACCCCTAATATCTCCGTAACTAGAAGGTTCCCAGGTATGGTGTAGAACAAAAAAATGATCGCAATGACAGGAAGAACCAGTGCCTTTCGGCTTCGTTAAGAGGTGTTTTACACCCTTTATGTTTATAACCCACATGATAAGTCTCAACTGATTGTCATGTTTTCCTATGAGACACACGTGGGGCAGATGGGCTGACCCACAGAGTTAAGAAGTGGACTGACCGATGAATAGGTAACTTGTACCTTTAAGTTGAAAAATAACTATAAGTGAACACACACACTCACACGTTCATTGTGCGTTGATTCCGATTCCGCTATTGCAACTTTTTTGCAAATGCACCTATTTATTGTTGCTATTATGTGTTATAAGTTTAATAAGTAGTTTAATAAGAATATCCACGCAACAGTTCACTTGAAAATAAAAACAAAGTATGATCACAAACAAAACTCTTTCACTTCAAAAACTTCGAACATGCGACTAATTTAAAAACCGAATAACTTTCTTTCCCAATCAAAATCAACGTCCCGCAACGGGATTCACTCTAAACTGATTCCGATACACGCAAACTAGCCGTTGGTGACCTAAATAGCGATTCAGAAAACATCATAATAAAATAAAAACCGGTCTATCGAGTACTTTGTCTTTTGTGTTCACAAAAGATCTATACAGAGGCCGCGGATGCTGCGTCCGTCGCGTCGCGGTTTTCATGCGTATTAAAAAAGAGGAGAATTAACAAAAAAAACTGGTTTTAAAAATGTGAATGAGCTTTTGTCCCGTGATCGGTTATTTTGATTTATTCGATTTTTAGTACGCGAGCGGTGTATGGGAAATAAAAAGAAGATGCACGTTCAACAGGTACTGGTGCGAGGAAAAGTGTTAGTGTGTTACACGGATTAGAACAGTTTTGTTAGTCCCGATTGAAGAGCTTTCGGCAGTTATGCCATGTCATGTGTGTTCTGTGTCTCGTCGTATCCAATGACAGATGGTTTACTGTCCTGTACTGAAACGTTATAACATGTGTAGGTTGGTGTTTGTTAATATTTTGTGCTAAATAGGATAAAGGACATAGCAATAAAACATAGGCGATAGTTTTATCCTCATAATTTATTTACTAAAAGAAATTGGTTCAAATTAAATTATTTGAAAACAACGCAATGAGAGTGATGTGACAATATTTTGCCATATCCAAAGAATATAAAATGTCTTACATTAATTCTAAAAACTTATAGATATAGATAAAAAGTAACAACTTATACTAAGTAAACTTAAAAAATAGAACTAAAAAGAAAACATAATCAAGAATTCACACATTTTGTACTCAAAATCAGGTGCTCAACATCAAATATAAATAAAAATAGCATAAAAAATAAAGGCTAAGTTAAACAGTTTTGTATGGCATTGTATTGGAACACGATTTTTATTCTTTGGCGGGGTGTCAGTCTGTGTTTTTGTGTTTCTACAAAACGTTATATAAATGACAATATTTTATCTGTTACACTCCAATTTACTGGACCGAGTGTGTTTTAGAGATTTGAACCGATTGAATTCGTAATTGATTCATGAGTTTGATGTTATTTTTTGTTTTGTAAGGTAACATTGCAGCGCTGTATTAGGAAAGGTGTTTGTTATGAATAATTATGAAGTTTTAAGAAACCTGTCGTCCAATAAATACAAATGACTCGCGAAATGACGATCAACAAACAATTCGATCTTAGTTGATTTAAAGAACGTGCAGAGGGAAACGTAGGCACTGACATCATTTCTAAAGTAAAATTTACATTATAAAAAAAAAAAAACTAGTAATGAGTAAAAAGATCGTAGCAAAGTAAACCATATTTCATTAATCTACATACATACACTGGTGGACCAAAAAATTAGGGCGGGTTGGCCTATTTTTTCTATCTACTAGTTTTTTTACGGTTTCTTCATTAGAAATGTTACGATTAAAAACGAATAAAATTGTTCAAGTTAAAAGTACCTTACTTTAATTAATCAACGAACTATTATCAAAAACAAGAATTTGGAAATTCATTATCTTCAAACATAGTCACGACAGCCGATTTAATAGATGAACTATTTTTTTTTTGTCCAGCCGTGTTTATAAACAAATGAATCTTTGAAGTTTGAATCTGACACTCAATTCACTCGACACTCAGTTTGTGCAGACAGAACATTAAATACACAGACAACACACATAACAGACACTAAACAGTTCTAAAATTGATTAAAGGTATTACCTGTTAGTCGTTTTCAAATTACATACGTGAGGATTTCTGACAGCAACCTTTGACAAACATTTAATATATTATCCAATACAAATTAATTACATTTTCAATGATATTATGTTGTTAACCTTGATTAGATGAGCCTCTAAATAGCTTGTTGATAAATCTATTGATCCTACCAACTAATTAACGTATTTTGGTTTAGTTACAACGATAGCCCTAGCAACTGGTTACTGCTAAATAGTTCCCGGAAACGTTTGGATGAATTGGTTTTATTAAATAATATTAAATCGCGTTATTATGACTGATTAAGTTTCAGACTAATTTATTTTACGAATATTCTATAGAACGTAGATAGGTACAATACAAGTAAAACATAAATAAACGTGCTAATTTTACTTTTTTTTTTATTTCAGACAATTACTTTTCCATTGTGTCTTACATTTTTCTAACAAAGATTATTAAAATATATATGTACTAGTAAAACATGTAGACTGCGACGCGACAAACCCCAACTTAGTTTTTTTTTTTTTTTTACAATTGCTTAGACACAGATTTACCTATAAACAGTCAATCAAGTAGGTTATAAAGATGTCACAGACCAACTACAACGATGTAGAAATAGCGTGTGTCATTGACAATAAAATTATACGATACCGATTGTTTCTATAATGGGCAATCAGGTAAAAGGAAAATGTGTCACAGAAGGGCAATAGGGCTGAAGTGACGAAGGCGTGGTGGGCCCGTTTATTCTGGCATTTTTGTATTGACTTACTTTATGTAATTGTTTTGAATTAAAGAAATACTGGTTATTAAAGTAAACATAGCAAACAACTTAAAATGTATACAGACTGTGAGTGCCCTACATTAATTTTGAGAAATTATATGCAAAAAACTTATAAATGTATTACGAAAAACAAGATGAAATCGGATAAGTAGGAACAAACAAAAAAAAAGTTTGCAAGAACCCTGACGGAATGTCCTACATCTGGCGATCATCCAATTACAAATTCGAAATTCAAATTTTCTTGCCGGTCAGTGTCATGCAAATCTATGGGTCAACTGTTTCACGTTAGAGTTTTTTAATCTGAACCAACCTCTTTCAAACATTGAATAGATTGATAAAAATAATATTAATTACAAATTATTCAGAGTATTATAAGCGCCGGTGTCCGATACCGGTCCGGCGCAGCTGCGAGCGATGTCTGTTTATTTGTTATTCTAATAAGCCATTGTGTACACTCTCCATATTTCAGTGGCCAGTTTCAATAGATATTATTTAGTGAATGGAAATTACTGGTTATTTTGTCAGTTAGTAGGTACGATTTCGGTCTTGTGAAGTTATTTTTGTTTTGTCTCATTAGTTGTTTCGTTTTTGTAATCATTTTACGAAAACTTATGGATATGTGCCAGAAATTACCGCTTTGATTAGTTAGCAACTGCAAAATTAGTTCAGTTTAAGAAAATTGCGTATGCAATGGTTTGATGATGGCGGAAATGAAACCACGTGATTTTCAAATCATTGAGGATTTGTCAATATAATTTTCTTTGAAATATTTTGTTTTTTTCCAGATCATCCTTAATAATATACATTTCTAAATATAATTAACAGGCTTTACAAGAATACAACGACTCCAATAGGTTTTTAATTTAACTTTTTGCTTAGTATTTCTATTCCACACGAGATGGCGTAAAACGACAGTGGCGACTCCTATGGAGATTGGCAAAACCTCGAATTTTAGTAGCGACATCTGTTGTTGAGTAGTAATACTATTTAGTTCTGGCCACTCGACAATAGATGTCAGTAACAGTTCTGTGAAAAAGCGAAAATAAAACGTTTTTTTTTTCTGAAAGTCGTAAAAGTTACTGACGACCGTTCCGAAAAATAGACGAAATGTCGCCAGTTCTGTACGTGTCAACTTTTTCAAACAAGCTAAACAAGCGATGTTGTAACTTTCTGAAATGAGTTGTTCTGCAAAAAAACACTTCAAAAAGTGCCGAGGTTTTACAAAAGGACTGGTAAATTAAACTCTAATAAGAACGTTTACCAAAATAATCTTAAAATCAGAATCTTATCAGATTAAAATGAGAACTCCAATTATCTCATTCCGACGTTCACCTACTTCAAGTAATTTTCGTTAATATGCCTAAAACCTAGTTAAATTGTCACAATTTTCAGCCTATTTCAAGCAAACGGCAGTCAATCTTCCACAGTGTTGGCAGCTGCTCTTCCTTTGAAAAACACAATTTTTCGCGCCAACGGAGCGTTCTAAAGAAAATTACCGAACGGGCCTGTCCAAAATACCTCGACACAGTTATATTTACCGCCCTCAAAACCTTACCCCGAGCCTTTGCACAAGGTCTTATGGTATAGAATCCCTTGAATGTAATTTTTGTGGGTGCATATTTAATTTGTAGTTTATAGGCTTTATCTGGACAGCCATGACCTGGTATACACTAACGTGGTTACCGGTCCCTTATTAACGTTAATTTTCAGTTAGTGAGCCTCTAGTGGCGGCTGGCTGATAAAAACTAATACTGCGGTGTCAATAGCTCACTGTTTAAACCTTACAGGTATATTCTTAAACGAGTGATACAAGAATCTCGATTTAAAATGTTTAAACTTAGAACTATAAGGCCCACTTGCACCACGAATCGCTAAATGCGTTTAACGCCGAATGTAATTAAAACATCATTCTGTTTCTGTCCCGCTTTTGAAAGAGATAGAGATAGAAAGATTTAAATATCTTTAAAGCCTTTAGTTTGAGCAAGTGGGCCGTATTTGCTGTTAAAACTGTTTTCAAATCGAATTTCTTGTAATTTGTATGAGCATTTATTTAGATTCGAGGCTGTTAAGTAACCCTTGGGTTGATCAAAGTATGCATAATAATTCAGTATTTAGTTTAACAATACACGATATTCATGTCAAATTGGTCAACAGAAATGAGTTTCCCTTCGCGCGCAATAAATTTCTTCATGCAAAGAGGATTTTGGCAAGTCGCCAGGAAAACGACACGCTGAAGAAAACGAAGATTAAGATTGTGTGAGGTAATAATTTACAAACACAATATTTATATAGTCTCTTTTTACTAATTTATTAGGATTACTATTCAGAACTCGAAAGTTTGTAAACACCATAGTGCCAAAGGATATTTTTTTTTTTTTTTTTTTTAGGTGATGAGGAGGGATGGAACATATGTGACTAAAAGAGTGATGAATATAAATGTTGATGGATGGAGAGGCAGAGGAAGACTAAAGAAAAAATGGATGGATTCGGTGACCAATGATATGAAGGAAAAAGGAGTAAATGATAGAATGACGAATGACACGAGAGAATGGGAGAAAAAAAACGTGTTGCGCCGACACCAAGTAAAATGGAACAAGGGCAAAAGATGATTATAAAAATGTTACCCTAGAATGCGAGGACAATGAAATTATAGATGTTGTCTGTGGTTTAAGCTAGCCAGATATTTTAGCATTGTAATAACCACAAACCTTACAGATCATGAATGAATTTTGAAATAATAAAAACACTTAAAATCTGGAACATGCAATTTCCTGTATTTAATATACATACGTTGCGGCCGCATACAAGAATTCTTTGAATAAGTTGTTTCAATATTGAAAACAATGATACCGTAACGTATGAAAGTTTTTTTTCTATTGTTTTTTATATTTGTCGGATTAAGAACTTAATCAATGCATAAGTATTTTAAATATTTCACTACTGCTATATTTAAATAAACACACTTTTTTATTTACATGATTAATTTTTTAGCTAACATCTTAAACAATGAACCATTTTTTAGTCTGCATTGGTATCGGCCTCGGCTAGGTATTGGTACCTGGCCAGAAATTGCACAAAACAGTGAGGATTGGAAGAAGAAAGGGGAGGCCTTTGCTTAGCAGTGGGACCATCCTATGAAAAAAAACTTGAGAGATGTCAAGGGACACCCGGATGGAACGAAGTTATTTTATGTAATTGAATAAATAAATTAATTAAATAATAATATGCGAAATAGAAAGACGAAACGAAAATAACTGGCTTGCTTTCTATGAGAGAGAAAGAGAGAGAGACAGACAGAGAAACACGCGCACGCCGCACGGTTTACAACTATAGCAAAAAGTGTCGTTATAACTTTTGGTCTTAATTTTTTCCGTCTAGTCCCCTTTCGCAACGCGCGTTAGGGAACTTCGTTCCAAAAAATGGTGTCGGTGCTAATGTATAGAATTTTCATTATAATTATAATTGAATTTTATTTTATATTTGATGTTATAAGTGGACTTGAGCCGTGTTATGTTAGTTATACTAATGAAAAATTTCGATACAATGTAAAAATTTAATATGAAATAAATGAAATGACTGATTAAAAGTGATATCGCTAGGAACTGTAACGCAAGATTAACACTCAGATGACTGTTGATAGAGATGTTGAACGAATAAGATGTACAGAAACGACCCCAAATATATTGGCAAAACGACAAGAGGCAGGGTATCGCATTACCCAGTACTACTGGGCTGTGGAGGCCAGATAGGCAATCGCTCCATGTAAAATACTAGTTTCAGCTTTCAGCATTTAGCTGTATCCGGATAGACTGAGAGCTGACCCTAACATAGTTGAAAAAAGGCAAGCAGAAGGAGGCAGAAGTCTGACGATTGTAATTGAGGGACAGATGAGCATTAACCGAGGTGGTTGACGGTCATCTTTTATCAATTATTCATCATTAGTCGATAATGTTCCCACTGCTGGGACACAGGCCTCCTCTCTATGAGAGGGAGTGGGCTTTAATCCACCACGCGGGCCTAGTGCGGGTTGGTAGATGTCACATGTCTTCAAATTTTTAGTTCTAGGACATGCCGGTTTCTTCAGTGTTGTCCTTTACCGTTTTGAGAGCAGCGGTGATGAAATAAATTACACAAAGTAATGCGAATGCGAAATTCGAACCCACAGCTTACTGCTCGTAAGTCAGGGCTGCCACCACTGGGCCACTGCTGCTCTCACATCACTATCACATAATATCTACTTATCACTTTATATCTTGCAATACCATTCACGAATTAGAAAGTACACAAGACATGAAGAATTACCGTAACCCTCCTCTAAATAACGGCGGAGTATTATTAGCATAATGACAACAATGTCGGAAGACACCGACATTAATCAGGGGGATCAGGGGTGCAAGGGGAGTAAGGGGGTGTCGCACACCGTGGATGACTTGAGACGTAACGCTAACGAAGGGCGAATTGGGATGATGTTAATTTTAAAGGAGATAAGTTTTAAGTTGGTATTAATATGTTTTGTCAGACAAGGTTTATGCAATATGATCTAATATCATAACATAGGATAACATCACGCCTAAACTCCGAAGGGTTACACAGAGGTGTACCTAATGTTGAGAGTAGTAGAAAAAAACGTCAAAAGAATCGAATCTAGTCTGAAAAGTCTGGTGCGAAAGACTTAAGCTAAAAAAGCGTGAAATAAAAATAAAATAATCCAAGCGTCTTAGCGTCGGGGGTCCGCTTTGTTTTGTTCTTGTACTAAGCGGTCTACTTAGCGGTCCCCCGACGCTAAGACGCTTGGATTATTTTATTTTTGGTTTTTTAGAGGTTTTTAGTGTCGGGGGTTTTTTAAACTTTTAATTTAATTTTTATTTCACGCTTTTTAAACTTATAGTATTTTATTTTAGGCTTGACTGTCCCAATCGTGGGCGTAGGCCTCCCCCATTGCTTTTCCACTTTTCTCGGTGTTGCGCGTCTTCTCGACAATTAAAGAAAATAGCTAAATTTAAAAAAAATACGAGTTTTTTTGGTGCAGGCAAAACCCCTGGCGATGACCAGTGTTACAAGTGACATGATTTCAAATTTCGAATCGACCAGACCTGTGGAAGTTGTTAATTTCCCTTCACCTAGAAAAGGGGTGGGACCTTCAAACGGCTGAGCAGATTTTCTCGAAACATAGCTAAGAACACTCTCGATTAAAACACCTTTCAAATGAAACCAATTTTATCAAAATCGGTTCATCCGTTTAGGAGCTACGATGCCACAGACAGACAAACAGATACACACGTCAAACTTATAACACCCCTCTTTTTTGGTCGGGGGTTAAAAATGAAAATGTGTAAGTCAAAAAAGAAAACAAACATTTTGAACAATACTGATTATTGAAAAATAGCTTTTAGTTAGTTACTAATAAAGTCTTGAAGGGCGGTTTCCTATAAGAATTTATTAGGTTTCAGTTTTAAGACACAATCTCAACAAAACAATGCCTTTCGTAGCAATGTATTTTAATTTAAAATAAGTAGTAAAATAGAAAAGTCGTGAGTGTATTCATGAGCAACCTGTAGAGTTGCGAGGGGATTTTTTCAATAGATTTACAATTAAAAGTCAACCCTAGCTCCGATTCTTTAGCTGACACAATTTATTAGTGTATTTAATTATTAGACTTTTGTTTGGCGTAATTAATAGTGACTCAAATGATGTTCAAGAATTAAATGGACACTTCGTGTTTAATTCATTGTGTTCTTTTAAATATTTATCAAGACATAAATACACCGTATAAATCACCTCATCACGAAGCCGTCAACCAAGTATTCTGTATATGAAACTAAGTAACGTTACGCAAAACTTATTGCTGGGAAACGACTTTTTTTTTGGGGGATGTAAAATCATGTTTTGTGGTAGAAATCAATGTAACGCACTCAAAACATAGTGCTGATGGACGGATTGAATAGTACGGGGGTCGTGGAGGTGTTTAAAGTAAAAATCTTATATTAAAAACTTGTATTTAAAAAAATACTTGTCACAAAGTTCGAACTTTGACCCCTAATATCTCCGTAACTAGAAGGTTCCCAGGTATGGTGTAGAACAAAAAAATGATCGCAATGACAGGGAGAACCAGTGCCTTTCGGCTTCGTTAAGAGGTGTTTTACACCCTTTATATTATTTATGTAGAGGAAGACCAAAGAAACGATGGGTGTACTGTGTGAAGGATGATATGGCAAGAATGGCATCTGATGAGATGACAAATAATAGAGAAGTATGGGAGAAGAAGACATGCTGCGCAGACCACAAATAAATTGGGATAAGGGCAAGATTATGTATTAAAACCAGCCTGTAATATTCCTGCACCTGAGTCACAGCCTGCTTCTCTGTGAGAGAGAGTGAGAGAGATATCACATTTCGTGTATCTTTTATTTTATTTTAGGACATGCCAGTTTCAATATTTTTTCAGAATCAAATAAGTGACTAGGTTTAGCATATGAGCATGGTACAGTCGGCATCAAAAGTCGGTTAACACTTAAAAATATTACACCAAGTTTTGTGCTGGTCAGTGTGATCTGATGTTATATTGTTTTGCGAATTTGTGTAACCATTGATGAAAATATTGTTATGTGGATCGTTCTAAAACTAAGACGTTTTATAATTTTTGATATGTAAAGCGACTTTTGCTGCTGACCGTACTACATCATTCTACAAAGTAGAACAGCCAAAAGGTCTCTTAAAATAAGGAAGTACAAAAATCGCAACTGTCAAATTAGTCACCGAGAACCGAGGAGACAGACCTTACTCTTGATATTCTTAATTCGACCCTCCAAAGAGCAGTTCAACAGTTTAAAAATAACCACAGCAGAACTTTATTCTATTTTCAAATAAAAAATGGAATGAACGTCTCTGCCAATTAGTAACAGACGTTCAAAAAAAATACGTCTTTCCACGAAGAACCAACTTTTGAATATTAATACACTGTCTGACATTTGAAATTAAAAAAAAAATAACCAAAAAGGATGGAAGTGTGAAATAAAGAGTTTTATTTCGGTGTAGTCTCAAGAAAAACAAGCTGAACAGCTGTTCACCTTTGCGTCAACAATCAAAATATTAGACATGTTTTAAGATATTTGGTTGCAAATATTCCAACAACATTAGTCAAGCGCGAGTTTTATTTGTCCGGTTTTGGGGGTCGCGGGTGGCGCGAAGTTTTCAAACTTTTTTCCCACATTAGTCGGTGCAGGCTGTGTCGGTCGGTTCCTTTGCCATCGTTAAGTGTCTAACGAGTGGCAATTTGCGCGGGAACTCTTATTAGAATTGACTTATTTTTATTTTTAATGCACTTTGAAT